>JAOPSE010000064.1:4497659-5697659 GCA_029449295.1 Zea luxurians | reverse complement strand
ATGTACTAAGGCTTAGAAACATACCTTTATCTCATGATTTGCACCTTGTTCATCCATGTATATAAATTCACACTTAAACACATGTGTTGGCACTCAATCACCAAAATACTTAGAAATGGCCCAAGGGCACATTTCCCTTTCAATCTCCCCCTTTTTGGTGATTTATGCCAACACAACATAAAGCAACTAGAACAAGTGCAAACTCACTTCACATAAAACTTAAATTTATTTTGAATCAATTTTGGCATATATGGATCATCCTTTGCCACCACTTGGTTTGTTTTTGCAAATCAAACTCAAATCTCTATCTCTAAGTTAAACACACATGTTAAAGCATAAAGAGAGTCATTTCAAGAGAGATTGATCAAAGATTTCAAAAACTCCCCATTTTTCCCATAATCAATACTTCTCCCCATAAGAAGCCAACTTTTGACAAGAGAGACAACATAAGAATTTTGACAAACCGAAAACTCTATTCTACTATTTTCAAAATCTCTCAAGTGGTAGCTGATCCATTTATTGCTTTTGCCTTTATTTTCTCCCCCTTTGGCATCAAGCACCAAAACGGGATAAATCTTGGCCCTTTAACCCCATTGCCTCACCAAAAATTTTCAATTAAGAGCAAATGGCAATAAGAGTTGCATGAGATGGACTTGGAATAAGTTACCCCTCATCGGAGTGCAGTGGAAGTCTTTCATGGTCCAAGTCCACCTTTTCCCTTTCAATTCTCCTTTGTGACTAAAACAAGCAAACTCAAACATATGGTTAGTCTCAAAGGGTCAAGTTGTAACACATCTCCCCCTAAACATGTGCATCACTTTGCAACGGACTTGTGAGGTCCAGGGAGTGTTTGTACAACTTGAGCACCATGATAAGCAACGAAATGCAGAAAGGACATGATCAAGGGCATAAACACATGTATGCTACAATTCAATCCAAGTTCCGCGAATCTAAGACATTTAGCTCACTACGCAGCCTGCAAAAGGTCTTCTCATCTAAAGGCTTGGTAAAGAAATCGGCTAGCTGGTTCTCGGTGCTAACATAAAACACTTCGATATCTCCCTTTTGCTGGTGGTCTCTCAAAAAGTGATGCCGGATGTCAATGTGCTTTGTGCGGCTGTGCTCAACAGGATTTTCCGCTATTCGGATAGCACTCTCATTATCACATAGGAGTGGGACTTTGCTCAGATTGTAGCCAAAGTCCCTGAGGGTTTGCCTCATCCAAAGTAGTTGCGCACAACACTGTCCTGCGGCAACGTACTCGGCCTCAGCGGTGGATAGGGCAACGGATGTTTGTTTCTTAGAGTTCCATGACACCAGGGACCTTCCTAAGAATTGGCACGTCCCCGATGTACTCTTCCTATCGACCTTACATCCAGCATAGTCGGAATCTGAGTACCCAATCAAGTCAAAGTTAGACCCCTTTGGATACCAGATCCCGAAGCAAGGCGTAGCGACTAAATATCTAAGAATTCGCTTCACCGCCACCAAGTGACACTCCTTAGGATCGGATTGAAATCTAGCACACATGCATACGCTAAGCATAATATCCGGTCTACTAGCACATAAATAAAGTAAAGATCCTATCATTGACCGGTATGCTTTTTGATCAACGGACTTACCTCCTTTGTTGAGGTCTGTGTGTCCGTCGGTCCCCATCGGAGTCTTTGCGGGCTTGGCGTCCTTCATCCCAAACCGCTTCAGCAAGTCTTGAGTGTACTTCGTTTGGGAGATGAAGGTGCCGTCCTTGAGTTGCTTCACTTGGAACCCAAGGAAGTAATTCAACTCGCCCATCATCGACATCTCGAATTTCTGCGTCATCACCCTGCTAAACTCTTCACAAGACTTTTGGTTAGTAGAACCAAATATTATGTCATCGACATAAATTTGGCACACAAACAAATCACCATTACAAGTCTTAGTGAAAAGAGTTGGATCGGCTTTCCCAACCTTGAAAGCATTAGCAATTAAGAAATCTCTAAGGCATTCATACCATGCTCTTGGGGCTTGTTTAAGTCCATAGAGCGCCTTAGAGAGCTTACACACGTGGTCGGGGTACCGTTCATCCTCGAAGCCAGGGGGTTGCTCCACGTACACCTCCTCCTTTATTGGCCCGTTGAGGAAAGCGCTCTTCACATCCATTTGGTACAACCTGAAAGAATGGTGAGCGGCATATGCTAGCAAGATACGAATGGACTCTAGCCTAGCCACAGGAGCAAAAGTCTCCTCAAAGTCCAAACCTGCGACTTGGGCATAACCTTTTGCCACAAGTCGAGCCTTGTTCCTTGTCACCACTCCGTGCTCGTCCTGTTTGTTGCGGAACACCCACTTGGTTCCCACAACATTTTGCTTGGGACGAGGCACCAGCGTCCAAACTTCATTGCGCTTGAAGTTATTAAGTTCCTCCTGCATGGCCAACACCCAATCCGGATCTAGCAAGGCCTCCTCTACCCTGAAAGGCTCAATAGAGGAGACAAAAGAGTAATGCTCACAAAAATTAACTAATCGAGATCGAGTAGTTACTCCCTTGCTAATGTCACCCAAAATTTGGTCGACGGGATGATCCCTTTGAATCATCGCTCGAACTTGGGTTGGAGGTGCCGGTTGTGCTTCTTCCTCCATCACGTGATCATCTTGTGCTCCCCCTTGATCACACGCCTCCTTTTGATGAACCTGTTCATCGTCTTGAGTTGGGGGATGCACCGTGGTTGAGGAAGAAGGT
The DNA here is from genome assembly GCA_029449295.1 of Zea luxurians. Classification (NCBI taxonomy): domain Eukaryota; kingdom Viridiplantae; phylum Streptophyta; class Magnoliopsida; order Poales; family Poaceae; genus Zea; species Zea luxurians. The sequence goes on along the minus strand of JAOPSE010000064.1, from coordinate 5,694,937 downwards.
TGATCTCGTTCATCTTGTTCCTGTGGCCGAACGTCTCCAATCGCCATGGTTCGTAAAGCGGCCGTAGGAATATCTTCTTCATCTACATCATCACAATCAACAACTTGCTCTCTTGGAGAGCCATTAGTTTCATCAAATACAACGTCGCTAGAGACTTCAACCAAACCCGATGATTTGTTGAAGACCCTATACGCCTTTGTATTTGAATCATAACCTAATAAAAACCCTTCTACAGCTTTGGGAGCAAACTTAGAATTTCTACCCTTTTTCACTAGAATGTAGCACTTGCTCCCAAATACACGAAAGTAAGATACATTGGGTCTGTTACCGGTTAGAAGCTCATATGACGTCTTCTTGAGGAGGCGGTGAAGGTAGACCCTGTTGATGGCGTGGCAAGCCGTGTTCACAGCTTCCGACCAAAAACACTCGGGGGTCTTGAACTCACCAAGCATCGTCCTCGCCATATCAATTAGCGTCCTGTTCTTCCTCTCTACCACACCATTTTGCTGAGGTGTGTAGGGAGCGGAGAACTCGTGCTTGATCCCTTCCTCCTCAAGAAACTCCTCCACCTGAAGGTTCTTGAACTCGGACCCGTTGTCGCTCCTTATCTTCTTCACCTTGAGCTCAAACTCATTTTGAGCCCTCCTGAGGAAGCGCTTGAGGGTCCCTCGGGTTTCAGACTTATCCTGCAAAAAGAACACCCAAGTGAAGCGGGAAAAGTCATCAACAATAACTAGACCATACTTACTTCCTCCTATGCTTAGGTAGGCGACGGGTCCGAAGAGGTCCATATGCAGCAGCTCCAGAGGTCTTGACGTGGTCATCACATTCTTGCTGTGATGCGCTCCTCCCACCTGTTTACCTGCCTTGCCTTGATTCCCATCACCGAATATAATTGAATCTTGGGAATCCTTATTCTTGACGTAGGAGGTGAACATCTTCTTCTCCCCCGTCATATGGTTTGTGCATCCGCTGTCGATAATCCAGCTTGAACCCCCGGATGCATAAACCTGCAAGGCAAATTTAGGCTTGGGACTTAGGTACCCAACTCATGTTGGGTCCTGCAAGGTTAGCACAAATGTTCTTAGGGACCCAAATGCAAGTTTTATCTCCCTTGCATTTTGCCCCTAATTTCCTAGCAACAATTTTCCTATCCTTTCTACAAATAGCATAAGAAGCATTTAAAGCACAATAAATTGTAGAAGGTTTGTTCACTACTTTCCTAGGAGCATGAATAACATTCTTTCTAGGCACATGAGCAATATTTCTCCTAGGCATATGTACAACATTTCTCCTATGCATATCTCTATCATGCTTATAAGAAGAACTAGGAGCACACATGGCATGAGAATCATAAACATGTGAATCAAAATCATTGTAAGCCTTTCTAGTATTTCTCCTATCATTATACATAAAGGCATGGTTCTTTTTCGCACTACTAGCCATAGGGGCCTTCCCCTCCTCCTTGACGAAGATGGGAGCCTTATGGCCTGTTAAGTTCTTGGCTTCCCTCTTGAAGCCAAGCCCATCCTTAATTGAGGGATGTCTTCCAATTGTATAGGCATCCCTTGCAAATTTTAACTTGTCAAATTCACTTTTGCTAGTCTTAAGTTGTGCATTAAGACTAGCCAATTCATCACTTAGTTTGGAAATTGAAACTAAGTGTTCATTACAGGCATTAACATCAAAATCCTTACACCTAGTGCAAATTGTAACATTTTCAACACAGGAATTTGGTTTACTAGCTACTTCTAGTTTAGCACTTAAATCATTATTAACATTTCGTAAAGAAGCAATGGTTTCATGACAAGAGGATAATTCACTAGAAATCACCTCATTTCTTTTCACTTCTAAAGCATATGATTTTTGTGCCTCTACAAATTTATCATGTTCATCATACAATAAATCCTCCTGTTTTTCTAAAAGCCTATCCTTTTCATTCAATGTATCAATCAATTCATTGATTTTATCTATCTTAGATCTATCTAAGCCCTTGAACAAGCATGAATAATCTATGTCATCATCATCACTAGATTCATTATCACTAGAAGAAGCATAAGTGGAGTCTTGAGTACTCACCTTCTTCTCCCTTGCCATAAGGCATGTGAGACGCTCGTTGGGGAAGAGGGAAGACTTGTTGAAGGCAGTAGCAGCGAGTCCTTCATTGTCGGAGTCGGAGGAGCAATCCGAGTCCCACTCCTTTCCTAGATGCGCCTCGCCCTTTGCCTTCTTGTATTGCTTCTTCTTCTCTCTTTTGTTCCCCTTTTCCTGGTCACTTTCATTTTCGGGACAGTTAGCGATAAAATGACCAAGCTTACCGCATTTGAAGCATGAGCGCTTCCCCTTTGTCTTGGTCTTGCTTGGCTGCCCCTTGCGACCATTTAGCGCCGTCTTGAATCTCTTGATGATGAGAGCCATCTCTTCATCATTGAGTCCGGCCGCCTCAATCTGTGCCACCTTGCTAGGTAGCGCCTCCTTGCTTCGTGTTGCCTTGAGAGCAAGGGGTTGCGGCTCGTTGATCGGACCGTTCAATGCTTCGTCGACGTATCTTGCCTCCTTGATCATCATCCGCCCGCTTACAAATTTTCCAAGTACTTCCTCGGGCGTCATCATCGTGTACCTGGGATTCTCACGAATATTGTTCACGAGATGAGGATCAAGAACGGTAAATGACCTTAGCATTAGGCGGACGACGTCGTGGTCCGTCCATCGTGTGCTTCCGTAGCTCCTTATCTTGTTGATAAGGGTCTTGAGCCGATTGTATGTTTGCGTCGGCTCCTCGCCCCTTATCATTGCGAACCGTCCAAGCTCGCCCTCCACCAACTCCATCTTGGTGAGCATGGTGATGTCGTTCCCCTCGTGAGAGATCTTGAGGGTGTCCCATATTTGCTTGGCATTGTCCAAGCCGCTCACCTTATTGTACTCTTCCCTGCACAAAGATGCTAAGAGAACAGTAGTAGCCTGTGCATTTCTATGAATCTGTTCATTTATAAGCATAGGGCTATCCGAGCTATCGAATTTCATTCCATTCTCCACAATCTCCCATATGCTAGGATGGAGAGAGAATAAGTGACTACGCATTTTGTGACTCCAAAATCCGTAGTCCTCCCCATCGAAGTGTGGAGGTTTGCCAAGAGGAATGGAAAGCAAATGCGAATTCGAACTATGTTGAATACGGGAATAATCAAATGAAAAGTTCGAATTGACCGTCTTCCTGTAGTCGTTGTCGTCGTCCTTTTGGGAAGAAGTGGATTCATCACTATCGTCGTAGTAGATGATCTCCTTGATACGCCTTGTCTTCTTCTTCTTCCCTTCCTTTCGTCTTTGGCCCGAGCCGGAGTCGGTGGGCTTATCGTCCTTCGGCTCGTTGACGAAGGATTCCTTCTCTTTGTCATTGATCACAATACCCTTCCCCTTAGGATCCATCTCTTCGGGCGGTTAGTCCCTTTGTGAAGAGAACGGCTCTGATACCAATTGAGAGCACCTAGAGGGGGGGGGGTGAATAGGTGATCCTGTAAAACTTCAAACTTAAGCCACAAAAACTTGTTAAGTGTTAGCACGATTATTGCCAAGTGGCTAAGGTGAAGTCTCAACAAAACACAGTACCACAAGAGAATCAAGCACAGAGGTGACACAGTGGTTTTATCCCGTGGTTCGGCCAAGACCAACGCTTGCCTACTCCACGTTGTGGCGTCCCAACGGACGAGGGTTGCAATCAACCCCTCTCAAGTGGTCCAAAGACCCACTTGAATACCACGGTGTTTTGTTGTTCCTTTCACTATCCCGTTTGCAAGGAATCTCCACAAATTGGAGTCTCTTGCCCTTACAAGTATATGATCACAAATGAAACACAGAGTAAGGGAGGGAAGCAACACACACAAATCCACAGCGAAACGCGCACACACACGGCCAAGACTCGAGCTCACAAGAGTATCACAAAGTTCTCACTAGAACGGAGCTCGAATCACTTAGAATCACAAATAAACGCGCAAAGACTAAGTGTGGATGATCAAGAATGCTCAAAGGTTGCTTGTGTATCTCCTCCATGCGCCTAGGGGCTCCTTTTATAGCCCCAAGGCAGCTAGGAGCCGTTGAGAGCAAATCCGGAAGGCCATCCTTGCCTTCTGTCGTCGGGGGCACCGGACAGTCCGGTGCACACCGGACACTGTCCGGTGCCCGATTTGTTTCCTTAACTGGCGCTGCCGACCGTTGCAGACCGTTGGAGATCTGAGAGCCGTTGGCGCACCGGACAGTCCGGTGCACACCGGACAGTCCGGTGCCGTCTTCCGACCGTTGGCTCCGCCACGTGTCCCGCGCAGATTGCGCGGCCGACCGCTGGCTCACCGGACAGTCCGGTGCACACCGGACAGTCCGGTGAATTTTAGCCGTACGCCGTCGGCGAAATCCCGAGAGCGGCCAGTTCGAGCCGAGTCAGCCTGGCGCACCGGACACTGTCCGGTGCACACCGGACAGTCCGGTGCTCCAGACCGAGCTGAGACTTGGCTGCACACAGCCAAGTCTTTCTCTCCCCTTTTCTCTTTTTCTTCTTCCTGTTTCTAACACTTAGACAAATATATTAGTACACAAAACCAATGTACTAAGGCTTAGAAACATACCTTTATCTCATGATTTGCACCTTGTTCATCCATGTATATAAATTCACACTTAAACACATGTGTTGGCACTCAATCACCAAAATACTTAGAAATGGCCCAAGGGCACATTTCCCTTTCAGAAGTCCCTCGCCCGAACCACCCGGTCCGCAGGCCTTCAGCCGGGCCATCCGGCGGGCGCCGTTTCCGGCCCGGTTCCGACCCCCGACTACTATCACAAAGTACTCAGGGGAAACGAGGCCGGAATTGTGGCTCGCAGACTACCGCCTGGCCTGCCAACTGGGTGGAACGGACGACGACAACCTCATCATCCACAACCTCCCCCTGTTCCTCTCCGACACTGCTCGCGCCTGGTTGGAGCACCTGCCTCCGGGGCAGATCTCCAACTGGGATGATTTGGTCCAAGCCTTCGCCGGCAATTTCCAGGGCACGTACGTGCGCCCCAGGAATTCCTGGGACCTCCGAAGCTGCCGGCAACAGCCGGGAGAGTCTCTTCGGGACTACATCCGGCGATTCTCGAAGCAGCACACCGAGCTGCCCAACATCACCGACTCAGATGTCATCGGCGCGTTCCTTGCCGGCACCACCTGCCGCGACCTGGTGAGCAAGTTGGGTCGCAAGACCCCCACTAGGGTGAGCGAGCTGATGGACATCGCCACCAAGTTAGCCTCTGGCCAGGAGGCGATCGAGGCCATCTTCCGAAAGGACAAGCAGCCCCAGGGCCGCCCGTCGGAAGAGGCTCCCGAGGCGTCTACTCCGCGCGGCGCCAAGAAGAAAGGCAAGAAGAAGTCGCAAGTGAAACGCGACGCCGCCGACGCGGACCTTGTCGCCGCCGCCGAGTACAAGAACCCTCGGAAGCCCCCCGGAGGTGCTAACCTCTTCGACAAGATGCTCAAGGAGCCGTGCCCCTACCATCAGGGGCCCGTCAAGCACGCCCTCGAGGAGTGCGTCATGCTTCGGCACCACTTCCACAAGGCCGGGCCACCCGCAGAGGGTGGCAGGGCCCGCGACGACGACAAAAAGGAAGATCACCAAGCAGGAGAGTTCCCCGAGGTCCGCGACTGCTTCATGATCTACGGGGGGCATGCGGCGAATGCCTCGGCTCGGCATCGCAAGCGAGAGCGTCGGGAGGTCTGCTTGGTGAAGGTGGCGGCGCCAGTCTACCTAGACTGGTCCGACAAGCCCATCACCTTCGACCAAGCTGACCACCCCGGCCACGTGCCGAGCCCAGGGAAATACCCGCTCGTTGTCGACCCCATCATCGGCGACGTCAGGCTCACCAAGGTCCTGATGGATGGGGGCAGCTGCCTCAACATCATCTACGCCGAGACCCTCAGGCTCCTGCGCGTCGATCTGTCCTCCGTCCGAGCAGGCGCTGCGCCCTTCCACGGGATCATTCCTGGGAAGCGTGTCCAGCCCCTCGGACGGCTCGACCTTCCTGTCTGCTTCGGAACGCCCTCCAACTTCCGAAGGGAGATTTTGACGTTCGAGGTGGTCGGGTTCCGAGGAACCTACCACGCGGTATTGGGGAGGCCATGCTACGCGAAGTTCATGGCCGTCCCCAACTACACCTACCTGAAGCTCAAGATGCCGGGCCCCAACGGGGTCATCACCGTTGGCCCCACATACAAACACGCGTTCGAATGTGACGTGGAGTGCGTGGAGTACGCCGAGGCCCTCGCCGAGTCCGAGGCCCTCATCGCCGACCTGGAAAACCTCTCCAGAGAGGTGCCAGACGTGAAGCGACACACCGGCAACTTCGAGCCAGCGGAGATGGTTAAGGCCGTCCCTCTCGACCCCAGTGGCGACACCTCCAAGCAGATCCGGATCGGTTCCAGGCTCGACCCCAAATAGGAAGCAATGCTCATCGACTTTCTTCGCGCAAACGCCGACGTCTTTGCGTGGAGTCCCTCGGACATGCCCGGCATACCGAGGGATGTCGCCGAGTACTCGCTGGATATTCGGGCCGGAGCCCGACCGGTCAGGCAGCCTCTGCGCCGATTCGACGAGGAGAAGCGCAGAGTGATAGGCGAGGAGATCCACAAGCTAATGGCAGCAGGGTTCATCAAAGAGGTATTCCATCCCGAATGGCTTGCCAACCCTGTGCTTGTGAGAAAGAAAGGGGGGAAATGGCGGATGTGTGTAGACTACGCTGGTCTCAACAAAGCATGTCCGAAGGTTCCCTACCCTCTACCTCGCATCGATCACATCGTGGATTCCACTGCTGGGTGCGAAACCCTGTCTTTCCTCGATGCCTACTCAGGGTATCATCAAATCAAGATGAAAGAGTCCGACCAGCTCGCGACTTCTTTCATCACGCCCTTCGGCATGTACTGCTATGTCACCATGCCGTTCGGTTTGAGGAACGCGGGTGCGACGTACCAGCGGTGCATGAACCATGTGTTCGGCGAACACATCGGTCGTACGGTCGAGCCCTACGTCGATGACATCGTAGTCAAGACAAGGAAAGCCTCCGACCTCCTCTCCGACCTTGAAGTGACATTCCGGTGTCTCAAGGCAAAGGACGTCGAGCTCAATCCCGAGAAGTGTGTCTTCGGGGTGCCCCGAGGCATGCTCCTGGGGTTCATCGTCTCCGAGCGGGGCATCGAAGCCAACCCGGAGAAGATCGCAGCCATCACCAGCATGGGGCCCATCAAGGACTTAAAAGGTGTACAGAGGGTCATGGGATGCCTCGCGGCCTTGAGCCGTTTCATCTCACGCCTCGGCGAAAGAGGCCTGCCTCTGTACCGCCTCTTAAGGAAGGCCGAGTGCTTCACTTGGACCCCTGAGGCCGAGGAAGCTCTCGGGAACCTGAAGGCGCTCCTCACCAAGGCGCCTATCTTGGTACCCCCAGCTGATGGAGAAGCCCTCTTGGTCTACGTCGCCGCGACCACTCAGGTGGTTAGCGCCGCGATTGTGGTCGAAAGGCAAGAAGAGGGGCATGCATTGCCCGTTCAGAGGCCAGTTTACTTCGTCAGCGAGGTGCTGTTCGAAACCAAGATCCGCTACCCACAAGTTCAGAAGCTACTGTATGCAGTGATCCTGACGAGGCGAAAGTTGCGACATTACTTCGAGTCTCATCAGGTAACTGTGGTGTCATCCTTCCCCCTGGGGGAGATCATCCAGTGCCGAGAGGCCTCGGGCAGGATCGCAAAGTGGGCGGTGGAAATCAAGGGCGAGACAATCTCGTTCGCCCCTCGGAAGGCCATCAAGTCCCAGGTATTGGCGGACTTCATAGCTGAATGGGTCGACACCCAGCTGCCGATGGCTCCGATCCAACCGGAGCTCTGGACCATGTTTTTCGACGGGTCGCTGATGAGGACGGGAGCCGGCGCGGGCCTGCTCTTCATCTCGCCCCTCGGGAAACACCTACGCTACGTGTTGCGCCTCCATTTCCCGACGTCCAACAATGTGGCTGAGTACGAAGCTCTGATCAACGGATTGCGAATCGCCATCGAGCTAGGGGTCCAACGCCTCAACGCTCGCGGCGACTCGCAGCTCGTCATCGACCAAGTCATGAAGAACTCCCACTGCCGCGACCCGAAGATGGAGGCCTACTGCGATGAGGCTCGGCGCCTGGAAGACAAGTTCTACGGGCTCGAGCTTAACCACATCGCCCGGCGCTACAACGAGACTGCGGACGAGCTGGCAAAAATAGCCTCGGGGCGAACGACGGTTCCCCCAGACGTCTTCTCCCGGGATCTGCACCAACCCTCCGTCAAGATCAACGACACGCCCGAGTCCGAGGTACCCTCGGCCCAGCCCGAGGCGTCCTCGGTTCAGCCCGAGGTACCCTCGGCCCCCGAGGGCGAGGCGCTGCGCATCGAGGAGGAGCGGAGCGGGGTCACGCCTGATCGAGATTGGCAGACCCCGTACCTGCAATATCTCCGCCAAGGAGAGCTACCCCTCGACCAAGCCGAGGCTCGGCGGGTAGCGCGACGCGCTAAGTCGTTCGTCTTGCTAGGCGATGAGAAGGAGCTCTACCACCGCAGCCCCTCGGGCATCCTCCAGCAATGCATTTCCATCGCCGAAGGTCAGGAACTCCTGCAAGAGATACACTCGGGGGCTTGCAGCCATCATGCAGCGCCTCGAGCCCTCGTCGGGAACGCTTTCCGGCAAGGCTTCTACTGGCCGACGGCGGTGGCTGACGCCACTAGAATTGTCCGCACCTGCGAAGGGTGTCAATTCTATGCGAAGCAGATCCACCTGCCCGCTCAGGCTCTGCAGACGATACCCATCACCTGGCCCTTCGCTGTGTGGGGTCTGGACCTCGTCGGCCCTCTGCAGAAGGCGCCCGGGGGCTACACGCACCTGCTGGTCGCCGTCGACAAATTCTCCAAGTGGATCGAGGTCCGACCCCTGAACAGCATCAGGTCCGAGCAGGCGGTGGCGTTCTTCACCAACATCATCCATCGCTTCGGGGTCCCAAACTCCATCATCACCGACAACGGCACCCAGTTCACCGGCAGAAAATTCTTGGATTTTTGCGAGGATCACCACATCCGGGTGGACTGGGCTGCCGTAGCTCATCCCATGTCGAATGGGCAAGTAGAGCGTGCCAACGGCATGATTCTACAAGGGCTCAAGCCTCGGATTTACAACGACCTCAACAAGTTCGGCAACCGAGGGTGTGTGTTCTGGCCTCGACGGCCACACAAGGAACACGCTACAAGACAATCTGATCCTGCAGGCTCGGGTCTTGACGCTGGAAGGGGGCAGCAAGAGAACCCCCTCTCACAGCGTGAAGACAACGTGCCCGTGGTCCGTTCCTCGAACGGCTCGCGCACGTGCAACAGCTGCCCTGCCAACTACTCGCCCCATCGCATTAACTCCGCGGCTGGACAGGCGGCGCTTCTGGCAGGAGCAGCGGGCGACGCTTCGCCTTCGCCGAAACAACCGCGCCAAAAAAGGTACGCCGCGTCGTTCGGTTTCGTATCCTTTTTCCTTTTTTCCTCTTTCTCTATCTCTTGCGATAGGGACCGGGAAAGGGGGATACCCCGAAAGGGGTCCTTCCCCGTGAAGGAACCAGGCTCCGAGCCTCCTTACTGATCAGGGGTTCGAAGGCTGGCCCCCCGAAGGGTTCAACAGCCACCTCAGATCGCGTGGGCCCTACACCCACTACTGGTCAGAGGTTCGAAGGCCGGCCCCGCGAAGGGTTCCACGGCCGCCTCAGGCTACTCGGGCTCCGCGCCCATTACTGATCAGGGGTTCGAAGGCTGGCCCCCGAAGGGTTCACAGTCGCCTCAGACGCCGAGCGAGGGATGACCAGGGGTACGTTCGATACATAACCAAGGCTCGGGCTGCGCTCCCGAGGTACCCTAGGACATTTCCGAGACCAGCGGGAGCGATCTTGTAACAGAATCCCATCGGAGGGAGGCATCGAGCCCTCGGACCCCGTCGCCAGGGGACCGGGTCCGGCAGATCACCTGCAGGTACTTTTGGGCGTGCCTCTGGGCCCCTAGCCGACCCCCAACGAACGGGGCACGGACGTCCACTCGGATTACCCGCTTGCAGCTCACCGGAGACACCATGTTCGGTGCCCATCGAGGGTAACATGGCGCTCTCCCCCTCTCCACCTTGCGGAAAGGCGACGTAGGGGCGTATGTAAAAAAGCTGAGTCTGTCCCTGATCGCCCTCTCGCCCTGTGCGGAGGCTCGGGGGCTGCTCTCGCAAACCCGGCTCCGGCCGAACCGTTGACAGCGTCAACATACCAGCCCGAGAACTTGGGCCCCGACCATGCACCCGGGCTACGGCCAGTTCGCATGAGGGAACCACCAGACCAGCCGAAGCATTACACAAGGCATTAAGACCTCAAAGGAGTGAAACCACCCCTCCGAGGCCTCGGGGGCTACACCCGGCGGGTGCGCTCGCGCGCACCCACCGGAACAAAATGCAACCGAGAAAGGCTGGTCCCCTTGCAAAAAAGTGCGACGAAAGCCTCCAAGCGAGTGCTAACACTCCCTTCGAGGCTCGGGGGCTACTGTCGGGGACCATAATTAGGGGTACCCTCAAGACGCCTAATTCTCAGCTGGTAACCCCCATCAGCATAAAGCTGCAGAGGCCTGATGGGTGCGATTAAGTCAGGGACCAGTCCATACGAGCGACTCGATCATGCCTCGCCCGAGCCTAGCCTCGGGCAAGGGCAGCCGACCTCGAGGGGTTTCCGTCTCGCTCGAGGCCCCCCTTTTAACGGCGGACACATCTCCGGCACGCCCGAGGCCTTGCCTTCGCTAAGAAGCAACCCTGACTAAATCGTTGCGCCGACCGACCGAGTCGCAGGAGCATTTAACGCAAAGGCAGCCTGACACCTTTATCCTGACGCACGCCCCCCGGCAGAGCCGAAGTGACCGCCGTCACTTCGCCGCTCCACTGACCGGTCTGACAGAAGGACAGCGCCGCCTGCGCCACTCCGACTGCAGTGCCACTTGACAGAGTGAGACTGACAGGCAGTCAGGCCTTGCCAAAGGCGCCATAGGAAGCTCCGCCCGACATAGGGCTCGGACTCGGGCTAGGCCCCGGAAGACGGCAAACTCCGCTCCGCCCGACCCAGGGCTCGGACTCGGGCTAGGCCCCGGAAGACGGCGAACTCCGCTCCGCCCGACCCAGGGCTCGGACTCGGGATAGGCCCCGGAAGACGGCGAACTCCGCACCACCCGACCCAGGGCTCGGACTCGGGCTAGGCCCCAGAAGACGGCGAACTCCGCTCCGCCCGACCCAGGGCTCGGACTCGGGCTAAGACCCAGAAGACGGTGAACTCCGCTCCGCCCGACCCAGGGCTCGGACTCGGGCTAAGACCCGGAAGACGACGAACTCCGCTCCGCCCGACCCAGGGCTCGGACTCGGGCTAGGCCCCAGAAGACGACGAACTCCGCTTCGCCCGACCCCAGGGGTTGGACTCCACCCTGGCCTCTGCCGAACGACCTCCGCCTCGCCCGACCTAGGAGCTCGGGCTCGGCCTCGGCCATGAAAGACAGACTCGACCTCGGCTTCGGAGGAGCCTCCACATCGCCCGACCTAGGGCACAAGCCCGCCACGTCAACAGGAAGCGCCATCATCACCCTACCCCGAGCCGACTCGGGCCGCAGAGAACAAGACCGGTGTCCCATCTGGCTAGCTCCGCCAGATAGGCAATGATGGCGCCCCGCTAGCCCCGTGACGACGGCGGCTCTCAGCTCCCTTACGGAAGCAGGGGGACGTCAGCAAGGACCCAACCGCTCCGACAGCTGTCCCTCCGCCAGGCTCCGTTGCTCCTCCGACAGCCACGACACCACACCAGCTGGGTGCCAAGATCTCTCTGGCTGCCACATTGGCATGTACTTAGGGCGCTAGCTCTCCCCCGCTAGACACGTAGCACTCTGCTACACCCCCATTGTACACCTGGATCCTCTCCTTACGCCTATAAAAGGAAGGACCAGGGCCTTCTTAGAGAAGGTTGGCCGCGAGGGGACGAGGACGGGGCAGGCGCTCTCTTGGGGCCACTCGCTTCCCTCACCCGCGTGGACGCTTGTAACCCCCTACTGCAAGCGCACCCGACCTGGGCACGAGACGAACACGAAGGCCGCGGGATTTCCACCTCTCTCACGCCCGTCTCCGGCCACCTCGCTTCCCCCCTTCGCGCTCGCCCACGCGCTCGACCCATCTGGGCTGGGGCACGCGGCACACTCACTCGTCGGCTTAGGGACCCCCGGTCTCGAAACGCCGACACTTCTTGTATAAACAAAAAACATTCATAAGCAATCATACTATTTGCTGATCGACATAGCTAGATCAAACTTACCATTCTTTTAGCTTTTCGGAGCATGTCGTCACCGCTAAACTTGTGGTTAGGATTGGTTCCTCGACATTGCCTGTGATGCGCTGATGCTTTCTAGAAGCCTTCGGAAGCCCAATATCGACACCAAGCATAGTACGCATCAGGCACGGGCGCCATCCATGGAACCATCACCTGCACACACAATGTTACATATTATATCAATCACAACAATCAATAAAAAGGGTAAAACAAATTAAATACTAACCTCACAATATTGATCCTCAGTCAAATATATCTTTGAGGACCCTTCCTTTTTATTCAAGGGGCCTGCTTCTTCCGGATGATTTCGAAAATACAGGTTTGTAGCCTGAATTCTTGCATAGTATATGGCATCCTTCACTAGCTTCTTTGCATTGTTTTGGAACACACGTTCAGCGTGCCCCCCTGTAATCCTCTCCGTCAGGCAACCGATATCGAAGCTACAACATAAAGAATACAAATACAATAGTATAAGTCATAGAATTACAATATTAAGAAACATAACAAAAACAATAAAGAAATCATACCCAAAAGTCATTACGCACAAGTCCCTGTCTGTCAGTGTGGTTTCATTCCTTTTTAAACTTGTACTCATCCCAGGTACTGACGAGCACCTCATCCTCGGTATCACCGTTTGACACCTTCACTATACCAGGGTAGTGAAGGCGTCAAAGAGAACCCAATGTAAGGTTAACCTGAGTGTGGTGTCCCTTGCCGTCAAAGGACAGGTCCTCCCAATTCCTGCATTACACAAAAACATTAACAATACACATAATAGTTATATGAGATAAGTTAATATATTACACTCACCGATCTCCATGTGGCACGATTAAGATCCTATCAGCCTCTCGCTCTATCGCGTGACGAGGCTTTACTGAGTGGCTTTTTCTTGAGCGACGTGTGCGTGTCACTGAAGAGCCTCCTGAGCCATCATCCATCGGGTTGTCAGCCGGTTCGGCCTGTTGGCCCCACTGGTCCCATGCCTGTTGCTGCTCTCTCTAGTGTTTCCACTGGTCCCATGGCTGGTGATGCTGCACGGCCTGGTCCCATGTCGCGTGCTCCACTTCCTCATTGTGCTCCACCTCCTCATTGGTCCCATGTCGCGTGCTCCACCCAAACTTCAGCTAACCTTTTCCACACAACTTCGGAAATGTACCCACAAAACATTACAGGCATGAGCCTTTCCATAATTATGCGGAAGTCATGGCTCTTCAGTCCATTCATCTTCATTGTCTTCAAGTTCACAGATCTTCTAAAACCAGCAGCATAACCATCGGGGAATTTAATATCGTCCATCCACTTCATCACTTCTTTCTGTTGCTTAGGTTTCAGACAATAGTCAGCTTTTGGTTTGCCTCCGTTTTCTCTAAGCACTTGGGTTGGACGATCACATATCACTGCTAGGTCCATGCGTGCCTTGTCATTGTCTTTCATTTTATTAGGGAAATCCATGCATGTATTTATGAGGGCTTGGCAAAAGTTACTCTCTTGATGCATGACGTCGATGTTGTGCATCAAAATCAATGACTTAGTATAAGGAAGCTCCCACAAGCCACATATGTGAGTCCAGTTATGCTCCTCACAAAAACCTTGATACCTTTTCCCACTCTCGTCTAGGACAAGTTTCCTATGCTCTTCTGTAATTTCTATCCCACTACGTCTCTTGGGTGGTCCCTTCGTGACGATGGTGCCCTTCCTAAATTCCTTTCTCTGCCTTCTAAAGGGGTGATTGAAGGGTAGAAAACATCTATGGCAATCAAAGTAACATATCTTGCCACCAGCACTAAGATGAAAACAATTTGTATCTTTCACACAATAAGGACACGTCAATCTACCATGCACGCTCCATCCAGAGAAAATACCATACGCCATAAAATCATGAACCGAGAACAAATATGCAACACGAAGATTAAATCTCTGCTTCTTGAAGCAGTCATAGGCTTCCACACCTTGCCATAGCTTCTTTAACTCTTCAATCAGTGGTTGAAGCATCACATTGAGGCGTACGCCAGGATGCTCAGGCCTAGGTATAACAAGACATAGGAACATAAACTCATATTTCATGCAAAGAGCAGGTGGAAGGTTGTATGGTATGGCAATGACAGGCCAACATGAATACAACACAGCAGTCATATTGAACGGCATGAAACCATCAGTTGCCAAGCTGATACGAATGTTTCTTGCATCGCTGGCAAAATCTGGATCAAAGTTGTCAAGAGCCTTCCATGCATCACCATCTGACGGGTGCACCACTAACCCATCTTGTCTGTCCGTGCAATCTTTATGCCACCTCATGTGCATAGCGGTCTTCCTCGAGAGAAACAAACGTTTCACTCTAGGAGTGAGAGGCATGTAACGAAGCTGTTTATGTGCAACCTTTGTCACCACCTTCTCCCTATCTTCATTTACAAGCTCCACGTACCTCGACTTCCCACATTTTAAGCATTTATGCTCTCTGCCATGTTCCTTCCAAAAAAGCATACAGTTGTCCTGGCAAACATCAATCTTCTCATACTCCATACCAAGACCTTCAAGCAATTTCTTGGACCGGTACATGTCTTTGGGCATCTTGTGACCCGTTGGAAGAACCTCGCTATTCAAATCCACAAGCTCCTTGTAACAATTAATTGAGAATGCAAACTTAGACTTAATTGACATCAGCCGGGTCACGAATTCGAGGACGGTCACGTCAGTGTGCCTGTGAAGAGGCTCTTCTGATGCTTTGAGGAGGTCGAAGAACTTCTGAACCTCCGGTGTAGGTGAATCATGATGATCTAGGGCCAGTTCAGGCTGCAAATCCTCAAGCATCTAGTCCATCCTATCCACATCTTCACCGTCATCAACTTCTACTTCTGCTGCTCGTTCAAGGCGTGACTCCCCGTGGAGATACCAGACCTTATATAGGGATGGCAATGGGTCGGGTTCGGATCGGGTAGAGTAAATACCCGCCCGCGACCATACCCGTGGGGATTATCCATATCCGCCCATGACTATACCCGCGGGTAAAATTTTGTACCCGTGCCCGTACCCATCGGGTATCGGGCGGATATCGGGTATCCGTCGGGTATAGCAGTTTGGTGCATTCTCCCTAAATGAAGTCTAGTGCAGTTCTGAGCGTCGCACATCACCATGATCACCGGAGGCACATAATGTTGTTGCACAGTGTAGTCGTGTAGATGTAGCCCTGGACATGTGTTGCTAATGTTTTTTTTGTTAATAAACTTCCAACTCATCAAAATCGGAGAGTATCTAGCATAGTCGTCTGGTGTATTAACACTCTCTTAGCTCAAGTACTTGTACTAGATAGCACTGGTACTACGTACTGGCACTTTATCAAACGTACTGGCACTAAACTAGAACCAGATCAGAAGCATCAGCAGACAGGGAGGAATGGCAGTATGATGAGCTATCGAGGGTGGACGGCTAGCTAGCGTACTGGTAGGTTGAAAATCTAAAATCACTATTTTCGGATATCCGTCGGATACCCGTGGGTAAGAAATCAAATCCGTACCCGACCCGTAATAAAAACGGGTCGGGTATGGGTAAGACCCACGGGTCAAATTTCGTGCCCGAACCCGTACCCGACGGGTCGGATATCCGACGGATATCCGAACCCACGGGTAAAATTGCCATCCCTAACCTTATAGCCTGGCACAAAACCATGCGAGCACAGGTGTAGTGTGACCTGCCTCTTGGTGTGGCTCGTCATATTTCGACATTTATTGCATGGACACATAATATTATCTATTTGTGACAAAGCAGCTGCGTGGTCCAGAAACATCTGCGTCTTGGCAAACCATTCATTTGTGTGACACTCACCCTTCTTGAAAACCAATCACGTCTATCACCCATTATTGCGGCTGTGTGTATGAGTAAGAAGTGTGTGAGACATTCATGTTTCTACACGTCACACATACATCTATAGGTAAGTAGTAAAACTATATATATATGCATAACATCATTACACTTAACTCCCGTCGGCCATAAAAATCTGATGAAAATATTAACCATAACAATATTAAATAAATTGTAATCGCATTACAGTTAACTCCCATCGGCCATAAAAAACCGACGAAAATAAACAATATTTGCAACATTAAATCCATTAAATTAAATAATATTTTAGAACATCAAATTTATTAACAATAACATCAAATTTATCAATATTGAAACCTTCATACATCCTAATATTATAAGTTAAATCTAATCAATAAACAATTAACAATTTTAAACTAACTCTAATCACATGAAAGTTAACTCCCGTTGGCCATAAAAAACCGATGAAAATAAACATCTACACACATATTTAACTATTATAATCACACTCGCATTCACATTTAAGGATGTATACCTCAACGACAAGGCGACAACGGCGCTCGAGGAGGCGATCGGGGCCGGCGGCGGCACTTGGGGAGGCGATCGGAGGCGATAGTGGACTTGGGGCTGCGGCGGTGCTCGGAGAGCCGGTCGGGGCGATGGGCGGCGATGGAGGAGGCCGACGGGGGAGGCGTCGGCCGGAAGGCTATTGCGGCGGCGGTGGGGTCCGGCAGGGGCGGCGCGGGGCCGGTAGGGGAGGCGCGACGGTGGCGGATGAGGCAGGCGGTGGTGGCTGGGGTGGTTGGGGTAGGCGACGGGACTCGAGGAGGCACGGGGCTGGCAGGGGAGGCGCGGCGGTGGTGGCGGTTGGGGCAGGAGGCGGCGGCGGCTGGGGCAGGAGGCGGCGGCGCGGCCAGGAAGACAGAAATAATGAGCCCGCGCGGGTTCACCCGTGCTCATAAAAGGCTAATCCCTGTCGACCTGCGCTCTGACCGACGAGAGTTAAGTAATCCACGTCGGCCTACGCTCTGGCCGACGGGCGTTAAATTATTCTCGTCAGCTGAGGTTTAGCCAACGGGAGTTACATTATCCCCGTCGACTTTGACCCTGGCCGATGGGAATTAACCTGGCCGACGGGAATCATTAGGATTCCTGTTGTGTATTCTTGGTAATGGGAACTCGTCCTTTGGACATGCCTTGTTGAGATCTGTGAAATCAATACACATTCTCCATTTTCCATTGGCTTTCTTCACCATAACAGTGTTAGCTAGCCATTCTGGTTATGTTACTTCTCTGATAACACCAGCACTGAGAAGTCTCTTCACCTCATTCTGAGCACCTTCAGCTTTATCCTCAGACATTTTCTGAAACCTTTGCTTCCTGGCCTGAAAGATGGGTCTACATTAAGTGAATGTTCAATAACATCTCTGTTGACACCACAAAGATCATTAGCTGTCCAAGTGAAGACATCTTTATTGTTGAACAAAAATCTTAGTAGAGTCTTTTCTTGCTTATCAGATAGCTAGGATCCCAACAACACCCTTTGATCTGCTACATCTTCACATAATAGCATAGGCTTTGACTGATCTACCGAAGCAGCCTTCTCTCTTTTCTGCTTATACTGTTGACAAGCTTTGGCTCCATCTATGTTATGGATCACCTTTAGTCTGTCCAACTTCCTTTAGCCCTTCTAGCAGCTTCTTGATTTCCATGGATAGCAATGGGCCCTTGTTCAGAAGGTATCTTCATGCATAGATACGCTGGATGAAGTATGGCTTCGAAGACATTGAGCGTCCCTTTGTGTTGTATGGGTACTCCATGTCAACAATGTCAAAGATAAACTGCTCAGACCTTGTGTTGTGGACGTAGCCGAAGGTAACTGAAATTGTGATTTTACCAAGTGTGACAATTTGCCTTCCTCCGAAGCCACATCGAGGGTGTGTAGCATCATGAATCTTGTCCTCTGGTTCTTGCATCTGTCTGAAGGCCTTTGCAAATATGATGTCTGCTGCATTGCCTGTGTCAACCAGAACATTATGGACCAGAAACCCCTTGATGACATAAGATATAACCATAGCATCATTGTGAAGATAATCTTTGAGTTGAAGGTATTCCTAGGAGAAGGTGATTGGGATGTGAGACCACTTGGATTTGATGAAGGGTCCCTGTACCCCAACATGTTGTACTCTCCTCTGTGCTTCCTTCTTCTGTTTCTTGTTAGCCGGCTCTGAGCTTGAACCGCTTGTGATTGGGAACACCATCTTCGTGACTGAAGGTGCTACAGCTTGATTGTTGAACGAATCCATCGTCTCAACAGTGGAAGTGAGTTCTGAAAGGGAATTGAGCTTACACCTATTTCCTAAACTAATTTTGGTGGTTGAATTGCCCAACACAAATAATTGGACTAACTAGTTTGCCCAAGCTTATAAGTTCTACAGGTACCAAAGGTTCACCATAAGCCAATAAAAAGACCAAGAAAAAGGGTTCAAACAAAGGAGCAAAGGGAAAACCGAAGGCACCCTGGTCGGGCACACCGGACTGACCGGTGTGCCACCAAACAGTGTCCGGTGCACCAGGGAACTCCAACCTGAACTTCGCACCTTCGGGAATTCTCAGAGCTGGCGTGCTATAATTCACCGGACTGTCTGGTGCTCCAAGAGGACGTGGTTCTGAACTCGGCAGCCTCGGGAATTCGCATCGGCTGCTCCGTTATAATTCACCGGACATGTCCGGTGTAGACCGGACTGTCCGGTGTAACTGCGGAGCAATGACTACTTCAGGCGCCAACGGCTACCTGCAGCGCATTAAATGCGCGCCAGCGCGCGCAGAGGTCAGGCACGCCCATGCTGCGCACCGGACACCCTACAGTTCATGTCCGGTGCACCACCGGACATCAAGGCGGGCCCAGCCGTCAGAGCTCCAACGATCGGAACCCTAACGGCCGGGTGACGTGGCTGTCGCACCGGACATGTCCGGTGTGCACCGGACTGTCCAGTGCACCATTCGACAGACAGCCTCCACCAAATGGCTAGTTTGGTGGTTGGGGCTATAAATACCCCCAACCACCCCACATTCAAGTCATCCAAGTTTTCCACTTCTCAACTACTTACAAGAGCTAGGCATTCAATTCTAGACACACTCAAGTGATCAAATCCTCTCCAATTCCACACAAAGCTTTAGTGATTAGCGAGAGAGATTTGTCGTGTTCTTTTGAGCTCTTGTGCTTGGATTGCTTCTTTCTTTCTCACTTGTTTTTGTGATCAAATCTCAATTGTAATCGAGGCAAGAGACACCAATTGTGTGGTGGTCCTTGCGGGGAATTTTTGTTCCCGGGTTTGATTTGAGAAGAGAAGCTCACTCGGTCCGAGGGACCGTTTGAGAGAGGGAAAGGGTTGAAAAGACCTGGCCTTTGGGGCCTCCTCAACGGGGAGTAGGTTTGCAAGAACCGAACCTCGGTAAAACAAATCCGCGTGTCACACTCTTCATTCGCTTGCGATTTGTTTTACGCCCTCTCTCTCGGACTCATTATTATTTCTAACGCTAACCCGGCTTGTAGTTGTGATTAATTTTGTAAATTTCAGTTTCGCCCTATTCACCCCCTCTAGGCGACTTTCAATTGGTATCAGAGCCCGGTGCTTCATTAGAGCCAAACCGCTCGAAGTGATGTCGGGAGATCACACCAAGAGGGAGATGGAGACCGACGACAAGCCCACTACGAGTCACGGGAGCACTTCATCGGAAGAGTCCCGCACCAAGAGGAAGGAGAAGAAGAAGAGCTCCTCCAACAAAGGGAAGGGGAAGGAGAAGAAATCCTCTTCCCACAAGTTGCATCGGAGAGGCGACAAGCACAAGAGGATGAGGAAAGTGGTCTACTACGAGACCGACTCTTCATCACCATCGACCTCCGATTCCGATGCGCCGTCCGTAACTTCTAAGCGCCAAGAGCGCAAGAAGTATAGTAAGATCCCCCTACGCTACCCTCACATTTCAAAGCGTACTCCTTTACTCTCCGTTCCATTAGGCAAACCACCGGTTTTTTACGGTGAAGATTATAATATGTGGAGTGACAAAATGAGGCACCATCTAACCTCACTCCACACAAGCATATGGAATGTTGTTGAGTTTGGTGTACAGGTACCATCCGTAGGGGATGAAGACTACGACTCGGACGAGGTGGCCCAAATTCACCACTTTAACTCCCAAGCCACCACTATACTCCTCGCCTCTCTAAGTCGAGAGGAGTATAATAAGGTGCAAGGGCTAAAAAGTGCAAAGGAAATTTGGGACGTACTCAAGACCGCGCATGAAGGAGACGAGGTGACAAAAATCACCAAGCGGGAGACGATCGAGGGGGAGCTCGGTCGCTTCATGCTTCACCAAGGGGAGGATCCACAAGCTATGTACAACCGCTTGAAGACCTTGGTGAACCAAGTGCGCAACCTCGGGAGCGAAAAATGGGATGACCATGAGATGGTCAAGGTTATTCTTAGATCCCTCGTATTTCTTAACCCTACACAAGTTCAATTAATTTGAGGTGATCCTAGATATAAGCTAATGTCTCCCGAGGAAGTTATAGGCAAATTTGTGAGCTTTGAGCTAATGATTAAAGGCTCAAAGAAAATCATCGAGCAAGGCACCTCCTCCACGCCCGAGGCACAACCAGTCGCATTCAAGGCGACGGAGGAGAAGAAGGAGGAGTCTACATCAAGTAGACAACCCATCGACGCCTCCAAGCTCGACAACGAGGAAATGGCGCTCATCATCAAGAGTTTCCGCCAAATCCTCAAGCAAAGGAGGGGGAAGGATTACAAGCCCCGCTCCAAGAAGGTTTGCTACAAGTGTGGTAAGCCCGGTCACTTTATTGCCAAATGTCCTATTTCTAGTGACAGTGACAGGGGCGACGACAAGAAGGGGAGAAGAAAGGAAAAGAAGAGATATCACAAGAAGAAGGGCGGCGATGCCCACGTATGGCGCGAGTGGGACTCCGACGAGAGCTCCACCGACTCCTCCTTCGACGAGGACGCCGCCAACATCGCCGTCACCAAGGGACTTCTCTTCCCCAACGTCAGCCACAAGTGCCTCATGGCCAAGGAGGGTAAAAAGAAGAAGGTAAAATCAAGATCCTCCACTAAATATGAAACCTCTAGTGATGAGGATGATGCTAGCAATGAGGAGGATAACTTGCGCATTCTTTTTGCCGACCTAAACATGCAACAAAAAGAGAAATTAAATGAATTGATTAGTGCTATTCATGAGAAGGATGATCTCTTGGACTCTCAAGAGGACTTCCTTATTAAGGAGAACAAAAAGCATGTTAAGGTAAAAAATGCTTATGCTCTACAAGTTGAAAAATGTGAAAAATTGTCTAGTGAGCTAAGTACTTGCCATGAGACTATTGACAACCTTAGAAATGAAAATGCTAGATTAATTGCTAAGGTTGATTCTCATGTTTGTGATATTTCAATTCCCAATCTTAGAAATGATAATGATGATTTGCTTGCTAAGATTGAAGAATTAAACACCTCTCTTGCTAGCCTTAGGATTGAAAATGAAAAACTAATTGCTAAGGCTACAGAATTAGATGTTTGCAATGTTACAATTTCCAATCTTAGAGATAACAATGATATTTTGCGTGCTAAGATTGTTGAACTTAATTCTTGCAAACCCTCTACATCTACCATTGAGCATGTTTCTATTTGCACTAGATGTAGAGATGTTGATATTGATGCTATTCATGATCATATGGTCTTAATTAAACGACAAAATGATCATATAGCAAAATTAGATGCTAAAATTGCCGAGCATAACTTAGAAAATGAAAAGTTTAAATTTGCTAGAAGTATGCTCTATAATGGGAGACGCCCTGGCATCAAGGATGGCATTGGCTTCCAAAGGGGAGACAATGTCAAACTTAATACCCCTCCTAAAAATTTGTCTAACTTTGTTAAGGGCAAGGCTCCCATGTCTCAGGATAACGAGGGTTACATTTTGTACCCTGTCGGTTATCCCGAGAGCAAGATTAGGAGAATTCACTCTAGGAAGTCTCACTCTGGCCCTAACCATGCTTTTATGTATAAGGGTGAGACATCTAGCTCTAGGCAACCAACCTGTGCTAAGTTGCCTAAAAGGAGAACTCCTTGTTAGGGACTTGTTCTCAACTGCTAAGAGTTAAGAACAAGGCAACATAGAAAATGTTAAACATTAAGGTCCTTCGTCCTTCGAAACATTATGCCCCTTTAGGAAATAATGCTTTAGGACGAAGGTCATAAGAGACATACCTTCGTAAATATAATAAATAATGCCGAAGGATTCATATAAAGCGTGAAATATAAACATCAACATAGAATCATTTCTATTTTATTAACATGGAGAAATAGAAATGATTTCAAATTACAAATGTACCTTCGGTCCTGAGAGAAGGTAAAAAGTACAAGCGTGACGCAAAAGCCAATGCCAAGTCAGCGTGAACAGTACGGGAGTACTGTTCATCTATTTATAGACGCGGGACGCAGCCCACGTAAAATTACATCCATGTCCATTACATTTGTTAATGACTTATGGAAATCTGTCGAGGCCTACGTAGTCTTTTCATCTTTAAGTCGGTTCCCCCTTCTGCCATCGCGCCGAAGCTTCCCTGCGCACAGCTTCGGCTACACTCGACCTTCGTCTGGTTCAGGCTTCGTCCTGGCCGTGCTCCATATTCATAATTCTGAATCCGAAAATACCTGTTCACATAATCCACTTGGAAAACATTGTCAAATCATGTTTTTGAGGACCTTCGGAGGACGAAGGCCCCCAACAGTAGCCCCTCGCAATATTAATTTGTAAATAATAAATTCAGATTGCGATATGGACGAAGGCCTTGAGCCGAAGGTCCGAAAAAACACCTTCCCTTTGCTAGAATAGCAACATTCACTGACAAGCGGGGCCTTTCAATTTTCAACGCCCTAGGCGTATAAATAAGATCACATCGCGAACTCATTTGGTGCGCACACTTGCCTTCTGCTTCGGCCCACTAAAATTTTCAGCTCTTGCGCGCTAAGATTTGCTGGTCTTTTTGATTTTGAAGCTTCGGCCTCGGGAACAATTTTTTAGCGTTTCCGAAGATGTCTGAAGGTAAGAAGATCCCTGCTGAGACGAAGCTGAGTCTCGAGGAGGAGAAAAATCTGGGGTTCCTGATAGCGATGGCAGAGACCAATACAGAGAAAATCACCAAGGAGATTCTCGAAGGTTTGTCCGAAGACACTGGTGACAGCGACAGCTATGATGTAGAGAGTGGTGGGGAAGAGGCCGAAGATCGTCCGTGGCGGCCAAGTCACACGGTTTTCGGGAAGACCACCATCAAGCAGAGTCATATTGATAATATGAGGGGGCGGTATTTTCGAGATATATCTATTGTGAGGGCTGACGCTGGAGAAAAAACCTCTCCCACCCCGGAAGAAGATGAAGTTGTAGTCTTCCGAAGCTTTCTCAAGGCTGGGCTTCGATTCCCCCTGAGCAACTTTATTGTTGAGGTACTGAAAACATTCCAAGTCTACCTTCATCAACTTACTCCCGAAGCTATCCTAAGAATGGGGATTTTTGTCTGGGCTGCGAGAAGCCAAGGTTTGGAACCAAGCGCTAAAAGCTTCTGCAACATTCATGAATTGTTATATGAAACGAAGCCGTGGGGAAAAGAACAATATCACAATAATTTTGGGTGCTACAGCTTTGGTGCCCGCTCCGGGTCAAGCCGCCCTGTACCAACCTTTCGGAAGAGGTGGCCCGGAGCCTGGATGACCGAATGGTTCTATGTAAAAAGTGACTTATCAGCGCAAGAAAATGTCAAGAGTATTATTATGCGCCCCATCTGGCAACGCTTCGGACTTCGAAGGCCGAAGGTTGAAATGGACGAAGCAGCCGAGGAATGCCAAAGAGCCTTCGGCATAGTCTGCTCTTTCATTGGGACAAGGGACTTGGTCCAAGAGCACATTGCCTTCAGGGTATGGCCACTTTCAGAAAAATTGGAAATGCCGAAAGATACTATCAAAGAGTCCGACGAAGGCGGACTGGTCAGACTGAAGTACACATTCAAATATGCAGATAAATTTGTTGAACCTGATGACGACTGGTTGAAAAGCATTGAAACATTAAGTGACGAACTGCTTGGGGCATATTCGAAGGCTGAGAATACTGCGTTATCAGCAGCCTTCGGAGGCCGAAAAAAGAAGAGACTCAACCGGGTGTTTGATGCAGTCGGGTTCTTCTACCCTGATTATCGTTATCCCATTCGAGGGCAAAAAAGGAAAATCACAACCTCTGAAAAAGAAGAAGCCGCAACTGCTCCTAGCGAGCCAGAACCGAAAGGAAAAAGGTTAAAGGTCCTCACACACCGGCCACGCCATATTGAACCAGCTTCGGTGCCTGAGTTTACCGGAGAAACATCTTCGGCCGCCGAAGCTGAACAGCCAACCTTGCTGCCAGAAATTGCAGTGATGGCCGAAGCGCCATCCACAGTAAAAATGGAAGAAGTGAAAAAACCGACTAAGGAAAAAGCATCAGAAGTTTTGAGTCCTGCAGCAAATGCCGAAACAGCAAAAAACCAAAAGGGTCCAATGGTGACCCCAAAAAGGAAAAGAATGGTAAATGTACTAGATGTCTTGGAGACAATTAAGTCTTCAAGCACAACTCCAAAAAAGAGTGTTGAAATTGCTGAAGCTTCTTCTGAAGCTCCAACACAACAGGTTGAAGCTGAAGCCGGGCCTTCAGAGCCCTTCAAGGAGCAAACTTTGGAAGCCGAAGCAATAAAAATACCAGAACCAATTTTAGTTGAAGAAACTGACACTGCCATCCCCGAAGCGCCTGCCAGCATGTGTGATTACATCATACGACATGCTTCGGGGAAAAAACTATCTGAAGAAGAAACTCATGAGGCTAACCATTATGCGAAGGAGCTAAAATATCCGAAGGGGGCAGTAATATTCAATGGGACAAATGAAGATGATTTCTTATACTGCCTGCCTGACAACAAAGAGTTATCTGTCTGCCGAGAGATGGCCAGGAGTATTGGTTTCCCGAAGCTTGAATCTGGATTAAGCGCCATGACGAAAGAAGATCTCGCAGACAGTCTTGCGTACAACAGCCTGAAGGTATGGGAATTAAACGCTTGAAAAACCCCCTTATTATTTTTACGCAACTCATTCCTTTTTTCTTATATGAATTCTTTTTCGTATAGGGCCTGATCCTAAGCAACGCACTAAGAGCCCAAAAGAGCGCCGAAGATGAAAGCTATGAAATTGCGTTTAATAATTTACGCTCCGAAGTTATCAAACTGAGAAACGAAGCTTTGGAAAAAGATAAAATTCTGCTTACACTGGTAGATAAAGTGAAAAAAGACGAAGCTGCTTCAAAGGCCCAGGCCGAAGCTCAAAAACGCGAGATTAAAGATCTTCAGAAACAGCTGGCTAGAGCTGAAGAGGAGCGCGCGCTTGAGGAAACGAAACGAGAACTTAGTGATTTTATGGTCAACAAATTGGAATCAAGAGTTAAGGAGCTTCGCACATCTCAGGGGAAATGCTATGTTAAATCTATAGAATGCGTGAATAAAATTAAAACCAGCTTCGCTAGCGTCGGCGCCTTTTCCAGCGAAGAGAATTTCTCTCGAGGCAATCCCGAAGATCCGCTGGAATGGATTAGCCACGAAGCGGAGGCCTTCGAAGAGATTCTGAACAGTCGCGGCGACATATGCGCTTTTTCGGGCGCCAGAGGAATTGCTTCTGTCTTAGAGAAGAAAGGTTGCGGGCATGTAAAATTTTTAGCTCAGTCCGAAGCTACCTTATCTTCCGAAGACATCAAGGACCCCTCGGCCGAAGCAAGCGTGGTTGGTGGCAAATTTTTTACTGATATCTGGAACGACGGCGGCCGAGGAATGGCGCAAGAGATCATCCAAAGGAGCGAAAAAGGCATTCATGATGCCAGAAAAGTGGCAGAAGCTGCCGAAAAGAGTACAGAGCCCGAAAGACAATTAGGTACCAATTAGTCGTTCTCTGTAATTTTTATTTCAAAGTTTGCTCAAGGTTTGTAAAAGTAAAGAAGAAATGTTCTCTTCCCTCAGAACTTGCTGGACCGCTCGCTGACCTTCATACAACAGGGGATGACGAGATTAAGCAAATGGCCGAAGCTATCTTGAATAAAGTTGTTGATCAACTTCTAAATGAAGCCGCCGAAGCAGTTTTAAGAGAAGACTAGATGCTTTTAGGAAAAACATTTGAATTGTAATCTATGTAACATTTTGCACATTTGAATGTAATATACAGGTCTCTTTTCATTATTGAATTCTTTACGATGCATGAAACTTTAAATACATACCATTTTTGAGCCTTCGGCGAAAAAAACACCTTCCCTTCTTTTCATGCTTCGTGAAGAAGACATTCTTCGTTAAAATTATTCCTTGTTTCATAAAAATATTCTCCGAAGCTGTATTCCGAAGCTATACAATTTCGATGTCACTTTCTCAAAGCATCCTTTCGAAGGTTGAGAGTGTCACCTTCTTTTGCCAAATGCAATATGATGTATTATGCTTATACTATGCAAAATGATGTGATGATGTTATGCTATGCATGTGACATTTGTTCCGAAGATACACATAAAATATATTCGTAAGCTCTGCATTCCCTTAGGAACGTCTTTGGAGCTTCTTCGTCTTTTACTTAGACGATCTCAGCGTTGACTTTTCGCTGTAAGCCTCCCTTAGGAGCTTCTTCGCCCTTTACTTAGGCGGTATCAGCGTTGACTTTTCGCTGTAAGCCTCCCTTAGGAGCTTCTTCGCCTTTTACTTAGGCGGTATCAGCGTTGACTTTTCGCTGTAGGCTCTGCATTCCTTTAGGAACGACTTCTGAGCAGAAAACTTACACTGCGCTCCCTTTGGAACGGCTTTTTGTGACTTCACAAACTTACTCTGCGTTCCTTAGAACGACTTTCTGTTACTCCGAAGGATTTTTAATTCGAAGGTCCTCCTTGGTAACGGAAAAAATTTTAAGCTTCAGCAACTTAAGCTTGTGGAGCAAATAGATCTTCCTCGTGGAAAACAACGAAATTATTACATGAAAACTATCAATGTTTTTTGCTTCACAGAAAATAAAACTGAATAAGAAAGACTTGCTATCAAAGGTAGGATATGTATCAATAAATGTGCTTCGACTCTGGCACAGTGCTGTTGACTGTGCGAGCTTCGGACTGCTCTCTGAAGTCCCTCTGATGTGGAGCGTATTGACTCCCTTCTGGCTGTTGACCTTGCTGCAATGGAGGTGGGGGCGGAAGCTGTTGCCAGGAAGCTTGAGGTTGACTTGCCGAAGCTACAGAAGCTGCAGGGTGGTTGTCTATGTATTGTGGGATATAAGGCGGATGATACGAAGCAGTATGCATGACCTGCTTCGGCTGAGCTTGTTGAGATGCAGCTTCGGCAATTTCCTTTTGCTTCTGGATTGTAATATGGCACGACCTAGTGGTATGGCCCTTGCCTTCTCCACAGAACAAGCAAAACAGTCTCCTTGGCTGATCTCCGAATCTTCCGCCGAAGCCCCTGGCGCCTCTGCCTCTTGGAGCTGGTGGCCGGAAGGAAGTTTGTTGTTGCCCCGAAGCCTGTGAGGAGCACTGCGGTCTGTTCTGCTGACTCCCCTTATCATCATTCTGAGTGTTGTGGATGGACCGGACATGCCTCGGGTAGTATCTCCCTCCGAAGCCCCTGGTCATTTCAGAAAATCTGAAGGCCTCCTCCCTTCTTTGGCGAAAGTCATTGTCAGCCCGAATGTACTCATCCATCTTTTGGAGCAGTTTCTCCAAGGTCTGAGGAGGCTTCCGAGCAAAGTATTGAGCTGCAGGTCCAGGACGAAGCCCCTTAATCATGGCTTCGATAACAATTTCATTGGGCACCGTTGGTGCCTGCGCCCTCAATCGTAAGAACCTTCGGACATACGCCTGAAGGTATTCTTCGTGATCCTGAACACACTGGAACAAGGCTTGAGCTGTGACCGGCTTCGTCTGAAATCCTTGAAAGCTGGTCAGTAACATGTCCTTCAGCTTCTGCCATGAAGTGATTGTTCCTGGCCGAAGAGAGGAATACCAGGTCTGAGCAACATTCCTGACGGCCATAACGAAAGACTTCGCCATGACTGCAGCATTGCCCCCGTACGAAGACACTGTTGCTTTGTAGCTCATCAAGAATTGCTTCGGGTCGGAGTGGCCGTCAAACATGGGAAGCTGAGATGGCTTATAGGATGGAGGCCAAGGTGTAGCCTGCAGCTCAGCGGACAGAGGAGAAGCATCATCAAAAACAAAATTTCCCTGATGGAAATTGTCATACCAGTCATCTTCGTTGACGAAGCCCTCCTGATGAAGGTCTTTCTGATGAGGCCTTCTGTTCTGCTCATCGTGAGTAAGATGGCGAACTTCCTCAGAGGCTTCGTCTATTTGCCTCTGCAACTCAGCTAGGCGGGCCATCTTCTCCTTCTTCCTCTGCACTTGTTGATGTAGCATCTCCATATCCCTGATTTCTTGGTCTAGCTCTTCTTCCTCGAGCGTCGGGCTGACAGCCTTTCTCTTCTGGCTTCGGGCCTCCCGAAGAGAGACGGTCTCCTGGTTGTGGTCCAGCGGTTGCAGTGCTGAAGCCCCAATCGCTGAAGCTTTCTTCGGCGCCATAGCGAAGGTCTATAGCTTCCGAAGGTGTTCAAAAAAGCTCGAAGTGGAAGTGAGTTCACCGGAGGTGGGCGCCAATGTTGGGGACTTGTTCTCAACTGCTAAGAGTTAAGAACAAGGCAACATAGAAAATGTTAAACATTAAGGTCCTTCGTCCTTCGAAACATTATGCCCCTTTAGGAAATAATGCTTTAGGACGAAGGTCATAAGAGACATACCTTCGTAAATATAATAAATAATGCCGAAGGATTCATATAAAGCGTGAAATATAAACATCAACATAGAATCATTTCTATTTTATTAACATGGAGAAATAGAAATGATTTCAAATTACAAATGTACCTTCGGTCCTGAGAGAAGGTAAAAAGTACAAGCGTGACGCAAAAGCCAATGCCAAGTCAGCGTGAACAGTACGGGAGTACTGTTCATCTATTTATAGACGCGGGACGCAGCCCACGTAAAATTACATCCATGTCCATTACATTTGTTAATGACTTATGGAAATCTGTCGAGGCCTACGTAGTCTTTTCATCTTTAAGTCGGTTCCCCCTTCTGCCATCGCGCCGAAGCTTCCCTGCGCACAGCTTCGGCTACACTCGACCTTCGTCTGGTTCAGGCTTCGTCCTGGCCGTGCTCCATATTCATAATTCTGAATCCGAAAATACCTGTTCACATAATCCACTTGGAAAACATTGTCAAATCATGTTTTTGAGGACCTTCGGAGGACGAAGGCCCCCAACACTCCTAATGCATCAAATGATCATAGCATTTCATTTAAAACTTTTGATGCATCTTATGTTTTGACTAACAAATCCAGCAAGGTAGTTGCCAAGTTTGTTGGGGGCAAACACAAGGGCTCTAAGACTTGTGTTTGGGTACCCAAAGTTCTTGTGTCTAATGCCAAAGGACCCAAAACCGTTTGGGTACCTAAAGTCAAGAACTAAAATTGTTTTGTAGGTTTATGCATCCGGGGGCTCAAGTTGGATCATCGACAGCGGGTGCACAAACCACATGACAGGGGAGAAGAAGACGTTCTCCTCCTACGAGAAAAACCAAGATCCCCAATGAGCTATCACATTCAGGGATGGAAACCAAGGTTTGGTCAAAGGTTTGGGTAAAATAGCTATATCTCCTGACCATTCCATTTCCAATGTTTTTCTTGTAGATTCTTTAGATTACAATTTGCTTTCTGTTTCGCAATTATGTCAAATGGGCTACAACTGTCTATTTACTGATGTAGGTGTCACTGTCTTTAGAAGAAGTGATGATTCAATAGCATTTAAGGAAATGTTAGAGGGTCAGCTATACTTGGTAGATTTTGATAGAGCTGAACTCGACACTTGCTTAATTGCTAAGACTAACATGGGTTGGCTCTGGCACCGCCGACTAGCCCATGTTGGAATGAAGAATCTTCATAAGCTTCTAAAGGGAGAACACATTTTAGGACTAACGAATGTTTATTTTGAGAAAGACAGAATTTGTAGCGCATGCCAAGCCGGGAAGCAAGTTGGCACTCATCATCCACACAAGAATATCATGACAAGTGACAGGCCACTGGAGCTCCTACACATGGATTTATTCGGCCTGATCGCTTACATAAGCATCGGAGGGAGTAAGTACTGTCTAGTTATTGTGGATGATTATTCTCGTTTCACTTGGGTGTTCTTTTTGCAGGAAAAATCTCATACCCAAGAGACCTTAAAGGGATTCTTGAGACGGGCTCAAAATGAGTTCGGCTTAAGGATCAAGAAAATTAGAAGCGACAACGGAACGGAGTTCAAGAACTCGCAAATTGAAGGCTTTCTTGAGGAGGAGGGCATCAAGCATGAGTTCTCCTCTCCCTACACGCCACAACAAAATGGTGTAGTGGAGAGAAAGAATCGAACTCTATTGGACATGGCAAGAACCATGCTTGATGAGTACAAGACACCGGATTGGTTTTGGGCCGAGGCGGTCAACACCGCCTGCTACGCCATCAACCGGTTATATCTACACCGAATCCTCAAGAAGACATCATATGAACTCCTAACCGGTAAAAAGCCGAATATTTCATATTTTAGAGTCTTTGGTAGCAAATGCTTTATTCTTGTTAAAAGAGGTAGAAAATCTAAATTTGCTCCTAAAACTGTAGAAGGCTTTTTACTAGGATATGACTCAAACACAAGGGCATATAGATTCTTTAACAAGTCCTCAGGACTTGTTGACGTTTCTTGTGACGTTGTGTTTGATGAAACTAACGGCTCTCAAGTAGAGCAAGTTGATCTTGATGAGATAGGTGAAGAACAGGCTCCGTGCATCGCGCTAAGGAACATGTCCATTGGGATGTGTGCCCTAAGGAATCCGAAGAGCCCCCACATGCACAAGATCAACCATCCTCCTCCACTCATGCATCTCCACCAACCCAAAATGAGGACGAGGCTCAAGTTGATGAAGGGGAAGATCAAGGAGATGAGCCACCTCAAGATGAGGGCAATGATCAAGGGGGAGATGCAAATGATCAAGACAAGGAGGATGAAGAAACAAGACCGCCACACCCAAGAGTCCACCAAGCAATCCAACGAGATCACCCCGTCGACACCATCCTCGGCGATATTCATAAGGGGGTAACTACTCGATCTCGTGTTGCACATTTTTGTGAGCATTACTCTTTTGTTTCCTCTATTGAGCCACACAGGGTAGAGGAAGCACTCCAAGATTCGGATTGGGTGATGGCGATGCAAGAGGAGCTCAACAATTTCACGAGGAACGAGGTATGGCATTTAGTTCCACGTCCTAACCAAAATGTTGTAGGAACCAAGTGGGTCTTCCGCAACAAGCAAGATGAGCATGGTGTGGTGACAAGGAACAAAGCCCGACTTGTGGCCAAGGGATACTCCCAAGTCGAAGGTTTGGATTTCTGTGAAACCTATGCACCCGTAGCTAGGCTTGAGTCCATCCGCATATTATTGGTATGTGCTACTTACCATGGCTTCAAGCTTTATCAAATGGACGTGAAGAGTGCCTTCCTCAATGGACCAATCAAGGAGGAGGTCTATATTGAGCAACCTCCCGGCTTTGAAGATAGTGAGTACCCTAACCATGTCTATAGGCTCTCTAAGGCGCTTTATGGGCTCAAGCAAGCCCCAAGAGCATGGTATGAATGCCTAAGAGATTTCCTTATTGCTAATGGCTTCAAAGTCGGAAAAGCCGATCCTACTCTATTCACTAAAACTCTTGACAATGATTTGTTTGTATGCCAAATTTATGTTGATGATATTATATTTGGGTCTACTAACGAATCTACTTGTGAAGAATTTAGTAGGATCATGACACAAAAATTCGAGATGTCTATGATGGGGGAGTTGAAGTATTTTCTAGGATTCCAAGTCAAGCAACTCCAAGAGGGCACCTTCATTAGCCAAACAAAGTACACTCAAGACATTCTAACCAAGTTTGGAATGAAGGATGCCAAGCCCATCAAGACACCCATGGGAACCAATGGGCATCTCGACCTCGACACGAGAGGTAAATCTGTCGATCAAAAGGTATACCGGTCGATGATAGGTTCATTACTCTATTTATGTGCATCTCGACCGGACATTATGCTTTCCGTTTGCATGTGTGCAAGATTCCAATCCGACCCTAAGGAATCTCACCTTACGTCCGTAAAACGAATCTTGAGATATTTGGCTTATACTCCTAAGTTTGGGCTTTGGTACCCTCGGGGATCCACATTTGATTTGATTGGTTATTCGGATGCCGATTGGGTGGGGTGTAAGATTAATAGAAAGAGCACATCGAGGACTTGCCAGTTCTTGGGAAGATCCTTGGTGTCTTGGGCTTCAAAGAAGCAAAATTCAGTCGCTCTTTCTACCGCCGAAGCCGAGTACATTGCCGCAGGCCATTGTTGCGCGCAATTGCTTTGGATG
The DNA here is from genome assembly GCA_029449295.1 of Zea luxurians. NCBI lineage: Eukaryota > Viridiplantae > Streptophyta > Magnoliopsida > Poales > Poaceae > Zea > Zea luxurians. The sequence goes on along the minus strand of JAOPSE010000064.1, from coordinate 5,662,136 downwards.
AGGCAAACTCTGTGGGACTATGGTTACAAATTAACCAAAGTTCCTCTTCTATGTGATAATGAGAGTGCAATCCGCATGGCGGATAATCCCGTTGAGCATAGCCGCACTAAACACATAGCCATTCGGTATAATTTTCTTAGGGATCACCAACAAAAGGGGGATATTGAGATTGCATATATTAATACTAAAGATCAATTAGCCGATATCTTTACCAAGCCACTCGATGAACAAACTTTTACCAAACTTAGGCATGAGCTCAATATTCTTGATTCTAGAAATTTCTTTTGCTAATTTGCACGCATAGCTCATAAATATACCTTTGATCATGTCTCTTTTATATATATGCTATGACTAATGTGTTTTCAAGTGTATTTCAAACCAAGTCATAGGTATATTGAAAGGGAATTGGAGTCTTCGGCGAAGACAAAAGGCTTCCACTCCACTCTTCTACTCATCCTTCGCCGTCGCTCCGCTTCACTCTCCGTCTTTGGTATAATCTTCACTCATATGTTTTATTTGCCAAAGGGGAGCAAGTAGCTGGAAAGGGCTTATATCTCACTCAAAGTATCCGTTTTTGGCGATTCATGCCAAAGGGGGAGAAAGTATGAGCCCAAAGCAAAAGGACCGCACCACCACCCTAAATTTTTTAAAATAATTTTCAAATTGGTAAATTTCAAATTGATATCTTTTTGTGTTCAAAAGGGGGAGCAAGTAATATTTTCAAAATTAATATCTTAAAACCCTCTTGAACACTAAGAGGAGAATTTATTGAGGGGGAGTTTTGTTTAGTCAAAGGAAAAGCATTTGAAACAAGGGGAGAAAATTTCAAACTTGAAAATGCTTCGCAAAAATCTTATTCATTTACCTTTGACTATTCTGCAAAAGGACTTTGAAAAGGATTTACAAAAAGAATTTGCAAAAACAAAACATGTGGTGCAAGCGTGGTCCAAAAAGTTAAAAAGAAACAATCCATGCATATCTAGTAAGTTATATTTATTGGCTCAATTCTAAGTAACCTTTGCACTTACACTTTGCAAACTAGTTCAATTATACACTTCTATACTTGCTTTGGTTTGTGTTGGCATCAATCACCAAAAAGGGGGAGATTGAAAGGGAATTGGGCTTACACCTATTTCCTAAACTAATTTTGGTGGTTGAATTGCCCAACACAAATAATTGGACTAACTAGTTTGCCCAAGCTTATAAGTTCTACAGGTACCAAAGGTTCACCATAAGCCAATAAAAAGACCAAGAAAAAGGGTTCAAACAAAGGAGCAAAGGGAAAACCGAAGGCACCCTGGTCGGGCGCACCGGACTGACCGTTGTGCCACCGGACAGTGTTCGGTGCACCACCGGACAGTGTCCGGTGCACCAGGGAACTCCAACCTGAACTTCGCACCTTCGGGAATTCTCAGAGCTAGCGCGCTATAATTCACCGGACTGTCCGGTGTACACCGGACAGTGTCCGGTGCTCCAAGAGGACGCAGCACTGAACTCGGCAGCCTCGGGAATTCGCATCGGCTGCTCCGCTATAATTCACCGGACATGTCCGGTGTAACTGCGGAGCAACGGCTACTCCAGGCGCCAACGGCTACCTGCAGCGCATTAAATGCGCGCCAGCGTGCGCAGAGGTCAGGCACGCCCATGCTGGCGCACCGGACACCCTACAGTTCATGTCCGGTGCACCACCGGACATCAAGGCGGGCCCAGCCGTCAGAGCTCCAACGGTCGGAACCCTAACGGCCGGGTGACGTGGCTGTCGCACCGGACATGTCCGGTGTGCACCGGACTGTCCGGTGCACCATTCGACAGACAGCCTCCACCAAACGGCTAGTTTGGTGGTTGGGGCTATAAATACCCCCAACCACCCCACATTCAAGTCATCCAAGTTTTCCACTTCTCAACTACTTACAAGAGCTAGGCATTCAATTCTAGACACACTCAAGTGATCAAATCCTCTCTAATTCCACACAAAGCTTTAGTGATTAGCGAGAGAGATTTGTCGTGTTCTTTTGAGCTCTTGCGCTTGGATTGCTTCTTTTTTCTCACTTGTTTTTGCGATCAAATCTCAATTGTAATCGAGGCAAGAGACACCAATTGTGTGGTGGTCCTTGCAGGGAAGTTTTGTTCCCGGTTTGATTTGAGAAGAGAAGCTCACTCGGTCCGAGGGACCGTTTGAGAGAGGGAAAGGGTTGAAAAAGACCCGGCCTTTGTGGACTCCTCAACGGGGAGTAGGTTTGCAAGAACCGAACCTCGGTAAAACAAATCCGCGTGTCACACTCTTCATTCGCTTGCGATTTGTTTTGCGCCCTCTCTCTCAGACTCATTATTATTTCTAACGCTAACCCGGCTTGTAGTTGTGATTAATTTTGTAAATTTCAGTTTCGCCCTATTCATCTCTCCTCTAGGCGACTTTCAAGTTCACCGGAGGTGGGCGCCAATGTTGGCCACTTGTTCTCAAATGCTATGAATTAAGAACAAGGCAACACAAATGTTAATAATTACAGACCTTCGTCCTTCGAAGCATTATCTCCCTTGGGGTATAATGATCTTCAGACGAAGGTCATGAAGGACATACCTTCATCATCTCAACATATAATACTGGAATCATAAGCATATGAAACGTGGAGAAGAACATAAATAATCATGTTAAATCATTAGATTATCTTTATTCTCGTTATATAATCATAAACAGACATTAATGGTATTGAATTACATTTATACCTTCGTCTTGATAGAAGGTGAAAATCCGAGAGTGGCGCGAGTGGTTACCAGCCAGTGTGAACAGGGGTACTGTTCACCTATTTATAGGCACGAGATGCAACCCGACCAAAATTACATTTATGTCCTTAATAACTAATTGCAAACACGACACGGGTTATCATGGACTAAATGATCTTTTCCTCTTTAAGTCGGTGGTACCCTTCGTCTCAAGGCATGTCGTCATGCCGAAGCTTCCTGGATTGTAACTTCGGCATATACCTTCGTGTTATGTCTTCTTGCATATCATCCCGTCGAAGGTGTTTTTGCTTGAATGACCTTCGGCGAAGAAGAAGGCCCCCAACAAATAATATGGACTCAATTTGATGGATGGTTAATGATGCCTATAAAACTAATTAAGTCATTATAATTTAGGAACAAATAATCTAATTCATTAACAAGGAAATTGTATTCGACATGATATAAACTATCATTTTTGTTTAGAAAAGCAAGAACAATAATTAATCCACTTTAACACTTATTTTAGAAAAAAGCTCTATAGCACCTTTAAACATTGTGAAATATAATATATCATCATTTATAAAAACTTAAATATAACGCTAAATATAATTAGACAACTATTTATGTTTTATTTTTATTAAGAAATACTTCCTCTGACCTAGGATATAAGGTGTAACCACTTTTTGTTTTGTCCCACAATGTAAGGCGTGCTCTTTCTATGTATGCGTACATCGATGCAGTGGTATAAACACAATTAGGTACATTTCATGGTCTTTGAACCGGAGGTGGTTACACCTTATATACTGGGACGAAGGGAGTATATGGTTCTTTTAAATTTCTACTAGATCAGGAGGCGCACTTCGTGCGCCCTACAGTAATCATGGCTATTATGAGGCATATCAAATTAGAATTATACTAAAATATTAATTTGCGGTAACAATTAGACAAAGCAACATGAAATTTATGACCGAAGTGCGGAATGCGCTAAAAACTAAAGTAATTATCATCTAATTTATGAATAATCCCTCAAAGACAACTCGCTAGTTGGTCCTCTGTGTTGAGAAGTTAAACCCTTATATTCTGACTGCTAGAAATTCCTATGGTAAGATAAAACCATCTTCCATATACTCAGCTCTGGTCTCCTGCATAAGCCGCTGCAGAAGAGAAGGGTTACTGGTCATAATGGCATCAACATGCTCACACAACATCTTCTTCATGGAGCTGATATCATGAACAGTCCATGTAAAAACTCTCGTGTCATGCCTGTTTCCAAATTCAGCGCTTACTTTACACAACATAAGATGCATTGTTCCAGGAATGAAAATAAGTCAGGCAACATGTATCATCAGCCACTACACATAATTATTACCTCAAGTACCCATATAAATTTTCTAATGGCGTCTGTTGTGCCCTGGAACCAACCAGCAGCCTCCCTAGGCATTTGTGTTGCAGCCAGCACCTATTTGTTGCCAAGTTTAAATTAGTAAATGCATGTTCTACGCTTTAATGAGATAAAGAAATTTAACCAAGCTCTGAGATGGGAATCGTGAGAATAATATTTGCAAGCTCTCTGAGTAAAGCAATCAAATTTGAGGTGACTTACCTCAATAGATCCATCAGTGAAGTTGATCCCCCCACCAAGATAGGTACGATGAATGTGACGGTTAAGAGAAGCTGAGTTGAACTGAGTCATAACAAATATCTTGTTTATGCCACTGTTGAAACAGTTGTTCATGGGGATATCAATAAGCCTGTAACATCCTCCAATAGGAACCTAAGTAATGCAACAAAAGGAAAGAAACAAGATTCAGACCACTGATTTAATGCAACAAAAGGAAGGAAATTGACAAAGTAGTGGAAGGCATCATGTGCGGTGGGGCCCTGATAATAACTAATAATTAATAATTTAAACATACGGAAACCTTGCTACTGCAGGAATTATGGTTTAACTACCTTTATCCAAATCAATTACCATGTGAATATTTCTAGCAAAGCCACAGACTTTTGGTGCCTTCTGCAGTAGAGGTGTATCTACTTGAAATAAAATAAAGCTGGAGATTGCTAGAGATCTCTACATCCTGTCTACTTATAAGACCGAAGATGTTTATTAAATCGGTACTTCTTGCAACATGAAGCCAATAAAGTCAAAGTGTGCCATCTTACAGTAGGGGTAGCCCTTGTGCTTGTGAGAGGGAAAAGCTGAGTCCCGGTACCACCACCCAAAATGACAGCAGCGACTTCGTTAGGATCAGCATAATTCCTCTGAAAGGATGTTCGAACGACCTATAAGTTTTTGCATCCAGAAATTGATAATTATAGTAGCTAACATCAAGTCAAATAAAAAATACAAAGGGTTGTGATGAAACACCAACACTATTATCGACAGGATGCGACTTACAAGAGTGTCTGGGCCAGCATCTGATGTGAGCACACACTGGGTGCTGCTCACAGCTCCCCTTGCACTGAAACACATCCTCCTCAGTGCCTTGTTGCGCCTGATGCTGCAGCAGTTGATCCTCATCTTCTCACTCCCAAAACCTCCACTGCCTCTCCTCACTGGGCTCATACACACTTTTCCCTCTAGGGGAAGCACGCTGATGAACTGCATAGCTGAAGCACACTTGCACAATCACAACCAATAACCACCAGACAGTCCTGGAAATCTATTTCACTATGTACTGAATCAAGATGTTGGGCAAGACTATATAAAAAACTGACTTTCTTGCCTAGTTCCTGACAAATCCCCGCATCAATCAAGGGAAAAGGAAGCCATACTTTTGCAGAATCCTTACTGCCGTAAGGAGGGATCATCAACGTACTCGTGGAATAACGGACTGGATAATAAAGGATTAAAGGGTGGTGGTGCAATGGTGTACACAAGGGAGATTTCGAAAGCGAAGGATGGAAGCACACATCAGACTGAGGAAAGCTATAAAAAGGACCTTCTGCCTTCTTTTCGGGAGTTAGACATGTGAATCACAACAGCTCAGTCCCAGTTGGGTTGGATCTTTTCTTCTTTGTACACTCCGAACCCATATAGAAGCAAAGTGTAATCAGAAAACTTTGCGATAGAAAATTACTCCATGATCAAATGGAAATGAGAATGGGAATGGATGGACGAACGGTGGAGAAGGCGTGGCCGCGGCCTCGCTTGACGCTACTACGCCGCGTGTGCCCTGCTCCCTGTGCCGCGCCTGCGCTTGCCCATGTGAGGGAGGAGCCCGGCGCACGGTAAACAACCAGGAGCGTAAGAGTAATAGACGCCACTCTATCTCCTCCTTTCACCGCGCCACTGCTCGCCGGTCAGTCCCGTCCGTTTCTGTGTTTTCCCGGATCAAAACGCCTCGTCGTCGCTTGCATTATTGGCTCCATCTGACGTGACGTGACTTGAGATGGAGATTTTTTTCCCTCCTCCTTAAGGAGAAAGAAAAAAAGGAAATATTTTTTGGCGGTTTCATTGACAACAAAACGGAAAATAAAAAAATGGTTGTGGCCACACCTTGGAATGCCGTGTCACCTTTTTAAAGTCTTGGAGCTGCACTAAAATACCATTTTGATGGCTTACGAATGAAATGGAGCCAAGTGCAATCCATAGTGAATGGGAAACTGATCCTAAAACAAGAAGCCTAAAATGAGCTCAAACGGCAGCTGAGATGGAGGGTGAGAGGAGTCTTCTGCCAAAACATGAGCATTCCAGCTCCAGTCTTCCAGATCAGCAGCCAAGCCCATTTGGGATGGTTCATCAGGATCGACGATCGCGTCCTCGTGCTGGGAAGTGGAAACTGGGTCCAGCTGCCGCGCCCGAAACGGGGGCAAAAAAGAAACGACTTCCTAAATAGGCAGAGCACAGAGAAGATGTGTGACGCTACACCACCAATCCACCCTGATCTCCCAATGATTTTCTCGCGTGCTGGAATGTTTGTTCTCTCAGCAGTCATTGCTGAAAGCGACCCCCTTAAACAATGCCAAAATCAGAGCAATCCCGCTCCAATCTTTTAGGTTTGGTAGCAGAGAGATTGGAGCTAGGCTAGGCGTGAAAACAGTCTGAAAACGATAAACACTAAGACTATTTTTGTTTTTATATTTTTTTTCTGGAAACGAAATCGAAAACGATAACTCTAAAAACGAAAATGACATCAGTAATTTAGAAAAACTGGAAACTAAAGTTCAGTACTAAAAATACATTGGTTACGGTCGAAACCTAAAATGCATTGAAAGCGACCCTCTTCATGGTATGATCTATATTTTCTATAAAAAATGTAAAATAAATTTCTGGAGCATTATTCAGGATGAGTTCATTACGTACCATGGTAAGTGTGACTATCATGATGCAATAGTACAATTAGAGGCTAGCTCAGCTGGACAACCGCGCAACTCTATTGGTAAATTTATCCACCATGACAATATAGCCAACCTACAACACATGAATAAAGGTAATCTAGAATTCAAGGATGGGTTACATGATATACCTTAGTATCTTTCTCACTCATCATCCAGAATTGGATTGTCTTCGTTCTTCAACGGAACATAGGAGCTGCTCCGGTGTTTATTTCCTGTACTATAAGATAAAGAGATGACTGGTAGTAGCACATAATAGATGGATGGCAGTAGCACAGAACAACAAATAGACTATATAGGCATGCTTTACATAGGAACGACAAATAGATGGCTGGTAGTAGCACAGAACGACAAAGAGAAATAGTAGAAGTACTAAGGGAAGCAACGTTTCTGGTTTGTTCAGGCCTAGACTATATAGTCATGCTTTACACATCGCGAGTATGGTCCTCGCATGATTGCACGCATAGCATAGCTATGACCAAGCAACAAAAGGCATATCTTGCAGTCAAGCACACAGCATAGCGCTGTCCATATCTTACAAGCATAAAGCCATACGCCCTACACAACAGGGGGGAAGTTCTAACAGCAACCTAGATGAACTGGGATAGTTCCCAAAAGCGATCCTCAGTTCCCAAAAGCGGGCCTCCATAGCTGGTGGTGCTCGTGTCCAAAAGCACTGCAACTAAAAAAAGGGTAGCAATCAATTAACAAGTTTTGGCAAGCATTGCAATCTCAAATATAACATGAGGCAACAACTATTTGACGCGTTGAAATCTAGAGGTACTTGTTTGTGTCAATCGCTCTTTTTCTACAAAATATGATTAAATGTTGTTTGCAAAGTAACTTAATCTTTTCTCCATTACCATTTCTTTCATGGTCTTGTATTGCAACTCTTGGTGCAAATGTTTTTCTTTTGTCCTAGAATGATGTAGCTGCTTAAGACAAGCTACGAGGTACTTGTTTGTGTCAATCGCTCTTTTTCTACAAAATATGATTAAATGTTGTTTGCAAAGTAACTTAATCTTTTCTCCATTACCATTTCTTTCATGGTCTTGTATTGCAACTCTTGGTGCAAATGTTTTTCTTTTGTCCTGGAATAATGTAGCTGCTTAAGGCAAGCTATGTAGCTACTGCTGCATCCAAGATCTCTTGGAGTCTTGGGTTATGAGCAACTATTGTACAAAATAAGAGAACTCTCTTTTACCTTCTCAGTTGATTTATCAAGAAATTGCATCTGACCTTAAAATAGTTATCAATCTGTGTGACTTCTTTGGGGGAGCACTATTAATCTGTGCTTGGAATGTTTCTGTTGTTTATCTGAATTGAAAGGCTGTAATGTCACATTCTTTTTGCACTAGAAAAGAAATTATGATTATCGAATCTCAATGTATTGTTCCTTTCTTTTGTCTTTTGTTTTGGGTTTTGGGTTATAGCACGATGGCACTCAGTCTCCTTAATAAAGTGCAGGAACCCCTGGAGATTGGAGGCATATCATTAAGCAAATTGGGGTTTAGGGTTGCCTAGTACCCACTGCCTTATACTACATGCAATTGGAACATTTGGAAGCATATATCTCATGAAGTTGTAGGGGAGAATTGGACATACCGTTACTCAACATCAACGTCTGCGAAACTAGCAGCATCGTCATCTCCTGTGCCATCATCTCTAAAAAGTTTCTTGACAACCTTCTTGGAAGGCGATGTGTGAGACCTATGTAAAGTTTGGTCCCATGGCATGCATGTAAAAGTGATGACAAGATATGGGAATAACAGGGTAGGTAGATTGCTTGGCATGGAGCTAACCTTTTTCCAGTAACACTTTTATGAGTCTTGTTTGTAGACCCATCTAGCACACTATAAGCAGCTCCTGATGGCGTCTGCACGTTAGGCAGAGAAGTGATAATTTCTGTTCCTAGCAGCAGATTGGCTCCCTGATGTGGGGCTGTCTGTAAATTACACTGCAACGAAAAGACATGTCTAGGGCTTGTTTCTTAGTGTCTATGGAAGGAGAACATTGCTCTATACTATAGGTAGCTATTTTTTCTCATTGAGTACAACAGCGAACCTTGGTGCTAGATGAAACTTTGTGACTCTCTGGTGTTAGCGATGGCTCGCGGATGAAGGCAGCCCCCTTGTTTTGTGTGACACCTGATCCTTGTCCTGCTGCGGAGTTAGCAGGCAGACAAAAAAATAGGTTAGAGCCAGAAGAGTTGCAGTTGATGGGGAGAGGGCGCAGTGAAAAGACCTGCACTCAAAAAGAAACATACTCAGTCAGAAGGGGGAAATGCTTGTTCTGTAGATAGAAAAAATAACTCTAAACTGTAATACTATGGCCTAAACGCTAGTGAAAGGGAAATGTGCCTTTGGGCCATTTCTAAGTATTTTGGTGATTGAGTGCCAACACAAGTGCTTAAATGTGAATTTATGTCCATGGATGAACAAAGTGCAAATCATGAAGTAAAGGTATGTTTCTAAGCCTTAGTACATTGGTTTTATGTACTAATATACTTGTCTAAGTGTTAGAAACAGAAAGAAGAAGAAAAGAAGAAAGGTGCAAAAGACTTGGCTGTGTACAGCCAAGACTCAGCTCGGTCTGGCACACCGGACTGTCCGGTGGTGCACCGGACAGTGTCCGGTGCGCCAGGCTGACTCGGCGTGAAGAGGCCGCTCTCGGGAATTCGCCGACGGCGTACGGCTAAAATTCACCGGACTGTCCGGTGTGCACCGGACTGTCCGGTGTGCCAACGGTCGGCCGGGCCAACGGTCGGCCGCGCAATCTGCGCGGGACACGTGGCTGAGCCAACGGTCGGAAGACGGCACCGGACTGTCCGGTGTGCACCGGACATGTCCGGTGCTCCAACGGCTCCAAGTCTGCCAACGGTCGGCTTCGCTATTTAAGGAAGGAAATCGGGCACCGGACAGTGTCCGGTGTGCACCGGACTGTCCGGTGCCCCCGACGACAGAAGGCAAGATTGGCCTTCCAGATTTGCTCTCAACGGCTCCTAGCTGCCTTGGGGCTATAAAAGGGACCCCTAGGCGCATGGAGGAGATAACCAAGCAACCTTAGAGCATTCTTGATCATCCACACTCAATCTTTGCGCATTCGTTTGTCATTCTCAGTGATTCGAGCTCCATTCTAGTGAGAACTTTGAGATAGTCTTTTGAGCTCGATTCTTGGCCGTATGTGTGCGCATTTTGCTGTGGATTTGTGTGTGTTGCTTTCATCCCTTACTCCGTATTTCTTGTAAATCTCAAGTGTAAGGGCGAGAGGCTCCAAGTTGTGGAGATTCCTCGCAAACGGGATATTGAAAGGCAAAGCAAAACACCGTGGTATTCAAGTTGGTCTTTGGACCGCTTGAGAGGGGTTGATTGCAACCCTCGTCCGTTGGGACGCCACAACGTGGAGTAGGCAAGCGTTGGTCTTGGCCGAACCACGGGATAAACCACTGTGTCATCTCTGTGTTTGATCTCTTGTGGTATTGTGTTTTGTTGAGACTCCTCTCTAGCCACTTGGCGATTATTGTGCTAACACTTAACAAGTTTTTGTGGCTATAAGTTTAAGTTTCACAGGATCACCTATTCACCCCCCCCCCCCCTCTAGGTGCTCTCAGAGCCGTTCTCTTCAAGAAAGGGACTAACCGCCCGAAGAGATGGATCCTAAGGGGAAGGGAATCGTGATCAACGACAAGGAGAAGGAGTCCTTCGTCAACGAGCCAAAGGACGACAAGACTACCGACTCGGGCTCGGGACACAGACGCAAAGAAGGGAAGAAGAAGAAGACAAGACGCATCAAGGAGATCGTCTACTACGACAGCGACGAATCTTCCTCTTCCCAAAAGGACGACGACAACGACTACAAAAAGACGGTCAATTCGAACTTTTCATTTGATTATTCTCGTATTCAACATAGTTCGAATTCGCATTTGCTTTCCATTCCTCTTGGCAAACCTCCACACTTCGATGGGGAGGACTACGGATTTTGGAGTCACAAAATGCGTAGTCACTTATTCTCTCTCCATCCAAGCATTTGGGAGATTGTAGAGAATGGAATGAAGTTTGATAGCTCGGATAACTCTATGCTCATAAATGAACAAATCCATAGAAATGCACAAGCTACTACTGTTCTGTTAGCGTCCTTGTGCAGGGAAGAGTACAACAAGGTGAGCGGCTTGGACAATGCCAAGCAAATATGGGACACCCTCAAGATCTCTCACGAGGGGAATGACATCACCATGCTCACCAAAATGGAGTTTGTGGAGGGCGAGCTTGGACGATTCGCCATGATAAGGGGAGAGGAGCCAACCCAAACGTACAACCGGCTCAAGACCCTCATCAACAAAATAAGGAGCTACGGAAGCACACGATGGACGGACCACGACGTCGTCCGCCTAATGCTAAGGTCCTTTACCGTTCTTGATCCTCATCTCGTGAACAATATTCGTGAGAATCCCAGGTACACGATGATGACGCCCGAGGAGGTACTCGGAAAATTCGTAAGCGGGCGGATGATGATCAAGGAGGCGAGATACATCGACGACGCGTTGAACGGTCCAATCCACGAGCCTCAACCCATTGCTCTCAAGGCAACAAGGAGCAAGGAGTCGCTACCCAGCAAGGTGGCGCAAGTTGAGGCGGCCGGGCTCAATGATGAAGAGATGGCTCTCATCATCAAAAGATTCAAGACGGCGCTAAATGGTCGCAAGGGGCAACCAAGGAAGACCAAGACAAAGGGGAAGCGCTCATGCTTCAAATGTGGTAAGGTTGGTCATTTTATTGCTAACTGTCCCGAAAATGATAGTGACCAGGAGCAAGGGAAGAATGGGAAGAGAGAGAACAAGAAGGTTTACAAGAAGGCCAAAGGCAAAGCACACCTTGGAAAGGAGTGGGATTCGGATTGCTCTTCGTCCGACTCCGACGACGAAGGACTCGCCGCCACTGCCTTCAACAAATCGGCCCTCTTCCCAAACGAGCATCACACTTGCCTCATGGCAAGGGAAAAGAAGGTAATCACTCGTAATGCTAATACTTATGATTCTTCTAGTGATGATGAGTCTAGTGAGGATGAAATAGATTACTCTAGTTTATTCAAGGGATTGGATAGAACTAAGATAGCTAAGATTAATGAATTGATTGATGCCTTGAATGAAAAGGATAGAATCTTAGAGAAACAAGAAGATCTTTTATATGAAGAGCATGATAAATTTGTTAGTGCACAAAATTCACTTGCTCTAGAAGTTAAAAGAAATGGAATGCTTTCTTGTGAACTTTCTACTTGCAATGAAACCATTTCTTCTTTAAAAGGTGAAATTAATGATTTAAATGCTAAACTAGAAGTAGCAAGTAAATCTAACTCTTGTGTTGAACATGTTGAAATTTGCACTAGGTGTAAGGATGTTGATATTAATGCTTGTTGTGAACACTTAGTTTCAATTTCAAAACTAAATGATGAAGTGGCTAGTCTTAATGCCCAACTTAAGACTAGCAAGAATGAATTTGATAAGCTGAAATTTGCAAGGGATGCCTACACGATTGGTAGACACCCCTCAATTAAGGATGGACTTGGCTACAAGAGGGAAGCCAAGGACTTGACAGGCCATAAGGCTCCTATCTCCACCAAGGAGAAAGGGAAGGCTCCTATGGCTAGTAGTACTAAAAGGAACCATGCTTTTATATATCATGATAGGAGACAAACTAGAAATGCTTATAGGAGTTATAATGCTTATGATGATTTTGACTCTCATGCCATGTTTGCTTCTAGTTCTTCCTATATGCATGGTAGAAATATGTCTAGGAGAAATGCTATTCATCATGTGCCTAGAAAGAATATTATTCATGCTCCTAGGAAAGTAGTGAATGAACCTTCTACAATTTATTGTGCTTTAAATGCTTGCTTTGCTATTTGTAGAAAGGATAGGAAAATAATTGCTAGGAAGTTAGGGGCAAAATGCAAGGGAGACAAAACTTGCATTTGGGTCCCTAAGGATATTTGCACTAACCTTGTAGGACCCAACATGAGTTGGGTACCTAAGACCCAAGCCTAAATTTGCCTTGCAGGTTTATGCATCCGGGGGTTCAAGCTGGATTATCGACAGCGGATGCACAAACCATATGACGGGGGAGAAGAAGATGTTCACCTCCTACGTCAAAAATAAGGATTCCCAAGATTCAATTATATTCGGTGATGGGAATCAAGGCAAGGTAAAAGGGTTAGGTAAAATTGCAATTTCTAATGAGCACTCAATTTCCAATGTGTTTTTAGTTGAGTCTCTTGGTTACAATTTGCTATCTGTTAGTCAACTATGCAATATGGGATATAATTGTCTTTTTACAAATGTAGATGTGTCTGTCATTAGAAGAAGTGATGGTTCACTAGCCTTTAAGGGTGTATTAGACGGCAAGCTTTACTTAGTTGATTTTGCAAAAGAAGAGGCCGGTCTAGATGCATGCTTAATGGCTAAGACTTGCATGGGCTGGCTGTGGCATCGCCGCTTAGCACATGTGGGGATGAAGAACCTTCACAAGCTTCTAAAGGGAGAACACGTGATAGGTTTGACTAACGTACAATTCGAAAAAGATAGACCTTGTGCAGCTTGTCAGGCAGGTAAACAGGTGGGAGGAGCGCATCACAGAAAAAATGTGATGACCACATCGAGACCCCTGGAACTGCTACATATGGACCTCTTCGGACCCGTCGCCTATCTAAGCATAGGAGGAAGTAAGTATGGTTTAGTTATTATTGATGACTTTTCCCGCTTCACTTGGGTGTTCTTTTTGCAGGATAAGTCTGAAACCCAAGGGACCCTTAAGCGCTTCCTCAGGAGAGCTCAAAATGAGTTTGAGCTCAAGGTGAAGAAGATAAGGAGCGACAACGGGTCCGAGTTCAAGAACCTTCAAGTGGAGGAGTTCCTTGAGGAGGAAGGGATCAAGCACGAGTTCTCCACTCCCTACACACCTCAGCAAAATGGTGTGGTAGAGAGGAAGAACAGGACGCTCATAGATATGGCGAGGACTATGCTTGGAGAATTCAAGACCCCCGAGTGCTTTTGGTCGGAAGCCGTGAACACGGCTTGCCACGCCATCAACAGGGTCTACCTTCACCGCCTCCTCAAGAAGACGTCGTATGAGCTACTAACCGGTAACAAACCCAATGTATCTTACTTTCGTGTATTTGGGAGCAGGTGCTACATTCTAGTGAAGAAGGGTAGAAATTCTAAATTTGCTCCCAAAGCTGTAGAAGGGTTTTTATTAGGTTATGATTCAAATACAAAGGCGTATAGAGTCTTCAACAAATCATCGGGTTTGGTTGAAGTCTCTAGCAACGTTGTATTTGATGAGACTAATGGCTCTCCAAGAGCAAGTTGTTGATTGTGATGATGTAGATGAAGAAGATGTTCCGACGGCCGCTATACGAACCATGGCGATTGGAGAAGTGCGGCCACAGGAACAAGATGAACGAGATCAACCTTCTTCCTCAACAACGGTGCATCCCCCAACTCAAGATGATGAACAGGTTCATCAAAAGGAGGCGTGTGATCAAGGGGGAGCACAAGATGATCACGTGATGGAGGAAGAAGCGCAACCGGCACCTCCAACCCAAGTTCGAGCGGTGATTCAAAGGGATCATCCCGTCGACCAAATTTTGGGTGACATTAGCAAGGGAGTAACTACTCGATCTCGATTAGTTAATTTTTGTGAGCATTACTCCTTTGTCTCTTCTATTGAGCCTTTCAGGGTAGAGGAGGCCTTGCTAGATCCGGATTGGGTATTGGCCATGCAGGAGGAACTCAACAACTTCAAGCGCAATGAAGTTTGGACACTGGTGCCTCGTCCCAAGCAAAATGTTGTGGGAACCAAGTGGGTGTTCCGCAACAAACAGGACGAGCACGGGGTGGTGACGAGGAACAAGGCTCGACTTGTGGCAAAAGGTTATGCCCAAGTCGCAGGTTTGGACTTTGAGGAGACTTTTGCTCCTGTGGCTAGGCTAGAATCAATTCGTATCTTGCTAGCATATGCTACTCACCACTCTTTCAGGCTGTACCAAATGGATGTGAAGAGCGCTTTCCTCAACGGGCCGATCAAGGAGGAGGTGTATGTGGAGCAGCCCCCTGGCTTTGAGGATGAACGGTACCCTGACCACGTGTGTAAGCTCTCTAAGGCGATCTATGGACTTAAGCAAGCCCCAAGAGCATGGTATGAATGCCTTAGAGACTTTTTAATTGCTAATGCTTTCAAGGTTGGGAAAGCCGATCCAACTCTTTTTACTAAGACTTGCGATGGTGATCTTTTTGTATGCCAAATTTATGTCGATGACATAATATTTGGTTCTACTAATCAAAAGTCTTGTGAAGAGTTTAGCAGGGTGATGACGCAGAAATTCGAGATGTCGATGATGGGCGAGTTGAACTACTTCCTTGGGTTCCAAGTGAAGCAACTCAAGGATGGCACTTTCATCTCCCAAACGAAGTACATACAAGATTTGCTAAAGAGGTTTGGGATGAAGGACGCCGATGGGAACCGACGGACACACCGACCTCAACAAAGGAGGTAAGTCCGTTGATCAAAAAGCATACCGGTCCATGATAGGTTCTTTGCTTTATTTATGTGCTAGTAGACCGGATATTATGCTTAGCGTATGCATGTGTGCTAGATTTCAATCTGATCCAAAGGAGTGTCACTTAGTGGCTGTGAAGCGGATTCTTCGATATTTAGTCGCTACGCCTTGCTTCGGGATCTAGTATCCAAAGGGGTCTAACTTTGACTTGATTGGGTACTCAGATTCCGACTATGCTGGATGTAAGGTCGATAGGAAGAGTACATCGGGGACGTGCCAATTCTTAGGAAGGTCCCTGGTGTCATGGAACTCTAAGAAACAAACATCCGTTGCCCTATCCACCGCTGAGGCCGAGTATGTTGCAGCAGGACAGTGTTGCGCGCAACTACTTTGGATGAGGCAAACCCTCAGGGACTTTGGCTACAATCTGAGCAAAGTCCCACTCCTATGTGATAATGAGAGTGCTATCCGCATGGCGGAAAATCCTGTTGAACACAGCCGCACAAAGCACATAGACATCCGGCATCACTTTCTGAGAGACCACCAGCAAAAGGGAGATATCGAAGTGTTTCATGTTAGCACCGAGAACCAGCTAGCCGATATCTTTACCAAGCCTCTAGATGAGAAGACCTTTTGCAGGCTGCGTAGTGAGCTAAATGTCTTAGATTCGCGGAACTTAGATTGAATTGTAGCATACATATGTTTATGCCTTTGATCATGTCCGTTCTGCATTTTGTTGCTTATTATGGTGCTCAAGTTGTACAAACACTCCCTGGACCTCACAAGTCCGTTGCAAAGTGATGCACATGTTTAGGGGGAGATGTGTTACAACTTGACCCTTTGAGACTAACCATATGCTTGAGTTTGCTTGATTTAGTCTCGAAGGAGAATTGAAAGGGAAAAGGTGGACTTGGACCATGAAAGACTTCCACTGCACTCCGATGAGAGGGTAACTTATTCCAAGTCCATCTCATGAACTCTTATTGCCATTTGCTCTAAATTGAAGATTTTGGTGAGGCAATGGGGTTAAAGGGCCAAGATTGATCCCGTTTTGGTGCTTGATGCCAAAGGGGGAGAAAATAAAGGCCAAAGCAATAAATGGATCAGCTACCACTTGAGAAATTTGAAAATAGTAGAGTAGAGCTTTTGGTTTGTCAAAACTGAAATTTGAAAATAGTAGAGTAGAGCTTTTGGTTTGTCAAAACTCTTTTATTGTTATTGTCTCTTTTGGTCAAAAGTTGGCTTCTTGTGGGGAGAAGTAGTAATTATGGGAAAAAGGGGGAGTTTTTGAAATCTTTGATCAATCTCTTTTGGAATGACTCTCTTTATGCTTCAACATGTGTGTTTGACTTAGAGATAGAGATTTGAGTTTGATTTGCAAAAACAAACCAAGTGGTGGCAAAGGATGATCCATATATGCCAAAATTGAATCAAAATAAATTTGAGTTTTATTTGAAGTGAGTTTGCACTTGTTCTAGTTGCTTTATGTTGTGTTGGCATAAATCACCAAAAAGGGGGAGATTGAAAGGGAAATGTGCCTTTGGGCCATTTCTAAGTATTTTGGTGATTGAGTGCCAACACAAGTGCTTAAATGTGAATTTATGTCCATGGATGAACAAAGTGCAAATCATGAAGTAAAGGTATGTTTATAAGCCTTAGTACATTGGTTTTATGTACTAATATACTTGTCTAAGTGTTAGAAACAGAAAGAAGAAGAAAAGAAGAAAGGTGCAAAAGACTTGGCTGGGTACAGCCAAGACTCAGCTCGGTCTGGCACACCGGACTGTCCGGTGGTGCACCGGACAGTGTCCGGTGCGCCAGGCTGACTCGGCGTGAAGAGGCCGCTCTCGGGAATTCGCCGACGGCGTACGGCTAAAATTCACCGGACTGTCCGGTGTGCACCGGACTGTCCGGTGAGCCAACGGTCGGCCGGGCCAACGGTCGGCCGCGCAATCTGCGCGGGACACGTGGCTGAGCCAACGGTCGGAAGACGGCACCGGACTGTCCGGTGTGCACCGGACATGTCCGGTGCTCCAACGGCTCCAAGTCTGCCAACGGTCGGCTTCGCTATTTAAGGAAGGAAATCGGGCACCGGACAGTGTCCGGTGTGCACCGGACTGTCCGGTGCCCCCGACGACAGAAGGCAAGATTGGCCTTCCAGATTTGCTCTCAACGGCTCCTAGCTGCCTTGGGGCTATAAAAGGGACCCCTAGGCGCATGGAGGAGATAACCAAGCAACCTTAGAGCATTCTTGATCATCCACACTCAGTCTTTGCGCATTCGTTTGTCATTCTCAGTGATTCGAGCTCCATTCTAGTGAGAACTTTGAGATAGTCTTTTGAGCTCGATTCTTGGCCGTGTGTGTGCGCATTTTGCTGTGGATTTGTGTGTGTTGCTTTCATCCCTTACTCCGTATTTCTTGTAAATCTCAAGTGTAAGGGCGAGAGGCTCCAAGTTGTGGAGATTCCTCGCAAACGGGATATTGAAAGGCAAAGCAAAACACCGTGGTATTCAAGTTGGTCTTTGAACCGCTTGAGAGGGGTTGATTGCAACCCTCGTCCGTTGGGACGCCACAACGTGGAGTAGGCAAGCGTTGGTCTTGGCCGAACCACGGGATAAACCACTGTGTCATCTCTGTGTTTGATCTCTTGTGGTATTGTGTTTTGTTGAGACTCCTCTCTAGCCACTTGGCGATTATTGTGCTAACACTTAACAAGTTTTTGTGGCTATAAGTTTAAGTTTCACAGGATCACCTATTCACCCCCCCCCCCTCTAGGTGCTCTCAGCTAGCATGGCCTGTCCGAGTGTAATATTGTCGAGTCTTTAATATGGCTGGACTGAATATGTACCCGAGCTATAATGTTGTGGTTGCTTCAAGTAATTTTCTGAGATAGACACCAGTTCTGTGTGCAGCATGTGTGTAGCATACGGTGTTCTCGACAAATGATGCATATTAGCCTCTTTTTAGCATATGTTCTGCTGAATTCGTGGTGTAGTTTGTGCAGCATGTCAGCAGTGTATAAGTTTAGTCCTTTTTCCATATGCATAAATCATTACTCAATTTGACCAGTTTAGTTTCAATCAGCGTAGTTTCAGGAAATTTGTTGTATTTTTTTATAAAGCTGCCTAGTTTCAGGTGAGCACAGTGCCAGTTTTTGTATATCCAGCAGACTCTGCAGCCTGTGTCGTTTCAGCCTTAGGTGACATGTCATATACAGGTAGAACGGAATGGAAATAAACAAGCAGAGAAAACAAAGCATTAGTTTCATTCCTAACTTGGCACAAACTAACGTACATAGCTCGACTAAACAGATATGATAAGCTTTACCTTGCGAAAGTATGGTCGACGATGGCTGTGAGGACGATGTAGTTGGAAGTATGTTGCCACCATCAATTTCTACGTTTATAGCATTCACTTGGAAGGAAACACTGCTATAAATAATTGTGCTTTCGGTGAAGCTAACATTCCACTCGAAAGACTTTTCCAGTAGATTTGTAATTTCTCTTGGAATGAAACCGGGTGGATTAGTCGAGATGAGTGCGCCCACATTTTTTTAATGAGGCGCTGTGCCATTCGTCCAAAGAAGATAAACTAGGCGGTGTCAGTATCGTCTTCAGCGGTGAGGGATATCTTGTACCTGCACAGAGTGGTTTGATTGTTGGACATCACAAATCATGAAATTTATAGACGGTGAAACCCTTAGTTCAATTTAGTTCTAAATTTTGGCCTAGACACTAAAGGTCTCCTTTAGTTGCCATAGTTTGCTTTCACGGCTTTTCTTTCAGCTATATCAGCAGAACAAGCACACTTGCAAAAACTGGCATAGGCCATTCTACACAGAAATTGATGAAACTGAAGTTTCTCAGTGATGTAAATGGACATTGATGAAACTATGATGTGTCGCTGACAATCTCTTTTCTAATGTAGATCTGAATTAAACTGCAAGATATCAGGGTAGATGGACATGTCCCGAATGGAGACGTTGTATCATGCTGACAAGGAGAAGACCGAAGCACTTATCCTGGAGCTGGTCGTGTGGCTTCATCATCTAATCAGCAAATCAGGAAACACCAGTGGAGGTGTAAGGTCTCCCATCAAATCTCCAGTCAGCTCACCAACACAAAAGGGTGCTGCAATCACACTGTTGTCGGGCAAAACAAACAATTTGCCACCGATTCTCACCCAAGAGGACCAGGATATGCTAAGGGGTGTTAAGTACAGGAAATTTGTTCCAGGAATAAGCAAAAGTCAAGAGTTTGACACAAAGTCAAGTCACAGCAAACAGAGTAGGTTGAGCAAGAGCAACAACCACTCTCCGGCCAGTGGCAGCAGAAAAGACTTGTTCCCAGCACTAAACTTCACTAAAGCTAAGATACTCTAACTGCACAAGCCACATACTGGACAATCTCCATCATAGCAACTCTTGTGGTTGTTTTTACATCTTTTTTATTATTTACTTGCAAATTGCAATATGCAACTGAAAGGGGTAAAGTTGGTCTGTGTCTATCATGCTCAGTGTGTTTAGTTTGGAACGCCCTTTTAGAGAATTCATTGTTTCATACAAATTCCTGTTGGGTCTGGTTCGGTCGGCTCGGGTTCATTTGTTATCCAGGGGCACCAAAATGAAAAAAAAAAACTCTCCTCTTTCAGGCATAAAGAGTATTTTAATGGGGGCCCTGGCACCCAGCTAACAGCTACAATTTGACAGCGCCTCCCCCCCAAACAGTGACTTTTGCTGTGTTCTATAGGCTAGAGCTAATAATACGAAGTTGTGATGTCCCACAGCAAATTTTCCCTAAGGGAATATCTAGGCCTTTTGCTCAAGCAAACTGCTGAGAGAGCAACTAAAATAAAAAGATATGTGGGTAGAGAAAGCTAAAATTAAACCACCTAGTCTCTTCGAAATAGTATAAGTCGGGTAGCATGAATGCATCTATCAGAAATGATCTTGTGCTGGACAAAATTTTCAAGCTAATCATTCTTAAATACTTTTCCTTATATCTTTGCTTTTCAGTGTGCGGACATCCATATCGATGCAGTTCTTTCCACGCTTCTTCTTGCTGTATTTTTTGGTTTTCCATATCTACTTCTGTGAGGCAAAAAATGTTTCTTTCAGTATCTTGTAAGAACCTAAAAACTGCGAGGCACAGGAACCTACTTGCCAAATCCTGTAAGAACCTAATATTTCTTTCAGTATCTTGTATCATGCATAGAGAGCCTGTTAGTAATAATATACCATGGACAGAAACTGAACAAGGACCCTTTATTGTATTACATCATTGGAATTTTAATATGTGGTTAGCTGAGAACATCAACACTATCAATACTTATATCAAGCGTGTATCAAACTTCTTTTTTCTGACTGAACTATTGATTAACTAATGACACATTTCTGGCGCTTTATGACTTATGCTTTACCAGGCTTCTCATATTTGGCTTTCTCTGCTACGGCAGCATTCATGCAGCACCTGATTTTATATTTTTGGAACTGTTTTGAGGTAATTTAGTGTCTCATTTCTGTGTTTTTGTATTTCTTTATCTAATGCTTTTTACTCCCTCTGTCCCAAAATAGTGACCTTATAGGTCTGGGCATGGGAATTTTTAAGGAGTGAAAAAGGTTTGGTGCGCAGGAAACAAAAAGGAGAGAGATAGATAGCAATGTTTTTAAGGCATCGCCTAGGTGACGCCTAGGCGTCCAGGCGATCTAGCAGGACCTTAACAAAAACGGGGAGAGACATATAAGTGCTGACCTTGGGGTAGGCGATCCTATGTTGTCACAGGAAATATTGGTGCACTTGTATGTGTCACCGTGCGGTTTGGTTGTCCTAAGGCATTTTTTGCATGCGTTGTACCACCATGAGCTATCAATCTTGAGCACCTTTACGATGACAAGCCATTCCTTCTTCTATAAACAATGTAATTGAAGTGAATAGTTATGAACCTATGATAAACCTTATGACTGCAAGGTTTAGTCGAGTAGAGGGACCTCACCTTATTTTCAAAAGGATGGAGGTACTTAATATCCTTGAGCTTCTTATGTTCAGGAACTGCAATTACTGTACTCTCAGCAGCTGCTTTGCCCTGATCCTAGATGACAGGGTGGTGGTTGGTTTCAGCACTGTTTACCCACACCAGTTTACGAATGACAGTAAACAGATTTGGTGAGAAAGACGACTGAAAATTGTATGTCTGAAAACCCAGAATGAGTAAGTTACCTAGCTCTGAGAGCGTTTACTTCCGGGACCGGTGCGTTTATGTACCACTTGCATGATGATCCTCCCGATAAAGACACATTATCTAAAATACAATGGAACCTTTCAGATGCTCATGTGTATTAGCAGTGCAACCAAAGGGATGTAGTAGACTTACCAGCATAGCTCCTCACGAGAGTGCCAACAAATATTATGATCTATGGTGAGGATCCACTGTCCCTGTGGACCTGTTCAGCTGGGAAAGCTGTGGCCCGCTCGCCCCAAAGCACAACATCAACGGTTGGCCCGGTATCCCTGTCGGAGTGAAGAACAACAACTTTACAAATAAATTGGTCATTGTATCGTGTTAGGTGTGGACATCGCAAAGAAACAAAAGTCGTAAACTGTGCGTCTAGAGCTTCAAAATAGCTGCTTGTTTAAATGGTCGATGGTAGCTGAAGTTGTTTAGTAATCTTCTATATGAGCACAGTGTGCATGGTATGCCCATGTAGTAAAGGAAACTTTGTCCGGGCAATGGATAATATTAAACATGGAGGATCGGCTGAGCAGGAAAAATTATCTCTTCTAAGGTACATTGCAATGAAGTATGGTCAATTGAAGACATATAGGTAGTTTAGAACCAGTTTTCCTCTACAAGGAAGATGGCATTTTTTATTTCCCGCTATGGGCAACTTGTTTGTAGCATATCCCCTGCATGATTTGTGGACATAGTGTCTGCTGAGTTTTTGGACGCAAATTGACCCCCAATGTGATGTAATGGCGTTCTTATTGTCTCGGTGCATTTACCCTTCATCTATTCACTTGAGCGTATGGACAACTTTGCTAGCGTGGAGAACAAGAAGTGGTAATCTGTGGTCTAGGTTGAGGTTGTTCACGGGTTCCTTGCTATGTTGCTGCAAACAAAATCAGACTACATATACGTATGTGGCACCCAAAAGGAATGTGTAGTAGGATAGGAATGCACATGGTGCCTTGCATTGCTTATAGTGACTGTTCTCTTCATAACCTCAGCCTGTCGTCCCCTTGTGCGTACTGATGAAACCTAGGAGATCACGCTGACAACACCGAGCACATCTACCATAGAGATGGTGAGGGCATTAGTACTGTATTCATGTTACCTATAACATGTAAACCACTATGCGTAGAAGGTTACCAGTGAAATATTCCTTGTAGTCCACGCGCGGTTGGAGCTGGTCTATGGGAGTGAGGTTATATGTGCAAACCGGAAAAGCAGGGGGATCTGGAGGACAACCTCAATCGTGGTCCACTTTGTAAAGCTGATCATGTTGCAGATTTCTACCGGTTTGTAGAATCTGTTAGCTTTCCTGACTAAGAAATACTTCAAGTTGTATATCCCTCCCTCATCGAGCAGCGCACTGAACTGTTGGCACAACGGAGGATAGATCTAGGCATGTATGTTGTTTCCCTAACAAAAGGAGGTAACATTTTAAGCAACACGCAAGAATTGCATAGAGCAGTGTATAGAAGAACTGCATAGGACATTGTATAGCATGTTGGCTGAGCTGATGGTTACTATGCATGCACAAGTATTAGACCAGTATAAAGATGGATCTACCTCTTCATCAAGCAAAACAAGATCAGTATGCAGGACCCTACTGTCATCCTAAGGATCAAGGAATTCCCAAAGCCTAGAGACACGCAAACACAAGGTGCGAGAGCAGTCTCCAACCATAAGGCTAGGAATGAGTATGTCCCCCATCTGCAGTAATGAAGCAGAGGTCAGTCATTTTCAGCGAAATAAGCAACCAATAAACACTACACTCAATGCTGACAAGGGCAGTATGCTTACAAAAAAATATTTAGGATAGGAGAAACATGCCAGGTAAAGTTAGGTCAAAATCATTGAGTAGGCATCTACCACGGATGTTGTATGACAAGATCTATTGGAGCATGCAGACATAGTGGTTTCCCTTTGTAAACTTGCGGCATATAGTGCTCGCTTGTCGGTAGGCCGCTAGACGAACGATATAGGAGACCAAAAATTCTTTTGGTGGGGAAGCAGTCATAGAACAGAATAGGTACGATAACTAAACGCGTTGCCGGTAAACACATTTTTATTTTACACATTGGTTATGTACAAGTCTGAGTCGATTATGCACTAAGAAGTCTACAGGGGTTCCGCATCTATGGCCTGCAACACTTCTCGGTAAACAACGTTTCGAGTCTGTGATCCGCAGGAACCATCAAGATTTTCAATCAAAATTCTAAGACCACTTCTAGATGTAACCCTTGAAACAGCGACGTAAAGCTGGCCATGCGTAAACACAGGCCTATCAAGGTAGAGGCCAACCGTTGAGAGGGTCTGACCCTAGCTCTTATTAATCGTCATGGCATAGCATATTCGTATCAGAAATTGTCTTCTTTGCAATGTGAAGGGCCATTTGACATTGGTAGTGTTAAGCGCAATCCTCGGTATGAAAACCTCTTCGTCGACTCCGGAGGGCGTTAGTACTATGCATTTAAGAACACGATGTCCGGCCTCAGTTACAAGCATCCTTGTTCCATTATAGTACTACACCAAAATAGTAAACTTCCTAGAGCCTAAACCCTAGGAAGTTAGCCCTAAACTCTAGGAAGTTAGCTAAACTCTCGGAAGTTAAGCCATCCCGTCGGAAGTTTAGCTCTCGAAAATTTTTGTCGGAAGTTAGCTTAACTTCCTAGAGCCCTCTAGGAAGTTAGCTAACTTCCTACAGCCAAAGAAGCCTCTCGGAAGTTAGTAGTTTCTCGGAAGTTAGTAGCTTCACGCCGTCAGCGCCGTCAGCTGACTAACTTCCTACGACGAACTTCCTACAGCTGACTGTAGCCCCTAGGAAGTTAGCTGGCTAACTTCCTACGGCTGACTGTAGCCTCTAGAAAGTTAGCTAGCTAACTTCCTACGGCCCAATAAGCCTCTAGGAAGTTAATTTGACCAGCATTACAAATGCTATTTATTTTTATTTTACACCACATTCCACAACATAACAAATATATCAACAGCTATATAGCATAACATATTTTCACATAAAACATCTCACACACAATCACATAACAATATTTAAATCCATAGTCTCATCAATTACATCACAAAAGTCTCATCCATAGTCATAATAAGACACATCTCATCATCCAGTACTAATAAGAGATAATATCTCATACATAGTCATAATAAAAGTTTCAAGTATCAAAACACAATAACATGGAAGCTAACAGTCGCCGATCACCATCGGGTTACAGTGACGAGTGATGGTCGATACCTCCACTAGCGAAGAGGGTTTCGACAAAGTCTAACCCCTCTTCTCGTTCATGCGTCGGCAAGGTAGCTGGAGGGGTCTAATATACATGTACAAATGATATTTGCTGAGTTACATCATAATATAACTAACAACAAGTAAATGATGATGAATTTGTATACCTGATGTTTGGTTGATGGAGATGTAGGTGTAGGTGGAGGTGAAGAACAAGGATAATGAACGGGAGGTGGTGGGGGGGGGCACCGGGACGTGTATCCCTTGGGCCTATGCTAGTTGCTACAAATTTATCGAAATCATTCACATCAGCATTTTAAATCAATACATATCTTAAAGTGAAAGCTATTGTCTTTTGAACTTACTTGTATGCGTGTTTGCTGTTGTTGAATCTGTGTAGCATAATATTCATTGTTGCGCAGCTTGTTCCTTCAAGTAATCCTGGTGTCGCCTAAGTTCTTATAATGTTTCTAAAAAAGAAGCATAATCAAAATCCATAATGTGAAACAATCATTGATATTACAACTTAACAAAAAATTCTAACATACCTAGAAGTCGTGCTAAACTGCAGCTTGCACATTCTCATGTTGCGCATTTATTGTAAGGGCATATTGATCCCATCTTGTGACAGGGACCTCCTTACCATCTTCTATCACCAATCCAGGCCATTCCATACGACATATATTGCCCAACACTTTCTTTACTTGTCTTCGACGACCTGTGCTGGTGAAACTACTATCCGCCCAAGCCCTAACAGCACAAGAACAATTGTCAAATTAAAAATATAATCGTGAAATAGTGTAAGACATAAGAACGAAGCAAGGATACTCTTACCCATCTTCAGAATCTCCCACTAAGGATTCTGGCAAAACCTCAGTATCTATATTAAAATTGGTCGGGAGTTCATCTTCTTGGTAAATTTCTTCAACTTCTGCTGCGGCTCTGCATGAGATGCGCGTACCTATATTAAAAAGGCGAAGTTTGGACCAAATAGCTGTAAAATGGTGTTATTTTATGTTTTTATAATATTTCAGTACATATATATAATATGTATATATATACATAAATTTTGTTGCAAAAAATAATGGGTATTCAATTGAATACCCTTGTTTGTACATGGGCCCGCCCTTGGTGTGACTTGGCCTGCTAATCGACTTTAGAAGCATTCGATTTAGAGACATTTTGTATCTAGCCCAAGGGTCTGAACATGCATCCATGAGTAGGGCGTAAAGTCAATAATACACAGCAGCACAGTATGGGAGTTTGACAGCCTACCACCTAATTAATCATACATGCAACCAAAATGAAGCTCGTAGGGAATGGTACATGATGCATGCATGCATGCATGCAAGCATTATTGTTTGAGTAAATTTTGTCTACATATCATATGATTACCTTCTTTCTTGTTAGCACGTTGGAGTTCCAAGGAAGATGCCCTCTTCTCTGTTCCTAGCCTCTGAACACTCTCTCCAGCGATGGTCGTCTGCAAGTAAAAACACAGTCAAATTTAACTTCAAATCTGGAATTCAGATGGTTTCCTGTTCGATCGTTTGAAGATTGCGAGGTTGTGACTGATCTATATATATGCTAGTGGACGCGCTTACATTTGGTTTGGTGATGAGTGGCTGCAACCACGGAGCATGTTAGTATAGGTGTTCTTGTCTGAAGAAGCCGGAGTGCTGCTGTTATCATGTGACACATAAGCGCAGTAGTGGTCTTCACGGCTCAAGAACACACGCTTGCTGTTGCTCGCCGTGGTCGGGCATGCTGGCGGGCGGGAGCGGGGTCGGGTGCGGCGTTTGGGGCTAGAGGCGGGCGGGGCCGGGGCTGGGGGCGGCCGTGGCGGACGTGGTCGGGGGCGGCGAGCAGGACCGAAGGCGGCCGCGCCGGCGGGAGTGGCGGGCGGGGAGCGGGGGCGGTCACGGCGGGCGGGGCCAGGGCGAGTGCGTCGCCGGCGGCGGCGGGCGCGCAGGCGGTGGCGGCGGCGGCTTCCTGCTGGTGGAAGATACGGGTGTGAGAGAGGAGAATGAGAAGAGGATAAGATTGAGTAGTGGTTTAAGATAAAAAATTTAACTTCATAGAGTAAAGTCGTAGGAAGTTATATAACTTCCTAGAGTTTGTACATGTACTCTAGGAAGTTAAATAACTTCCTAGAGTAGGTCGTAGGAAGTTAGCTTTTCGTTTGACTGGTCAAAAGCTGAAATCTAACTTCCTAGAGGAGGCCGTAGGAAGTTAGCTGCCCATGCTAACTTCATAGAGGCAGCCGTAGAAAGTTAGCTTTTTGTTTGACTGGTCAAAAGCTGAAATCTAACTTCATAGAATAGGCCGTAGGAAGTTAGCGGCTCGTTTGACCACACCACGGATCAGCAACTAAAAGCTAACTTCCTAGAGGAGACCGTAGAAAGTTAGCTGCCCATGCTAACTTCCTAGAGGCGGTCGTAGGGAGTTACCTATGCTAACTCCCTACGGCCGCCTCTAGTAAGTTAGCGGCTCACTTGACCGAACACACGGGTCAGTATGTGAAAGCTAACTTCCTACAGCTTTTATGAAATACCGTAGGAAGATATGTTTATTTCCTAGAGCTACTAGTTGCCTCTCGGAAGTTGTTTATTTCCTACGGTTTATTATAAAAGCTGTAGGGAGTTAAAAAATCGTAGGAAGTGTATGATTTTGGTGTAGTGGCTAGAAAGCCCTGCGGTCTGGTTCAAGTTACATAACAGCATGACTGTGACGCCTCTTTTTAGCACGAGTTTGTGGCAAGGGAAATTTGCTGCATTAATAGAGTTTAGGAATTAAGTAGGATATAGCATGTCAAAATCAGGTATGCGTTCACACGCCTTTGAGATCGTGTCGCAGCTAAGGCATTAGACACCATGTCCAGGGAGCATTGAGACAATGTAGTTGTTTATTTTATCGCTTGTAAGGTTATTAGGACATACAATGGCGCATGTAGCTAAGTATGTAGGGTCCATATATTTCTCTAACAAATCTGGGTAGACCTCGGATATGAGTGCCGCAGCAGCATCACCATCCGTATGTATTAACAAATCTTCAGGAATCGTAATCCATGTAGGTTCGGACTCGTCTCCTCTTGTCATCGCTGGCAGAGCACCATCGCCGATATCTAAGACCCATTTGCTAAACTGTTCCAAGTCCGCACGTAACTTACCATGTAAAGACGGGTTGGAGAGCCTCATATTTGTTTGCAGTTTCAAAACAGTAGCGTGTTGCCACAACGGTGAGCTGGTAATTGATGCGTTCACTATTGCAGATCGTGAACCTTTGCGCACCAGGGGTAAAATCTGGCGAAAGTCTCCTCCAAGCACAATAGGTTTGCCACCAAATGGGATGTTCGCATTTTCCGCTCTATGTTCCAAAAGAATATCACGCATAGTCCTGTCTAGGGCCTCAAAGCAATGTCTATGGGTCATCGGCGCCTCGTCCCATATGACAAGAGAAGTCCGCTGTATAAGTTCAGACAACATGGTACCTCTCTTGACACCACAAACACCACCCTCATCTAGATCGAAGGGTATTTTGAAATGTGAATGAGCAGTACGGCCTTTAGGTAATAGTAGTGAAGCCACGCCGGAGGATGCTACAGCCAGCACAATTTTTTGTTGGGACCTCAAATGCGCGAGTATAGCGTTCCACAAGAAAGTTTTACCCGTCCCACCATGTCCACATACGAAAAATACGCTCGGCACGCAGGAGAGAGCAGATTCAGTCAGCTTTTCGAAAATGAGCCGTTGGTCAGCATTCAACTGTGAGACAGCAGCGGCAGCATGGTCACGCAATAGCAATGGTTCAGGACTCAGTTCGTCGTTTATCAGCCGGTTGCCAAACACTACGTCACAACAGGACGATAAGATTGGAAGGTCATATCAGCTATGTTGGCACCACTGTTAGCGAACGTGTCTGCTAGCTTCCTCAAAAGCAACGTAAGGAGTTGTTCATGTGGAGCTGTGTAGTGCGGGTTGCCAAGGGCTTCTCTAAGACCACAGTGTATGTCATCGGTGAAGTAGATCCAATATTTGTCAAACAAAGCATGAACATTACAAATAGGACAATGAACGACAATGGTAACGAACATTTGTCGAAGCTGAAACACCGAGGCAGAGACTATTGCCTCATCAAATAGAAGGTTCCACTCGTTGTCACCTTCGAGCAAACCACATGCTTCGCACGCCTCTCCGAATGTTTTGTACACAGTATTTTGGAAGGTCCTTATATCAACGAAGCTCGTCGCACCTGAAACAAACATCAAGAGCATGCGTAGATAGTACAACTCCCCAACTGTTGGGTGCACGTAGTACATGCGACCAATCTTGGCAGACGACAACCTCCTTCTACGCCAACACCTAACAGAAATGTCCCACAACCACTCTTTGGGGAAATCACAATAAGTCAGGCGACGTGCATTACTATGTTTCATGTTTGTTTCAAACCATTCAGTTAACATAGTCTTTTTTGCTGCACAGCTCAAAAGCAACGCTTGTAGGTCTGCCCCAGGCTCGTACTGCACGACGTTTTTTAGGTAAGTGCACCGCCAGACATTCCATAGAAGGTACTCTAAAGTGAATGTCAAATTCGAAGATTTGTGTAACACCCGGATTTTAGGGGTCTAAAACCCGGGGTTAACATAAACACCAGGTATGCTGGGACCAAGTCTCATACATATGATGTATAGTGGCACAGGATCGAATGTCACAACTTTATATATAACAGGAGTTCTATACAAAATAAATAATTACATTATAAGGAGACAACGGTCCAGCAACCCAAAGTTGACTGGGAGACGACGACCTAGATCTCTCACGAACTCATCGCAGCATCCTCCAAGCGCTTCATCCTGCAGTACCTGGTCTTGACCTGTGGTGTATGTGAGACAGCAAGAGTGAGCTCACATACGTTCATCGCTCAACAAGTTGTGGGGAATAATGTGCATGAACTCGCCAAAGGTGGGAGCTCACGTGAAGTGTAAGGCTTACCAAAGAAGATGGTTAGAGCTGAGCATTGCTTTTAAGGTTGGTCAAAATTTTATTAGCAGTTACTAAGTATAAGTAAATACCAAACCCAATTAAGTAATAGAACAAAAGTAACAACACCACCTGCAATGCAATGCATATGACAAATTGAATTTAGTTCCATAAATTAATCATGTGAGGGTCCGAGCTGCTCATGACCGTGAGCACGGCTAGTATACCAGTTTTACACTCTGCAGAGGTTGCGCATCTTTACCCACAAGTCGTGTATCCCATGTCGCCAGGGTTTGCAAGGCCCTTAGACACTTCCGAGGTGAATGGCTAGGGATCCACTACGAGGCCTTTACAAAGTTCCACTAGCTTCCGAAAACCCGCTACAGTTTATAGGAAGATCCAGTACAGGAATCCCTTGCAGGACCGCCATCGCAGCAAAATCCTCCCGAGGGCCTCCCCGCACTGACCTCTCCCCTACTGCCCTTGCCCCTTTCGGGTAAGGTAGTCTTCCACTAGCTTTCCTAATTAATCAGCCAAGGGGTCCCATTCCTCCCTTGTGGTAGCACTGTTTTCCCGGGTGGTCGCTCCATATTCCAATTAACATAATGATCTTAACATGAACCATAAATAACAACTGATAACAAAGGTATAATCATGAATAGTGTAATCTTTATACCCAAAACCACATATAGCACTAGCAAGTACTACCCAGAAAGTTCAGTGGTAAACAAGGTATAAAGATAGACAAACTAGGGTAACCTATTGGGTCCCATCAAAATTAACCTATGCAGATCATTATGATTAATTAGAACATGAGTGGGTAAAAGAAGTGATCAAGGGCACAACTTGCCTGGGCCTTGAGAATCCAGGTACCAGGATGATCTTCAGGTGATACGTATCCTCACTGCTAGTCGTAGCAATTCAAACAAACAGTGTATAGGCAAAATTAACATTACACCAAACATGTATGCCAAAATACATATTAATAATCTACATATTAAAATAAGATCACAGGAAAAAGAATTATTAATTTCTGAGTCATAGAATTCAAGTTATGAATTTCCTAAGTTTTAAGGTGATTATAATATGATTAAATGATAAATAAATTTCCTGACAGAGTTCATGTCAAAACAGTGATTCTACATGGTAGAGAATATTATTACAAAATTTTAGGAATTGGAATGACTCAATTTGGAGCTAAAATGAATTAAATATGAATTATACAAGTTTTAAGATTTATTTTTATACTAAAAATCATTTTCTAAATCATTTTCTATGATTTTCCTATCCACTGGACTGCGCCTCAATTAAACAGAAGCGCAGGGGGCTCGGCGCAAGAATTCCCAGACTCAGGCTACACCCGCGGTGGACGGCGGGTTGATTTCAAAATTTCATAGGGTCTCTTATGTAAAGATGGCACGCGAAGGGGTACGCGCGCACCAGAGCCGCCCGATTAGAACTATGCGGCCCAGATCAGATCACCTATTAAGCGAAACGGTACGCAACACAGACCGTTGGATCGAAGATCGACGTCCACTATTTAATGAAGGTGCGATCCATTCTTACGCGCGAGATCTCGATCCAAGGGTCCATATTCCCCCGCGCCTTTCCCCCAATCCTATCCTACCAATTTTGATCGGACGGCCAGGGACTCATCTTCCACCCGACGGCCAGGGGATCTACCTCCACACCCAGCCGCCGCCGCGGCACCATTGCCGGCGTAAGACGAATCAGTGCCATGGTGTCCAACCGAAGAATTGAACTAGCGCAATACCAAGAGGAGGAGATGACGAACACAATGGATAGATCCATACCGGTCGACGCGCAGTAGAGCCGGCTGCCCACGGGGCATGCGGATCCGCGGCGGAGTTTCCCCCACGGCGAGAAATTCCAGAGGTCAGGAGCACGATTCCACCCAGACGAAGCCGCGACGAGCATCCACGTGCACTGGGCTTCCTCCTGGGTCGATCACCGAGGCCTGGACGTGGGTGGTGGAGCACGGCCACGGAGCGCAGCGCGATTTCTTGGCGCGGCCTCCACACCGGCGAGAAATTGCGGCGGTTCATGGCTATCATCACCCCGGGCATGACCACACACATGTACGGTGAGCCAAGGAGCTGCATCGCGGCTGCTTCAATTCCTTCGAACGCCTGTGCAGAGGGATCGCCCAAGCGACAGCACCAGCGGTGGACTTAGCTCCGATGCGCCAATGCTTAAGGAGGAGCCCAAGACTTGGTTGGTTAAATAGGGCCGAGTACACGGGATTACCATCCCATCCGGTAAACACGGGCGAGGTCGAAGCGTTCCCGGCGGTTGCAACCATCCCCGCGGATACCGCGGCAGCGAGATTCATCGCCAAGCACCCGAGGGCTGTTGCGAAAGGTAGGGGAAAGGGGTCGGCTGACCAGTGGGACCCACGCGGCAGCAGCGGTATTGCCTGAGTGCCAGCGCGAGCGAGGCTGACAATGGGGGCCCCAATGTCGGCGCCGTGGCGTGATTCAGTGTGAGGCAAGGCCAGCGCGAGTCGGACGAGTGGGCCACGGATGTCAGCGTGGAGCGCGCGCGCGGCGACTGGTCGGTGGGGCCCGCATGGAAGTGACAAAGGGCGCGCGCGACGCTGACCGAGCTGAACCTGCCAGGTGGGTCCCATTCGTCGGCCACACGCGTGAAGGGGGGCGTGAGGGAGCAGGCCAGGAATGGGAGGGAATTGGGCCGCGGCAGAGGGAATCGGCCCAAGTGGCTTCTTGTGTTTTCTCTTCTATTTTCTTTTTCTGATATCAATTTCGAATTTAGGTTTTAAATTCTTTCTTCATATTCAAGTTAAATTTGAATTCAAACTTAAATTCAAACTTCTATGGCTCATCACTTCAACTTATTTTTGTGAAATTAGGGATATTAATTCCGAATATATTTATTTATATATATATTATTTATATCTTTGTTTTATATCCCTTCTCTTTTCTTATTTCCAAACTCTAATCTCCATTTAGGGTTTGACCCATCCTTTAGAATTATTATCTCATTGTTATTATCCTTATTATTTTATTTAATGTGCAAACATATAAAACTCCAACATGATGCATATTCTTTTTATCATTTGTTTTAATTCACCTCCAACTTTCATGTATGCTCTTTTTATGATGCAAATATGATACATAAGATAAGAAATTCACTATATCATCTTTTATACAATTTTGGGTATTACAAATCCTACCCCCCTTAAAAATAATCTCGTCCTCGAGATTTGTAAGAAAAGGGAATACAAAAGGATTGGTTTGCAATTTAGCTTTTAATTTCTAAATCAAGGGTCTCTCTTTTTATTATTAGTAAGTGATAGGAGAGCATGGGTATCATATGTATGTCCACTTTATTATGTAGGATAGAAGATGTCTTTAGGGTATATATAGGTTTGGGTAAGAAAGAGTAGGATAAGAAAAACTCCATCCAAGATTGTGGATCTTGACTCATCTTGGTGACCTTACTTGATCCTCGAAGACTTGAGTTGGTGTTCATCCTTCCTTGATGAAGTGGATCATCTTCTTTGGTCTTATCTCATTGATTAGGAGTTAGTGTATATTATTGGCTGGGGAATATGGTTAATATAGGTATGGATGAGATAGACTACATGATGTAGGTTACAAGTTTGTTTTAGGTAGGGGTTGATAGACTATGCAATCCATCATTACTCTATTAGTTGGGTTGTTATGTAACTTGTTATATAGGTCAAGTTGTTGGGTATGGCCAAGTTGATCTAGGTCACCAATTTAGGCTTAAGTGATTTTTAGAGTATAGCCTTATCCTTTGTATCAGCATTAAGTAACTCAATCTAGCTTAGATCATATTGGATTAGATAGAATCCATATTAGGTTGGTATGACTAGATAAAACTAGTTAAGATTAGCTAGATCTACCAGGGTAGGGTAAATATTATTAGGATATGTTAGAATCTTTTAAGATAGGATGGATTATATGATATAGGTAGGCCATTGTTCAAGGATGAGTTGGTATAAGTCATTAATTTTAGGTCAAGATCTATTTGTAGAGACAGTGTCTAACCTATATCACCAATTTAACTAACTTGTTAATAACTCACTTTAGATTGAATCATATTAGATTGGATGGGATCTAGATTAGATTGGTATGACTAGTTTGACTAGGTAAGATCTAATTGATTTTTATTAGACCATGGTTGTTTAAACTAGGGTGGATAAGTATGCTTATTAGGATAAGATGGATCTATAAAGATAAGATAGAATCTTTTGAGACCAGTTAGATCTATTAGGATAAAATCTTTTCAAGATAAGATGAGTATCTTTTAAGATGAGATGGATCTATTAAGATAAGGGAGAATTTTTAAGATAAGATGGGTATTGTTAGGCTAGTTACTTTATTGAAGGATAATTTAGTTTGTCTAGTTATTTTATAAATATATTTTTATACCTATGTGTATATGCAGATGCAATTGTGGACATTATTCCACAACCCATCACACTCAATCAAAGATCCAAATCAGACAAGTATCATAAGAACAAACGTTCAAGTTCACAGGTATCTATAAAAGTAGTTTTGTTTTTGTTCCTAAGAGTAGGTCTCCTAATCCTAAAGGTTACTTTAGGCACAGGATTTCAAAGTGTGAAATCCACATTTGTCTTTAGAAAAGAAAAGGTAAGAATAATCAGAGTAAAGCGGAATTAGATGAGAAAAGTTTAAGAAAAGTTTAGATAAGAATCAGAGTAGCAAAGGTAAGTAGATAATGGTTGTCCAGTTTTATCTAGGTTTCGTCCTACAGTCAACATTCCTCTGATACCACTTCTGTAACACCCGGATTTTAGGGGTCTAAAACCCGGGGTTAACATAAACACCAGGTATGCTGGGACCAAGTCTCATACATATGATGTATAGTGGCACAGGATCGAATGTCACAACTTTATATATAACAGGAGTTCTATACAAAATAAATAATTACATTATAAGGAGACAACGGTCCAGCAACCCAAAGTTGACTGGGAGACGATGACCTAGATCTCTCACGAACTCATCGCAGCATCCTCCAAGCGCTTCATCCTGCAGTACCTGGTCTTGACCTGTGGTGTATGTGAGACAGCAAGAGTGAGCTCACATACGTTCATCGCTCAACAAGTTGTGGGGAATAATGTGCATGAACTCGCCAAAGGTGGGAGCTCACGTGAAGTGTAAGGCTTACCAAAGAAGATGGTTAGAGCTGAGCATTGCTTTTAAGGTTGGTCAAAATTTTATTAGCAGTTACTAAGTATAAGTAAATACCAAACCCAATTAAGTAATAGAACAAAAGTAACAACACCACCTGCAATGCAATGCATATGACAAATTGAATTTAGTTCCATAAATTAATCATGTGAGGGTCCGAGCTGCTCATGACCGTGAGCACGGCTAGTATACCAGTTTTACACTCTGCAGAGGTTGCGCATCTTTACCCACAAGTCGTGTATCCCATGTCGCCAGGGTTTGCAAGGCCCTTAGACACTTCCGAGGTGAATGGCTAGGGATCCACTACGAGGCCTTTACAAAGTTCCACTAGCTTCCGAAAACCCGCTACAGTTTATAGGAAGATCCAGTACAGGAATCCCTTGCAGGACCGCCATCGCAGCAAAATCCTCCCGAGGGCCTCCCCGCACTGACCTCTCCCCTACTGCCCTTGCCCCTTTCGGGTAAGGTAGTCTTCCACTAGCTTTCCTAATTAATCAGCCAAGGGGTCCCATTCCTCCCTTGTGGTAGCACTGTTTTCCCGGGTGGTCGCTCCATGTTCCAATTAACATAATGATCTTAACATGAACCATAAATAACAACTGATAACAAAGGTATAATCATGAATAGTGTAATCTTTATACCCAAAACCACATATAGCACTAGCAAGTACTACCCAGAAAGTTCAGTGGTAAACAAGGTATAAAGATAGACAAACTAGGGTAACCTATTGGGTCCCATCAAAATTAACCTATGCAGATCATTATGATTAATTAGAACATGAGTGGGTAAAAGAAGTGATCAAGGGCACAACTTGCCTGGGCCTTGAGAATCCAGGTACCAGGATGATCTTCAGGTGATACGTATCCTCACTGCTAGTCGTAGCAATTCAAACAAACAGTGTATAGGCAAAATTAACATTACACCAAACATGTATGCCAAAATACATATTAATAATCTACATATTAAAATAAGATCACAGGAAAAAGAATTATTA
The DNA here is from genome assembly GCA_029449295.1 of Zea luxurians. NCBI lineage: Eukaryota > Viridiplantae > Streptophyta > Magnoliopsida > Poales > Poaceae > Zea > Zea luxurians. Next base: position 5,625,871 of record JAOPSE010000064.1, on the reverse strand, counting down.
ATTTCTGAGTCATAGAATTCAAGTTATGAATTTCCTAAGTTTTAAGGTGATTATAATATGATTAAATGATAAATAAATTTTCTGACAGAGTTCATGTCAAAACAGTGATTCTACATGGTAGAGAATATTATTACAAAATTTTAGGAATTGGAATGACTCAATTTGGAGCTAAAATGAATTAAATATGAATTATACAAGTTTTAAGATTTATTTTTATACTAAAAATCATTTTCTAAATCATTTTCTATGGTTTTCCTATCCACTGGACTGCGCCTCAATTAAACAGAAGCGCAGGGGGCTCGGCGCAAGAATTCCCAGACTCAGGCTACACCCGCGGTGGACGGCGGGTTGATTTCAAAATTTCATAGGGTCTCTTATGTAAAGATGGCACGCGAAGGGGTACGCGCGCACCAGAGCCGCCCGATTAGAACTATGCGGCCCAGATCAGATCACCTATTAAGCGAAACGGTACGCAACACAGACCGTTGGATCGAAGATCGACGTCCACTATTTAATGAAGGTGCGATCCATTCTTACGCGCGAGATCTCGATCCAAGGGTCCATATTCCCCCGCGCCTTTCCCCCAATCCTATCCTACCAATTTTGATCGGACGGCCAGGGACTCATCTTCCACCCGACGGCCAGGGGATCTACCTCCACACCCAGCCGCCGCCGCGGCACCATTGCCGGCGTAAGACGAAGCAGTGCCATGGTGTCCAACCGAAGAATTGAACTAGCGCAATACCAAGAGGAGGAGATGACGAACACAATGGATAGATCCATACCGGTCGACGCGCAGTAGAGCCGGCTGCCCACGGGGCATGCGGATCCGCGGCGGAGTTTCCCCCACGGCGAGAAATTCCAGAGGTCAGGAGCACGATTCCACCCAGACGAAGCCGCGACGAGCATCCACGTGCACTGGGCTTCCTCCTGGGTCGATCACCGAGGCCTGGACGTGGGTGGTGGAGCACGGCCACGGAGCGCAGCGCGATTTCTTGGCGCGGCCTCCACACCGGCGAGAAATTGCGGCGGTTCATGGCTATCATCACCCCGGGCATGACCACACACATGTACGGTGAGCCAAGGAGCTGCATCGCGGCTGCTTCAATTCCTTCGAACGCCTGTGCAGAGGGATCGCCCAAGCGACAGCACCAGCGGTGGACTTAGCTCCGATGCGCCAATGCTTAAGGAGGAGCCCAAGACTTGGTTGGTTAAATAGGGCCGAGTACACGGGATTACCATCCCATCCGGTAAACACGGGCGAGGTCGAAGCGTTCCCGGCGGTTGCAACCATCCCCGCGGATACCGCGGCAGCGAGATTCATCGCCAAGCACCCGAGGGCTGTTGCGAAAGGTAGGGGAAAGGGGTCGGCTGACCAGTGGGACCCACGCGGCAGCAGCGGTATTGCCTGAGTGCCAGCGCGAGCGAGGCTGACAATGGGGGCCCCAATGTCGGCGCCGTGGCGTGATTCAGTGTGAGGCAAGGCCAGCGCGAGTCGGACGAGTGGGCCACGGATGTCAGCGTGGAGCGCGCGCGCGGCGACTGGTCGGTGGGGCCCGCATGGAAGTGACAAAGGGCGCGCGCGACGCTGACCGAGCTGAACCTGCCAGGTGGGTCCCATTCGTCGGCCACACGCGTGAAGGGGGGGCGTGAGGGAGCAGGCCAGGAATGGGAGGGAATTGGGCCGCGGCAGAGGGAATCGGCCCAAGTGGCTTCTTGTGTTTTCTCTTCTATTTTCTTTTTCTGATATCAATTTCGAATTTAGGTTTTAAATTCTTTCTTCATATTCAAGTTAAATTTGAATTCAAACTTAAATTCAAACTTCTATGGCCCATCACTTCAACTTATTTTTGTGAAATTAGGGATATTAATTCCGAATATATTTATTTATATATATATTATTTATATCTTTGTTTTATATCCCTTCTCTTTTCTTATTTCCAAACTCTAATCTCCATTTAGGGTTTGACCCATCCTTTAGAATTATTATCTCATTGTTATTATCCTTATTATTTTATTTAATGTGCAAACATATAAAACTCCAACATGATGCATATTCTTTTTATCATTTGTTTTAATTCACCTCCAACTTTCATGTATGCTCTTTTTATGATGCAAATATGATACATAAGATAAGAAATTCACTATATCATCTTTTATACAATTTTGGGTATTACAATTTGCCATAGAGCTTCACATGTTGATAGGTATCTAGCATCTATGTATTCGCGAATCTCATTTGGCGGGGCTATTTGAGGACCTGGAGATGCATTAGTTGTGTTCGCAGTCAACTCAAAATATATCTTGGCTCGATCACTTCCCTTGGTAACATATTTAAACAAGTACTTGATCATGTGTGTTTTGTTGCACCACTCGACATTAATATGGGCATTGTATTTTTTGAGCAATTGCATATTGTATGGCACTACACTTCTATTGTCTAATTTTACTCCACCTTTTACTACGAACCGGCAGTTGTTTCGTCTTCTATAAAGGGTATAGCCAAAAGCATCAATGACAGTCTCGTCTTGGTACGTCTTAGGGAATTTCTTAGAGCATCTGTCGTTTTTCATGCATGGACACCACCTGTTGTAATCACCGCATGGACCATGTATCATGAATTCATCAACGAGAGCATAACCCAAGGGGTCTATGGCAACGTCAGGTATCTCAGCACATATGAAAGCGTCAATGGCACAGTCCTCTGTCTCTGAACGACCACCAAGCAACCATAGAAGACAGTGTATGTGTGGTAGGTCCCTTTTTGGAATTCTACGGTATAAATCACTGCATAAGAAAGGCTATAGATGAGAGCATGCAAAGCAATATTAAGGGACCACTCAATGTGTCAAGTTAAGATGAAGCTCACCAGCACGGATAGGACCAAAAATTTTATTTTTTTCATCGACCTTCATATGGAAGACCCTTACAACTATATCAGAACGATTGCATGCCTGCTGACCAGGCTCGAAGCGAAGCGCATCGACTATCTCCTTCCATTTAGGGTTGCATGTGAAGGTGACGAAGAGATCTAGCGGGCCGTATACTCTGCAGATGGCCATAGCGTCTTGGTAGTTCATTACATGGTACCTTCGGCCGCCTGTAAAAGATGCAGGCATGATCACTCTTCCACCAACTGAATCTGCACTAGTGAGACCCCTTCCAATGGCGTCGGTTATCCCCTGTACAGATTCACAACGCAATTCTTTTTGGTGGTCCGCTATGAATTGCAATCGAGATGCCTCGATCGTAGAATACGCATCGACAGCTACCTGGTTGCTCAGCCTACCATAGCAAGTGAATGGGTTCAGTTCGTTGAGCCTATAGTGTGAACGATGTCTAACAAATTCAAGCATCGTAACATACTTGCGGCATGTGGCATCACCTTCTCCCACGTCAGTGTATTTTATTCCAAGGTGATATCCACGATCACCGTAAGGGAAAAGCAGCGGGTACTGTAGGGCCATGTAGGATGGGTGCAAGCACGAAACATGTTTGAGTCCACCCTCTCTAGCGTGCACGAGGACATGGTACTTGTATTGTGAAGGTAAGCAATCACCCACTATTACAGCAGCGAGCTCACCATTGGCCGGTAAGTTCTATTGTGCGTCATGACGTGTGTTACAGCCTAACAATCGCAACGTCACCTTTTGGTCGCCTTCTTCATCTAAACGTTCTTTAGCAAAGCGAAATGCCGCGACCAGCTTGTTATGCTCATCTAGCATGTTAAGTAATAAATGGGCCACCTCTGGATTCGGGCGATCATGGACATCAGGCTCGTTCTCAAACATGCCTAGCCTATTTTGCACCTCGTGTTCAATGTCATATATGTAAAGCTGCGCAAACTGTGGTCGCAATCCATGACTGGGTAGTAGCGAGCCAATGCGATGGCGTACGACACCATTGATTTTGAAAACATAAGGTGCAGTACCGTTATTTATCGATCTATCAACGATGGTGTCTAGTGAGGTAAACGCGAAAAGGGAATTATATGAGCGAATTTGCCTAAGGAACCTTCTAGCACGACTATCACCATCGAATTGCAGTAGGTCACATAAGGGTTCCGGTGGACATTTGTAAGGCTCCAAAACAATCTTGCCTCCTCTACAACAAAGGTTGTACACAAGCCTGCGCTGCGCAACAGTAGACACACTTTTGACCTGTTCCTGAAACCAGAAAATGGCGCCACAATGTGGGCACTCGTCCGACGGGCCACCATAGTATGAGCGATCTTTGTAGGTCTCTACAGGCAAATATGTGTAAACGCTGCATGGATTACTTTAGGAACATGTAGAGAAAATAGTCTAGGTGGTACACAAGTACCTTTAAGCAGCTCGATGTATGATCGCTCAAGAGGCGGTGAGGCTCCATCCGTGCTAACTATAAGCAGGAAGGCGAGCAGAATTTCATAGGCTTTCTTTAACGCGCACGAGATATGAAACCAAAAGATTGTTTTGGAAAAGACATGCGGTAGGGAAAACCCATTGTTGGCACATGCTCGTTCAGCAGACGCAGGCGTACGACGCATTCTCTGTTTGCGATGGTGTCTGTTAGCAGTGGCAACCGTCGTAGGAAAGTCGAGTAAGGACTTGTCGCCTACAAACGGCGTGCACACGCATCTTAGTATGAGCATAGACTTGTAATAGATACAAGCAGCATCAAAAGCTTGACAGTCACTAACCTGGCCGCTTTTGACGAACCTGCTGAGAACGCAACGAAATTGCATAACGCGACGCGTGTGCCGGCGCCGAAGCGGATGGCTGATCAAGTGTGTTCATGTGTTCGATAGTAGCTGTTCAAAGACATAATGAACGTTCGGTTGTCTATGCGAAAGGGAAATAGACGGATTGCCTTAAACAAAGTCTATATTCAACTCAAAGAACGCCTAATATTAGTGCAGACTTTGAGAAATTGCAGAACGTTGGGCAATGAGGTTTCGACGGCAACACGCCATGTTCTCACATGTGCCCCCATCCATTAGCAGCAGCACACACAACAACAGGAATGCCAAACTAACAGGTTCGTATGGAAGGGGAGATACCATAGGCATATCTCTGTGAGAAAGTAGGCAGTTGGCGGGTAGAGGAGGAGGTCCTGTGAAACGCCGGGAAGCCAGCTAATGTGCTCGACAGTAGTTGTTCGAAGACGAAACAGTTTTATGTTTGTGTAGGCGAAAGGGAAAGAGCTAGACTGGCCTAACCAGGGGCCATATTAAACCTAAAGAAGGTAGCTATACCAGTACATACCTCAAAAAATCGCAGAACGTTGAGCACTCGGGCTTTGACGGCAGCACGCCATGCTCTCACGTGTGCCCCCATCCATCATTGGCAGTGCACACAAAAACATGGATACAAAATTAACAGGGTCGTGGTCGTATGGAAGGGAAGGTAATGCAGTTGTGTCTCTACGAGAAAGAAGGCAGCAAGAGCGGCAATAGAACCGATGAGTAAGCTGCAAGCACGCTGATTCTGAAGTGTCTACAAACTCTGAGAACAGAAGTACGTACCAATGTCTTGTAATATGAGTTCTTAGGTATTGCATGTTAGTCAATATGATCCACCAAAGATTTTGGAGTGTTGGATTCGGTCTATGGGCCATCATTTGTTCACGACAATTAGTGACCCAATTGAGAAAGCCATATTTGTAAAGCCACATAAGCTAATTTGTATTCTAATATGTTGGTCGAGCCATATTTTCTAACTTAATCTTAGGCATGGCGATAGCCTAGATAACTCTGTTTCTCCCCAAAAAAGTACAGTTCCAAGAAATTGATGTGCGACATAATGACAGCTAAGGAAGCGCCACACGACCACACCTAATCTGAAAAGTCTACTTGAATTATTTGAGTGTGTCATATCTTATCTCTATTTTTCTTTTCATTCCCTTGTTCTTTTTCCAAGAATACCATGAATGAGATAATATACATGCAGGTGTATCAGAAACAGACCCTAATTCTTTTGTTAATGCAGGTGTAAATCAGGGCCCTCACAGGAAAGGCACATGCTATGGGCAAAGGCACCGCGGAGCACAGCGGTGTATGACGAGATCCACAGAAGAGACACATGATGTGATAAGCAAGGTTGTTTTACCTTGGTATGCATTACATACTGCTATTCAAGTGTTCAATGAAGGACCTGCTTTAGCTCTAATACTAAAAAATTGTTCTATGCTTTCAAGTGTTGACTAATACATGTTTTTATGTTATCAGGATGAATGGAGAACTGGCTTGAAAGCTCTTCGAGCTGACAGTATTAGTAAACTGAAGAAAGCATTTCCAGAACTGGTCCAAGAGGTGATTCTGTCTCCCCAAATATTATCTTATGTTCAAGTGAGCCATGCATATCAGAGATTTAATTTATGGAGTGAAGAACTTCCATCTAACAGATATATCATGATATATTGCCACCTTGTGATTGTAATGGACAATGAGCTATCATTAATTGTTGATATTTTTTGTTGCAGTGTAACCTTGCTGACCACTTTCATATGTTTATAAATCCAGGTTACAAGGCCATCCAATTTCTAGGATTTCTACATATATGCATTTCGTTATTGCCTCACAGGTATGGTTGGTTTCTATTGTAAATTATAACGCTCCAAAGCAAAGTGATTAAGATGACTGCTATTTCTGTGATTTTTCACAATGATTATCTTTCCTCAGAGGATAAGAAGAAATGTATAGAAATACCAGCTGCTTGTGAGTTCCTGAATCTAGTATTAGGCTTGCAGTTCCGCAAGGGATGCCAAATTATATGGCAACATGATTTCCAAGTTGAGCAAGCTTGAAGACACGGAAGATAATGTAAGTTCCCTCTGACCCTCGCCCCACCTTGCCTTGTGTGATAACTTGATGGCCATTGGTCTAACTGTAAATTTGGTGTTGTTGCTGGTTTAAGGGCCAAATGAGTCAGGCAGTAAACAAGAAGCGTGGGCTCTTATGGCCACTGTCGAAAATGGTTAGGAGATTCTTCACTGCCGATGGTAGCAAGGGTTCCACACTGTGGCTTGTGCTGAGGCTATTGATCCCGGTAATAGTATTGGTTGCAGTTTATTGTGTGGGTTACTACATGCACAGCAGTGTTGAAGAGATAGACTGCATCAACTGTTAGTTGAGCAAGGTATCTGTGCTTACCTTCTGTCCTTTTTCAGGTGAGTGTTTATCGTTGTATAGATCTGATGAGTACTACACGTATTTGTTGGATGTGTGCGTTGAGGACTTGAGGGCAAAGTATTCACGTGTACTGTACTGTTAAACTTGACTTGTCTAATAGTTGCTTCCAATGTCTAAAAAAGATAGATAATCTTGTTTTTTCAGTTGTCAATCAATCATAAGTTTTATAAACAAGTTTACTATTAAAATTTACTATGTGATTAATCAAATGACTTATTACTTGTCAAACATGAGTTCATCCAAGGCTATAGAAATAATCTTTTTGGACTGAAGGAGTATACTAAAGTAAGTCGTATGACGAGATCCACAGAAGAGGCACATGCTGTGATAAGCAAGGTTGTTTTACCTTGGTATGCATTACATACTGCTATTCAAGTGTTCAATGAAGGACATGCTTTAGTTCTAATACTAAAAAATTGTTCTATGCTTTCAAGTGTTGACTAATACATGTTTTTATGTTATCAGGATGAATGGAGAACTGGCTTGAAAGCTCTTCGAGCTGACAGTATTAGTAAACTGAAGAAAGCATTTCCAGAACTGATCCAAGAGGTGATTCTATCTCCCCAAATATTATCTTATGTTCAAGTGAGCCATGCATATCAGAGATTTAATTTATGGAGTGAAGAACTTCCATCTAACAGATATATTATGATATATTGCCACCTTGTGACTGTAATGGACAATGAGCTATCATTAATTGTTGATATTTTTTTGTTGAAGTGTAACCTTGCTGACCACTTTCATATGTTTATAAATCCAGGTTACAAGGCCATCCAATTTCCAGGATTTCTACATATATGCATTTCGTTATTGCCTCACAGGTATGGTTGGTTTCTATTGTAAATTATAACGCTCCAAAGCAAAGTGATTAAGATGACTGCTATTTCTGTGATTTTTCACAATGATTATCTTTCCTCAGAGGAAGTATAAATGTATAGAAATACCAGCTGCTTTCGTTATTGCCTCACAGGTATGGTTGGTTTCTATTGTAAATTATAACGCTCCAAAGCAAAGTGATTAAGATGACTGCTATTTCTGTGATTTTTAAAAATGATTATCTTTCCTCAGAGGAAGTAGAAATGTATAGAAATACCAGCTGCTTGTGAGTTGTTGAATCTAGTATTAGGCTTGCAGTTCCGCCCTCAGGTTGACAAGCTTAATAATTACCTCAAGGTAATGGATTATACTTTTCTTCCGTGGTTTTGTTCATGCTTTCTTCATTGAGGCTCGGTGCTTAATTGACATGCTATATTTGAAATGTGTTTCAATACCAAAATGACTACAAGGTTATAACAATGGACCAGTGGATGGGATTTATTCGTTTGTGTAATGAGGTCACGTTTTGAACACTACCTATTTTGCAGCATTTCATTTGTCTAAAATTTAAAAGAACAGCTCAACCTTGGAAACCACTTTCCAATGTTAGTATTCTTTTTATGCTGTCGTTGACACTTGGCATTTGCCTTTTCTAATGCAGATAGACTTCTCAGTGAAATGGGAAACAACCATCTATGCATGCAAACAGAATAGAAAGTAGCGCTAAAATGTGTAGGACCAAATGAATCACGACAACAAATCAAGATAACAAAGAGAGGAATGGTGGAAGGACTGGCTCACCTGGAACAGCTGCAGAAGAGAGCAACAGGACAGCCAGAGGATCTACGCGTGTCTGCCCTTCTGCTACGTAGCAGATCTACAAGAACAACAGACACTGTGAGCCAATGCACACGGATCCAACGAAGAGATGAGCAGGAATCGACGCAAGAGAAATTAGGATCCGAAGAAAGGAACGGACGACGACGACGGAGTCGAGGAGGAGAAAGGCGCTTCCGTCGGATACCAGGCCGAGGGAAAGAGGAAGACATGAGCGAAGGTGCTCCATATATGTGGTAAAATAAAAAGCAGCGGCATGGGCGCTATGGCGAAGGACAAAAGCACAGCGAGCCGGCGCTGTTGGAAAAGCAGTGGCGACGGGACGAATGCGGAGCACGCATCGAGGCAAGGCAGGGCACGAATTTGTGGGATTTTAGAATCCGGTGACTAACCCTCACCTAACACTATGGGCACAGGCACCGTGGAGCACAGCGGCGTACATCGAGATCCACAGAAGAGGCACAGAAGAGGAGAGCACTGACCTGGCTAACGGCGAAGCGCCGACCACAACCCACACGCCGTTGTTGGCCGGTGTCACTCCATCGCAGTCTCGCAGATCGCAGCACCACGCACGCCCGACAGCTGTGGACGAAGCCATCCGCTCTCCCGACAGCCACGACGGCCCTCCTCGCGCGCAGACGCCGGCGCGCTGCCGTTGGGAGCCATGTCGCAGCCGAGATCCGCGTTGCGGTATGGGGCTGTGTCGCAACCGAGATCCACGCGAAGCGCTGGGCGGGCGCAACCCACGCGCCGTCGCAGATCCGGCCGCCCGTGCCGTCCATCGCAGACGAGCGTGGACGGGACGACCTGAGAGGAGACGGGCGCGTCGTGCCGTCGTCCCCACTGCGGGCCCACACCCACGTCGACCAACAGCTAGACGGGCCCACTGTACCGCACACACACACGCGTCGCTGCTTAAACGGATGAAGTTGCGTGAAACGCTCTGCGCGCAGCATTCGCGTGTAACTTTTAACTAGAAGTAATTTAAGAAGGTTATATATTTAATGAACATTGTTAAATTATGAAAACATGATATTAATTGAAAGGCTATTTTAATATTTCTTGTATAACAACCATAATTTAAAATAAACTATGAAAACACATGAATTATTGGAAACACTACTTAAAATACTTATCACATAATTTATAAAACTAATACAATCATTTCTATTTTATTTAGGTTCTAAATATACATGTTATTAACAAAAACTGTAACAACAATCAAAACATAATTATAGGTAGACTAAAAGGGGTAGCCGATAAATTTATATTTTTGTGTATAAACAACACTATGAATCACTATCTCTTATTTGTGGTTAAAAATATAAAATCTTTCTTTTCTTTCTTCTTTATAAAACTACGTATAGATCAATTATAACAATCATTTTACATAAACTTATGAGGTTAATAAATCGACTAACACAAATTTATAAAAAAACACGTGAACAATTACAAATACTTATTTTAAAGTATTTTACATAATCTTCGTTAATAAATTGACTAAATTATTTAAGCTGTAATTAATTATTTTATAGTAAAAATATCATCGCAGAATTAACTTTATAATTTAGAGGGTAGCTTATAATTGCATTATCTTCTATATTGATTCGATGACAAGGACAAGTTCACGGTGGCGGCGAAAAGGACACGGGCAGAGGAGCCAACAACATGATTAGAGTCGTGGTGGAAGCAGCAGCATGACCATCATGGCAGCGCAACAGCATGGCTAGGTCACGTAAGACGTGATCGTCGTGAGACGACAGACTCCGGCGAACAACGACGAACGGTGAGAGCAAGGAGCAACCAAATTGGCATGGTGGCGGTGGCACGGCGGCGAGAGGATTCCAGTGAAGAGCTCCAGCGAGAAGGCAGGCAGACTGGTTGTGGATTGGCGGGGTTTAGCGTTGCGTGGCGACAGCAAGCAAACGCGGACAACGGTGAGCAGCACCGACAGCGTAGTGTTGTGGGCTCGGCAACCAACGAGAAGGAGCAAGCAGGGGCGCATGCTGTGCAAGCAGGAGTAGGAAAAAGAGGTGAGTGTGGCAACAACGCAAATTTATAGGGCTGGCCGAAGTTGAACAGGCATCGTCGAGCACACTGGTCATAAATGGTGGGTGCCGGCTGTTGATGGTGTGTCCGAGTGGAGATAGGAGACAAGAGAGGAAGCGAGGCGGCCTTGCAGTGGAGAAGGGAAGGGACGGACTGTTAGAATAAATCCTGAGCACCCGCTAACTATATTTGGAAGCTTATATTGATTAGTGGCTAAGTATGGCAAGCGACATGTCTAGGCTGTTGGGATGGCAACAATCGATCTTGTGCATGCCGTGATTGTCTCAGTTAGTTTGTAACCATATATGACTGCATGTAGTTTCTTTATAATGAATAGAGAGACACCAGAAAAGCGGTCGCTTGCAGCACCAAATATTTGCTCGTGTATTTTCATTGTCCATCCTCGTTAGTGTTCTGACAATTGGCATCGAAGCTGGTTCTTCTTCATCATCGTCGCCATGTCTCAGTCACCTGCCAAGATCAAGTCGACTGACAGCATCGACGAGAAGAAGCCCAAGCCGTCGCGCTCGCCGCGTCGTCGCCGTGGCCGTTCCGGTAGTCGCCACCGCTCTGGATCACGGATCATGGAGCGCGTCGTCGAGCGTTCATCCGCCAACGTCGCGTGGCCGATGCTCACGCGAACGAACTACCAGGAATGGGCGCTGGTGATGGAGGTGAACTACCACATGCTCCGCGTCTGGGACTCCATCGACATCGGAATCGACGAGGACCCAGATGAAGATGAGTACCAGCAAGACCACCAGGCAATGGTGGGTCTCCTGCGCTCGGTCCCCTCCGAGATGTGGGGGACGCTTGGTCGCAAGGGGACCGTGAAGGAGGCGTGGGACGCCGTCAAGGTACTGCGGGTCGGTGATGGCCACGCGCGCGACGCCAGCGCACAGCAGCTCCGTCGTGAGTTCGGCACGCTCGTCTTCAAGGATGGGGAGTCCGTTTCCGAGTTCGGGATCCGCATCACGTTGCTCGCCGTCAACCTTCGCATCCTCGGCAACAACATCTCTGACGCCGAGGTGGTAAAGAAGCTTTTGCAAGTGGTACCTGATCGGCTGTCTCAGACCGCCGTCTCTCTCGAGATGTTCCTTGATCTAAACACAGCTTCGATCGAGGACGTCATCGGGCGGCTGCGCGTGTTCGAGGAGCGCGACAAGCCGAAGGAGATCACGGACGGTATGGGCCGACTCTTACTCTGCGAAGAAGAGTGGGAGGCACGTCGCCAGGCCTGCAGCGAGGAGGAGAGTTTCGGTGGTGGTGGTAGCTCGAGCAGACGCGGGAAGGATCGAGGGCGCGGACGCGGTCGTGGCGGCACCGGCTCATCGTCCCGTGACGGCCAGTTTGGCAACAACGTGGGCGCTGGCAACGCGGGCGGTGGTAGGCCGCCGCCTGGAACCCTCTACAATAGTTGTGGGAAGAAAGGCCATTGGGCCAGAGACTGCAAAGGCAAGAAGAAAAAGGCCACGGCCCATGTGGCCCAGGCTGAGGAGGAAGAAGATCGGGCCCTCATGTTCATTTCCGTTGAGTCCGAGGTAGCTGCGCCGCACGCATCTCTTCCCCACTCCTCAGCGCTGCCGCGGAGCGCCGTCGATCCACCGCAGTGCGTCCACCTTGTGGAGCCGAAGGTCCTCCTCCACCTCAGAGAGGAAGAGAAGGAGGCAGAGGGGCCCTGCCGATGGGTCCTCGACACCGGCGCGACGAACCATATGACAGGTTAACGTCATGTCTTCTCTGAGCTCGACAGCGGCGTGACCGGCACCGTCAAGTTCGGTGACGGGTCGGTGGTCAACATCGAGGGGAAGGGCACCGTTCTCTTCACCCTCAGATCCGATGAACACCGCCGACTCAGCGGAGTCTACTTCATCCCGCGGCTCACCACCAATATAGTGAGCCTCAGGTAGATGGACGAGAACGACTTCAAGGTCATCATCGAGGAGGGCATCCTCCGCATCTTCGACCCGCAACGACTCCTGCTCGCCAAGGTGCACCGATCCTCAAGCCGCCTCTACTACCTCGACATGAACATCGTCGCCCCAGTGTGCCTTACTGCACGTGTTGGCGACATTGCCTAGAGATGGCACGAGAGGTTCAGGCACTTGAACTTCCATTCGCTGCGCAAACTCTACCGTGGTGAGATGGTGAAGGGGCTGCTGGAGATTGACCACATCGAGCAAGTCTATGAGGACTGCATTCTAGCCAAGTAAAAGAGAGTGTCGTTCCCGCAGGCCACCAAGTTCCAGGCAAAGGATCAGCTCGAGCTGGTCCATGGCGACCTCTGTGGGCCGATCACCCCACCGACGCCGGTCGGGAACGCATACTTTCTGCTGTTGGTTGATGACATGAGCAGGTATATGTGGCTCACCTTGTTGCGTCCCAAGGAAGATGCACCGGTGGCCATCATGAGTTTTCAGGCGAAGGTCGAGCGGGAAACCAGCAAGAAGCTGAAAGTTCTCCGCACCGACAACGGAGGAGAGTTCACCTCAGTACAATTCGGTCAGTACTATGTAGACGAGGGAATTCTTCGTCAACACCCTGCGCCATACTCTCCTCAACAGAATGGCGTCGTAGAAAGGAGAAACCAGATGGTCGTGAACACAGCGTGTTCCATCCTGCGTGCTCGAGGCATGCCAGGGTTCTTCTAGGGAGAGGCGGTGCACACCGCAGTGTACCTCCTCAACCGGTCGCCAACGGTCGCCCTCGACAGCCTCACACCGTTCCAGGCGTGGTACAGGAAGAAGTGCACTTCCTAAGAGTGTTCGGGTGCGTCGCCTACATCAAACATCTGCGCCCACACCCGACCAAGCTCGAGGATCATGGTCGGAAGGTGGTCTTCATCGGCTACGAAGAAGGAGCGAAGGCATACCGCTTCTACGACCCCGCCACGGAGCGCGTCTGGGTCGCGCGCGACATCGCGTTCGACAAAAACGCGCTCTGGGACTGGGGGAGCTCCACGCCGAGCGACAGCTCGGTGCCATTCACCGTTGATAAGGATTATGAGCTGCATCGTCAGGCACCGGCATCATCTGCGCCTGGATCCCCATCGCATGCTGCGAGTCCGACACCACCCCTGTCAGGCACGCTGTCGCGCACTAAAGGAGCGACGCCACTAGCTTCTGGAGCGGGCTCACTCGTTCTAGGCTCGACGTCGAGGCAAGAGTGCTCACCAACAACTATTGCACGGAACGCCACCAGGGTGACGCAGGTGGAGTTCACGACGCCGTTAAGCGCCGACCCGAACCTCGACGCGGACAACGATGAGGACCTGGAGCAAGGTACAGAACACTCGAGAACGTCCTTAGCACCAACACCGTGCCTGGGTGGGCTCACTGCAATGTCGAGGAAGCCGAGTTGCACAACATCAGCGTGGAAGAGCCCAAGCCTTTTAAAGATGCTAATGGCGATCCGAACTGGAACGCGGCGATGGAGGAGGAGCTCAAGTCTATCCGCGATAACGACATATGGTCGCTGGTTGATCTCCCTCGGGATCAACAAGCCATCAGCCTCAAATGGGTGTACAAGGTGAAACAAAATGAGAACGGCGCCATCGTTAAGTACAAGGCGTGTCTCGTGGCCAAGGGGTATGTGCAGCGCCTCGGCATCGACTTTGAAGAGGTGTTCGCCCCCGCCGTGCGGCTGGAGTCAGTCTGACTGCTACTTGCCATCGCCACACACTTCGGATGGGGCGTTCACCACATGGACGTCAAATCGGCGTTCCTGAATGGGGAGCTTCAATAGGAGGTATATGTCCAGCAACCCCCAGGCTTCGTCGACAGCAAGAACAAGCACAAAGTGTTGCACCTCCGCAAGGCTCTGTACGGGCTCCGTCAGGCTCCGCGGACCTGGAACCAGAAGCTCGATGCCTCCCTGCTAGGCCTCGGCTTCAAGCGCTGTGTCGACGAGCATGGTATGTTGTAACACCCACTTTGTAATTGCTAGAGAAAATACCAATAGAGAAAACAATTTCTCTCTTTTTGTGAGTTTGATCTTTATACATCATCATATGTGAACACCATATTAAAAAAAAATAAATAAATAATTAATAAAAGACTTACCATAAAAACATGCATCATGCTGGGATTTTATTTTGTGTGCATTTTGTGACAACATAAAATAATTTGAAAAGAAATATATTAATTCCCAAATGGGGATTTAAATCCTAAAGGAGATTCTAGGATTGAGAAAAAAAAAGAGAGAAGAAAACATTATACAAATAGGGTAAAATAAAAATATAAATGAATTAGAAATTTAGTTCATATTATGCTAGATATTTAACCTAGGTTTGAACTTCACACATACAGATTCAAATTTGCAATTTAAATTTGAAAGAAAAGAAATGAAAGTAAAAAGAAAGACATGCAGCCTCGACCTGGGCCGATTCTCATCCCCCTTAGCCCATTCTATTTTTGCCTACGGCCCATCATTCCCACGTCCTCCCCTTTGTTTTCTTTTTTTTTTGTCTTTCTCTCTTCTGCAGTATATGGCGCGTGGGCCACTGGTGGCAGCGAAGACCGCTCGAGCGCTGCTCACTCCGCGCCCGTGCATCTGGCTTGGCTGGATGTTTTTCCCCTCGCTAGCGAATGGGCCCCACGTAGCTAGCCTTCCCTTCTTCCTCGGTCCGTTGCGTGAGCTCCGCCTGGCCGTGCGGATCTCCGGGATAGACGACCCCGCTCGAGCTGCTAGCGCCGTCTTCCTCGCACCCTTGGCGATTGTGAGCAAGATCCAGCCGCCACCGCGTGGGCCCCACACGTCGGGTGCTCGCCCTGTAGATCTTCTAGGTCGGTCCGCTTCGCAGCTCCTCCGTGAACCATGCGATGACCAAACGAACTCCGCTATGGAAGGAAGGGAGGGGTTATAACCGAAGTGCCGCAACCGCCGGCCGCGACTCCTTCGCCCTGTTCGCCCATAAACTCGTGGGTCCTGCGGATCCATTCCCTGCCGTCTCGGTCGAGCACCAGCATCTGAGTGGGAGAGAGAAACCGAGCGAGAATGAAAGGTGCCGCCACCGGTGATTGCTCGGCGTCGGGAGACCTCACTGCCGTGCCGCTGTGCGATGCCACCGTCGATTCGCGTCCCTGCCTGCGCGGTGTCGTCGTTGTTCGACCGCGGGGAGTTCGGCCTGCGCCGTCGCAGCAAGGTCGCCATCCGCCATGGCCAGAGGGCTCCATGCGATCGTTTCCGGTGAGGCTTTCTCTCCCAGGATCGATTGTTTCTCCTCTACATAGGCTACGGATGAATCGAAGTCTTGTGCTTGGGAGCCGAGGCAAAGCAGTGCGGCAATGGCGCCACGGTGGTGTGCGCTCGCCGCCGGGGCGGGATACTGGGTGAAGGGGTGGCTCGGTGATTGCCGATTCGTCGTGAACCATCGATCCGGACTTCAACGGCTGTGATTAGATCGCGGGTACCGTTTCGATGAACTCGCTCCGATCCATCCGATCGTAATCCTACGTCCCAAATTTAATAGCGAGGATTTTAAATCGTGCCCGTCGGTCGGTAATCTGAGGGCTCGTGTTGCTTATCGGTTCAAGTGGGGCTGATTTAATCTATGCCCTTGATTCCTGATCGGATGGCCAATACTCGCCCGTACCCCTTCGTAGTGGACTTTTTGCGTAAGAACCCCTCAGGTTTCCCCAAATTGAACCCGCCGTCCACATGGGGATTCGCTGTGTCTTGGGTTTATTTGCGCCGCAGCCCCTGTATTTTACAGAAATTGAGGCCCAGTTCAGAGAGTATTTAAACAGAGAAATTAATATTAGAAATTCATTTTTAATACAAAAACAAATCTAGAAACTTGTAAAATTCATAGAAATTCCATTTTTGGTCCAAATTGAACCATTCCAGTTTCTAAAATTTTATAATAATATTCTTTATCATTTAGTATCACTGTTTTGACATGAACTCGGTTAGAAAATTAATTTATCATCTAATCCTATTTTAATCACATTAAACCTTAGGAAATTCGTATCTCCTCCGTTTTAACTCCGATTTGATTCGTTCAAGTTGCGTTAGTCTCGTAGCAACGTGTAGATCATTATTATGCAGTATATTCTTATGTTTGGTGTGATGTTAATTTTGTGTATACCATGTTTGCTTGTATTGCTACGTCTAGCGCGAGGACTTGTGTCATCGGAAAAGCAAGTTGGTACCTGGATTCTCAAGTGCCAGGCAAGTTGTGCCCTTGATCACTTCTTTTACCCATTCATGTTCTTATTATTCATAATGATCTGCATAGGATAATTTTGCTGGGACCCAATAGGATACCCTAGATTCGGACTATCTTTATACCTTGCTTCACCACTGGTTTTACTACTAAAGTTTTGGGTAGTACATGCTATTGCTTTATGTGGATTTGGGTATAGAGATATTCATCACTCATTGTTATACTATTTATTGTTATCTGTTTTATTATCCTTTGTTCATGTTAAGATCATTATGTTAATGGGAACATGGAGAACCACCCGGGAAAACAGTGCTACCACAAGGGTGGAATGGGACGCCCTTGGCTGATTAACTAGGAAAGCTAGGGGAGGGCTACCTTACCCGAAAGGGGCAAGGGCAGTAGGGGAGAGGTCAGTGCGGGGAGGTCCCTGGTTGATTTTGCTGCGATGGCTATCAGCCAGGAACCCTTTACTGGATCTTCCCATAAACTGTAGCGGGTAGTCTGAAGCTAGTGGAACTTTGTAAAGGCCTCGTAGTGTTACCCTGCCTCGCCTCCTCGGTAGAGGTGTATGGGATTGGCCATCTCTTGGCAGATGGGTAACATGACTTGTGGGTAAAGATGCGCAACCTCTGCAGAGTGTAAAACTAGTATACTAGCCGTGCTCACGGTCAAGAGCGGCTCGGACACTCACATGATTAATATATGGAACTTAAACTTAACCTGTCATTTCATTGCATTTGGGATTATTTTATTATTACTTTTACTTATTATTATTAAGGTTTGGTATTTACTTACACTTAGTAATTGCTAATAAAATTTTGACCAACTTATAAAAGCAATGCTCAGCTTCAGCCTTTATTTCATTGATCAGCCTTACACTTCATGAATTCCCACCTTTGGTGAGTTCATGTCACATTATTCCCCACAACTTGTTGAGCTATGATCGTATGTGAGCTCACTCTTGCTGTCTCACACCCCCCCCCACAGGAGAAGAACAGGTGGTTTCAAGTGGAGTCAAGTATCGAGGAGTCTGACTTGATCTAGGTGGCGTTTCTCAGTCGACATTGGCGCCGACGATCCTTAGTTCGTTTTATGGTTATTCCTTTATTTTGTAATAAGTCTTCCGCTATGTAATAAGTACTCTGATGTTTAATGACATATATCTCTATACACTCTGTTATTGTATATGTTGTCTTCTTGGCGCATGTATGAGATGCACCCGGCTTTGTCCTTTAAAACCGGGTGTTACAGAAGTGGTATCAGAGGAATGTTGACTGTAGGACGAAACCTAGATAGAAATGGACAACCCTTACCTACTTATCTCATTCTGATTCATTCTACACTCACCTTACTCTGATTCATTCCATACTTACCTTATCTTGATCCTGTCTCACCTTCTACTGTTCTACTCTGATCATTCTTCCCTGTTCCACTCTAAGACAAGATGGATTTCACACCTTGGAATCCCTACCCCTATGACATTTTTAAGAGATAGAAAGCCTAAGACAAAATTAAAACTATTTTCTTTATTTAAAAATGTTGGTTGATTGTTCTGATGATAAATGCTTGATTTGCTTCTTTGATTGATTGAAACATTATAGTTGGGCATCTTAGCATGTACCTCTATAAAGTACTGTATTAGTTTTAGTAGGTGACACACTAATCTACTTAGCTAATAAGTCCCCCAAAGTAACATGATTGTAATTACTGCCTTGTCTACTGCTCTTTCTTACCTTATGTATCTAACTCAAATGGTCAATACCAGGAAAGGAAAGATTAACACGCAACAGCAAACAGAAATGAATCCTCCAAATCCCCCACCTGTTGAAACCGAGCAAGTGATCGCAACCCAAAGGCTGGTAATACAGCAATTGACAGACATGATGACCGAAATGCAAAGCCAGATAAGACAAGAACGTGAGGAAATACGTCAGGCCCGTCTGGAGATACAGCAAGAAATAAGGCAATCACGGTTGGAGAGACAACAGCAAGAGCAACCACCATCTCCACCACCACCGGCTCCACCAAGCTACATAAACATATATGTAAATTACTACTATTTGTAGGATCTATATGTTCCTTTAGTTAGTATTCGGTATGATACCATTTTAGGAGGAATAAAAAGGTCTATTTGTCCCCATGTGTTGCTAATAAAAGTATGCGTCATGCTGGGATTTTGGTTTGGGCGTATGTGTTGGACAATATGAGAAAACCCATGGGAGTAATTACACCTAAAGGACCTGTTGTGGTGAATCAAATGACACGTAGAATGACATTGACCATTATGGGTAGAGAATTTGGAGTTACTGCTATAATAGTGGAGCCAAGCAGTATAGAATGTCAGTAGAAGAGTTGAAGGAACTTAAGAAGCAGTTGACGGAGTTACAAGAGGCTGGTTACATTCGTCCAAGTTCCTCGCCTTGGGGAGCACCAGTGTTATTTGTGCAGAAGAAGGATGGATCGCAACGGATGTGTGTGGATTATAGATCTCTTAATGATGTTACGGTGAAGAACAAGTATCCGTTGCCCCGTATTGAGGACCTATTTGATCAGATGAGAGGTTCTAGAGTATTCTCGAAGATTGACCTCCGATCGGGTTACCATTAGATGAAGATTGGACCATCAGATATTCCTAAGACGGCTTTTCTCGACTCGATATGGATTATATGAGCTCATCGTTATGTCGTTTGGATTAACTAATGCACCAGCTTATTTTATGGATTTGAGGCATAAGATGTTCTTAGAGTATTTGGACAGATTTGTCGTGGTGTTCATCGACGATATTCTTATCTATTCTAAGAATGAAAGTGACCATGAAGAACATCTAAGGTTGGTGCTACAGAAGCTCTAAGATAATCAACTCTACGCCAAGTACGGTAAATGCGAGTTTTGGATTGGCGAGGTGCCATTTCTTGGATATATCATTTCTAATGGAGGGATATCAGTGGATCCTGCTAAAGTCAAGGAGATAGTGGTGTGGAGCATACCCACTACGGTTACGGAGGACCGAAGTTTCTTGGGACTTGCAGGACATTATTGGAGATTTATTGAAGGATTTTCTAAGATTGCCAAACCTATGACTTCGCTTTTGGTGAAGGAAAGAGAATTCAAGTGGGACGAGAAGTGCCAAGTATATACGGAACATAAGAGTTTGAAGTATATATTCACTCAGAAGGATCTCAACCTGAGGCAACGCCGTTGGTTGGAGCTTATTAAGGATTATGATTTGGAAATTCACTATCACCCGGGCAAGGCAAATTTGGTTGCAGATGCCTTGAGTCGAAAGGAGCATGTTCATTCAGCTGTTGTTGCCCAGCTACTCGATGGGATTGATGAGGATTTCAGGAGACTTAACCTGGGGATAGTTGCTCACACTGAAGGAGTTATTGTCGATGTGGAACCCACCTTGGAGCAAGAAATCCGCAGAAGGATAAATTGGTGATGCTAAAATACAAGAGATTAAGGATCTGATTACTGAAGGTCGAGTTCCGGAATTTACGAAAGATGAGTAAGGCACCGTATGGTTCAAGGACAAGAGATGTGTTCCGGAGATTGAAGGCCTTCGTGAGACTATATTGAAGAAAGCTCATGGCTTGGATTATTCTATTCGTCCTGGTAGTACCAAGAAGTATCAGGATTTGAAGCAGAAATACTTGTGGTATGGACTAAAGAGAGATGTGGCTACAAGATGTGGCTATGTGCGAGGTGTGTCAAAGAGTTAAGACCTAACACCAAAGACAAGCTGGACTATTATACCCATTGAGGATGCTCGAATGGAAGTGTATGGATTTCATTACTGGATTGCCTCGCACCCAGAAAGGATATGATGCTATATGGGTGATTGTGGATAAATTGACCAAAGTGGCTCATTTCATTCCGGTCAAGACTACTTATAAGGGATCACCATTGGCTAAGTTATACATGTCTCGGATTAAGTCTCTACGCAATGTACCAAGGAAGATCATTTTGGATAGAGGATCACAGTTTACCCCCAGATTTTGGAAAAGTTTTCATGAGAATATGGATACGAAGTTGAATTTTAGTGCAATCTATCACCCTCAGAATGATGGACAGACTGAAAGGACTAACCAAGTATTGGAAAATATGTTGAGAGCTTGTGCCCTTCAGCATGGTAGTAGTTTGGATAAGGGTCTACCTTAAGCTAAGTCCTCATATAATAATAGTTACCAGGCCAGTTTGAAGATGTCACCGTTTGAGGCTTTGTATGGCAGAAAGTGCAGGACCCCACTGTATTGGGATCAGACTGGTGAAAGGCAGTTGTTTGGGCCTGAGATTATACAAGAAGCAGAAGAACAAGTTCAACAAATAAGGGAGAATTTGAGAACTGCACAGTTCAGGCAGAAAAGCTATGCTGATACCCGGAGATGACTGCTTGAGTTTAAGGAGGGAGATTATGTCTACTTGAAGGTGTCACCACTCCGGGGTATGAGAAGATTTAAAGTCAAAGGAAAGTTGTCCCCTCGCTTTATTGGACCCTTCTTAATCTTAAAGCGAGTGGGAGAAGTTGCATATCAATTGGAGTTACCGGATCATCTTGCGGATGTTCATGATGTCTTTCATGTATCTCAGCTGAAGAAATGTCTCAGGGTACCTGAAGAACAATTACCAATGGAAGACCTTAGTGTTCAGGAAGATTTGACTTATGCTGAGTACCCCATCAAGATTTTGGATACTTTGACTTGAGTTACGAGGAATAAGGTTATAAAGATGTGCAAAGTGCAATGGAGCCACCACGGTGAAGATGAAGCAACTTGGGAAAGAGAAGAAGAGCTTCGCATAGATTTTCCCCACCTTTTCCCTCGTTCTTCTTAAATCTCGAGGACGAGATTATTTTTTAAGGGGGGTAGGATTTGTAACACCCACTTTGTAATTGCTAGAGAAAATACCAATAGAGAAAACAATTTCTCTCTTTTTGTGAGTTTGATCTTTATACATCATCATATGTGAACACCATATTAAAAAAAATAAATAAATAATTAATAAAAGACTTACCATAAAAACATGCATCATGCTGGGATTTTATTTTGTGTGCATTTTGTGACAACATAAAATAATTTGAAAAGAAATATATTAATTCCCAAATGGGGATTTAAATCCTAAAGGAGATTCTAGGATTGAGAAAAAAAAGAGAGAAGAAAACATTATACAAATAGGGTAAAATAAAAATATAAATGAATTAGAAATTTAGTTCATATTATGCTAGATATTTAACCTAGGTTTGAACTTCACACATACAGAT
Organism: Zea luxurians; assembly: GCA_029449295.1. Classification (NCBI taxonomy): domain Eukaryota; kingdom Viridiplantae; phylum Streptophyta; class Magnoliopsida; order Poales; family Poaceae; genus Zea; species Zea luxurians. Next base: position 5,603,572 of record JAOPSE010000064.1, on the reverse strand, counting down.
TCAAATTTGCAATTTAAATTTGAAAGAAAAGAAATGAAAGTAAAAAGAAAGACATGCAGCCTCGACCTGGGCCGATTCTCATCCCCCTTAGCCCATTCTATTTTTGCCTACCGCCCATCATTCCCACGTCCTCCCCTTTGTTTTCTTTTTTTTTTGTCTTTCTCTCTTCTGCAGTATATGGCGCGTGGGCCACTGGTGGCAGCGAAGACCGCTCGAGCGCTGCTCACTCCGCGCCCGTGCATCTGGCTTGGCTGGATGTTTTTCCCCTCGCTAGCGAATGGGCCCCACGTAGCTAGCCTTCCCTTCTTCCTCGGTCCGTTGCGTGAGCTCCGCCTGGCCGTGCGGATCTCCGGGATAGACGACCCCGCTCGAGCTGCTAGCGCCGTCTTCCTCGCACCCTTGGCGATTGTGAGCAAGATCCAGCCACCACCGCGTGGGCCCCACACGTCGGGTGCTCGCCCTGTAGATCTTCTAGGTCGGTCCGCTTCGCAGCTCCTCCGTGAACCATGCGATGACCAAACGAACTCCGCTATGGAAGGAAGGGAGGGGTTATAACCGAAGTGCCGCAACCGCCGGCCGCGACTCCTTCGCCCTGTTCGCCCATAAACTCGTGGGTCCTGCGGATCCATTCCCTGCCGTCTCGGTCGAGCACCAGCATCTGAGTGGGAGAGAGAAACCGAGCGAGAATGAAAGGTGCCGCCACCGGTGATTGCTCGGCGTCGGGAGACCTCACTGCCGTGCCGCTGTGCGATGCCACCGTCGATTCGCGTCCCTGCCTGCGCGGTGTCGTCGTTGTTCGACCGCGGGGAGTTCGGCCTGCGCCGTCGCAGCAAGGTCGCCATCCGCCATGGCCAGAGGGCTCCATGCGATCGTTTCCGGTGAGGCTTTCTCTCCCAGGATCGATTGTTTCTCCTCTACATAGGCTACGGATGAATCGAAGTCTTGTGCTTGGGAGCCGAGGCAAAGCAGTGCGGCAATGGCGCCACGGTGGTGTGCGCTCGCCGCCGGGGCGGGATACTGGGTGAAGGGGTGGCTCGGTGATTGCCGATTCGTCGTGAACCATCGATCCGGACTTCAACGGCTGTGATTAGATCGCGGGTACCGTTTCGATGAACTCGCTCCGATCCATCCGATCGTAATCCTACGTCCCAAATTTAATAGCGAGGATTTTAAATCGTGCCCGTCGGTCGGTAATCTGAGGGCTCGTGTTGCTTATCGGTTCAAGTGGGGCTGATTTAATCTATGCCCTTGATTCCTGATCGGATGGCCAATACTCGCCCGTACCCCTTCGTAGTGGACTTTTTGCGTAAGAACCCCTCAGGTTTCCCCAAATTGAACCCGCCGTCCACATGGGGATTCGCTGTGTCTTGGGTTTATTTGCGCCGCAGCCCCTGTATTTTACAGAAATTGAGGCCCAGTCCAGAGAGTATTTAAACAGAGAAATTAATATTAGAAATTCATTTTTAATACAAAAACAAATCTAGAAACTTGTAAAATTCATAGAAATTCCATTTTTGGTCCAAATTGAACCATTCCAGTTTCTAAAATTTTATAATAATATTCTTTATCATTTAGTATCACTGTTTTGACATGAACTCGGTTAGAAAATTAATTTATCATCTAATCCTATTTTAATCACATTAAACCTTAGGAAATTCGTATCTCCTCCGTTTTAACTCCGATTTGATTCGTTCAAGTTGCGTTAGTCTCGTAGCAACGTGTAGATCATTATTATGCAGTATATTCTTATGTTTGGTGTGATGTTAATTTTGTGTATACCATGTTTGCTTGTATTGCTACGTCTAGCGCGAGGACTTGTGTCATCGGAAAAGCAAGTTGGTACCTGGATTCTCAAGTGCCAGGCAAGTTGTGCCCTTGATCACTTCTTTTACCCATTCATGTTCTTATTATTCATAATGATCTGCATAGGATAATTTTGCTGGGACCCAATAGGATACCCTAGATTCGGACTATCTTTATACCTTGCTTCACCACTGGTTTTACTACTAAAGTTTTGGGTAGTACATGCTATTGCTTTATGTGGATTTGGGTATAGAGATATTCATCACTCATTGTTATACTATTTATTGTTATCTGTTTTATTATCCTTTGTTCATGTTAAGATCATTATGTTAATGGGAACATGGAGAACCACCCGGGAAAACAGTGCTACCACAAGGGTGGAATGGGACGCCCTTGGCTGATTAACTAGGAAAGCTAGGGGAGGGCTACCTTACCCGAAAGGGGCAAGGGCAGTAGGGGAGAGGTCAGTGCGGGGAGGTCCCTGGTTGATTTTGCTGCGATGGCTATCAGCCAGGAACCCTTTACTGGATCTTCCCATAAACTGTAGCGGGTAGTCTGAAGCTAGTGGAACTTTGTAAAGGCCTCGTAGTGTTACCCTGCCTCGCCTCCTCGGTAGAGGTGTATGGGATTGGCCATCTCTTGGCAGATGGGTAACATGACTTGTGGGTAAAGATGCGCAACCTCTGCAGAGTGTAAAACTAGTATACTAGCCGTGCTCACGGTCAAGAGCGGCTCGGACACTCACATGATTAATATATGGAACTTAAACTTAACCTGTCATTTCATTGCATTTGGGATTATTTTATTATTACTTTTACTTATTATTATTAAGGTTTGGTATTTACTTACACTTAGTAATTGCTAATAAAATTTTGACCAACTTATAAAAGCAATGCTCAGCTTCAGCCTTTATTTCATTGATCAGCCTTACACTTCATGAATTCCCACCTTTGGTGAGTTCATGTCACATTATTCCCCACAACTTGTTGAGCTATGATCGTATGTGAGCTCACTCTTGCTGTCTCACACCCCCCCCCCCCCCCACAGGAGAAGAACAGGTGGTTTCAAGTGGAGTCAAGTATCGAGGAGTCTGACTTGATCTAGGTGGCGTTTCTCAGTCGACATTGGCGCCGACGATCCTTAGTTCGTTTTATGGTTATTCCTTTATTTTGTAATAAGTCTTCCGCTATGTAATAAGTACTCTGATGTTTAATGACATATATCTCTATACACTCTGTTATTGTATATGTTGTCTTCTTGGCGCATGTATGAGATGCACCCGGCTTTGTCCTTTAAAACCGGGTGTTACATATGTACACTCATGGCAGTGGCACAGGGCACCTAATCGTGGGCGTCTACGTTGATGACCTGATCATCATCGGAGGAGATGCGGTAGCTGTGAACAAATTCAAGGGGCAGATGATGAACACCTTGCGCATGAGTGACCTTGGGTTACTTTCCTACTACCTCGGCCTCAAAGTGTCGCAAGGACCAGCCGGCATCACGCTCTGGCAGACTGCGTACGCCGCCAAGATCCTTGAGAAGGCGGGCATGACCGGATGCAACGCTAGTGCCACGCCTATGGAGCCCAAGCTGAAGCTGCTCAAGGAGGGAGACACGCCAAGTGTTGATGCGACGGAGTACCGCATCATCATCAGCAGCCTCAGGTACTTGTGCAACTCCAGGCCTGACCTGGCTTATGTTGTTGGCTACCTTAGCCGGTTTATGGAGGGACCGCGCCAAGAACACCTTGCTGCAGTGAAGCGTGTTCTTCGATACATTGCCGGAACATAGCAGTGGAGGCTGTGCTACCACCCAAGCAAGAAGAACTCCGGTGCTCCCAAGTTGCTGGGATACTCGGACAGCGATCTGGCGGGCGACGTGAACGACCGGAAGAGTACAAGTGGGCTGATATTCTTCCTAGCAGGAGGTCCGATTCCATGGCAGTTGGCAAAACAAAGGGTGGTGGCTCTGTCTTCATGCGAGGCTGAGTACATCGCTGCTGCAGGAGCTGCGTGTGAGGCGATCTGGCTGGCACGTCTGCTGGCTGAGCTCGTCGGAGGAGCAGTCCTCGCACCCAAGCTCAAGGTGGACAACAAGTCCGCCATCGCCTTGATGAAGAACCCTGTGCACCATGACCGGAGTAAACACATAGATATCAAGTTCAATTTTATCCGGGAATGCTGCGACAGGAAGCTGATCGACGTCGAGTTCATTGGTACTGAATTTCAGCTGGGTGACCTCCTGACAAAGGCGCTCGGACGAAGCAGGTTTCAAGGACTCCGCGATGGGATCGACATGAAGAAGTTAAAGTAGTTGTTCAAGGGCTTAGGAGGAGATTGTTAGAATAAACTCTGAGCACCCGCTAACTATATTTGGTAGCTTATATTGATTAGTGGCTAAGTATGGCAGGCGACATGTCTAGGCTGTTGGGATGGCAACAACCGATCTTGTGCATGTCGTGATTGTCTCAGTTAGTTTGTAACCATATATGACTGCATATAGTTTCTTTAGAATGAATAGAGAGACACCAGAAAAACAGCCGCTTGCAGCACTAAATATTTACTCGTGTATTTTCATTGTCCATCCTCATTAGTGTTCTCACACGGACTTCAGTTGGCAAGCTCCACTTCGAAGTTGGGCGGGCACGGGAAGACGAAGCAGCGGCCAGCGCATGCGTTGCAGCGTCGGTGGCGCTGTATGTGCGATTGTGCGTGCTCAAGGGAAGAAAGGGGAGGGAGAAAGATGTGATGGGTCCCACACGTCATAAGTTGAAAAAGAACTGCTGGCGGGTCCCACACGGTATTAGAGTGAGAGAGATGGCAGCAACGTGGCTTGGGCTATACATGTCCAACGGGCCGTGCCGGGCCGACCCGGCCCGGGCACGGCTTGGCCCGGCACGATGGACACCAGTCCAAGCCTGGCACGGTTTGGTATCGTGTCGGGCCGGACCGGCCCATGGGCTGGCTAACGCGGTTCAGGCCCGGCACGGTTATTCTTACACAGGCCATGCCGGGCCGGAAGCACGGCGGGCCTGTCGTGTCGGGTAGGTTCCGGTCCCATAAAAAAAACACTCAAAAATTTAGAATTTAAAAGTAATATTTAAATTTATTTTAGATTTAACTAATTATATTTATATTTATAATTTTAGATACATATTTAGACAAAGATTTTCATATATACATATAAACACATATCATAAGTCAGAATGTTCTCATATAATAACATATCATAACTATTATAGCTAAAAATAGACTGACCGTTACAAATCAGTCCCTCAAACAGGCCGTTACTGTGCCTACCAATTAACCGTGCTGGGCCCGTGCCTGCACCGGGCCCGACGGCCAGCCCAAGCCCGGCACGGCTATTGGACCGGGCCGGCCCGGGCACGCCTCTAGTTGGGCTGGGCCGTGCTCGTGCCGGGTCACGACCGTGCCGGGTCACGAGCCCGCTACCGGGCCGGCCTGTTTGGACATGTATAGCTTGGGCCAAGCAGGCCAACGAGTACGACGTGAGTGTTTTTTTCCTTTCCTTTTTCTTTTACATAATATAAAATCTATATTATATAAATATACATACTAGTCGGTTGCCCGTGCGTTACGACGGCTCACAACAATATCCACTTAAACTATCCACAAAAAGATCTTAACTATTTTTATTGATTTGTCTCCGCTCTCCGCATAATATTTTTTTTTATTTTAACTAACTGATGTTGTCGATATGTCTTTATGCAACACGACCAATAAAGGAAGCGATTAGAAGAGAGTTCAAAACGACTTACTGAATGAACAAAGATTATAAAATGACATAATTCCACCATATAGAGACCAAATAAGAGGAAGTATGTGAACTCAAGTTTTTAAAATAAGTCAAATGAACTCAAACTTATAAAAAAGATAGATCAAAATATGGAGTGGTTGCTAAAGACAGACGTCAATAAAAACTGGATGCGCTCCATTCAAATAATGGTACTTCGTAGCAATTAATAACGTTTAAAACCAACAAATAATCTTTCCTTTTACTGTTAGTGTGACAATTTATTGTTGCTCCAACCAATTTAACAACCTTAAACATCATGGAGTCCATTGCGCCAATGTGATCTCAGAAACGATGACCTAATGCATCCAAGAGCCAAGAACACAAGGGATGAGCACCATGTGGTAGTGCCCGCATGGATCTCTAAATCCTAACACACATTATGCAGGATCCATGAGTCATCATCAGAAGAACACAAACTATGTGCAGACAATAAATAAATTATTAACACACATAAATTATGTTTAGTCCTTAGCATAACAAAAAACTAACACCCAAAGCAACAGAGGAACAACACAGTAATTTTTGCAATGACAGAAGGATGATGATAGGTACATAGAAGTGGTAGAAGCATACCGAGTCGACACCGTGGTAAGGAAAAGGCCATGCAAACAGGTGATGCCGAGCCATCAAACAGGTACCATAGGCAGTAAATCGGGGACCCCCATCCCTCGCCTCCCCCACTTCCAAGGTTTCGTAAAACAGGAAGGTAAGGGAAGAGGCAGGCATACTAGTTCGTTGACGGAGAAGGACACGACGAAGACCTGGGCATCTGGAGGCGACAAAGGTAGTATACCGCTAGACACATATAGGGAGAAAGCATGCAAGCGGAGAAAGAAGACCAGTAGGAGCAGCTTCAAACCGAGAGGCACCCGCACCAAGCGTCAGTCTGAGAAGGGTGAGAGAATGCGAGTGCCTTCCTAGCCCTGGACCCGCCGAGGCGACACAACGCCACCACCAACTCTGTAGCATATGTCGACTGCTGCCGCAATACAGGTCTTAGTTGTCTAATATCTCAGACCTGGACTCCTCATCGCCAAGATAACCTAAGCATGACAGGCACCACCGTGTCCTCCTCGGCGACACGCACGAAGAAAGGCTAGTAGCAAGACCGACTCGCCCCTTACCCGCGTCGATGAGCGTCGTTCGGCTCGCAGCTGCGACCATGGGCGGGGGCAATAGGTTGAGGAGGAAGAATAGGGCGAAGGTCGGGAAGACGAACGGGACGTCCGACAATAACGAAAACAATGGTGCATGCATGATGTGAAACATTCTCGTGGATGTGCAATAGCCATTGTGTGGGTCGGTGTCGGGATGATGTCAGACGAATATGAGAAGGAGGCGTCTGCTCCCACACCCTCTGCCAACAATGGGGTGCCGCGGAGGGGGAGGCATGAGGGGAGAGAGAGAAGAAGCAGGATGGCGAACGAGGTGGCAGCAAGTGAGGCGAAGACCATCATTATCGTGCGGAGGTATAGATGGCCAAATAGGCCGTGTCTGGTGGGCCGACCCAAGGCATGACCCATTAATAGTTCCTGGTCCAGCCCAGCACGAGCGTCGTGCCATGCTTGGGTCGTAGCCTCGACCCATAGTGCTGGCCTGTCCCAGCATGATTATATATTTTTATTTTACAAAAAATCGTATATACATAAGTACAATTTATATTCAATATTAAAACACTTATGCATGATATTCTATTGGTTAAACGGCTTGACCCAGTGTCTTCCGCCCTTCTTTTCATCAGGGCGTGGGTTCGAACCCCTCCTCCTGCACCACTAACATTTTACGCCGATTTAATCAAATGGCCCGATGGGCTAATGGGCCGACGTGCCGTGCTGGGCCGGAGCTGCGGGCGTCGAGCCTAGCGGGCTGTAAAGCCCAATATTTGTATAAAGAATATTAATAATGGTATACATGAATAAATACTATTTTATAGGGTTTTAGGAACCGATAGAGATTACTTAATTTTCTTTTATTTGTGCATATTCATTCAATGGAATTATATTGGTTAAACAACAACTAAATAAATATATAAAAAATGTATCATGCTGAGGGTTTCTTTGATTGCGTATTTACCTAGATTCTAGATCTTCGCTCAAATAAAATTTAGGATTCGAGATTTGAATTCGAAGTTGAAAATTTGGAAAGGAGAGAATTACCATAGAATACAAAATAAAAACCTATAAAGTTCATATCATGTTCAAATTGAACATTTGGTGAGAAGATAGATTTGCCACAAAAATCTGGAATTTTAAACTTGGGACTGATTTGAATTTGGAATAAAAGGAAAACAAAAGAAGAAAATAATAAAAAAGAGCTTCATCTGGGCCAAATCCCAATTGCCCTCGACCCATTTTGCCCCCTCGCGCGGCCCATCTCACCTTTTATTCCGCACAGTCCACTTTTCCCCTTTGCTTTTCCACTATGACACTGTCATTGGGTCCTGTCCGTCAGGGTCTTCTTCATTCCCCCGCATGACTCGCTCGCGCGCTGGCAGATCCTCCACGCGTGGCGACTTCGTCCCCTGACGAGTGAGAGCCCGGCGCGGGGTCGAACCAAGCTCACCCGGCAGCTGAATGGTGGATCCGCTTCCACTAGAGCATCTTCCACGGAAGGTTGTTACTGCTGGGACCGTGATGTCGCGTGGACTCCACTGGTGGAGTTACTGAGAATCCTGGCTGGGTCTGCATTTTCGGGTGGTAGTTAGGCCGTTACACCCTGGCCGCCTCCCCACATCCACATAAACTAGGTCCCCCTTCCTTCCCTCTCCTTATACAATGAACTCAAATCGAGTTTTGGGGTCCCTAGCCGCGACCGTAAGAGAAGGGGGGAAAGAAACCACAAAACTGGGAGGGATAGCTCGGTGGGACTCACTGAAGCCGTTCGTTGATCGCTCAGGTGCGGATGGCAGCTGTACGATGGTGAATCGCTCACCATAGTTTGCTGAGGCCATAGATCCGCCATGTCGTGTGGCCTGCCTTGCCGCTGCTTCAATCGCCGGTAAGAAACCCCTAGCCTCGATCGCCTAGTCATTCTCATCGTGTTGCACCATCCACGTCGAGGTTTGGATTGCTTTATGGAGATCTCGTGGGCAGCGGCCATGGCACCACCGTAGGCAAGGCGCGCCGCCGTGCCTAGCAGTCGACTAGGGAAGAAAACAGACGCTGCGTAGATTTCCCAATCAACGGCGCAGAATGGACCCCGATGCCGATTTCGGCCTGCTTGATCTAAGCCGTAGATCTGTGATCGTGTGGCCAAGAGAGAGGGTTGGTGCATCATGCGCCGTGGATCGTGGATCTCAGATCCGATGGTCGGAAGTGAAAGCGGGACTATAACTAATACCTATCTAATTTGGGCCGTTGGCTGGTGATCGAACGACCCACGATGAAGCGTACCCCTTCAGCCGATCGTTTTGCTAAAGAGCCCCCATGGATTTAGTTCATAAACCCACCATCCTCGGCAGTGTGCAGATCATTGCAACTGGGTCCAAATATTTACAAGAGGGACTCTATGCTTCCTAAAATTAATGGCCGCGATCCATAAGTATCCAGAAATGGCAAAATAAGTATGGAAATCAGTTTTTAATATAGAAATAATTCTAGAAAAGGTAGAAAATCCATAATTACTCCGTTTTTAACCCGATTTGACCCATTCCAGTTGTGTTAGCTTCGTATAAATATTTACTACGCAGTAGTAACATTGATCATATGATATCCCATACTTTTATAATTGGGTTAATCTGTACCCATTGGATTAACTTCTTTAATATTAATATAGTATTCTAATTTTATGGTTATAATTTAACTAGATAATCTTTAATCAAATAATACCTTAGATTAAAGTTGAGATATTTATTTATAGAATAATCTCTCATATTTATAATATAGTTTAATATTTTAATCACAAAAATCTTTTACAAATCATAACTTCTTAACCATAACTCCGATTTTAGTAGTTCTCGATCCCGTGATCTCGTAGCTACGTGTAGATCATTATTATTCAGTTTGTTCTTATGTTTGGTGTGATGTTAATTTTATCTATACCATGTTTGTTTGTATTGCTACGACTAGCGCGAGGACACGTGTCATCTGAAAAGCAAGTGGGTACCTGGAATCTCAAGTGCCAGGCAAGTTGTGCCCTTGATTCACTTTTGTTACCCAATAATGTTCTTTATAATCATTTACCATGCATAGGCTTAATTTTGATGGAACCCGATAGGTAACCCTAGATTGTTTATCTCTTTACCTTGCTATCCCTGAATCACTTGGGTAGTTTTGCTATTGCTCTACATGGTTTTGGATTAATATTTCATTATATCCATGTTCCAGTTATTTTGTTATTCTATTTATGTTCATGTCAAGATCATTATATTATTGTTAATTGGAACATGGAGCTTAACTTGAGAAACACGAGCCACCACAAGAGAGGAATGGGACCCCTTAGCTAACTAATTAGGAAAGCTAGTGGAAGACTACCTTACCCGAAAGGGGCAAGGACAGTAGGGGAGTTGCATGCAAGGAGGTTCTCGGGTTGATTTGCTGCGATGGCGGTCAGACGGGGGATTCTTGCAAGTGCTCTTCCCATAAACTGTAGCGGGTTTTCGGAAGCTAGTGGAACTTTGTAAAGGCCTCGTAGTGGATACCTAGCCATTCACCTTGGTAGTGTCTAAGGGCCTAGCTAACCCTGGCGACATGGGAAACACGACTTGTGGATAAAGGGTACAACCTCTGCAGAGTGTAAAACTAGTATACTAGCCGAGCTCACGGTCATGAGCAGCTCAGGACTCTCTGATGATTAATTTATGGAACTTAAACTCAATTTGTCATATGCATTTGTATGGGATTTGTTATTAATTTTGTTCTATTATTTATTATTATGGTTTGGTATCTACTTACATTTAGTAACTGCCAATAAAATTTGACCAACTTATTAAAAGCAATGCTCAGCTTTAACCCCTATCGTTGATAAGCCTTACACTTCATGATCTCCCACCTTTGGCGAGTTCATGTCACATTATTCCCCACAACTTGTTGAGCGATGAACATGTGTGAGCTCACCCTTGCTATCTCACACCCCCCACAGGTCAAGAACAGGTACCACTGGATGAGGCGCATGGTGGATGTTGCGCTGTGTTCGTGAGAGGTCTAGGTCGTCGTCTCCCAGTTGACTTTCTCGCGCCAAGGATGTATCTTTAGATCCTGTTATATTTATCTTTTATTTTGTAAGACTTCCGCTATGTAATAAATACTCTGATTATATTGTGACACTTATCTCTATACACTCTGTTATTATATATGTTGTCTTCTTTGGCACATGTATGAGATGCACCCGACTTTGTCCCTTAAAGCCCGGGTGTGACACGGGCCCATGCCGGGGGCCGTTTGGCCATCTATATGCGGAGATGTGGTTTGGGACATGGAGGTTGGTTGTGCGAAGGGGACGAACGTGCAACAGGTTAATTTAAAATAGATATGAGGGGTTATTTGTAAAAAGATGATGTGGAACGATCGTTAAAACTGGTGCTTTAATATAGTAGAGATACATATAGATATAGAGACTAGTCATATGCCCATGCATTGCTACGATTTTTGTATATATGACATACGATAATTTTTGTTTTAACAGAGCACAAAATATATGCTTTCTATTGATTAGGTAGGTGTGAATGTGGAGGCAACAACCTATTTTTAAATAATCACTTATACATAATTTTAACTTATTTTTTACATAAACTCTCCTATTATAGTATTAGAGAAGATATTATAGAAGTGCAGATTGATTCTAAAATAGTAGAGATTTTTTTTTTGAAAAATATTGACGCGGGACGACCGTTGAAACTGGTGCTTTAAGTATAGTATAGATATATATATTTAAAAAATTCAAAATAAAATCCAAGATGTTATTAATGTATTAAAATACATATTTTCACAAAAGTTTATAGCAACTCATATATTTTTATGGAAAGACTCACAACAATAAATAAATCTCAAATAATGTATATGTTTGTGTATATATCTATAATTAAAATGAAATCAAGAATGTTATTAACAAATCAAAATACATACTTTTAAAAAAATTATGACTTTAATAATCCGTACATATTTTATGAAATGAGATTTTCTTCACAAGATTAATTTCAAAAAGTGGATCTAAAATTCAAATCAAATAAAACCTATGCTTCAACGTGAATGCATCAAACACTTGGTAAAATTGTATCTAATCAAGATTTTTTTTTTCAAATTATTTATATCAAAATTTTCCTTATTTGAAAACAAAATATTTTCCTTTCTATCAGAAATTAATAATATAAACCAGGTTACCTTTAATCGATGGACTTAGGGTGTTATATGGTATTTGAGCATACTATGATATTTTAGACCAAAATCGCTTGAGAGCACATATAAAAAATGTGTACTTTAAACCATGGTTTTACTAATGCTATAGTATTTTTTGGGTCCAAAAAAATTTGGTCTAGAAAAAAAATTTCGTTAGCGCGCGGCTGCAGTCTTTCTCTTTCTCCTCTCCTCCTATACTGCAACCAAAATACTATATATTTAAACAAGTATTTGATTGAACTGATGGAAAATATATTATAGTTATATCATGACATCCGATAAAATATGGTATTATAAACTGTCGTTTTAGAAAATAGTGAAATAGTGTTTTCAAAGGGACCTAAGTTTAGATCCGCCCATGATGGCACCAATGGCGACTACGTCACTCAGGCTCACCGCTCGCCTGCATGCCAAACATGCTCAAGTATTGGATTGAATTGATGTAAAATATATTATAGTTATATCATGACATTCGATAAAATATGGTATTATAAAATGTGGTTTTAGAAAATAGTGTTTTCAAAGGGACCTAGGTTTAGATCCGCCCATGATGGCACCAATGGCGACTACGTCACTTAGGCTCACCGCTCACCTGCACGCCAAACATGCTCTCACACAACAAAGATTGCCGCAACGGTACCATTCACCTCGGCGCATGTGGGGCTCTAAATTTTACACTATAAAAAATTTATGATCAGATCAGATTAGAATCAGATACTATTTTTATTTATTTTTGAACTAAAATTTATTTAGGGTCTTAATGTTTCGTGAAGAAGCATTTGGATCGTGATTCATTACCACCCCTACACGTGGGCACGATGATTTCCTACCTCATTTTTAGAATCTCATTGTAAAATCTCATTATAAACCAAACACGTTTTGAATTCTGTATTAGATTTTATGTTAGAATCTCATAACTCTCTATAATATGGTAATGAGATTTGTATTGGATTATGTGCAGTATTTAGATCCTCAAAATAATCTGCCAGGAACCAAACGCCGCCTAGCCATCGGCGTACAAGTCAACGAACGCCGTCTAGGGCAGCTCTGGGAGTCTGGGACGGGGCCGCCGGGCGTCTTGTGGGACGGGACTAGGGATGAAAACAGGACGGGAAATTTTCGTACCGTCCCGTTTCAAATATTTTTTTATCTGATCGTTTTCGAATTATTCGGAAATTGATTAAAAACGGTACGAAAATGATTTAGCTAGTTTTTTGATCGTTTTCGTATTTTTTATTTCTGAGTCGTGCTAATATCGTTTTTCTACCGTTTTATATAATATGAGATAGATCTAGCATATAATTTATTTAAGTTATAGATTTTTGTTGTGTTCAAGTGAATGAATAAGCGAAAAACAAATGTTATAATTACTCTAACTAATATGAATGATGAAAAAGAGTTGTTTGTGTATTTCTAAATCTTAAAAATTAGGCAATACATCACTTTATTATGTTTTTGTTAAAACTATAAAATAGTTATCTTTCCGACTATAGTTTATCGTTTTCGATCGTTTCCGAATAACCGATAATTTCGATTTTATATTTCGACCGTTGATTTTCGTTTTCGTTTTCATCCCGGCCAAAAAATATGAAAACAAAACTAATTTAGCTGTTTTTTTTATCGTTTTCGACCGTTTTCGTCCCTAGACGGGACGACGGGAAGGGGCAGGGCCGTGATGTTGCGTCGAGGGCACGCCGAAGTCGTGGGCTCAAATAGTGTTTTTCAGCCCAACAAATCTCCGGTGGTGCTGCTGGAGGTTTGTCCCGCTAGGGCAAAGAGGCGCGTGAGAGGTCGGAGCCTGCACCGCCGCCGCCATGCTCCGCCTCCAAAAACACCTCTCCCTTCGCCTGCAAGAACATCTCCTTCCCCTGCACCGCTCCGCCTCCCTCATACAGCTCTCCCTCCAGCGCTCTCTCCTCTCCACCGGCTCAGGTAACTTCGCCGCCGATGACTACCTCGTCTCCACATGCGGCCTCACCCGGGAGCAAGCCGCGAATGCCGCCAAGTGCATCTCCCACTGGAAGTCGTCCTCCAACGCCGACGCCGTGCTGTCCTTCCTAACCGGCCCGGCGCTCGGCCTCTCCAATGCTGAGATCGCGCTGCTCGTGGCCAAAGACCCGCGCGTCCTCAGCTGCAGCGTCGACAACACCCTGCGGGACCGCTTGGACCGCTTCCGCAGTCACGGCTTCTCCGCCGCGCAGATCAGCGAATTCGTCCGCGTGGCCCCCTGCTTCTTTCGCAAATTCAACATCGACGTGAAGCTCGGCTTCTGGATGCCCTTCCTCGGCTCGCCCGACAGGTTCCTCCGCCTCGTCAAGCGTAACTTCTACCTCCTCAGCTCCGACCTCGACAAGGTGGTGAAGCCCAACATCCGGCTGCTACAGGAGTGCGGTCTATCTGTCCAGGAGATTGGGAGCATGTGCGTGGCTAACCCGAGGCTGCTCACCAGCAAGCCGGACAGAATCAGGGCCGTCCTCGTGCGTGCCGGTGAGATGGGCGTGCCCCGCAAGACGGTTTTGTTCAGGCACGCTGTGACCGCGGTGGCGGGCCTCTGTCCGGAGACCTTTGCATCTAAGCTCAAGATGATGGCCAATATTCTCGGGTGCTCAGAGGCTGAGGTTGCCAGAATGGTGCAAAAGAACCCGTTGGTGCTGAGGCGCTCCATGGAGACGATTCAGCGAGTCTGTGAGTTCCTGATCAATGTGGTCGGTGTCGGTACCAACTTCATTCTGGACAAGCCCACAATCCTGATGTACAGTCTGGAACGCCGGCTGGTGCCCCGGCATTACGTGATGAAGGTGCTCCAGGACAAAGGATTGATGCGAAAAGATAATAGCTTCTACACTTTGGCCGCGATTAGTGCTAGCGTGTTCTGCTCCAGGTATGTACATCCTCATAAGAATGTTCTTCCTAATCTTGCCGCTGCATACGCATCTGGTTGCAATGGGAAAATAGCCATCTGAGGCGCGCGATTCCAGCAAACTGGCTATATGGGCAGCAGCTGCAGTTGTATCTTGCATGTCATTCTTAACACATTCAGATACCCTGATGTGTACTCTGCGAGACTGCAGCTCCGTACTTGGCTCATAGCTTCAGAATTGCAGAAACTCAGCACAACAAGTTCAAGAACTCATGAATGACCAAAGCACGGTGTTGTCAATTTCATATACCTTGTTTAGGATTCTGGCGATGAATTTTATCGTGTTTCAACTCATGCTACTGGCACGCAGAATGATATGGTTCGGTTCAGAAATTCTGCCCTGGTTATGTTTTTATGGTGATCATCAACGAACTATGGATCTGTTAGCATTTTCACTATCCAGCAACGTCCTCTAAATTCTATCCCCTAAAGAAATATTCTCTGTTAGAAGATTCTATTATCCATATCTTTTTCATCTCCAGCAACGTCCCTTAAATTCGGTCATCTATATCTACATTATACAAGATTTCATAATACACATTGTTTTTACATGTCACTTATAGAAAAATTAATTATGTATGTTGCGAAATAAAAATACTTCTTACAATACATTTTTATTTTATATACAAATTACTCATCAGTCATATTATTTACCAAAGAAATGTATTATGTATTTTCCTTATCATACGCACGGAAACGAAAAATCATTCATGTGATCTAAAAATTAATTAGAGACTAATTAATTTTTAAAACCGACTACAATCAAGTAATAGCAAACAAATTTGTACTTCATCTGACGACTGCGCAGGAGAAAAGGTAGAGAAAAAAAAAGTAAAGAGAGGAAGAGGCTTGACTGCGTGTGCGAGAGTAGGATAGGGGACCAACTAGTACACTTTGTCTTTAGGGTTCGTTGAAGTTATCCGCTATTTTATAGTTGTATTTATAGGTTGCTACTGAAGCTGATAGGGGACATCTCATCCTCTAAATTTAGAGTATAGGATCATTTCGTGTCCTCTATATAGGATCATTTCGTGTTTGTTGCTGGAGACAGGCTTAGACCGCCTCCAATGCAAAGAGTCATTATATATTGCCACTCGACTATCTACACTGCTATCGACTCTTGTTAGCTTTTATCTAACTAGTGTTTTATTGCACAACTGTTACCAAGCCATCTTAGCCTGTGCAAAGTACTATTTTATATTGATTATATTGTTTATAGAGTGGGGTTTGAAATAGAGAGTAAAATAGGAAGTATGTGGGAGATAGTTTTAGATTTGAAACGCATGTCTATATGGATTAGTGACGTGGCGATGCGGACTGTTGGTACGACTACCAACTGGTCGGCTCGGGTCAGAACTAGATCAGTTGGTGTTGTTCGTTCGATATCAACCTGTACGCCGAAGAACCGGTTGATACTGATCGGTAGCTACCATATGTTGTCATGTGACAGTTTCTAATTGGTTGCGTCGTTTTGATTTTTTTTAAAATAAACGAAATCTAAAAATAAAAAAGAAACATGGAATCCAACCTATAATTAGAGTAGTGTTTGAATTCATCCTCGGAAGCATAAATTGCATGTATTTAAAGGGGAGAAATGGTTCATTGATGGAGATGATTCTTTATATGAGGGAACATTTGATCTCCGACCATTATGTTTGAGGCTATTGTCTCTTATGACTTATGGATTTGATATGTTTTTTCTTGGGTACCGAGGTCAAACAACGATGATAACGTGCTCAATCACTCACTATCACTCACTGTTGTTCACTTACGTGCTTAGGCTATCTCTAGCAGATCATCTATTTATCCTCTATTTTAAACTTTAGTATACAAACAGTATTAAACAGTACCATGTACAGTCTGTGTCCCATATTTTATATTAACCGTTGGAGACAGTCTTAAGGGAGAAGCACCATACATGAACTTCATGGTGAGCTAGTATAATTTCCATGCGTTGCGATGATACACATGGTTCATGTTGGAGAGGAAAATCCCTGGCCGGGTGGCGGAATGCACCTGCCCTAAATCCTAAGATGAGGAAGGGACTAAGCGTTTTGCCTGTTACGAGATTGGGGGATGAACACACAAGAACACCAAGGTTTAGAGTGGTTCGGGCCGCCGGAGCGTAATACCTTACTCCACTGTGTGTTGTATCGCTGCGAGAGCTTGAGAGCTGAGAATCTAAGTTGGCCTGTGTGGCTCTGCCTTGTAACGCAGTGTGCCCTCCCTTTTATAGACTAAGGGGGCCACGTACAAGGGCACTGGGCCCCGACATGTGGGCTCAGAGACAAAATGGAGGGAAATAACTAACGCCTGCAACGTCCGG
The DNA here is from genome assembly GCA_029449295.1 of Zea luxurians. Lineage (NCBI taxonomy): Eukaryota > Viridiplantae > Streptophyta > Magnoliopsida > Poales > Poaceae > Zea > Zea luxurians. The sequence goes on along the minus strand of JAOPSE010000064.1, from coordinate 5,586,372 downwards.
GCGATCTCCGAGTGTAGTAATGTTCGTAGCGCTTGTAGTATTGACTTCTCGCAGCTGCTTCCTCGGTAACGCGCGAGCCATCATGAGTGCAGAACATGCGGCAGTATGGACACGTCACCTGCCAATTGATTGGACAGGTTCGCCGCCTGCAGGATGGCCCAGTCGTTGTCCGCCAGAGGAATAGAGAGGGCTCATTAAATGCCGAGGCGTCACATCGCCTGCCAGCGGAGTGGATAGGGCGCATTAAATGCTGAGGCAGCACATCGTCTGTCAGCGGGATGGACAGGCGGTGCGCCCTATCCGCATTTAATGTTGGGGTAGCGTAACTTGCGGCGTAGCCCGCGGTGCGGCCCGTGGCGCAGAGGCCATACGTCAGGCTTCGCCCATTGGCTTACGTCACGGGCCGTGGGCCACATGGTGGCAATGGGTCTCCGCCTGGGCGGGGAGCAGAAGCGTACAGGATGGGATCCGGACATGCGCCAGCACCGGACCCCAGCCTGGTCCTTAACCAGGGCTTAAGTATTTCTTGCCTTGGAATTCCGGGACCCTGCCGTGGGCGGTCCGGACTCCATCCCACGGATCTGGCCTGCACACGTGGTGGTCTCGAACCTCCCTTGGGGGTCCCGGCTGCATACCCAGAGGTCCGGCGCTCTCCCATGGGAGCCTGGACTTACTATTGACGTCCTGCAGCATTCCTTCTTTCCTGGACACATGGCGGCTCTAGACCCACCCATGTGGCGCGGTCGGGCGCTGCTGTGGGCCCTGAGTAGTGGTCCGCGACTGGGCTGAGTCATGGCCTGGCCCCGGTCGCGACATTATTGCTGCGCGGCTAAGAGATAGCCACATGGGCACTACGTCTTGATACAGTAGTAGGGGGTACCCCTATTCGGGTGTACCGACAGTGGCCCCCGGGCCCACCTCAGGGGAGGATGCGAGCCTGCAGGTGGGGCCAAAGCATGATCGGCGATTGGTGCGCTGCCTCCGTGCACTTGCTGACGTAATCACTGCCAGTTCGCCTTCGGTCACGCCAACTGCCACGCTTGTCCCCGCGGCTGACTGACCCGTGGTCTCCGCACTTGATGGTTTTGCTGGGCCATGCGCGGGGTGTCTTGATACCGCTGCATTGGTTTTGAAAGTTCACCTTTTTTGTCCTTTCTTGATACCGCTGCATTGTGAAAGGGAATTAGGCTTACACCTAGTTCCTAAATAATTTTGGTGGTTGAATTGTCCAACACAAATATTGGACTAACTAGTTTACTCTAGTGTATAAGTTATACAGGTGCAAAAGGTTCACATTTAGCCAATAAAAAGACCAAGTGTTGGATTCGACAAAGGAGCATTGAGGCAACCGAGGGCAACTCTGGCTGGAGGCACCGGACTGTCCGGTGTGCACCGGACAGTGTCCGGTGCGCCCAGAGGACTTCGACTTCAACCCTTCGCCCTCGGGAATCCTCAGAGGCCGGCGCGCTATAATTCACCGGACTGTCCGGTGTGCACCGGACTGTCCGGTGCTCCAAGGAAGCGGCGTCTTTCGGAACTCGCCAGCCTCGGGTTCGCGCAGCAGCCGCTCCGCTAAAATTCACCGGACTGTCCGGTGTGCACCGGACTGTCCGGTGTGCCAGCGGAGCAACGGCTCTCTGCGGCGCCAACGGCTCCCTGCGGAGCAATAAATGCGCGCGCAGCGCGCGCAGACGACAGGCCTGCCCATACCGGTGCACCGGACATCAAACAGTACCTGTCCGGTGTGCACCGGACACCCAGATGGGCCCACAAGTCAGAAGCTCCAACGGTCAGAATCCAACGGCAATGGTGACGTGGCAGGGGCACCGGACTGTCCGGTGTGCACCGGACTGTCCGGTGCGCCATCGAACAGAGGCCTCCAGCCAACGGTCACTTTTGGTGGTTGGGGCTATAAATACCCCAACCACCCCACATTCATTGCCATCCAAGTTTTCCACTTCCCAACTACTACAAGAGCTCTAACATTCAATTCTAGACACATACAAAAGAGATCAAATCCTCTCCAATTCCACTCAAGCCTTTAGTGACTAGAGAGAGAGTGATTTGCTTGTGTTCTTTCGAGCTCTTGCGCTTGGATCGCATTCTTTTCTTTCTCATTTGTTCTTGTGATCAATCTCAATTGTAACCAAGGCAAGAGGCACCAATTGTGTGGTGGCCCTTGCGGGGAAGCTTTGTTCCCGTTTGATTGAGAAGAAGAGAAAGCTCACTCGATCCGTGGGATCGTTTGAGAGAGGGAAGGGTTGAAATAGACCCGGCCTTTGTGGCCTCCTCAACGGGGAGTAGGTTTGCGAGAACCGAACCTCGGTAAAACAAATCCGTGTGTCACACTCTTATTTGCTTGCGATTTGTTTTGCACCCTCTCTCGCGGACTCGTTTATATTTCTAACGCTAACCCGGCTTGTAGTTGTGATTATTTTTGTAAATTTCAGTTTCGCCCTATTCACCCCCCCTCTAGGCGACTATCAATTGGTATCAGAGCCCGGTGCTTCATTAGAGCCTAACCCCTCGAAGTGATGTCGGGAGATCACACCAAGAGGGAGATGGAGACCGGCGACAAGCCCACTACAAGCCAAGGAAGCACTTCATCGGATGAGTCCCGCACCAAGAGAAGGGAGAAGAAGAAGAGCTCCTCCAAGCGGAAGGAGAAAAGATCTTCCTCTTCTCACCACAAGGGGAAGAAGGAGAAATCTTCTTCTCACAAGCCACATCGGAGTGGGGACACGCACAAGAGGATGAGGAAGGTGGTCTACTACGAGACCGACACTTCATCAACATCTACCTCCGGCTCCGATGCGGCGTCCGTCACTTCTAAACGCCAAGATCGTAAGAAGTATAGTAAGATCCCCCTACACTACCCTTGCATTCCTAAACATACACCTTTACTATCCGTCCCATTAGGCAAACCACCAACTTTTAATGGTGAAGATTATGCTATGTGGAGTAATTTGATGCGATTTCATATAACCTCTCTCCACAAAAGATTATGGGATGTTGTTGAGTATGGTGTACAGGTACCATCCGTAGGGGATGAGGACTACGACACGGACGAAGTGGCCCAAATCGAGCACTTCAACTCCCAAGCCGCAACCATTCTCCTTGCCTCTCTAAGCAAGGAGGAATACAACAAAGTACAAGGGTTGAAGAACGCCAAGGAGATTTGGGACCTACTCAAGACGGCACACGAAGGTGATGAACTCACCAAGATCACCAAGCGGGAAACGATCGAGGGGGAGCTCGGTCGCTTCCGTCTTCGCCAAGGGGAGGAGCCACAAGACATGTACAACCGGCTCAAGACCTTGGTGAACCAAGTGCGCAACCTCGGGAGCACAAAATGGGATGACCACGAAGTGGTTAAGGTTATTTTAAGAGCACTTATTTTCCTTAACCCTACTCAAGTACAATTAATTCGTGGTAATCCTAGATATCCACTAATGACCCCCGAGGAAGTCATCGGGAATTTTGTAAGCTTTGAATGCATGATTAAGGGCTCCAAGAAGATCAACGAGCTTGATGAGCCTTCCACATCCGAGGCGCAACCGGTGGCCTTCAAGGCAACAGAGGAGAAGAAGGAGGAGTCTACACCAAGTAGACAACCGATTGACGCCTCCAAGCTCGACAATGAGGAGATGGCCCTAATCATCAAAAGCTTTCGGCAAATCCTCAAGCAACGGAAGGGGAAGGATTATAAATCCCGTTCCAAGAAGGTTTGCTACAAATGTGGTAAGCCCGGTCACTTTATCGCAAAATGTCCTATGTCTAGTGACAGTGACAGGGGCGACGATAAGAAGGGCAAGAGGAAGGAGAAGAAGAGGTACTACAAGAAGAAGGGCGGCGATGCCCATATTTGTCGGGAGTGGGACTCCGACGAAAGCTCAAGCGACTCCTCCGACGACGAGAACGCCGCCAACATCGCCATCACCAAGGGCCTCCTCTTCCCCAACGTCGGCCACAAGTGTCTCATGGCCAAGGACGACAAAAAGAAGGTAAAATCAAGGTCCTCCACTAAATATGAAACATCTAGTGATGAGGATGATGATAAAAATGAAGAGGACAACTTGCGTATTCTTTTTGCTAACCTCAACATGCAACAAAAGGAAAAATTAAATGAATTGGTTAGTGCTATTCATGAGAAGGATGATCTCTTGGATTCTCAAGAGGATTTCCTTATTAAGGAAAATAAGAAGCATGTTAAAATTAAAAATGCTTATGCTCTAGCAATGGAAAAATGTGAAAAATTGTCCAGTGAGCTAAGTACTTGCCATGAGACTATAGACAACCTTAGAAATGAAAATGCAAATTTATTAGCTAAGGTTGATTCTCATATTTGCAATGTTTCAATTCCTAGAAATGATAATGATGATTTGCTTGCTAGGATTGAAAAATTGAACATTTCTCTTGCTAGCCTTAGAAATGAGAATGAAAAATTAATTGCTAAGGCTAAGGATTTCGATGTTTGCAATGCTACCATTTCCGACCTTAGAACTAAAAATGATTTGTTGCATGCTAAGGTCATTGAACTAAAATCTTGCAAACCCTCTACATCTAATGTTGAGCATGTTTCCATTTGTACTAGATGTAGAGATATTAATGTTGATGCTATCCATGATCACCTAGCCTTAATTAAAAACCAAAATGATCACATAGCACAACTTAATGCTAAGATTAGAGAGCATGACTTAGAAAATGAAAAATTTAAACTTGCTAGAAGCATGCTCTATAATGGGAGACGCCCTGGCATTAAGGACGGCATTGGCTTCCAAAGGGGAGACAATGTCAAAGTTAATGCCCCTCCTAAGAACTTGTCTAACTTTGTTAAGGGCAAGGCTCCCATGCCTCAGGATAACGAGGGTTACATTTTGTACCCTGCCGGCTATCCTGAGAGCAAGATTAGAAAAATTCATTCTAGGAAGTCTCACTCTGGCCCTAATCATGCTTTCATGTATAAGGGTGAGACATCTAGATCTAGGCAACCAACCCATGCCAAGTTGCCTAGAAAGAAAACTTCTAATGCATCAAATGATCATGCCATTTCATTCAAAACTTTTGATGCATCTTATGTTTTAACTAACAAATCTGGCAAGGTAGTTGCCAAGATTGTCGGGGGCAAACACAAGGGCTCCAAGACTTGTGTTTGGGTACCCAAAGTTCTCGTGTCTAATGCCAAAGGACCCAAAACCGTTTGGGTACCTAAAACAAAGAACTAAACTTGTTTTGTAGGTTTATGCATCCGGGGGCTCAAGTTGGATACTCGACAGCGGGTGCACAAACCATATGACAGGGGAGAAAAGGATGTTCTCCTCCTATGAGAAAAACCAAGATACCCAACGAGCTATCACATTCAGGGATGGAAATCAAGGTTTGGTCAAAGGTTTGGGTAAAATTGCTATATCCCCTGACCATTCCATTTCTAATGTTTTTCTTGTAGATTCTTTAGATTACAATTTGCTTTCCGTATCCCAATTATGTCAAATGGGCTACAACTGTCTTTTTACTGATACTGGTGTTACTGTCTTTAGAAGAAGTGATGATTCAATAGCTTTTAAGGGAGTGTTAGAGGGTCAGCTATACTTGGTAGATTTTGATAGAGCTGAACTCGACACTTGCTTAGTTGCTAAGACTAATATGGGTTGGCTATGGCATCGCCGACTAGCCCATGTTGGGATGAAGAATCTTCACAAGCTTCTAAAGGGAGAACACATTTTGGGACTAACCGATGTTCATTTTGAGAAAGACAGGATTTGTAGCGCATGCCAAGCCGGGAAGCAAGTTGGCATCCATCATCCACACAAAAACATCATGACTACCGACAGGCCATTGGAGCTCCTACACATGGACTTGTTCGGCCCGATCGCTTACATAAGCATCGGCGGTAGTAAGTATTGTCTTGTAATTGTGGATGATTATTCTCGCTTCACTTGGGTATTCTTTTTGCAGGAAAAATCACAAACCCAAGAGACCTTAAAGGGATTCTTGAGACGGGCTCAAAATGAGTTCGGCTTAAGGATCAAGAAAATTAGAAGCGATAATGGGACGGAGTTCAAGAACTCTCAAATCGAAGGCTTTCTTGAGGAGGAGGGCATCAAGCATGAGTTTTCTTCTCCCTACACTCCACAACAAAATGGTGTAGTGGAGAGGAAGAATCGAACTCTATTAGACATGGCAAGGACCATGCTTGATGAGTACAAGACACCGGATCGGTTTTGGGCCGAGGCGGTCAACACCGCCTGCTACGCCATCAACCGGTTATATCTTCACCGAATCCTCAAGAAGACATCTTATGAACTCCTAACCGGTAAAAAGCCCAATATTTCATATTTTAGAGTTTTTGGTAGCAAATGCTTTATTCTTGTTAAAAGAGGTAGAAAATCTAAATTTGCTCCTAAAACTGTAGAAGGCTTTTTACTAGGATATGACTCAAACACAAGGGCATATAGAGTCTTTAACAAGTCCTCAGGACTTGTTGAAGTTTCTTGTGACGTTGTGTTTGATGAGACTAACGGCTCTCAAGTAGAGCAAGTTGATCTTGATGAGATAGGTGAAGAACAGGCTCCATGCATAGCGCTAAGCAACATGTCCATTGGGGATGTGTGCCCTAAGGAATCCGAGGAGCCTTCACAAGCACAAGATCAACCATCCTCCTCCGTGCAAGCATCTCCACCAACTCAAATTGAGGATGAGGCTCAAGATGTTGAAGTTGAGCCACCTCAAAATGACGGCAACGATCAAGGGGGAGATGACAAGGATGAAGACAAGGAGGATGAACAACCAAGGCCGCCGCACCCAAGAGTCCACCAAGCAATACAACGAGATCACCCCGTCGACACCATCCTCGGCGACATTCATAAGGGGGTAACTACTCGATCTCGTGTTGCACATTTTTGTGAACATTACTCGTTTGTTTCCTCTATTGAGCCACACAGGGTAGAGGAAGCACTTCAAGATTCGGATTGGGTGATGGCGATGCAAGAGGAGCTCAACAATTTCACAAGAAATGAGGTATGGCATTTGGTTCCACGTCCTAATCAAAATGTTGTAGGGACCAAGTGGGTCTTCCGCAACAAGCAAGATGAGCATGGTGTGGTGACAAGGAACAAAGCTCGACTCGTGGCCAAGGGGTATTCACAAGTCGAAGGTTTGGATTTCGGTGAAACCTATGCACCCGTAGCTAGGCTTGAGTCAATTCGCATATTATTAGCCTATGCTACTTACCATGGCTTCAAGCTCTACCAAATGGACGTGAAGAGTGCCTTCCTCAATGGACCAATCAAGGAGGAGGTCTATGTTGAGCAACCTCCCGGCTTTGAAGACAGTGAGTACCCTAACCATGTCTATAGGCTCTCTAAGGCGCTTTATGGGCTCAAGCAAGCCCCAAGAGCATGGTATGAATGCCTTAGAGATTTCCTTATTGCTAATGGCTTCAAAGTCGGCAAAGCCGATCCTACTTTATTCACTAAGACTCTTGACAATGATTTGTTTGTATGCCAAATTTATGTTGATGATATCATATTTGGGTCTACTAACAAATCTACATGTGAAGAATTTAGTAGGATCATGACACAGAAATTCGAGATGTCGATGATGGGGGAGTTGAAGTATTTTCTAGGATTCCAAGTCAAGCAACTCCAAGAGGGCACCTTCATTAGCCAAACAAAGTACACTCAAGACATTCTAAGCAAGTTTGGAATGAAGGATGCCAAGCCCATCAAGACACCCATGGGAACAAATGGGCATCTCGACCTCGACACGGGAGGTAAGTCCGTGGATCAAAAGGTATACCGGTCGATGATTGGCTCATTGCTTTATTTATGTGCATCTCGACCGGACATTATGCTTTCCGTTTGCATGTGTGCAAGATTCCAAGCCGACCCTAAGGAATCACACCTTACGGCCGTAAAACGAATCTTGAGATATTTGGCTTATACTCCTAAGTTTGGGCTTTGGTACCCTCGGGGATCCACATTTGATTTAATTGGTTATTCGGATGCCGATTGGGCGGGGTGTAAGATTAATAGGAAGAGCACATCGGGGACTTGCCAGTTCTTGGGAAGGTCCTTGGTGTCATGGGCTTCAAAGAAGCAAAATTCGGTCGCTCTTTCCACCGCCGAAGCCGAGTATATTGCCGCAGGCCATTGTTGCGCGCAATTGCTTTGGATGAGGCAAACCCTGCGGGACTACGGTTACAAATTAACCAAAGTCCCTTTGCTATGTGACAATGAGAGTGCAATCAAAATGGCCGACAATCCCGTCGAGCATAGCCGCACTAAGCACATAGCCATTCGGTATCATTTTCTTCGGGATCACCAACAAAAGGGGGATATCGAGATTTCTTACATTAACACTAAAGATCAATTAGCCGATATCTTTACCAAGCCACTTGATGAACAATCTTTTACCCGACTTAGGCATGAGCTCAATATTCTTGATTCTAGGAACTTCTTTTGCTAGTCTTGCACACATAGCTCATAAATATACCTTTGATCATCTCTTTTATATATGCTATGACTAATGTGTTTTCAAGTGTATTTCAAACCAAGTCATAGGTATATTGAAAGGGAATTGGAGTCTTCGGCGAAAACAAAGGCTTCCACTCCACTCTACTACTCATCCTTCGCCGTCGCTCCGCATCACTCTCCAACTTTGGTATAATCTTCACTCATTTGTTTTATAACCAAAGGGGGAGCAAGTACTTCAAAGGGCTCTAATGATTCCGTTTTTGGCGATTCATGCCAAAGGGGGAGAGAGTAAGAGAGCCCAAAGCAAAAGGACCGCACCACCACCAATTTCAAAAACTTAGCTTTTTAAAGAATATTTTCAATTGGTATCCTATTGTGTTCAAAAAGGGGGAGAAAGTAGTGTTTTCAAATGTTATATCAAAACCCTCTTGAACACTAAGAGGAGGATCTCATTGAGGGGGAGTTTTGTTTAGTCAAAGGAAAAGCATTTTGATCAAAGGATGAAACTTTCAAAACTTAAAAATGCTTTGCAAAAATCTTATTCATTTACCTTTGACTATCTTGCAAAATGACTTTGAAAAGAATTTACAAAAGAATTTGCAAAAACAAAACTAATGGTGCAAATGTGGTCCAATATGTCAAAAACAAAGAAAACAATCCATGCGCATCATATGAGTATTTATATTGGCTCAATTTCAAGCAACCTTTGCACTTACATTATGTAAACTAGTTCAATTATGCACTTCTATATTTGCTTTGGTTTGTGTTGGCATCAATCACCAAAAAGGGGGAGATTGAAAGGGAATTAGGCTTACACCTAGTTCCTAAATAATTTTGGTGGTTGAATTGTCCAACACAAATATTGGACTAACTAGTTTACTCTAGTGTATAAGTTATACAGGTGCAAAAGGTTCACATTTAGCCAATAAAAAGACCAAGTGTTGGATTCGACAAAGGAGCATTGAGGCAACCGAGGGCAACTCTGGCTGGAGGCACCGGACTGTCCGGTGTGCACCGGACAGTGTCCGGTGCGCCCAGAGGACTTCGACTTCAACCCTTCGCCCTCGGGAATCCTCGGAGGCCGGCGCACTATAATTCACCGGACTGTCCGGTGTGCACCGGACTGTCCGGTGCTCCAAGGAAGCGGCGTCTTCCGGAACTCGCCAGCCTCGGGTTCGCGCAGCAGCCGCTCCGCTAAAATTCACCGGACTGTCCGGTGTGCACCGGACTGTCCGGTGTGCCAGCGGAGCAACGACTCTCTGCGGCGCCAACGGCTCCCTGCGGAGCAATAAATGCGCGCGCAGCGCGCGCAGACGACAGGCCTGCCCATACCGGTGCACCGGACATCAAACAGTACTTGTCCGGTGTGCACCGGACACCCAGATGGGCCCACAAGTCAGAAGCTCCAACGGTCAGAATCCAACGGCAATGGTGACGTGGCAGGGGCACCGGACTGTCCGGTGTGCACCGGACTGTCCGGTGCGCCATCGAACAGAGGCCTCCAGCCAACGGTCACTTTTGGTGGTTGGGGCTATAAATACCCCAACCACCCCACATTCATTGCAATCCAAGTTTTCCACTTCCCAACTACTACAAGAGCTCTAGCATTCAATTCTAGACACATACAAAAGAGATCAAATCCTCTCCAATTCCACTCAAGCCTTTAGTGACTAGAGAGAGAGTGATTTGCTTGTGTTCTTTCGAGCTCTTGCGCTTGGATCGCATTCTTTTCTTTCTCATTTGTTCTTGTGATCAATCTCAATTGTAACCAAGGCAAGAGGCACCAATTGTGTGGTGGCCCTTGCGGGGAAGCTTTGTTCCCGTTTGATTGAGAAGAAGAGAAAGCTCACTCGATCCGTGGGATCGTTTGAGAGAGGGAAGGGTTGAAATAGACCCGGCCTTTGTGGCCTCCTCAACGGGGAGTAGGTTTGCGAGAACCGAACCTCGGTAAAACAAATCCGTGTGTCACACTCTTATTTGCTTGCGATTTGTTTTGCACCCTCTCTCGCGGACTCGTTTATATTTCTAACGCTAACCCGGCTTGTAGTTGTGATTATTTTTGTAAATTTCAGTTTCGCCCTATTCACCCCCCCTCTAGGCGACTATCACATTGGTTTCGGCGGGGATGAAGAGGCGCGGTGGTTCGCTCCCCGCGTGGCGGTTCGCCTTCTTCGCACATGGAGACCAACGCCCAAGGAGAATGACTCGTGGGCCTGGGCCCCCGTGCCAGGGGTTGGATCGCTGCTTTCGGCGGGGATGAAGAGGCGCGACGATTCGCTCCTCGCGTGGCGGTTTGCCTTCTTCGCACACGGAGATCGATGCCCAAGGAGAATGACTCGTGGGCTCGGGCTCCCGTGTCAGGGGTTGGACCGCTGCTTTCGGCGGGGATGAAGAGGCGCGGCGATTTGCTCCTTGCGTGGCGGTTCGCCTTCTTCGCACACGGAGACCGACGCCCAAGGAGAATGACTCGTGGGCCCGGGCCCCCGTGCCAGGGGTTGGGTCACCATGGCGTGCGTCGGGCGAGATCTTCCGCGGCGCTTCGGGGTGTCAGTGGGGGAATCTTTCTATAAAAAGGGGATCCCCCCTCGAGTGCGGTAGACATTCTCATCACTCGCAGCGCCCTTTCGTCCTTGAGTTCTCCACGCTCTTCTGCCGCCGTAGTTGCCATGGCCTTGCTAGATCCTCCGGAGCGCCTCCAGCCCGAGGTGGCACTCAACTTGGTGTGCAACCTGCCCGGATGGGGTGTGCTAGCGTTCGCCGGAAGGATCCGCGTCGGCGCCTCTCCTTACGGCGATCTCGCCGCTGGAGGGTTCACGCTCTTCGTCTCCAACCTCCCTAGCGGGTTGGCGCTGCCGATTTCGTCTTCTTCTTGATGTTGTTGGAGGGGCGCGACCTCGCGGGGAGTGGCGCTCTTCCGCCAGTGCTCAGTTTCAAGGATGTTTATCAGCCTTGCAGTGGTGGAAAGCGAACTGGGCTGCAGCCTTCCGCCAGTGCTCAGCTTCAAGGATGTTCATCAGCCTTGCAGTGGTGGAAAGCGAGCTGAGCTGCGGCTCCATCTTCCGCATGAGCTGGTGGCCCACCCCCATGAACTGGTCGAGCTCCGGCTACGCCACAACGGCCGGACCGCAAGTGTCGTCTGCCGCCGTGCTTCCAACTCTTTGGCTTTAATGGCCTCGTCGTCACCCCCATAGGAAGACTGGGGCGAGGGCCTCTTCGCTATGGCGCACGCGTTGAGGTGGCCACCGCCGCTGGCAAGCCGCCCGGAAGGATTCCAAAAGACGGTGGCCGCGTGCTTCCAGAGCGACCCTGCTGGTGCCGAGTAGTTCACACCTGTAGAAATGGAGCTAGGGCTTCGCTTGACAGCGAATGTAATAACTTTTGCTTTTGTAAGGTACTCTTTGAGTACTATTTATCAAGCAGTATTAGCACTTATCTGTATACAATTTGTCCCTATTGTGTGTGGTGTTGTCGACTCCTCCCTGGTACTTGGCCCCCCTGGGATGCAGGCTCGATGTGTCGAGGTTGGATACCAACGTACCTAAAAGAGTTGGCAACGATCCCTAGGAGGTAGCCTCGACTGGGACCTAGACCTGTACACAACTTTTGCTAGGGAGCGTTAGTAGCACACCCATAGGGCCCATCGCCTGATACTAGCCATCCTTTGATACATGCACGGGACTTGCAGGATTTAGTCTGGGAAGCCAAGTTGTGTGTCTGGACCCCCCGGACCGCGGTTCTAAATACTAGGACATCCGTCGCAGAGTGGTGGAGCGTGCAGGTTTATGGTACGGGACCAGGCTAAGCGGTTACACGACTCCGGACCACCCCAGGAGACAAGTGCCCATTCTCTAGAATCGGACCCTAGGTTACTGGACCCATAGGACTATAGCTCCAAATACTAGGGTACCCATCACAAAGTGGTGGAGTGTGCAGGCTTTGGGTACGGAACCAGGCTAAGCGGATACATAGCTCCGGACCACCCCATGGAATGAGCTCTCGTTCTCTAGAACCGCCCCTAGGCTGCCGGGCCCCTCCCGCTTTCGCAGAGGGGTCCTAAACTGCAAGCCTGACTACTCAATTCGGATGTCATCATATCAGCAGGGATGGGAACCGTATGCGTGGGTTAGGCAAGAAATAATATCCGGAAGCTGCAGGATAAAACCATGGAGCAGGAGGATAAGACTATCATAAAAGCACGTCTGAGGGGGTAATTCTTTTCCTTATAACCTTACATGCATGGGTGCAGACCAACAGGCCGGGTTTACGAGGGCGGACCTCACCGGGCTGGCGTACACATATGCACAACCTAATTACAAAAAGAAGAAAAACTTAACCCCTCAGACTTGCTCCTATTGGGCAGAACTTACGGAGATGCCCCATGTTCCAGGGGCTGGGAAGAGGCTCTCCTTCTGTTGTGGCAAGACGGATACACCCGGGTCGGCATACTTCCCTCACCTTGAAGGGTCCTTCCCGACTGGGGGAGAGTTTGTAGACCCCTTCTTGGTTCGGTACTCGCCGTGGGACTAGGTCCCGACCCGGGGCTCCCTACTTATGCGCGAACCGTTGGCGGTAGCGCCTGGGCGCTTGGTTGCAACGTGCACTTCGGATCACCGCCCGCTATCCGTGTTTGTGGATGGAGTCCATGTCCCCGCGCTGCAGCTGCTCCTGCAGAGACTTATCAAAAGATTGGACCCATGGGGAGGCCAGAAGGGTTTCCGGGGGAAGGCAGGCTTCGACCCCGTGGACCAGAGAGTACGGGGTCCCCCCGGTGGCCCGTCTAGCTGTCGTCACCGGAGTCGGAGTCTCTGGTGAAAACATCCTTCAGGACCCCCTCGGGTGGCTGATACCCGAGGTCTGGTTCTCCCGCGGCCACCTCACCGCTGTCAACCCTTTCCTTGCTAGGCCGACGAGGAGGAGGGGAGCCATCCCTGGAGGTCTGCTCGCGTCGCTCGCTGACGCGCTTCGCGAGCTCGATGATCTCGCGACACTCCGCGACGTTGTGGCGACTGTTGGGGTGTACAGGGCATGAGTCGCTGTTACCCCTCTGCGGCCGTGGGCGCTTGTTGCGCTCGTTCCGGCCCCCAGCCGCAGCTGCTACGACCAGAGCGACAGACGACGGCTTCTTGTGGCCACGATTCTTTTTCTTCTTTTTGCCGTCCTGAGCGACGGCACTCGAGCCACCCGTCTGGGCAGCCCCGGTCTGTGGCGCCGAGTGCCACGCACGGCCCTCGACGGCTCTGGCGCACTTGTCGGCCAGAGCGAAGAGTGTTGTGATAGTCTCCACGTCGTGCGTGGCTAACTTCTCCAACATCTTTACGTCACGTACTCCCTGGTGGAAAACAGTGATGATAGAAGCAACGAAAATACGAGGTATGGTGCGTCGTACCTTGGTGAAGCGGGAGATGAAGGCCCAGAGGGTTTCCCCGGGCTCCTGCCTAACTGCATGGAGGTGCGCCTCCACGCTATGCTGTTGGTAAGCGCTGGCGAAGTTCGTGGTGAACCGCGCACAGAGCTCTTCACAGGAGTAGATCGATCCTAGGGCAAGGTTCATGAGCCAAGTCCGGGCCGGCCTAGACAAGGCAACATGGAAGTATGTTGCCATCACGGTGGTGTCTCCACCTGTCACCGTGATGGCGGTGACGTAAACCTGCAAGAATTCCAACGGGTTGGACGTACCGTCGTACTTCTCTGGCAGGTGTGGCCGGAACTTGGATGGCTAGGTCGCCGCGCGGAGATGGTCCGCGAATGCGGCGCAGCCCACACCGGCCAATAGGACACCCGCCTGGATCCAGGCACCCGTTGGAGCCTGCGGTGCAGCCGCAGCGAAGTCGTAGTCGAGGTTGTGACCCTCGACGTTCTGTCGACGCTCTCGCGCCCTCTCCAGAGAGACGCGAGCATCCTCGCCTGCACGCCTGCGGTTGAGTTCTGCCCGCAGGTCATTAGACCTCTCCAGAGAGACTGGAGTGTCCTCCGCCGCGCGCCGGTGGTTGAGCTCCACCCGCAGGTCCTCAGTCGGCGCTGCCCTCACCGAAGGTGAGCGCACAGATGCCGACGCCGAGATGACTGAGGCCTGGGTCTGGTTGAGCCAGAGTGCGCCATACCGAGTAGACAGTCGACGTCGTCCCGCCACTGCTTCATGGCTCCTGGAGAGGCCGTGGAGCTAGGAGGGTGGCGCAGCAATTCCCTGGGCTGCTAATAGCGCCTCAGGCACAGCCCTAGACGCCCTGGATGTTTGCGTGGGAGTGTGCTGCCGTGCAGAGTACACAACAGCCGCTGCACTAGGCGTAGGAAGGTTGGTGGCCCGCAGGCGGAAGAGGCAGCCTCCTCCTCCAGCATGAAGTCCTCGGGCACGAAATCTTGGTGCTCGACGATGTGGACCATGGTGTCGAGCAGGAAAACAAGCAAAAACCTAAAGCCAAGCCCCCTATCTGGCGCACCAAATGTCGGAGAGGAAAATCCCCGGCCGGGTGGCGGAATGCACCCGCCCTAAATCCTAAGATGAGGAAGGGGCTAAGCATTTTGCCTGTTACGAGATTGGGGGATGAACACACAAGAACACCAAGGTTTAGAGTGGTTTGGGCCGCCGGAGCGTAATACCCTACTCCACTATGTGTTGTATCGCTGCGAGAGCTTGAGAGCTAAGAATCTAAGTTGGCCTGTGTGGCTCTGCCTTGTAACACCGTGTGCCCTCCCTTTTATAGACTAAGGGGGCACGTACAAGGGCATTGGGCCCCGACATGTGGGCCCAGGGGCAAAATGGAGGGAAATAACTAACGCCTGCAACGTCCGGGCGATCTCCGAGTGTAGTAATGTTCGTAGCGCTTGTAGTATTTACTTCTCGCGGCTGCTTCCTCGGTAACGCGCGAGCCATCATGAGTGCAGAACATGCGACAACACGCCACCTACCAATTGATTGGACAGGTTCGCCGCCTGCAGGATGGCTCGGTCGTTGTCCGCCAGAGGAATAGAGAGGGCTCATTAAATGCCGAGGCGGCACATCGCCTGCCAGCGGAGTGGACAGGACGCATTAAATGCTGAGGCGGCACATCGCCCGTCAGCGGGATGGACAGGCGGGCGCCCTATCCGCATTTGATATTGGGGTAGCGTAGCTTGCGGCGTAGCCCGCGGTGCGGCCTGCGGCGCAGAGGCCATACGTCAAGCTCCGCCCACTGGCTTACGTCACGGGCCGTGGGCCACGTGGCGGCAACGGGTCTCCGCCTGGGCGGGGAGCAGAAGCGTACATGATGGGATCCGAACACGTGTCAGCATCGGACCCCAGCCTGGTCCTTAACCAGGGCTTAAGTATTTCTTGCCTTGGAATTCTGGGACCCTGTCGTGGGCGGTCCGGACCCCACGCAGGGGGGTCCGAACTCCATCCCACGGACCTGGCCTGCACACATGGTGGTCCCGGACCTCCCTTGGGGGTCCCGGCTGCATACCCAGAGGTCCGACGCTCTCCCATGGGGGTCCGGACTTACTGTTGACGTCCTGGAGCATTCCTTCTTTCCTAGACACGTGGCGGCTCCGGACCCACCCATGTGGCGTGGTCGGGCGCTGCTATGGGCCTTGAGTAGCGGTAAGTCGCGTTGTGGCCTGGCCCCGGTCGCTGCATTATTTCTGCGCGGCTAAGAGATAGCCACGTTGGCACTACGTCTTGATACAGTAGTAGGGGGTACCCCTGTTCGGGGGTACCGACAGTTCACATATCAGATATAACTGATAAGAACAAATATTATTCTTTAACTTAGCCAAAAGATCGAGAAAGATGAGTTAAAAAGGAGCTTGATCCATTTTTTATAGCTCGCTCAGTCACTCGTTCTTCTTCAGCTAGCGAAGTGGTACTATGTTAGAGCATTGGGCTGTGTGTGGCATCCTGTCGTGATAGGTTTGGATGGTTTCTTATAGCCCATCTGTGGTGTAAACGGCCCATTGGTAGGCAGGGGGACCTACGCTTTTCGTTGTCACGACGCACGAAACTGGTGTTTTAATATAGTAGATATAGGCATATATGCAATCAAGGGTACTGCATCATCGATGGCACTACCCCTGGTAACTAGTGTTTGTGAAGATCATTCTCCTTCCATATACTTCGGAACAACAAATGTTTGCTCCATATCAAAAGGACCCATAGAAGAACGTAGAGAGAGAGAGAGCATTTGGGGTCCTCATGGCTCGCTTCCATATTCTTGCTAGCCTAGGTTATTGTTGGAACTTGCACTCCTGGGCAAGTTGATCTAACAGGAAAGTGGAAAGAGTGTTTGCAAAGTTCAACGTGGGATGACAATAGTTCTGTTAATCTGGCCTCTCAAGGGCACTATACGGGGGTATTTATAGGCACTCGAGCGACCACCCGTCCCTTTTCAAAGATGTTTATGCCCTCGAGTACCCGGTCTATCCCTAAAATATTCTCATGAGAGGAGGTTACAGATTGTCATTACAGAAAAGGGCTATTATAGACGTGGCCCGTAATATGCTTATCCGCGCGGGGCCTGTTATAGTGGGCCGAATCCCACCTGGGCCTCCTGACGCAGTGAGGACGTGGGACCAGTAGACTTCGATAGAGCCCTCATCTTGCAACGGAGAGGACGAAGGAGGACTGCGCCGGTCTTCATCCAATCGGCGCCTTTTGCTTGTTCGGGCGTGCTCTATGGATGTGGTTTTCGTCGGTGTAGGGAGGCGACGAAGGCATCGAGCGAAGGGTAGCGTGTTCGCCTTCGCCCCAACATTATGCCTTGAGGGACCAGTTCGACTAAGCCATCTAGTGCCAAAGACGTCGCTAGATGGTGGAGACGTTGCCCTCGCTCGAAGTGGACCCGCGGGGTTTTTGAAATGTGACCGTTGATGGACGTGTTATTGTTGGACTGCGTGTTTTCCCGAAGCGCCGTGTCCTGTCTATAAAAGGACGGGCGCGACCGGGACTATTTCTTACCCTTGCGTGCGCCATGAAAACCCTAACTTTTTCAAACCGCTCGCCTGTCCTCCTTGCTCTTCCGCTCCGAAAATCTGGCCCGCGTCAAGCAGACCGCACGCCGCCGCCGACGGTACGTAGCAATGTCTTCTTCCTCATCTGCCGCGAGTGCGTTATCGGCCGATCCGTCGTCTGAGGATACCCTGAGTGATTTGGTGGCGACGGAGTTGCAGCTGGGCCACATCGTGGAGTTCGACACTTCAAGGATCTCCTCGGTTCGTGTGCAGGAGATGCAGCAGCTTGGATACTTCGGTGGCGGTGTCGGGTGGGTTCCGGGCGCTGAGGAGATCCCTGAGCCTGAGGGCAAATTGGTTGTGTTCGAGGCATTTTTCATTGCCTGCCTTCGTCTCCCGGCGCATCGTTTCGTGGCTGAGGTTTTGCATAGGTTCGACATGCAGGTCCACCAGTTGACACCTAACGCCGTGGTTGCCTTGGCGAAGTATGTTTGAGCGGTTGGTTCGTACGACGGTCAGCCATCTATGGAAGTCTTCGCCAAGAACAATTGTCTTCACTGGCAAAAGAGGAAAATAGGAAATAAGATTGCACAATTTGGATCGTGCACATTCACACCGAGGACTGGAAAGACTTCGGCGGAAGTTATGGAAATAGTCCCTTGCGCTCGGAACAAGTGGGGCAACTGGTGGGACTTTTGGTTTTATGTCACTGGTGGGGAAGTCGAAGATCTCCCTGGGCTCCCTGCAGCCATTATGTGCTCTCACTGCTATGTAGCGTTCCCACCGTTCGAGGTGGCGGAGGACGATGAGGACGAAGGGGCCCTTTGGTACGCTGCCCGCATGAGCAGCGGGCGCGATCTTGTTGAGGAATTCATTGGATATGGAGTATGGCCCTTGGCGCACGGCTGGATACTTGGCGAAGTGTGCCCTCGCCGGATGCCATCCTTGGGCGATCAGTTGGTGCGAAGTCCTGCCTTCGCCTTGGACTTGCGGGACAGGAACCCGGCCACGTTTGTGCGTGAGGTGGAGGCCGAGGCTATGAGGATTGTGGGGCGATACGTGCCGAGGACGGAGACCTTGCGTAGTTGGGATATTCGCGGTTCTAATGTTCGTTTGAACCGCGTTGTTGAGTTGAACCGTCTGCCATATGGTGGTTACCCGGGAGACGACGATGCTGTTGTTGTCGACTGCCGGGGAAAGAGGGCGCGCGACAGCGGTCAACGAAGGCCCTTCACGGGGATCTGTGCCAGCTGCGGCCACTAAAAAGAAGAAACTAGGTACTGCAGCTGAGGGGTTGGGGGTCTCCGATCGTTTTGCTGTGGATTTATTGGGAACTTGCGTGGCCCTCGGGGAGAGGATGTCTTCGCCCGAGCTTCGGGAATCTTCCGCGCGAATGCTGAAGGTTACCGGGGTTCGGTGGCCTAGGAATGTTCCGATCCCCCGGGCGGCCGGCGAGGACACTCGTACTTCTCGATTAGCTCGTGAGATGAGCATTTTTCCTTACGGGCGGAATGTTGCTACTGTTGTGTCAGCAGTGATGGAAAAGGATCGCCAAGACGCGTCGCAGAAGCGTCGGGCGTTTGCTAGGGTCGGGGACCCGCGCCGCGAGGTCAAGATGGCTCGGGGTGCTGCGAAGTCTGCCGCCCCTGGCACCAGCAAGCCTCCGCTAGGTGCAAAGTCCGCCGCCCCCGGCCCCAGCAAGCCGCTCCCTGTCGTGCCCGTGCAGGAGCGAAGGCCTACATCGCCGCCGCGTGCTGCTGAGGGCGGAGGTTGGCAAGGTCGGGGCCTCCATGGATATTTCCGTGGAGGACTATCTTCTGGGCGGCGTCTCGATTATCGACGCGCATACAGGGCGGGGACTTGTTGGTGAGTTTTTTTGAGATTGGGTTTTTGACGAGATTGGTGCAGGGTCAGAGGCTGGGCAGCTGGCTGTTGCCCCGACATCTGTGGCGGCTGGGTCGGTCGCCGTGGCGACTGGTGTGACGGGGTCTGCGCAGGACCCGTGGGCCCAGTTTTGCGCCAGCGGCGAGATCTCTTCGGTCGCCGCCGCTAAGGACGTGGCGAGCTCAGTTGCGCAGCAGCTGAAGCATGTAAGTTGTCTTCGGCAGTGTGCCTTTTTTTAATGACTTCGAAGTTGACGGTGGTTGATGCCAGGTGACCGCCTTCACCGAATGGATTGCATCCGGGGCCCTGATCTCGGAGTTTGCTGCCGAAAGGCAGCGACTCGAAGGGAGGAATGAGCGCCTCCGGACGCAGCTCACTGAGTCTATGCGGGACAAGTCAGCTACGGAAAGCAAGAGCCGCAATCTGATGGACGAGCTGTCGACGGTGGAGGCCGAAAAGGAGGAACTTGGCCGCCGGCTGGTCGCGGAGGAAGACGCTGACAAGGCCTGTGCGGAGGCTCAGGCTACGCGCGCCGAAGCTAAACTTGCGCGCGCCGAGGCTAGCCTTGCCCTCCAGCGTGCTGCGGAGGCGGAGGCAAACCATAGAAGCCTTCGCGGCCATCTGGACAAGGCAGAGGCCTCGACCCGCACAGGGGTGGACCGAGCGCGTGCATTGCTCGTGGACGCGTACCGGCAACTTGGTGCGCGTACGGCCCCCTTTGATGCATCTGGCAAGGAGGTGGGCCTCCGCTTTCTCGGGTGGTTGCAGGAGGAGCTGGAGGTGCTTCCGTCGATCGTGACGGGTCTCATGTCCTTTTCTTCGCTCATCACCTATGAGTGGGCCGCGAACGCCTTGTCCCGTGAGGGATGCAGGCACTTCGAAGTCTTCGATCGGTCCAATGAAGACTTCGACCGCGAGATCTTCCAGGTTGAAGATGCGGTGCTAAAGCGCTCCGCTGGGGCGCTTTACGATAGGATGTGGGGCCCTCACGGTCGCGACACCGTCCGGGAGAGGTCTGATCGGGCGATGGAGCAGGTACGGATTGTTGTTATTTTATTTGATTTTTAAGAAAATGTACTGACGTTTGGTGCTATTTTTGTAAATGGTGAATGATGAGGAGGTCGAAGACTTGGGTGGCTTGGAGAGCTCGGGCGCGAGGGCGGGGGCTGAGGACCAGCCGGCGCCGCCAACTGGCGTTGGCGAGGACGACCCTATGGCCGCCGCCGTGTTGCCTGAAGATACTTCGGGGGCGGCCACGTCGGTTTCCGACTAGGGCTGGACATTCGGTCTATTAGGTTAATTCGGTTCTATCTATTCGGGTTTTTGAAATTTTAGGTTATGAAAAATGAGAACCAAAATTTTCAAAATAATTTTAGGAACCGAACCTGAATAGACCCATAATTTCGGTTCGCTCTATTCGGTCCACCGAATAGACTCAAATAGTAGAGAGACTATTATCTTTTGTTAAAATATATACAATTAATAATTAATTAGAAGTAATATTATTACAACATATGACTATAAAAAATAGCATACTAAGATATATATACTATCTTTAAGATGATATCACAGTTTTTAGCTAATAAGTTCATAAATCATATAATAATATCATCATATATTAAGAGCTTTTTTTATATTTCGGGTTATTCGGTCTATTCGGGTTTTAAAGGTTGGGAACCGAACCCGAACCCATACCCCAAAATATAACACATATAGGAACCGAACCCGAACCCGAAAACCCGAATAGACCGATAATTCGGTCTATTCGGGTTCGGGTTTGGGTTTCGGTTTTAAAATGCCCACCCCTATTTCCGACGACCCTGCAGAGTCGGCCGGCCCTGCGTAGGTGGCGGAATAGACTTAGAGGCGTTGGGTGTAGGGTTTTGTTTTTGTAATACTGAAACTCGGTTGCTGCGCAGGTTTCGACGTCTGGGCCTGCACAAGCAACCCCTACTGATGGTATTCATTTTGTGGCGGCCGCGAACGCAGTGCTTGCTAATGATAGTTTTTTTGGTTCTGAATCTGGGTCTTTTTCGTCTGATGGTGGCGGGTTTGAGAGCCCGTTTTCCTGGACTGAGGAGTCTTCGGATGAAGATTTGGATTATTTTGCTGTGTTAGATGTGGCCGCGACGGAGTCTTCGCCACGGATGGAGGTGGGCGAAGCGTTGGATCCCCTGGCTGGGGCGAGGATCGAACACCGTCAGCGAAAAGTGGTGGCTAAGTATAGTGTTGGTGAGATCTCGCGAAGTGGTAGGCGTCGTCGGATGGGATTGGAGCGAACTCGTCATCGTGTAGATTGGGGTAATCAATGTGACTTGCTATCTTTGTCGGTTGGGACGAGTATTGGTGAGGGGGACCTAGGAAATTTGTTTGCAGGTGAGGAATTGAGAATAATGTTGTTTAATTATCGGGAGGCGGGTATTATCCCGAAGGTTGAGCCGATGTAGAATGTGATGCCCTCGCTTGTCGTGCGGTGGAAGAGGGCGCAATTGTGTTTATTTGTGCGGTGGGTCTGGTGACCCTTCGCTGTGTGTATGTGATCTACGACTCATATTGTAATGTGGCCTGTTGCCCTTCGCTTGGTGGTGTGATGTAAATGTCCGGCGGCACCCGTTGGCGTTTTTTTTCACGGGGTTGTCTTGTGGGAAAGACTTCGTATCGCGCACTTGTTGTGCTTATCCGGCTGCACCCTTAGGCGACTTTTGCACGGAGTTGTCTTTTAGTAAAAAGACTTTGTATCGCGCACTTGTTGTGCTTGTCCGGTTGCACCCTTAGGTGACTTTTGCACGGTGTCTTTTAGTAAGACTTCGTATCGCGCACTTGTTGTGCTTGTTCGGCTGCACCCTTAGGCGACTTTTGCACGGAGTGTCTTTTAGTAAGACTTCATATCACACACTTGTTGTGCTTGTCCGGCTACACCCTTAGGCGACTTTTGCACGGAATTTGTCGCACGCGAGGGTAGTCTACGCTACCTGTCGCGGTGACTTTGAATCGGTCGAATGCCGAAGACCGTCGAAGCGGTCTTTTTCGACATGGTGGTACTTAGATATTTTTGCGGGGGCTTTTCACTGGTATATTATATGTCTCTGCCTCGTTAAAAACCTCACCTCCTGGGAGGAAAAGAGCGCGGGCCTGAGCAACATTGTTTGCAGAATTACATAGGCGCGTAGGCCCTGAGGCTTAAACAAAAAAAATTCAGAGATTATCGATGTTCCATAAATGCTCTAAGTCTTCGCCGGATGATGTTGTTAGCCTATACGCGCTGGGGGATGCCTTTGACTAACGATGAATGGACCTTCCCATTTTGGCTCCAGCTTGCTCTGTGATTCTGTCCGGGTGGTACGGACGAGTACTAGGTCTCCTTTGTTGAATTCTCTTGGGACGACTGCGTTGTCGTGCCAGGCCTTGGTTTGAGCCTGATATCTGTCGAGGGCCTGCAGGGCAAGGACGTGGTCTCTATCGATGAGATCTTTGGAAGTTGGTTCGTCGACGTCGGGGATTGCTGATGTGTTTGTTCTGGGCGACTCATGCTTTATTTCTTGCGGCGTCATGGCTTCGGACCCATACAGTAGGCGGAAAGGTGTGAACCCGGTTACCCGGCATTCTGTCGTGTTTAGGGCCCATACCACTTCAGGTAGTTGGTCGGCCCATTTTCCCTTTTTATCGTCGAGAAGTGTTTTCTTGATGGCAGTAAAAATCTTGCCATTGACACGCTCAACGACGCCGTTGGATTGTGGGTGGTACACCGAGGCGAAGACAGGCTTGGTGCCGATGAAAAAGCAGAAATTCCTAAAATCTTGGCTGTCGAACTGTTTGCCGTTGTCGACTGTGAGTTCCGACGGGACTCCGAAGCGGCAGACAATGTTTTGCTAGAAGAATTTTTGAGCGCTCTTCGATGTTATTGTGGATACTGCTCTGGCCTCGATCCACTTTGTGAAATATTCGACGGCGACGAAGGCGAATTTGAGGTTCCCTTGAGCCGTAGGCAGTGGTCCAACGACGTCTAGCCCCCAGCGTTGAAGCGGCCATGTATGGGCGATGAGCTTAGTGAATTGTGAAGGGCTGCCTGAGCGAGGGGAGAACTTTTGGCATGCTTCGCATGACCTCGTGACTCGATTGGTGGTGCAAATTATTGCGGGCCAGTAAAATCCTTGACGAATCACATTGGCAGCGAGGGCCCAGAGTCCTAAGTGGGAGTCGCAAGTCCGGCTTCTGTGCTTTAGTCGTTTGGCCTCATGGCTATCGCTTGGATGGTAGTGGCCTTGCAGTTACAGGGTGATTGGGGCCCGCCAATCTTTGGCCATGATGAGGTTGATGATGCGGTGGCCTTCGGCGTCCTGAGTTATTTGTAAACCTTCTGGGTTGCGGACAGCTGGTGTGCCGATGGCGTGGTAGAACACGTAGGAGGGCAAGGCCTCGCCCTTGGCCACTGCTTTAGCCAACGCGTCGGCCTCTTCGTTCCTGGCGTGGTCAACATGTTGTAGGGTGAAACCCTTGAATTGTCTCTCGAGACTGCGGACGGCTGTGAGATATTGCATGAGCGCGGGGTCTTTTGCTGAGTATTCCTTTTAGACCTGGCCTGCAACTACTTTGGAATCTGTCCGGACTATGCACGTGGTGACACCGAGTGCTCGTAGTTTGCGGAGTCCCAGGATGACGACTTCATACTCTGCTATATTGTTGGTGCATCTGTCGGACTCCAAGGCGAAGCTGAGGCGTGTCGGTATCTGTACTTGATGCCTATGGGTGATGTGATAATTGCCGCGGCGCCTGCCCCCGCATGGCATCACGCACCGTCGTAGTGGATGGTCCACACTTTCTCTGGAGACTCTTCTTGCTGCCATGTTGGTCCTGTCCAATCAACGATGAAGTCTGTCAGGACTTGTGATTTGATCGCTGTCCTGGGCTCAAAGGTGATGTGGTACCCGGAGAGTTCGGCTACCCATTTGGCAATTCAGATGGATGCCTCCAGGTTCCTAAACAGTTCCCCCAGACCCCTGTCCGAAGTGACCCGTACCTTGAATGCTTCGAAGTGGTGGCGCAGCTTGCGCGATGCCATGGCATCTACGTATGAAATTTTTTCGAGCTCAGTCATGTTGCACTTAGAAGCCGTGAGGACTTCGGAGATATAGTATATTGGGCACTGCCAGGTCGTGCCCTCTCTGTCCTGCTCTTGGACCAACGCTGCGCTGACTGCACATGGCGAGGCTGCAATGTAGAGAAGAAGGGGCAGTGAAGGGTTGGGGCTAGCAAGAGTTGCTAAGTTTGAGAGGTGTTGCTTGAGCGACTCGAAGGTTGCCGCCTTCTCTGGTTCCCAAGCGAAGTCTTTTGCGCCGCGCAATGTCTTGAGGAAGGGTAGACTGCGCTCTGCGGATTTGGAAATGAATCTGTTTAAGGCGTCCAATCTGCCTGTCAGTCGCTGGACATCCCTGGCTGACTGCGGGGGTGTCATGCTGATGATGGCCTGGATCTTCGTTGGATTTGCCTTGATCCCTCGGTGCGACACCAGGTAGCCAAGTATCTTCCCCTGGCGAACACCGAAGACACACTTCTCGGGGTTGAGCCGAAGTCGTGCGTCCCGCATATTAGCGAATGTCTCTGCGAGGTCGGCCAGGTGATCCTCTTTGTTTTTGCTCGCAACGACGATGTCGTCCACGTAGGTGAAAATGTTGCGGCCTACTTGGCTTTCCAGCACCCTTTTGGTGAGGCGAGAAAAGGTTGACCCGGCCAGGTGATGAATCACTACGTGCCGAAGGGTGTGATAAAGCTTGTGCTGGCCTTGTCTTCCTCTTTCATGTATATCTGGTGGTAACCGGAGAAGCAATCGAGGAGGGACATGACTTCGCATCCTGCTGCGCTATCGACTATTTTGTCGATCTGTGGCAGCGGTAAATTGTCCTTAGGACAGGCCTTATTGAGGCTGGTGAAGTCGATACACATGCGCCACTTGCCACTTTTCTTTTGCACCATGACCACGTTGGTGAGCCATGTAGGATAAGCAATTGGCTCGATGAAGTTGGCTTCCAACAGGCGGTGCACCTCGGCTTTGGCGGCTTCGGTTTTCTCGCCGGACATTTTGCACAGTCATTGCTTTTTTGGGCGCACTGAAGGGTCGATGCTCAGGCCGTGCTCTATGATGGTGCGGCTGACCCCGACCAGGTCGAGGGCGGACCAAGCAAAGACGTCCTTGTTTCAGGAGAGGTAGGAGATGAGTTTTCTCTCGTCTCGCGAGGTCAGGTCTTTGCTTATTACGACTATTTGCTTAGGCGTGGCTGGGTCGAGGGGTACCATCTTCGTTACGTCGTTGCTTTGTAGCTGTGCCTTTACTTTTTCGGCGGCGACTAGGCGGGTCCCTTCAAAACCTTCACGTTGTGCTGTGAGGCAGTGTACGTTCCGTTGCCCTGGAATGAAGTCCCTTTCAATATTGCGCGCAGTCTGCTGGTTGCCATAAACTGTGATCACACCTTGCGGACCCGGGATTTTCATGCAAAGGTAAAGTCCGTGAATGGCCGCTTCAAACTTGTTGATGGAGCCCCGACCCATTATGGCGTTGTACGGGTATACCATGTCGACGATGTCGAAGGTGACCTGCTCGCTTCATGCATTGGGTGCTACACCGAATGACAGGGGTAGCTCTATCTTGCCGACAGGAAAGGTGCCCTTGCCGCCGAAGCCATATAGGGGGTTGTCCGAAGGCTTGAGTAAACTGTGGCTGATGCCCATGCGGTCGAAGGCGTGCAGTAAGATGATGTCAGCTTAGCTGCCGTTATCGACCAGGACTTTCTGTAGGTCCCAGCCTGCTACGCTGCAGTTGATCACCATGGTGTCGACGTGAGGGGCGCTGCGCAGATCAACTTCCCTGGCGTCGAAGGTGAGTGGCACATGAGACCACCTTGTTTGTACCACTAGGCCGGTGAGGGCGACGTGGTTAACACTTCGGTAGTGGTCCCTCTTCCGCCACTTCGTTTCGAAGTCCACACTAGACCCTCCGGTGATCATGTGGATGACTCCGCGATATGGTTGTTCGGCGAAGTCTTCCTGTTTTGGTGATTAGGGGTGATTATGATGGTGTGGATTTGGGTGATGCGGAGGCGGAGGCGGAGGCGGGGGTGGAAGAACTTGCACTTCCTGGCGGTGCGGGTACGCGTGGTTGGGTGGGTGCTGGACGTGCTCGTTGTTGTAAGGTTGTTGGTGGTGGTGGTATGTGTGCGCGACAACTTTCTGGTTGTTGGCTGGCTGTGCTCTGGACATCCTGTCCCTGGCGGGTTGTTTGTCGTAGCACGAACGGTGGGCGCCAACTGTTGGAACTTGCTCTCCTGGGCAAGTTGATCCAACGGGAAAGTGGAAAGAATGTTTGCAAAGTTCAATGTGGGATGACAATAGTTCTGTTAATCTGGCCTCTCAAGGGCACTGTACGAGGGTATTTATAGGCACTCGAGTGACCACCCGTCCCTTGTCAAAGACGTTTATGTCCTCGAGTACCCGGTCTATCCCAGAATGTTCTCACGAGAGGAGGTTACAGATTGTCATTACAGAAAAGGGCTATTACAGACGCGGCTCGTAATATGCTTATCCGCGCGGGGCCCGTTATAGTGGGTCGAATCCCACCTGGGTCTCCTGACGCAGTGAGAACGTGGGACCAGTAGACTTCGACAGAGCCCTCATCTTGCAACGAGGAGGACGAAGGGGGACCGCGCCGGTCTTCATTCAATCGGCGCCTTCGGCTTGTTCGGGCGTGCTCTGTGGATGTGGTCTTCGTCGGTGTAGGGAGACGACGAAGGCATCGAGCGAAGGGTAGCGTGTTCGTCTTTGTCCCAACAGTTATTCTTTTTTCAACAAGTACTAAGTGTGATCATGTGTGTGCCATTCTACACAACATGATCATTGAGGATGCACATGATGGATCATACGATATGGACGGATACAAAATTGTAGTCAACCATCGCTCTTGAAACAATGATGGGTTTTACGGCCATCATTTAACGTAGACCAGAATTCATGCTAGTTCGACCATTAATTAACTCTAAAATGATCTAATGAAACATATCATGGATCAGTATCATACAAATTAGATTTTTTATGAATTATATAATTTAGTTTTAATTTTTAAGTAATGAAATATTTTATTAATTTTTAATTACGTAATTTCTATTTGTCGATAATTTTTTTCTGATAATACATCATGTTTCATTTCGAAATAGAGTGTTTAAATGATAAGTTGATACGACACTGGTGTGTTTCTACCCTAACCTAGGGCTAAAATCGTAACAAAAAAACCTGTAACTGGGGTTAGTGTCTCCTAACTATATTGTTTTTTATAAAAACAATATCATTTTCGAAATTACCGTATTAAAATTTCTAATTTTAAATATCTTACAACATTGTATTATAGTTGCTGATAAGTAGATTAATTATAGAATTGGATAAATTATGATAGGCTCACAGCCGTTTTTTATAGACGATATCTTTTTTAACAATTTTCAGCTCCAGTAAAGGCTACTGAAGCGTTAAGGGTTGAGTGGTAATGAATAATGATTCAAATATTTCTTGATAAGTTGTTAGAGCCCTAAATTTTTTTAGTAATAGATATAGAACTCGATCCTAGTTTGATCCGATTTTTACATTTTATAGTGTAAAATTTAGAATATATTGTCACTCCTGAACAAGGGATGGGATGGTCGATAGTGTGATCGATATTGTAGTTGATAGTTACGTGGCGATCGGTAAGGGTCAACTCCATTGAATGCGCTCTTAGTCTGTAATCATTTCAGCGTGTCATATGAGCTACCCTTCTATAGAATTTTAGGTACAATGAAACATGCCATTCTATTGAAATAAAAATATAAAATATAAAAAATAGAAATATATAGTTCAATAAGAATAAATAAAAGTTTTTCATAACTTATGAAGCTAAAAATTATAGTATAATTCATAAATGAATTCTAATCGCTATGGTGCAGATCGTTAGAAATGCTTTATTAAATCATTTTGGAGCTGATCATATACGACACTACTAGCATGGGTTGCAGTATCAATTTAAGGGATGCTTTTGTAAGTGATGGTTAGTGTTGCAATGAACTTGACTTTTTTATAGACGACCACGTTATATGTAGAATGATACATATGAGAACGATATGGGCAAGCGATAATATAGAAGCGAGTCTTAAGGACCCTAGATGGTCTATCTGCTTTCTTCCGGGCGTCCTTTTAGGCCCTGTTTGGGAACAAAGTTTTTGAAAACCACAATTTTTGAAATACTATACTATACTTTAGTTATGACAATACCGTAGTTTATAATACCGCAGTTTTGAAAACTGAGGTCCAGAGCTAAGTTTAGAATGCCTTAAAACAACTATAGTATTTGCAATACTTCAGTTTTGAAAACAGAGATTTTACCAAGCTTGCCAAACACCATTATGTATATAATACTGCAGTATTTGAGAATACTGCAGTATTCTTCCAAAACTGCAGAAAAACTTTGTTCCCAAACACCCCCTTAGCATGTAGCAAACATCCATTGCGTCGGAGACTCAGAGTATATGGGAGGAGAACAATCTTCATAAAAAACTGTTACTAGTGCCATCAGCGAGGTGCCCCCTTGGGTGTACTCGTATTCATTCATCATGAAATTCACATTTAATATTTCTCTGAGCGTGTTAGGCTAATCACAGTGAGGGTTTCATGTCCCTAATTCAAAAAAATGTCACATCAGCTTTATAGATGAATGAAACACCCTCTCTTAATAGAGAGTTTTATCTCACTATTTCATATGTCAACATATTTCTTAAATGCTGCATATAAATAACCAATAGAATTTACTCAATTATATGAAGATGAAACAAAACACTCTCAGTGGAGGTTTCACGCAGTTTTCAAGACCTTGGAAACGAGTTAACATGGTTTCATCCCTATGAAACTCCATGAAACTCTTCCTTCTTAAATGATATGACACGTCATCTAAATAGCTGATGTGGCAGGCTAATTAATACATGAAACACCTCGTGAAACCTTCATTGTAATTAGCCTTAGTGAACAACGACGATTGAGCATATTGAGACATCGTTGTTTGATCCCGCTTCCCGAAACAAGCATGAAAAATTCATAAGTCATACAAGGCAACCGCGTTGAGCGTTTTTGATCGAAGACCGAGAGGATTTGGTAAGATCATGGAAGCATCCGCATAAAAAAAAAACAGCCCCCGTCGTTGTGAAGCTCTTGGGCCCACAGACATCTTTCCATCCTCGGACGTAAAACAAGCGCGTCAACGCCGGCTTCTTGACGACTTCGGATAAGGCACAGCAATCGCAAGTTGCTGATGCGAATATGAAATGGGCGATCTCACTGCTCAGAAGCTTCGCGGGAAGATAAAGGGAGTCAAACGTTCTCTCTCACGAAAGAAAGAAAGAAAAAAAGTCTAGCCAGAGACAGAGACGCCTCGGATATCCAAAGAAGCGAGCGAGCCAGGCAGCCAGGCAGTGGGTAGGAAGTCAGCCTCGGGCTTCCAGAGCCCGAGGGGTCCATGTTGGCAATGCAAAGCGCGACGCGTGCGCCGCCGCGTGAGTGACTGCAAAGTTTACACCCTCACCCATCACTGTCAGGTGTCCCTCGTGAGGCGGCGACCACCACGTGCCGTCCGCGCCGCGCCAGACAGGTGGGTTGCCCACTTGCCCTCCCGTGTCTTGGTGATCCCAAAGGCGCAACACTTTTCAGGTTCCTTCTTCCACTGCCACTGACGTACTAGCATATCCCGCGGCAGCGCGCAAGGCAAGCAACGGCTGCCTGCCGATAGCGTGATAGCAAACCAGGGGAAGGCAGGCAGGTAGACAGACTGACCGATCAGCTGTGGATTGATTATTCGGCTTGCGCACCGGACCTTCCGGGCCGTTTCCTTCTCTCCAAACGCTTGTCCTGCAAAACTGCCCAGCTTCCTTCCTTCTTCATCAATTAGCCGTTGAACGTAGGTTGGGTATATACGACGAAAGACCCTGTAGCCAGTGGTTGCAAAACATTCAGGCTCCTATAGGTTCGAGATTCGATTCCATCTGGATTCTGGAAGGGATTTTTTTAGGCGAGTCAAAAGAAAGAATCCATTCGCTGAGAAAAAAGCTGGGGTTCGTGAATTTTATGACCAGTAAAAAATAAATAAATACTGGATCTCTATTATTTGTATACGCATATTATTTACTTTAACACGTACGAATTAGAGTAGTTTAATGTAGAATACATTATATCTACCTGCTGCAGCTCTCCTATCTTATTTTTTTTATCTCACCTTCTATATTAAGCTCTACTCTACAAATAATGTTATCTATAAACAAAACAATATTTTATAAGACTATATACACGGTGTGCTGACACAACCGGACAACGACTGCTGTGCAAGCACCACAACCTTACGATGATGTAAGTATACTAGTGTAGGTACGTACGTTTAAGTCTCTCTTTCTCTCCCTTTCGTGGGGGCAGTTGCTGTACTGTATGCTCAGAAATATAGTGCCGTGTCAGGCACCTCTTGACTGGTTCGTGCATCTAGATCAGCACAGTATGCATGCACGGCGACAATTAACAAAAAAATACGTCCAAGTAGAGGCTATTTTACACATTATCCAGAAGAACAATGCCCCTACTTGTCATACATTGACCTGAAATTAAACGGGTAGACAGACCTACTGAGGACTTGTTCGGTTAGCTCACAATCCATATAGATTGAGTGAGATTAGATGGGTTTATATTCTAAGTAAGTCAAATCTCTTCTTATTTTTTTAATCTCATTCAATTTATAGGTAATGAGATTAACCGAACAAGGTCTAATACGACAGACAGAGACTTACCTAGCTAGATATATACCGGGCCCAAGTCGTCTCCGGCCGAGTGATTAAACGTAAACACCAATCACCTTATTAGCTAGGTTGCATGATTTCTAATCCATAGTTGCATTCGTTATTTTTAGACAATAAATTTGACCTGGCAGCTGGGAAGTTTTTCCTGTCCAAAGTGTCATCTAATTGTAACCACACTTAATAATTAATATATATACTCCACTAACACTGCAGGCACACAGCGAGACCTATACCTTGGTACCGGGTCCAAGTCGGCAAGTCGTCTCCGAGTTATACATAAACCAATCACCTTGTTAGGTTGCATTACATCTACTTTGCAGTAACGTTTATTATTTTAGACAAGTAAATTTGACCGGTAATTTGCAAGTCTTTGCTGTCGAAAGTGTCATCTTACTATACGACCAAAACTCAAATATACTAGCAAAAAAACACGTGCATATATATTTTACAGTGGAATGCATAACTTGTCGCACGTCGCCTAAAACACGGTCTTTGGACTCATAAGTTCATGAATGAACATGTTTAGGTCTCCACTATCCATGCTTGATTAATTATCAAAATAATATTGAAGAACTCTATATAACGTTATTTTAGATAGCACATATAGGTAATCATACCGAAAGATGTAGACCTCATAGTGATATGCATTCAAAATGTTGCCTGAAGCACGATCTCAGGGCTACTAAACTCTATAACAGAATTTAGCGCAGCAGATGCTTAGTACTCTATCACCATGTGCTCTTATTTCAAAATAATGTAATTTTATTTTGCATGAATATTATTAAGTTTGAACTTAATAGTTGCTATATTTGTATGCAAACATAAAAGAATGCAAAAACAATAGCAAGTAGATATATTTGAATTATAAATGTAAAAACAAAAATAATTCACGAACTAAAATCTGCTATATTGATGATAAAACAGACAAGTGTGTACAGTACTTTGAACAATTTACAGTCTAAATACCGAATTTAGACGCACTAACACAAGTTATAACTGAAATTATATAAAACAGAGTCTTATAATAAAAATCAGAATTTAAAATGATAAACATGCCATTTTTGGTCCATGGGGCGGCCCTGGCGGCCCACCGAGAGGCCAAAGAGCCCATTATAAATGGGGGCGGTTAGGGTTTTTCTAACCCTAACCGCCTCAGCCAGAGAGCAGCCGCTTGCCTCAGCCGCTGCCAGGCCTCCATGCGCCAGCAGGGGTTGACACCGCCGTGGCCCCCGAGCCACGTGAGCGTCCGCACCGGTGGTCGATGCCACGCCTGCGCGTCGGGGGCCAGACACGCCGGTGGCCAATGCCGCACCCGCGCGGAGATCCGGCCGCGCCCGATCAACCTCGCTGGGGTCCCGTGTCGCGCGCCCTCACGGGGGAACGCCGGTTTCCACGTCGTCGTGGCCGGATCCGTGCGCCGCGCTGGGGCCGAGTGCCCGCTCCCGCGCCGTGCCGCTCTCCCCTCGCCCCACCGACCGTCGTGGCGGCAACTGCCATGGGCCGGACCGAGGGCCATTAGGCCCTCCTGTTGGAAGAGGTTGAGGCCACCCCATTGGAGCGGTGGGAGGTGAAGATGATGCGTCCGTGCGGTGCGTCGACGGCGCGATGAGGCTGTCCACGACGGGCAGCGATGGTCCCAACGACCACCGCCTCCAGCGAAGTTGGTGAACAACGTCGAACTGCCGCTGCAGTGGGTGGAGGAGGCGGTGGTGCCACCAAATCAACGTCCATCGGTGCGTTTGCTGACGACTCTGCGTCTCCCATCGACACTGGTGGTGACAGGTACGCGATGAGGAGACCGCATTCAACCACCGGCAGCAGCACAACCGTTGTCCACCGGTGGATCACACAAAATTGCACATTTTGCACTTGAACACGACATTCAGGGATGTCGTTTACTGGTGGAATCGCAACGTCTTGCCCGGTGGCGAACGCCTCCAACAGCGCATCATCAACAGCATGGAGAACTTTACGCATACGACAGATGCGAAGAGAAACGGTTTGTTCCATACCTCTCCTATCAATTTTGGAGGTCGCTGCCTCCGTTCTTGTCAAAATAGCGAGTGTTCTTCTCCTTCTCCCTCTATTCTCGCGAGCAAGTGCTGATAACATATTAGAAGTCAGTGGTAACAAGTACAGAGAGAAAGTGACAGTTCTGTTATTTATTGCAAGGAGGATCCTGTTTACATACAAGTGATAGGGGTCATCCTTAAGGGCTGATTTGGTAACCAGGGATCACGGTGGGATCAGAAGGGATTGAGGGGGAAATTAGTTCATTTCCCTCTCAATCCCCTCCAATCCTCCCGTGACCCCCTTTGATCAAATCAGCTCTAAGGCTATTCACAATGAAGGTTTCATGAGGTGTTTCATGTATTAATTAGCCTGCCACATCAGCTATTTGGATGATATGTCACATCATTTAATAAGAAAGAGTTTCGTGGGAATAAAACCATGTTAACTCGTTTCCAATGTCTTGGAAACTATGTGAAACCTCCACTTAGAGTGTTTTGTTTCATCTTTATATATAATTGAGTAAATCTTATTGGTTATTTATATGCAACATTTAAGAAGTATGTTGACATATGAAATAGTGGGATGAAACTCTCTATTGAGAGATGGTGTTTCATTCATTCATAAAGCTAATGTGACATTTTTGGAAGTAGAGACATAAAATTCTCACTGTGAATAGTCTAAGGAGTATATCCTTTGATGATGAGTTTGTCGAGCCCCTTAGATTGGTGAGAACGTAACTGGTTGTTTCGTAACAACGAGTACCTGTTAGAACTTCGATGGTGGACTAAACATGTATTTTTTTTTCGACAAAAGGATTAAATAGGCCCGTGATCTCCGGTCAAAACAATTTCGCACGACTTGCGATGCGAGTTCCAAAGGGCTGAGCAGCGCGGCTGCGCCTCTCTACCTCTGCCAAATCCAAACGAGACGGTCGCCGGAGGAAGGAGACCCGAAACTCACCTGAGTCACCTCCCCTCGCCTCTTCTTATTACGATCTCGCGAGGCGGCGGCAGCAGCCGTCGCGTAGCCGCTTTCACACATTCGGTCTCCTTCGCTGCCGCCTATACTCCTGCAGAAATAGCCCCAGAGCGAAGGCGGTTGCTGCTTCTTCGTGTTCCTTCGCCCGCCGCACACGGGATCCATTTGACCGATCGACCGACCCACACACACCGAGAGCCAGCCATGGGGCAAAACCACAGCGCGCAGGACGGGAGCGGCCACGGCCGGCGCTCCTTCCAGCAGCAGCCGTCGGCGCAGTGGGGCGCCGGAGGAGGGGGGTACTACGCCGAGGACCCGAACGCCGGCTACTGCGGCGCGACGGTGCCACAACAGGGAGGAGGGTACGCCGCGCCTTACCTGCCCCCGTCGTACCAGTACCAGCCCACCGCCGCTGCTCCGGCGCCGCAAGTCGCGAAGCCGCGGCAGCTGGACCGGCGGTACTCGCGGATTGCCGACGACTATCACTCGGTGGACCAGGTACGCGTGCGATGGCTATGTCGTTTGGTAAATCGTAGCGAGATATTGGGTCTTAATTACAGTGGAAGCAGTGAATCTGTTCGATTTGAAGTCACCGTTCGCTTGCTTGCGCCTTGTATGAATCTATGGGGTACCTAAGTTTTCCTTACATGCTACGAAGTTTAGGGAACATGACCGATCTGTGCTTCGTAGTTTCTCAGCCTGCAGTCAATTGAATTATCAAAAGAGATTTAAGATGTCCCGTCGTTTGTCAAACGATGAGGCTCTGCAAATTCTGATATAGAACATGGTGGTTCTATTTTTTTTTTGAACCAGGGTTTTCTATTTGTTAGTCAACCATCAATTACTGTTCATGAATCATGAAACATCCATGCACACGAAAGTTCATGAATCATGAAGTATCCATGCACACGAAAGTAGATGTCTAGTGCAGGATCAGTGTTCACTGCTTATTGGAAGAATATACAATATTTTTTTGTAAAGTTGGCAACTTGGCATTATTGAAGGCATTTGCGTTAGGTTAGAGCTGCTCGGTTGGTCACATTTCACTTATGGTACTTTCCCCCATGTGGACTATCTTTCTGAACCAAACCTTTCCCTTTTGCAGGTTACTGATGCTCTAGCTCAAGCAGGACTTGAATCATCAAATCTTATTGTTGGCGTTGATTTCACAAAGAGCAACGAGTGGACAGGTTAGCACTTTGCCTTACAGTTTGATGAAACGTCTTGCCTGCTGATGCTAATGATTTCTTGCCTTATGTCAGGTAAATTCTCTTTCCATGGACGTAGTCTACATCACATTAGCAACACACCAAATCCGTATGAACAAGCCATCTCGATTATTGGGCGAACACTATCGAAATTTGATGAAGACAATTTGATTCCATGTTTCGGATTTGGAGATGGTAATGATTTCATTCACGTTTGACTGTTTCTTACACTATTTGATAGTGTCTCTAAATCCTAATTCACCATGCACTTTTTTCTTTCAGCATCAACACATGATCAAGACGTCTTCTGTTTCTCTCCTGACGAGAGACCTTGCAATGGATTTGAAGAAGCTCTTGATCGATATAGGGAACTTGTACCACATTTGCGCTTAGCTGGTAAGCTTCTATGCCTTTTGTTCATCCATTTATTTGGATTGTTCATATGTTCCATCTTCTGTTAACACTAATTCTATCAGGACCAACATCATTTGCGCCAATTATTGAGATGGCTATGACCATTGTGGAGCAAAGTGGCGGGCAATACCATGTCCTATTGATAATTGCAGATGGGCAGGTACCGTGTTAACTCTTCTTGTTGGGATGTTATGCAAGTAATTTGATGTCTGTGAATACTCTATCCTTTTTTCAAGCCATTTTTTCTGACATGTAGTATATTGCCATTGCTCAAATCTAGCATGTCAGTACATGCAGCAGTGAAATAGAATTTTGTTCTTAAAATGAAGCATTTATAGTTCATAATATCTGTTTGAAATATTTTCTTTCTGATGCCTTTCGCTTGTACTCTCCCTTTTTGCCTTAGTCTGCAACTATGAATCTTCTTGATCAGTAGTGAGTAGTGACAATAGCAACCTTTGGATGAATAGTTCGCATTTGCTGTTATTGTATAATTTGCTGGTGTATTGCTTGACTGAATAATTCTCTCTTGTTAATTTGTATATGATTACTCAGGTTACAAGGAGTGTAGATACTGCATCTGGACAGCTGAGTTCGCAAGAGCAGAAGACTGTTGATGCCATTGTGAAGGCCAGGTAACACCCACATTCCAGATAAATGTCCTTCAGGTGTTACTTAATTGTGTCTTGACATTTACTTACTGCTATGGTATCATCATGTTTCATAATTTTGCTGGCCTCCTATGCCAGAAACACTTATTGTTTCAGCTTGTCTTTTTTCTGCAGTGAATTGCCTTTGTCCATTGTGTTAGTAGGAGTTGGTGATGGCCCCTGGGACATGATGAAGGAATTTGATGACAACATTCCTGCTCGAGCTTTTGACAATTTCCAAGTAAGTCGCATGGAACCTAACAGCTCATGTATGTGATGATTGATGTCACTAGACTTGTTCGCGTTTTTTGTATGATGAATTATTTTTTTCCTAACATTGAGAATTTATTGCTTGTCTAGTTTGTAAATTTTTCGGAGATAATGTCCAAGAACATGGCACAGTCAAGGAAAGAGGCTGCATTTGCTCTTTCAGCATTGATGGAGATACCACAACAGTATAAAGCAACCGTGGAATTAGGAATTTTAGGGTATGCTTTCTTTCCCTGAATCGTATCCTTATTCTTGCTTTGATTATTTGTTCATCCTAATTGCCTACTAACTTGTCTCAATGTGCTGCAAGCAGTCGTCGCTCTTCCAAGTCTCCCAACAGAGTTCCTCTGCCTCCGCCTTCCGCAAGTCATGATGCTTATTCCTATTCATCTAAAAGCTTTAGCAAACCAACCACCTACCCTCAGAGTTCTTCATCCTCATCAGCCTATCCTCAATATGGAACTCCACATACAGCCACCCCGGCCGCACCTTCGTCCACTTATGACAACCAGGTAGAATTTCATGCGCCCTGACAAAATATTAATTCTGCTGGATCTAAGTTTTTTGTCTCTAAGAGAGAGGTATTTGCGCAGCATTTGTCTCTGACCATCAACATTTATGTGTCTTCTAGGTCTGTCCTATCTGCCTTGTGAACCCCAAAGACATGGCGTTTGGCTGTGGACACCAGGTGAATCTCCTAATCCTACCTCTCTCTTTCTTGTGTTGCAGTTGATGTACAACTTCTTTTATGAGGGACTAGTATGCCATTGTTGTTTTTTTTTCTTAAGATGATAAGGTAGATTAGTGCCTTGTTGGACGAGGTGTGTTGAAACGTCAGCTTCATGTTCTTATCTAACAAAGGATGTTATCTGCAGACCTGCTGTGACTGCGGACAGAGTCTCGAGTCGTGTCCAATCTGTCGCACTCCCATCACCACAAGAATAAAGCTATACTAGCAAGTGGTGGCTTTGGATCATTGCCAATGGGTGGTATACTGGAGCCACCCTGCCTCACACTGGAGGATCGCGACGGCATGTCCCAATAACCGTCGGAACACCCGCTCCGTAGATCGATTGGAGCTAAGGATTGCAGGGCCAAGCTTGGATCGGTTGGAGCTGAGGATTGCGGCGTTGGTCTATGGGACAGGGTTGCCCCAGTATTCATATCCACCAGTAATGATCCAAATCGCAGCTTGCAAAAAAATCTCTATATAAACGAGAAGAAAGAGAGAGGAGAACACAAAGGTAGTGGTGTGGTGGAGCAGGCAATTGCGTGTCGGGCCATGACACGCAACTTCCCTTGGTGCCTTCGTTACTTGTCAAACCAGCAACACTAGTTGTACATATCAGAATTTCGTGCTTATCTGGACGTCTGATGCCAGGCTTAGAGGATTCTTTATTTGTGCGCGTACTTTTAGTTTCGTCCGAGATATATGTTGATTTGTTCTTCGCTTGCAATTGTGTAAAAAATTCAATCCGCAAAATTTTGTTTTGGTGAATCAGAAAAAAAAAAGTATTTGGTAGGTACCTTCCGAGTCTGCTCGGGCTGTCTTGCGGCTTCATCTGTGTTTATATAAGCGCGTGGTAATCATGGTGCTCACAGGAGTTCTTACTAGATACTGTAAATGTTAGTGCTTCGATCAGTGTTTAAGAAGAAGATTGAGAAATTGATCCTGACGCGCCCATCAGCTGGCAACTGGCACGAATTTGTTGCACGGCTACGAGCTGGCCATAGCATGGGGCACCGGGCACTGCGGGTTGTTGAACCCTCGGTCTCTTTGAACCGGTTTCAGTGCGTGTCCTTACGCTCGGCGCTACTCGTTCGTTAATGTACCACCTCGCGGAGCGAGGATATGTTGTCCGCGAGGATATGTTGCTTGTCGTTAGAAGCTGTGGTGGACCGTTAAACACATAACTTTTAAGTCCATTTCTATAAGAACCATTTTAATAAAAATTGTTAAAAATCAATGTGAATATACAATCAGCCGAGTTGATTTGATTTCTTCTCCTATACAAAAACCAGCAAGACCTACTCCATTGGTAATTCCATCAATGACACCTTTATCAAAAAAAAATGCGTTAGTTCGGCTAATCTTCTTATACCTAGGATAAAAACCCTAGTATAGAAAAAATCTATATAACCACGATTATATGACCAGCTGTATATCTTTTTTTTACTTCATCCAAAAAGCTCTTTTTTGGATTCTTTTTTACAAGGGAATTTTGAAAATTCAAATTCTGAAAAAAAGAATAAGCAGATCCATAAAAGATATATGCTATGAATAGACCAAAAATTGCTAAACTTACAGAAGAAATTGCATTAGTGAGAAATCCATATGAATTTATGGAAGAATTAGAATTTTCCTGGAACAAGTTTATTGAAGGAGTTAGCCACTTTGATAATATGATTAACTCCAATATTCTATTATCTTTTACTCCATTATCAAAATGGATTCCTATGGATCTGAGTTGACATGATAGGAGAAATCCGTGACTTCCTATATCCTAAACCTTATAGACCTCTTTATCTTTCTCTACATGTAATAACACGATACTTAGATTCTCTCTATAACCTGGAGCGGACCCAGAGCGAAATAAGAGTGAGGGCATACTTATGAAGACAAGTGGGCATCTAAGTTGAACTAATCAGGGGACTTTATAGTGGAAATCTAAAGTCTCTACTACTTGCACCAAATAAATGAGCGAGGGTCTGTGCCCTCACTTCACTGTACCTAGGTCCGCCTCTGTCTACAACCAAATTCTCAGAAAAACTTCTTATAAAAAGCCGAAACACACAAGAGTGTTTGGTTGGTTTATTATCTTAATGCTCGAAGTCTGTGCAAGCTAGTTTTTTTCTCGCTGCAGTGGGAGAGCTGATTTGGCTCACTTGGTTGGCAAGTTTACTGTTTCTCGTATCACTGAAGCAAGGCGAGGACGCGAGGTA
The DNA here is from genome assembly GCA_029449295.1 of Zea luxurians. Taxonomy (NCBI): domain Eukaryota; kingdom Viridiplantae; phylum Streptophyta; class Magnoliopsida; order Poales; family Poaceae; genus Zea; species Zea luxurians. The sequence continues at coordinate 5,546,776 of JAOPSE010000064.1, read as the reverse complement.
CGTCCGGAACCAAACATATATGGCGACGAAGAAGCAGTGGTAAACCCTCGTGTTGCCATGGCGACCATGATGACGCCACGTTGCTAAATCTTGCACCACCATTTTCGGCCTCTCTCGCCGTTGGTCTGCACCACCATGAGGACGTGTTTGGGAGAAAGGGATTGAATAGCAAGAGAATCTTAGCCCCTTCAATCTCCTTCAATGCTCGTAAACAAGTCTTATGTCCGATGACTGGTAGGAAGTCGTCAGACATAAGGATGAATTAAGTCCGAGAGCCACTGATGGCTGTCGGACATAACAACGGGGCCTACGAGCACCATTACGATTGTTAACTGTCATAAATGTCGACGGTCGTATACGGCCGACGGTCACGTCAGAAATAGCGTTATTTTCGACCCGTTACGGTTGAGGGACAACTGCCGTCGGAAATAAGTCGGCAGCCGTCGGAAATAAGCTATGTCCGATGCTTTAAGGTTTATTTTCGTCGGAAATAAGTCGACGGCTGTAGAAAATAAGTCGGAAATTCTATATTTTACTGTTGTGAGCTCCACTCCCCTGGATCATGCTCAAGTCCTTCCAAATCTGCTCTGACCATATCCTCTTCATCATCAGTTACAAAATCTCGGGGCACCTCTGTCCGGTTAGGGAGCTCGAGCTTCATCATTAGATTCACATCATCGTAACTGCTAGCTACAGATTGCTCTCAACCTCAACAGGAGGAGGATTTTGTGTGGATGAATGCAAATATGCTACCACCTTCATCTATGTTAATGTTTACAAGAATTTAATGCAAAAAAACGAAAACTTAAATTTACAATAAAGAGAAGAATGGATGTTATGCTCACCTTACTGGCTTACTCCAACGGAGCAAGCCGAAGCCAGACCGTGCCATCGCGGGCTGCCGCAGCCGTCCTGCAGCTGCAGGGCTGGGACGCCGGTGCCGACCGCTGACGCTGGGCGTCGCCCCGCCCTGGTTTCTGTTGGGCTTTGGGCATGCAATACCTAGCAAGTATACATATCATATCATATACATATATATATTTGTGTTTGTTTCAAAAACATGAGTATTTCACAATACCCATGGGCACTGACGTGCATTTACATGTGCTTAATTTAATGACATTTTGACATGATGCCATGCCATAAACGTCATAGAATGACACATTCACTACCGGACACAGCTCCTTTGCCGAGTGCAGTCACTCGGTAAAACCTAGAAAACACTCGACAAACACTTTGCCGAGTGTAACACTCGACAAAGAACGCTCGGCGAACTGTACATCGGCAACGGCCTCTTTGCTGAGTACTTTTTGTCGGGCACTCAGCAAAGAATTTGTCGAGTGCCATTTGGTACTCGGCAAAGAAAAGTCGCCGTCACGGCGCCAAGTGACGGTGACGGATCCTTTGCCGAGTGTCTTCTTTGGCACTCGGCAAAGAGGCCAATTTTGCCGAGTGTCTGCTATCATGGCCCTCGGCAAAGACCGCTCCAGTGGGACCCACCGCCGGTCCCTGTGCCGAGAGCTCTCATAGGCACTCGGCAAAGGAGACTTCTTTGCCGAGTGTCTAGTGGACTGGTTCTCGGCAAAGAGTCCTCCAGTGGGCCCCTTTGCCAGTCCCTTTGCCGAGTGCGCTGGGCGGCACTCGGCAAAGGTAGCTTCTTTGTCGAGTGCCTTGACCACAGCACTCGGCAAAGAAGGCTTTACCGGTTCTCAGGTGTCCTTCTTTGCCGAGTGCCATGGTCATAGCACTCGGCAAAGATACCCTTTGCCGAGTGTTACACTCGGCAAAGTGACCAGGAAGTCCCTTTTTTATTCGTTTTTGCTGTTCCATCCAAACAAACAAAAGATATATATCATTCACATCACATTATATATCATTCGCATCACAGAATCAACACATTTATCATCAACATCATATATATCATAAATATCACCACATAAATCAGGTTTCGCAGCACATAAGTCTCACTAAGTATCTCACAAGACCAAGTATAACTAACATCATCAACACTCACAAATATAAGTCTGGATCATCACAAAACAGGTCATCAACGAGGTGGGCATACGGACTGGTTCGGCGAAGGGCTGGACGAAGCGTGAGGGTTGTTCGACGCCGCCGATTGACCCTGCACAGAGAAGAGATTGCATGTGTGAGAACATATGAATATATATCATGTAGTACTAAAATTTTGATACTCACAGGAATAGTGAACTCAGCAGGGTCAGCTGCAGGGAACAACGGAGGTGGTGGAGCATGACCCTGTGCGGCACCAAGGCTCTGCATGTACGCGAACATCTCCACCATCCTCTTCTCCAGCTCCTCACGTTGCCTCCTCTCATCATCTAGCTGAGTCTGTAATATTTCGCCCTAATGTTACGATAATGCAAAGAGAAGATATATAATAATTTATGAATGATGAATAGATAAGGAATAACCTGGAGTTGCTGGATACGATGCTGTAAGCTGTCCTGCCGAGGTCGTATGGCTGGGCTCGCGCTCGTGCTCCTTGCTCGCACCTGAGATAGAGTGGGAGTGGAGGACGAGTCGATTGCCCCGTCGGCAATCTAGTACCGCCCATGCCTCTTGCCTCCTCTGACCCTCATGAGGACATCTCCGTCGATGTCCTCGGTCCTCGGATCGTAATCTGGCCCGTGGACCTCCTTGGCCATGGCGGTGTACTCACTGAGGCGGCTGTGGACGGCGGGGTTGGTGTACACCTCGGGCCCATCATCCGGGTTGTAGGTGACGTCGGGCGTCGCCTTCCCCTTGTGGGCCATAGCCTATGCCGAGAACGTGGAGCAAGGCGCGCCACCATGTGCCGCCGACTGCGAGATAACCAACGAGATGGTTAGAAATCATGTCTAATCGAAAGAAATATACCTGATAAAAAAGAGCGCGTACCCATGCTTCCGCGTATTTGCCCAGGCTGCGGCTGCCTTGATGGTGGGAGGGACCTTGCATCATCAAACGCCGTTCCCGGCTAGCGTTGTGCGCCTCGTCCCACTCAGCTGAGAACCACCTCTGCACCATCTGCTCCCAGCACTCAGGATGCACGACGCACCAATGAGGAATCATCTAAAAAAAATACAAGTACACGTCATATCAGAAGATAAAATTAAGCATATTTAGTACCAATAATAAAGTTTTGTATTTACCTGCAAGTACTGGTCCGGAGTCAATGACATGGTTCGGGCGTCCTTCTTGCTCACCTTCTCCCCAAGGACGGAGCCGTGGTAAGTGACGATGGCCTGGATGCGCGCCTCGTAGTGCATGTCCACGACGAGCTTCTTACAGCTCGTGGTAGCCACCACATCCGCCCTGGCCTCGTATCCAGCCTCGCATCTGAAGAAATCCTACATACAAAGACGATGTATCCATACATCATTTCAAGAATATGCAACAAATGCGACTTATTAAACAATATAGTGCGAGGAAGACTTACCCATAGCTCTTGCTTCACCCGCTCCGCCTTGTTGTTGAATTCTCTGCCGTCCCGATCTACTGCATCGGGGGCGACGACGTAGTGGTCGAAGGTGTAGGCTGGGCTCGTCACTCCGGCGTACTCGACAAGTCCAGGGAAGTGTTCCCTGCATAGAAGGCCGAGGATGCCATTGGGGTTGCGGCCGTGACCCCCTGCACTCTCCAAAACCTTCCAAGACCTTTCCAAGTGATTAAGATAAAGTATTAGTTTCTATTATTAATTTGAACATATAATATGAAAAAGCAGCAACAACATCTAAAGTTACCTACCTCTCTCCATCGGGTCGTATCAGCGGATGTCTGTCACGAAGTATGGGTCGCTGAGGGAGACTCGCGGGACCTCGCAGGTAGATGCTCCTCGAACCTGAGGAGCCAGAACCTGAGACGTCCTGCTGAGCAGCGTCGTCGTTGTCGTCCTGCTGCGCTGCATCGTTGTCGTCCTGCTGCGCCGCATCGACAGCGGCTTGCTGCTCCACCTGCTGCTGTACGACGTCGTCCTGCTGCGCCTCCTCCTCCGTCCTACGGGTGCTCCTCCTCCCCCTCCCCCTCCCCCTCCTCGTCCTCGTCCCACCGCCCACCATCTTTGTCCAACAACCTGCAATTAAGAGTAAGCAATTAAGCACAGGTAATATGTATTTAGAAACATATGGAAAATAAATGAAATATAGCATTACATTGATTAAAAATAATCTTCATATGTGTCCGGGTTAGCCGGATCATAAGTGTCATCATCACTATCAACCATTTCATAGTCAACACCATCTGAAGGCGCAATTTCGTCATTGGCATTGCCTTCAAGCATTTCTAAATCATTCTCATTTTGCACCTCATCATCCTCCTCATCAACAACCATTTCAATATCTACTTCCATTCTGATCGCTTCAGTTAAGTCTATCTCAAATCGCCCTTCTAGCCCATCTTCTTGGAAGAACTCTCTGTCATATGTGTCCGGGTCTAAGTTATAATCTTCATCGTTTGGAACAGGTAATTTACCGTGCGGTGATACCTTATACACAACATCCCAACCCTTAAGATGTTGTTTCGTTTGGCACGCATATGGAAGATAATACACTTGTGTGGCCTGTTGGGCCACAATATAGACATCGTCTCCTGGTAAGGTGGAATCCTGGTAAGGTGAACACACCAGGCGCAAAATAGCCCATACGCCGGAAAGTCATGCATGGAGTACTGGTACCAAACATGCATTTTGAAGTTTGTCTTCGTAGCTCGGTCGTACGTCCATACCCCTTCCTCCCAAGCACGGACCAATTCATCAATCAAAGGCTCCATGTACACGCCCATTTTATTCCCCGGGTGTCCAGGAATTATCAACGACACGAATATGTTCTGTCTTTGAAAGCATACGTCGGGGGGGGGGAGATTGATGGGGATAACGAACACGGGCCAACATGTGTATGGGGCAGCGGTCATTCCATAGGGATTGAACCCATCTGTGGCCAGCGCAACATGAACATTACGAGCCTCTTTAGCTTTCTCATGGTGAATGGCATCAAAGTGGGTCCATGCTTCACCATCGGATGCGTGAACCATCTTGTCAGGATTGTATCGTTTGCCTTTTTTGTGCCATGTCATCTGTTTCGCGGATTCCTCTATCATGTATAGACGCTGGATCCTCGGTATGAACGGAAGGTGGCGTAGGATTGTCACGGGGATGTCGAGCTGCCTCTTCTGTCCATCACCAGAGTCTACCTCCATGAACCTAGACGATTTACACTTCGGACAGTACTTTGCCTTAGTGTGTTCTGTCCTAAATAGGACGCAGCCCTTCGGACAAGCATGTATCTGCTCATACGTCATCTTGAGTGCACGAAGGAGTTTCTGTGCCTCGTACATGCTATTTGGCAGAACGTGATCCTCTGGAAGCAGGCTGCCAATAACTGTCAACAAACCATCGAAGGCGTCTCGACTCATGCTATACTGCGACTTGAACACCATTATACGCCCAATGGCATCTAGTTGAGAAACCTTTGTCTTGCCGTGATGGGGTTTCTGTGCCACGTCAAACATGTCGTAGAATGCCTTTGCGGTCGCCTCTGGCTCGTCCTCCATACGTCCTTCGGCGAACTGTGCCTCGTGATAGTCGTTCAACATGTCCGCTACCCCGGCATCAGCATCGTAATCCTCGACGCGTTGTCTCACCACCTCCTCTCTCGTGCGATGCGCTTCACCATGGAAGATCCACCGAGTATAGTCCGACGTAAATCCATTCTTCCAAATATGTTCTACCATGGCTTTCTTTGTTTTCCTTTTCCTGTTGGCACATTTGCTGCAGGGACAAGGGACTAGACTAGCTCCTTTAGCAGCTTCGCCAAATGCCCGTTCCACGAAAGCATCGGTCTTCCTAATCCATTCAGGGGTGACATCATTACGTCGAACGTGGCCCATGTACATCCACTCACGGTCCTCCATCCTCTAACATATATAACCGAGTATAGTTTAATATAGACATGTAATGCATGTACACTACGTTCCTACCTTCTAATAGGTGAGGATAGGTCCTAATCCCACCCGCGGTTGCGTAGATGGAGTTAGTTTCCATGCTCTACTCCGATCCGAGATAGAATTTCGGCAGCACCTCCCCGCTGTTCTCCGGATACACGTCCTGGCAGGGAGAGTGTACTGTCCGGAGAACAACAGGGAGGTGATGTCGAAACTCTGTCTCGGACTGGAGTAGAGCATGGAAACTAACACCATCTACGCAACCGCGGGCTATCCAAAAACGTGGACAATTCGAAACTAATACATTTGTAGATATGCAAAGATCTGCATATTTACACCGTATCTCTTCCGAACGGGAGACGCCTAACTGGGTTACATGATCTACGACCATGATGCGGAAATTGAGGTTATACCTAGGGTGACGGTGGAGTCAGGCTAGCGGGGTTGTGGCGGGTTGGTGCAGTGGCGACGACGCGGTGCAGGCAGACCCGCAGCGGCTAGGAAGGCAAGTATCTTCTCTGTAAAAAAGAAACACAAGTATATTAATACAAAAAAATATTTCATAACTTTTTTCATATGAATTCACATCAAGTCAAACTTAATATCACAACTATAGCCCAATGCTGTGTTTGGTACTTGGTAGTGTCCTCATGGAGTAGTCGTGATGGTTTGGTGGAGGCAGACCTTAATGCTTGTCAAAGAGGTCAGTGAAGGAGTCCATGGTGGATGGCCTTTGAACGAATGTGTGGGTTGACCCCATGTCCACTAGGGACACCACAGTATGGTTGTCGATCGTGACATGGAGCTCCATAGTGATGGTGATGTTGATCCCTATCAAGGCATACAGGGAGATCTCAGCTCTTCGATCATGGCCTCTATTTCCTCCTCATCATTGAGCTCCAACAGAAATACGGCCTTGGACACACATTTGTGGACGCTGGTGTACCTTTTAGGGTAGTGGTAGCATTCCCTGTTTGCCCATTTGGCCGCCAACTCCTTTAGGGACAACCATTAGAAACATGGCTTAGATGTTTCCAAGGTTGCCTATATGGAAGGAAACGATACTAGGGTCTTCCTAGCCGATGTCATAGTAGATATTGGTGAGATTACGCCTGAGGATACAAACATATATCACTCGTAAGCTCGGGCGACTGCGTGTCACACTATAAGTGTCGCTTTAAGGCAACGATCGCCATCCTTAGGACCACGACTGCCATCGGCAAACCTACCACTACTTGTGCCTATCTACCGCTATCGGTTAGTTCTGTCACCAGAGTGGCCATCCGAGCCATGGGACACACCCATAAGAGTTATGGATTTCTCCTATGGTGGTTCCTTAAGGTTGGGGAGTTGTCAATCGTGGAAATCTAGCCGTGTGTCCATTGTGGTGAGCTATGCCAATGTGGTCTAGTTTGGCCAAGTCAGAGGTTTCTAGGATTGGTGTCGATGATGGATATGGTGGTTGATGCGTTGGGTAACTCTGGAACCATATCAATACACCGTTGTCGTCGTGGTGTGTGTATGGTTGGACGAAATACTTGTGCCTCATCGGCTCGGCTTGGCTCGTGACCGGCTCGGTACGACTCGAAAAAATAAACAAGCATGTCAAAAAAATCGGCAGCACTTCCCCTGTACGGGGAGGTTTCCAAAACCTGCAAATAGATCTAACAGCACGATGGCTGACACGCACATATACAAACGACACAATGGATGCAAGTAACATCTAAGTGGCATCCATATCCACCATCACAATATATAGAAGTATTTTAATAAACATAGCAAATTCACTATAATGCCCTAAAACTACCGCTAATTCATACCATAATTAAAGACTTACAATGGAGTGAGCCGACGACAGATGGGGAAGGGAGTGGTGGCCGGTGGCTGGGAGGGCACGGCGGCGGTGTGGGGACCCGCCGCGTGGAAGGGGCGGCGGCGGTGCGGGGAACCGCCGCGGGGAAGGGGTTGCGGCGGTGTGGGGAACCGCCGCGGGTGTAATACTCAAAATTGTGTACAAGAAATACATGGTGATTTCCTTATTTTATGTGCCTTATTTGCATCTCGAAAAGAGCATATATAGAAGGAAAAGTGATTAAATCAAAACAAAGATACTAAGATAAAAGAAAGTGCATCTCGTTGGGTCTTATTTGTTTGTGCATTTAATAATAATAACAATATATATAATATTCAAGGGGAGAATTTGAAGTTAACTAAAATGGTGCACTTTAGGAAATTGGAAATAATGTATATAAAGAAAGAGAGAAAATATTATGCAAAATAGAATAAATTTGTAAATCAATAAAATTTATTCATACTATGTTCACGGGAATAGAACATATAAGTTTGAAGATGAAATTGCCACAAATTTGGAATTTTAAAATGGAATTGAAGTGGTAATTGGAAGGGAACAGAAAAGAAGAAAAATAAAATAAAAATAAAATGAAAACCCCATCTGGGCCGAATTACCTTATTTCGGCCCACCTAACCTAACGCACTCACGCACGGCCCAGCTGACCTTTGCGCCGACATGTGGGCCCCGCCCGTCAGTCACGCGCACGCCTACTTGCTCCGTATCTTACACCGACAGGTGGGGCTCGACGTCAGTCACTCGCATTTCCCTCACTGGCTCGCGCGCGCCACACCGATTCGGTGGCCCACCTGTCACCCGTTCATCGCGCAACTCGGAGTCTCTCGTTGATGGGTGGACCATCCCCGTCAGTATCGTCCCCAACGACTTCGCGGGGAGCTCGGTGGGGCTTGCGGCGCCATGATGACTCCGAGCCTGGTGCAATTCTGAGCCCTCCTGGGTATAAAGCCGAGCGCCGCCATCCCTTATCCCCTTCCTCTCCTTTATCCTCAACCTCTCGCCAGCCACCAAATCACCGTCGTGATTCTCTCGGGCCAAACTCACTGCCGTCGTGGTCCCGCGCCGTCAACACAGGTGAGGCCGCGGTAGATGGCCGGGTTGTCTCTGCGCGGTCTCTAGAGTGCGCGTGTGGATCTGTTGGGCGCAATCGAAGCTCTGCGCGCCGGTAATCCTTCGCCGGGATCGGAGGTCCGACGTGCGCCGTGGCCAGGGGGTTCTTCACCGCGATTTGAGGTAATTGGTGTGCCATTACCTTCGCGTTTCACTGGTAGGTGTGTAGAGTGGTTCAATTTTGGAATTGGCGCTCTATTGCGCGGAATCGTGGGGAGTCCGGCCATGGGCCGCCGTGTTCCGGCCGGTGGCGCCGCTGGTGGCCGGGGGGATGATGGCTGTTGGGTTGCTGACCGTCGATTCGCGATGGGTGGCTCAGATCTAGCCAGGCGTACCGATTGGGTTGGGACAAGCGTGCGCCGTTGGATGGATGTTGGACGGCTCGGATTAGGTCTCATACCGATTCAGCGGCACCTAACCACAACCGTTGATCCGCGATCCCGCGACTCATATTGGTTCTAGATTCATTAAACTGTGACCCTTGGATTCGGATCCGATGGATTAGATCGGATACCGGTTCAATGTAATATGGTCTAATCTCCGCCCTTCAATTCTAATCGGACGGTCACGATAGGTCCATACCCTTTCGCGGGTCAGTATTGCTAAAGAGCCCCTGCGTTTATCAGAAAACAACCCGCCATCCGCTCATACTGTGCTCTGTGTCTTAGAAAACTTACACCGGAGCCCCTGAACTTACCAGTAAATGAGGCCCAGTCCAGTGATCGTTTAAATTGAATAAATAAAATAGAAAATAGATTTTTAATATGAAAATAATTGCTAGAACTTTGATAATTCATAGAAAATTCATATGAGCTCCAAATTACTCCATTCCAGTTCCTAAAATTTTGTAATTTTATGTTCTATCACTTAGAGCCTCTGTTTTGACATGAAAGCAGTAAGAAAATTAATTTATCATTTAATCCTATTTCAAGCACATTAAACCTTAAGAAATTCATAACTTGAAATCTATAACTCCAAATTTAATGGTTCCAGTTCCAATGATCTCATTTTAATGTGTAGATTTTTACTGTGTATTTTATTTACATGTTTGATGTGATGTTAATTTATGCTATACTATGTATGTATTGTGTTGATGCGAGTAGACGAGCAAGCCACTGTGGAAACTGAGGTTCAGCAAGTAGAGATAGCTGAGCAGGAGCTCATTGAAGGCAAGTTGTGCCCTTGATCACTTACTTTTCCCAGCCATGTTCTTATTAATTTTAATGATCTGCATAGGTTAATTTTGATGGGATCCTTTAGGTTACCCCAGTTTTGGTTATCTTTATACCTTGTTCACCACTGAAATATTTTTGGGTAGTACTTGCTATTGCTTTATGTGGATTGGGTATGGAGATACACTATTCATGATTATTCTGTTATTATCTTGTTATTAATACTGTTCATGTTAAGATCATTAAATTAATGGGAACATGGAGCGACCACCCGGGAAAACAGTGCTACCACAAGGGTTTAATGGGACGCCCCACTAGTAGAAAAGAGCTCATAGCCTGCGGCACCCATAAATTATCACTGGCGGTTTCAGTTATCGCGCGCCAGTAAAAAAAACGAGGCGGGCCGGCTTTGGAACCGCCAGTGGAAACACATTTCCACTGGCGGTTATCTTAACACAACCGCCAGTGGAAATAGGATGTTTCCACTGGCGGTTGGTGTAACATAACCGCCAGTGGAAAACATATTTCCACTGGCGGTTGGTGTAACCGAACCGCCAGTGGAAATACCCTCTTTCCAGTGGCGGTTGTGTTAAGATAACCGCCAGCGGAAATTGGTTTCCACTGGCGGTTTTTCAAGCCAACCGCCAGTGAACTGTCTGTTATAAATAGCTCTCTTCTTCCCCCGACAGTGAACTGTATGCTCGCAGCCAGCTTCCATTGGAGGCGATTTTGGAGGTCCAGATTTCAAAAAAATATAAGGAGGGAGGTTTTGCTCTTCATTTCTTCGAAGAAGGTGGATAAGAAAGGTTGGTTTATGTTTCTTTGTCAATTTTTGTTCATTCTTGCTCAATTTTAGCCACATTTTGGATCTAGGGTTTTACATGTGAGAGAGAAGAGTATAGCTAGGTAATTTTCTCTATTTCCTCAAATGAGGTTGCTTAAGATGGTTAGTTTTTGTCTATTCCCTCTCCTTTTTCATGTTTAGTTATCAAATAAGTTTATCCATAACACATATTTAGTTGCTTTATGAATGGTGAATGTGTTGTATGGAAGGTTGGTTTAATTATGTTTCAATTGTCAGTTATTGTTTATTTTTGCTCAATTTTAACTACATTTTGAAACTAGGCTTTCACCATGTGTTAAAGATAGGTTTGGGTATTAATTTTTTTGTTTATTAGTTGCTAAAAAAGTTTGGCTTATGTTTCTTTTGCCAAATTTTGTTCATTTTTCCTCCATTTTAGCCACATTTTGGATATAGGGTTTCACCATGTGTTAGAGATAAAGTAGTTGAGAGCACCTAGAGGGGGGGGGGTGAATAGGTGATCCTGTAAAAACTTCAAACTTAAGCCACAAAAACTTGTTAAGCGTTAGCACGATTAATGCCAAGTGGCTAAGGTGAAGTCTCAACAAAACACAATACCACAAGAATCAAGCACAGAGGGACACAGTGGTTTATCCCGTGGTTCGGCCAAGCCAATGCTTGCCTACTTCCACGTTGTGGCGTCCCAACGGACGAGGGTTGCAATCAACCCCTCTCAAGCGGTCCAAAGACCCACTTGAATACCACGTTGTTTTGTTGTTCCTTTCACTATCCCGTTTGCAAGGAATCTCCACAAATTGGAGTCTCTTGCCCTTACAAGTATATGATCACAAAGAAAGCACAGAGTAAGGGAGGGAAGCAACACACACAAATCCACAGCGAAACGCGCACACACACGGCCAAGAATCGAGCTCACAAGAGTTTCACACAGTTCTCACTAGAACAGAGCTCGAAACACTTAGAATGACAATCAAATGCGCAGAGATTGAGTGTGGATGATCAAGAATGCTCAAAGGTTGCTTGTGTGTCTCCTCCATGCGCCTAGGGGCTCCTTTTATAGCCCCAAGGCAGCTAGGAGCCGTTGAGAGCAATTCTGGAAGGCTATCCTGGCCTTCTGTCGACGGGGGCACCGGACAGTCCGGTGCACACCGGACACTGTCCGGTGCCCGATTTGTTTCCTTTTCTGGCGCTTCCGACCGTTGGAAGACTGCCGTAGATCTGCGAGCCGTTGGCGCACCGGACAGTCCGGTGCACACCGGACAGTCCGGTGCCGTCTTCCGACCGTTGGCTCGGCCACGTGTCCCGCGCGGATTGCGCGGCCGACCGTTGGCCCTGGCCGACCGTTGGCTCACCGGACAGTCCGGTGCACATCGGACAGTCCGGTGAATTTTAGCCGTACGCCGTCGGCGAATTCCCGAGAGCAGCCAGTTCGAGTTGAGGCAGCCTGGCGCACCGGACACTGTCCGGTGCACACCGGACAGTCCGGTGCTCCAGACCGAGCTGAGACTTGGCTGCACACAGCCAAGTCATTCTCTCCCCTTTTCTCTTTTTCTTCTTTCTGTTCCTAACACTTAGACAAATATATTAGTACACAAAACCAATGTACTAAGGATTAGAAACATACCTTTACTCCATGATTTGTACTTTGTCCCATTTTACAATTAGGCACCTGTGTTGGGCACTAAATCACCAAAATACTTAGAAATGGCCCAAGGGCACATTTCCCTTTCAATCTCCCCCTTTTTGGTGATTTATGCCAACACAACATAAAGCAAGTTGAACAAGTACAAAAACACTTCAAATAAGAACTCAAATTTATTTTGAATCAATTTTGGCATATATGGATCATCCTTTGCCACCACTTGGTTTGTTTTTGCAAATCAAACTCAAATCTCTATCTCTAAGTTAAACACACATGTTGAAGCACAAAGAGAGTTATTCCAAAAGAGATTGATCAAAGCTTTCAAAAACTCCCCCTATTTCCTATAAACGATACTTCTCCCCACAAGAAGCCAACTTTTGACAAGAGAGACAACATAAGAATTTTGACAAACCAAAAACTCTATTCTACTATTTTCAAATCTCTCAAGTGGTAGCTGATCCATTTATTGCTTTGGCCTTTATTTTCTCCCCCTTTGGCATCAAGCACCAAAACGGGATCAATTGTGGCCCTTTAACCCCATTGCCTCACCAAAATCTTCAATTAAGAGCAAATGGCAATAAGAGTTCAGAGATGGACTTGGAATAAGTTACCCTCTCATCGGAGTGCAGTGGAAGTCTTGCATGATCCAAGTCCACCTTTTCCCTTTCAATTCTCCTTTGAGACTAAATCAAACAAACTCAAGCATATGGTTAGTCTCAAAGGGTCAAGTTGCAACACATCTCCCCCTAAACATGTGCATCACTTTGCAACGGACTTGTGAGGTCCAGGGAGTGTTTGTACAACTTGAGCACCATAATAAGCAACAAAGTGCAGAATGAACATGATCAAAGGCATAAATACATGTATGCTATATTTCAATCCAAGTTCCGCGAATCTAAGACATTTAGCTCACTACGCAGCCTGCAAAAGGTCTTCTCATCTAAAGGCTTGGTAAAGATATCGGCTAGCTGGTTCTCGGTGCTAACATAAAACACTTCGATATCTCCCTTTTGCTGGTGGTCTCTCAAAAAGTGATGCCGGATGTCTATGTGCTTTGTGCGGCTGTGCTCAACAGGATTTTCCGCTATTCGGATAGCACTCTCATTGTCACATAGGAGTGGGACTTTACTCAGATTGTAGCCAAAGTCCCTGAGGGTTTGCCTCATCCAAAGTAGTTGCGCGCAACACTGACCTGCGGCAACATACTCGGCCTCAGCGGTGGATAGGGCAACGGAGGTTTGTTTCTTAGAGTTCCATGACACCAGGGACCTTCCTAAGAATTGGCACGTCCCCGATGTACTCTTCCTATCGACCTTACATCCAGCATAGTCGGAATCTGAGTACCCAATCAAGTCAAAGTTGGACCCCTTTGGATACCAGATCCCGAAGCAAGGCGTAGCGACTAAATATCTAAGAATTCGCTTCACCGCCACCAAGTGACACTCCTTAGGATCGGATTGAAATCTAGCACACATGCATACGCTAAGCATAATATCCGGTCTACTAGCACATAAATAAAGTAGAGATCCTATCATTGACCGGTATGCTTTTTGATCAACGGACTTACCTCCTTTGTTGAGGTCGGTGTGTCCGTCGGTTCCCATCGGAGTCTTTGCGGGCTTGGCGTCCTTCATCCCAAACCGCTTCAGCAGATCTTGCGTGTACTTCGTTTGGGAGATGAAGGTGCCGTCCTTGAGTTGCTTCACTTGGAACCCAAGGAAGTAGTTCAACTCGCCCATCATCGACATCTCGAATTTCTGCGTCATCACCCTGCTTGAAAGCATTAGCAAGTAAGAAATCTCTAAGGCATTCATACCATGCTCTTGGGGCTTGTTTAAGTCCATAGAGCGCCTTAGAGAGCTTACACACGTGGTCGGGGTACCGCTCATCCTCGAAGCCAGGGGGTTGCTCCACGTACACTTCCTCCTTTATTGGCCCGTTGAGGAACGCGCTCTTCACATCCATTTGGTACAACCTGAAAGAATGGTGAGCGGCATATGCTAGCAAGATGCGAATGGATTCTAGCCTAGCCACAGGAGCAAAAGTCTCCTCAAAGTCCAAACCTGCGACTTGGGCATAACCTTTTGCCACAAGTCGAGCCTTGTTCCTTGTCACAACTCCGTGCTCGTCCTGTTTGTTGCGGAACACCCACTTGGTTCCCACAACATTTTGCTTGGGACGAGGCACCAGCGTCCAAACTTCATTGCGCTTGAAGTTGTTGAGTTCCTCCTGCATGGCCAACACCCAATCCGGATCTAGCAAGGCCTCCTCTACCCTGAAAGGCTCAATAGAGGAGACAAAGGAGTAATGTTCACAAAAATTAACTAATCGAGACCGAGTAGTTACTCCCTTGCTAATGTCACCCAGAATTTGGTCGACGGGATGATCCCTTTGAATCATCGCTCGAACTTGGGTTGGAGGTGCCGGTTGCGCTTCTTCCTCCATCACATGATCGTCTTGTGCTCCCCCTTGATCACACGCCTCCTTTTGATGAACCTGTTCATCGTCTTGAGTTGGGGGATGCATCATCGTTGAGGAAGAAGGTTGATCTCGTTCATCTTGTTCCTGTGGCCGAACTTCTCCAATTGCCATGGTTCGTATAGCGGCCGTCGGAACATCTTCTTCATCTACATCATCACAATCAACAACTTGCTCTCTTGGAGAGCCATTAGTCTCATCAAATACAACGTCGCTAGAGACTTCAACCAAACCCGATGATTTGTTGAAGACTCTATACGCCTTTGTATTTGAATCATAACCTAATAAAAACCCTTCTACAGCTTTGGGAGCAAACTTAGAATTTCTACCCTTCTTCACTAGAATGTAGCACTTGCTCCCAAAAACACGAAAGTAAGATACATTGGGTTTGTTACCGGTTAGTAGCTCATACGAAGTCTTCTTGAGGAGTCGATGAAGGTAGACCCTGTTGATGGCGTGGCAAGCCGTGTTCACGGCTTCCGACCAAAAGCACTCGGGGGTCTTGAATTCTCCAAGCATAGTCCTCGCCATGTCTATGAGCGTCCTGTTCTTCCTCTCTACCACACCATTTTGCTGTGGTGTGTAGGGAGCGGAGAACTCATGCTTGATCCCTTCCTCCTCAAGAAACTCCTCCACTTGAAGGTTCTTGAACTCGGACCCGTTGTCGCTCCTAATCTTCTTCACCTTGAGCTCAAACTCATTTTGAGCTCTCCTGAGGAAGCGCTTGAGGGTCCCTTGGGTTTCAGACTTATCCTGCAAAAAGAACACCCAAGTGAAGCGGGAAAAGTCATCAACAATAACTAAACCATACTTACTTCCTCCTATGCTTAGATAGGCGACGGGTCCGAAGAGGTCCATATGCAGCAGCTCCAGAGGTCTTGACGTGGTCATCACATTCTTGCTGTGATGTGCTCCTCCTACTTGTTTACCTGCCTGACAAGCTGCACAAGGTCTATCTTTTTCGAAATAAACATTTGTTAGACCTATCACGTGTTCTCCCTTTAGAAGCTTGTGGAGGTTCTTCATCCCCACATGTGCTAAGCGGCGATGCCACAGCCAGCCCATGCAAGTCTTAGCCATTAAGCATGCATCTAGACCGGCCTCTTCTTTTGCAAAGTCAACTAAATAAAGCTTGCCGTCTAGTACACCCTTAAAAGCTAGTGAACCATCACATCTTCTAAAGACAGACACATCTACATTTGTAAATAAACAATTATATCCCATTTGACATAATTGACTAACAGATAGCAAATTATATCCAAGACTCTCCACTAAGAATACATTTGATATGGAATGCTCATTAGAAATTGCAATTTTACCTAACCCTTTTACCTTGCCTTGATTCCCATCACCGAATATAATTGAATCTTGGGAATCCTTATTTTTGACGTAGGAGGTGAACATCTTCTTCTCCCCCGTCATATGGTTTGTGCATCCGCTGTCGATAATCCAGCTTGAACCCCCGGATGCATAAACCTGCAAGGCAAATTTAGGCTTGGGTCTTAGGTACCCAACTCATGTTGGGTCCTGCAAGGTTAGCACAAATATCTTTAGGGACCCAAATGCAAGATTTATCTCCCTTGCATCTAGCCCCTAATTTCCTAGCAACTACCTTCTTACCCTTTCTACAAATAGCAAAGGGAGCATTACAAGCATAATAAATGGTAGAAGGTTCATTCACTACTTTCCTAGGAGCATGAATAACATTCTTTCTAGGTACATGAGCAATATCTCTCCTAGGCATATGTACAACATTTTTCCTACACATATCTCTATCATGCTTATAAGACGAACTAGAAGCAATCATGGCATGGGAATCATAAACATGTGAATCAAACTGATTATAAGCATGTCTCCTATCATAATACATAAAAGCATGATTCTTTTTAGCATTACTAGCCATAGGGGCCTTCCCCTTCTCCTTGACGAAGATGGGAGCCTTATGGCTTGTTAAGTTCTTGGCTTCCCTCTTGAAGCCAAGCCCATCCTTAATTGAGGGATGTCTTCCAATTGTATAGGCATCCCTTGCAAATTTTATCTTTTCAACTTCACTCTTGCTAGTCTTAAGTTGGGCATTAAGACTAGCCACTTCATCTTTTAGTTTTGAAATTGAAACTAAGTGTTTGCTACAAGTGTTAACATCAAAATCCTTACACCTAGTGCAAATTGTAACATTTTCAACACAAGACTTAGATTTATTTGTTACTTCTAATTTAGCATTTAAATCATGGTTAACACTTTGTAAAGTAGCAATGGTTTCATGACAGGAAGATATTTCACTAGAAAGCACTTCATTTCTTTTCACTTCTAAAGCATATGATTTTTGTGCCTCTACAAACTTATCATGTTCATCATACAATAAATCCTCTTGCTTTTCTAAAAGCCTATCCTTTTCATTCAAAGCATCAATTAATTCATTGATTTTATCTATCTTAGATCTATCTAAGCCCTTGAACAAGCATGAGTAATCTATGTCATCATCACTAGACTCACTATCACTAGAAGAAGCATAAGTGGAGTCTTGAGTACTTACCTTCTTCTCCCTTGCCATAAGGCAAGTGAGACGCTCGTTGGGGAAGAGAGCCGATTTGTTGAAGGCAGTGGCGACGAGTCCTTCGTTGTCGGAGTCGGACGAAGAGCAATCCGAGTCCCACTCCTTTCCTAGATGTGCCTCGCCCTTTGCCTTCTTGTATTGCTTCTTCTTCTCTCTTTTGTTCCCCTTTTCCTGGTCACTTTCATTATCGGGACAGTTAGCGATAAAATGACCAAGCTTACCGCACTTGAAGCATGAGCGCTTCTCCTTTGTCTTGGTCTTGCTTGGCTGCCCCTTGCGACCATTTAGCGCCGTCTTGAACCTTTTGATGATGAGAGCCATTTCTTCATCATTGAGTCCGGCCGCCTCAACTTGCGCCACCTTGCTAGGTAGCGACTCCTTGCTCCTCGTTGCCTTTAGAGCAATGGGTTGAGGCTCGTGGAGTGGTCCGTTCAACGCGTCGTCGACGTATCTTGCCTCCTTGATCATCATCCGTCCGCTCACGAACTTTCCAAGTACTTCCTCGGGCGTCATCATCGTGTACCTGGGATTCTCACGAATATTGTTCACGAGATGAGGATCAAGAACGGTAAAGGACCTGAGCATTAGGCGGACGACATCGTGATCCGTCCAACGCGTGCTTCCGTAGCTCCTTATTTTGTTGATAAGGGTCTTGAGCCGGTTGTACGTCTGAGTTGGCTCCTCTCCCCTTATCATGGCGAACCGTCCAAGCTCGCCCTCCACCAACTCCATCTTGGTGAGCATGGTGATGTCGTTCCCCTCGTGAGAGATCTTGAGGGTGTCCCATATCTGCTTGGCATTGTCCAAGCCGCTCACCTTATTGTACTCTTCCCTGCACAAAGATGCTAAGAGAACAGTAGTAGCCTGTGCATTTTTATGAATCTGTTCATTTATAAGCATAGGGCTATCCGAGCTATCGAATTTCATTCCGTTCTCCACAATCTCCCATATGCTAGGATGGAGAGAGAATAAGTGACTACGCATTTTGTGACTCCAAAATCCGTAGTCCTCTCCATCAAAGTGTGGGGGCTTGCCGAGTGGAATGGAGAGCAAATGTGAATGTGAACTTTGCGGAATATGCGAATAATCAAAAGAAAAGTTTGAGTTAACCGTCTTTTGTTTGTAGTCGTTGTGGTCCTCATCCTTTTGGGAAGAAGTAGACTCGTCGCTGTCGTAGTAGACGATCTCCTTGATGCGCCTTGTCTTCTTCTTCTTCCCTTCCTTCCGTCTTTGGCCCGAGCCGGAGTCGGTAGGCTTGTCGTCCTTCGGCTCGTTGACGAAGGTCTCCTTTTCTTTGTCGTTGATCACTATACCCTTCCCCTTAGGATCCATCTATTCGGGCGGTTAGTCCCTTTGTGAATAGAACGGCTTTGATACCAATTGAGAGCACCTAGAGGGGGGGGGGTGAATAGGTGATCCTGTAAAAACTTCAAACTTAAGCCACAAAAACTTGTTAAGCGTTAGCACGATTAATGTCAAGTGGCTAAGGTGAAGTCTCAACAAAACACAATACCACAAGAATCAAGCACAGAGGGACACAGTGGTTTATCCCGTGGTTCGGCCAAGCCAATGCTTGCCTACTTCCACGTTGTGGCGTCCCAACGGACGAGGGTTGCAATCAACCCCTCTCAAGCGGTCCAAAGACCCACTTGAATACCACGTTGTTTTGTTGTTCCTTTCACTATCCCGTTTGCAAGGAATCTCCACAAATTGGAGTCTCTTGCCCTTACAAGTATATGATCACAAAGAAAGCACAGAGTAAGGGAGGGAAGCAACACACACAAATCCACAGCGAAACGCGCACACACACGGCCAAGAATCGAGCTCACAAGAGTTTCACACAGTTCTCACTAGAACAGAGCTCGAAACACTTAGAATGACAATCAAATGCGCAGAGATTGAGTGTGGATGATCAAGAATGCTCAAAGGTTGCTTGTGTGTCTCCTCCATGCGCCTAGGGGCTCCTTTTATAGCCCCAAGGCAGCTAGGAGCCGTTGAGAGCAATTCTGGAAGGCTATCCTGGCCTTCTGTCGACGGGGGCACCGGACAGTCCGGTGCACACCGGACACTGTCCGGTGCCCGATTTGTTTCCTTTTCTGGCGCTTCCGACCGTTGGAAGACTGCCGTAGATCTGCGAGCCGTTGGCGCACCGGACAGTCCGGTGCACACCGGACAGTCCGGTGCCGTCTTCCGACCGTTGGCTCGGCCACGTGTCCCGCGCGGATTGCGCGGCCGACCGTTGGCCCTGGCCGACCGTTGGCTCACCGGACAGTCCGGTGCACACCGGACAGTCCGGTGAATTTTAGCCGTACGCCGTCGGCGAATTCCCGAGAGCAGCCAGTTCGAGTTGAGGCAGCCTGGCGCACCGGACACTGTCCGGTGCACACCGGACAGTCCGGTGCTCCAGACCGAGCTGAGACTTGGCTGCACACAGCCAAGTCATTCTCTCCCCTTTTCTCTTTTTCTTCTTTCTGTTCCTAACACTTAGACAAATATATTAGTACACAAAACCAATGTACTAAGGATTAGAAACATACCTTTACTCCATGATTTGTACTTTGTCCCATTTTACAATTAGGCACCTGTGTTGGGCACTAAATCACCAAAATACTTAGAAATGGCCCAAGGGCACATTTCCCTTTCAGTAGTCTAACTACTTTTATTGGAAGAGATAAAGTAGTCTAACTACATTTTGTTAGCGACAAACCGAAGCATGTAATTTTACACGACTTGCAAACCGAAGCATGTGTTAGCGACAAACCGAAGCATGTGTTAAAGAGGTGAGAGAGAGGAGAGAGAGGATAGAGAGAGAGAGGAGAGAGAGAGGGTTTCACATTCTAGCCACATTTTTGGATATAGGGTTTCACCATGTGTTTTATGTTACTTTTTTACAGGTGGTTATGGAGAGGACATCCTGGATGTATAACTTATCAAGGCTAGATCCATCATACATATCCGAGGTCCATAGGTTTATTGATGTCGCTACGAACCATGCTTGGAGAACAAAGACAAAACACATATATTGTCCATGCATGGACTGCAAAAATGCTGCTGTATTTAATGACACAGAACAAATCATATCTCATCTGGTATGCCGAGGATTTATGAAGGATTACACAATTTGGACAAAGCATGGAGAGGGTAGCTCTTCGCCTTATACGACTGGAAACCCTGAGAACATCGACGACAGATTTCAGTTCGTTCACGAGACACACCAACCTCTTCCACAGAGCGAACATGTAGTGCAAAATGTTACCGATCATGGTTACGCTGGAGGAAATGAACATGATAGACCTCATGTTCTGCCAAGTGTTATGGATGAGGAAGATGCAGAGTTGCTAGAGGCAATGTTGCGTCGTCATACAGATCAATCGATGTTCTTAATGAAAGGTATGGAGTCCCTGAAGAAGGCAGCAGAAGAGCCTTTGTACGACGAGTCTAAGGGTTGTACCAAAGAGTTCACGACGCTCCGGTCTGTGCTAAAGCTGTTGATGTTAAAAGCTAAATATGGTGTGTCTGATGCTGGCTTCGATGCGTTCTTGAGTATTATCGCAGACATGCTTCCAAAGGAGAACAATGTGCCTGCTAACACGTACTATGCAAAGAAACTAATCAGTCCGCTCACTATGGGTGTGGAGAAGATCCACGCGTGTAGAAATCACTGTATCCTTTATCGAGGTGATGATTATAAAGACTTGGAGAGCTGCCCAAAGTGCGGTGCAAGTAGGTACAAGACGAATAAAGACTATCGAGAGGACGAAGAGTGTGTTGCATCCGTGTCTAAAGGGAAGAAGCGAAAGAAAGCCCAAAAAAAGACTTCAAAATCCACGAGCAAAGAAAAAGAAGAAGTAGACTATTATGCGCTCAAAAAGATTCCTGCTTTGGTGATGTGGTACCTCCCCGTCGTCGATCGATTGAGGTGTTTGTTCGCTAATCCTGAGGATGCCAGACTTATGAGCTGGCATGCTTCTGATGAGCACAAAAACGATGGGAAGCTTCGACATCCAGCCGATGGGAAGCAGTGGCAAGATTTCAATGACAACCACCGAGACTTTGCCGATGAACCGAGAAATGTTAGGTTCGCACTGAGTACTGATGGAATGAACCCATTTGCTGAGAGGAGCAGCAAGCATAGCACATGGCCGGTGATCCTCACCATATACAACCTTCCTCAATGGTTGATGCAGAAACGGAAGTACATTTTGCTAACCATCCTTATTTCTGGACCTACACAACCTGGAGTTGACATGGATGTATTTTTGGAGCCCTTAATGGAGGATATGAAAATATTGTGGGAAACGGGTGTTCAAATGTTGGATGAGTATCGTAAAGGTTCATTCACGCTGAGAGCAATTCTTTTTGTTACGATCAACGATTACCCTGCTCTCTTCACATTATCAGGCCAGTTTAAGGGAAAGGTTGGTTGCACAGTATGCATTGATGGAACTGCTTACGTATCCCTTGCTGCATCTAGGAAGATAGTTTACATGAGGCACAGACGCTTTTTATTGGAAGGACACAGGTACCGCATGCGAAAGATGGATAAGTACTTCGACAATAATGGTGAACTACATTCTACTGCTCCATCGGGTAATAATAAAGGTCATAGAGTTTTTGAAATAGTCAGGAATATCAAGTTTGTTTTCGGGAAGAAGACGAAAGACGGAAAAACAAGGAAGGATGTCAAACCAGCTTCGGGGGCTATATTCAAGAAGAAGTCTATTTTCTTCGAGTACTTGCCTTACTGGAAAGAGTTAGGTGTGCGGCATGCGATCGATGGTATGCACGTTCAGAAGAACGTGTTTGAAAGCATAATGGGCACCTTGCTAGACATAAAGGGCAAAACAAAAGAAGGGCTCAATTCACGCATGGACTTGGTAGATTTAGGCATAAAAAAGGAACTACATCCCGTTCTTCAAGAAAATGGGAAGTACCATCTCCCAGCAGCAAGCTACAATCTCAATGTAGATGAGAAACATGCGATGTGTGTTTGGCTCAAGAATTTGAAAGTCCCATCCGGATTCTGCTCTAGCATACGGAGTATTGTGTCAATGAAAGACCTGACAATCACCAACTACAACTCACATGATTGCCATGTCATGCTGACTACATTCCTACCTATTGCCATCAGGGCTATAAATCCTTTGTTTTTAAAGATGGCAATCACACGGTTGTGCTACTTTTTCAACAGGATTTCACAAAAGGTAATTGGCCGTGATGAGTTGGCATCTCTTCAGGAATTCGCAGTGGAGACAATATCACAGTTTGAGATGTGTTTCCCTCCATCGTTCTTTGATATTATGGTGCACCTTGTGGTGCACTTGGTGCCACAAATAGAAGCATTGGGTCCTATGTACTTGCATGAAATGTGGACGTATGAGCGTTTCATGTCAATACTGAATGGCTATGTATCAACCCGTGCTCGTCCCGAGGCATCCATGATAGAGGGGTACTGTACCGAAGAGGCCATTGAGTCCGGAGGTCCATTCTGCAATAGTATCCTAAAAGACCAGGTTGCAATAGGTCTGCCTCCGTCACGACACGAGGGTAGACTGTATGGAAGCGGGAGGATGGGACGGAAATCTTTCATCCCACCGGATTACGATATAATACTTGAGGCACATCAGAGCATCCTACATCAGCTAACGATAATGGAGCCATTTATCCAACAACACATCAATGAGCTTCGCGAGCAAAATCCTGGGCATACGGATGATTGGGTAATGAAGCAACATAAGCAGCGGTTCAACACATGGCTAATGGTGAAGGACATTCCACGTGGAGAAACAATAGAAGAACAAACCATCAAGGGCTTGGCATCTGGACCATCACGCCAGGTCACAACATGGCAAACCTATGACATTAGTGGATTCACATTTTGTACCAAGTCCAAGGACAAAAAGAGCATGTCACAAAACAGTGGTGTTCGATGCGAAGCCATAGATGATGAAACTGGTGAGATTATTACATATTTTGGATTTATTGAGGACATATGGGAACTAGACTATGGTACATTTCAGATCTCGGTTTTCCGATGTCAATGGGTTGAAGACAAACATGTCACGGTAGACAACTATGGGGTCAGAGTTCTTGATCTAAGTAAGGTAGGTTACAAAGATGACCCATGGATCCTTGCTAATCGTGCTGCACAGGTCTTCTATGCTGAACAGATCATTTCTAACAATGAGAAGAAAAGCACCGACAAACCGAAGCATGTAGTTTTTCCTGGAAAACAACAAGCTATAGGAGTTGATGGTGTATCTGATTTAGAGGATTTTAACCAGTTCAATGACATGTCTCTTTTCATAGACCATCCAACCAAGATAAGGAACGTTGAGCGAAGCATCCCACGCAATTCGATGCCCTGGGTACGCCACGATGGACAAGGCAGAACAATAGCTCCCTAGATTATATAGTTGTCATGTAATTGATTATTGTTAGGACATGTCATGTAATTGATTATTGTTAGCGACAAACCGAAGCATGTAATTTTACACGACTTTCTAGAGAGGAGAGGGAGAGGGAGAGGGAGAGAGAGCTATTGTTGCCAATGTTTACACTACAAGAACGGGCATTCTAGTGACAGAGGAGGGAGAGAGAGGGAAGAGAGAGGAGGGAAAGAGGAGAGAGAGAGGAGAGAGAGAGAGGATAGAGAGGAGAGAGAGAGGAGAGAGAGAGGAGAGAGAGAGGATAGAGAGAGAGAGAGGAGAGAGAGAGGGAGAGGGGAGAGAGAGGAGCTAGGGAGAGGAGAGAGAGAGGATAGAGAGAGAGAGAGGAGCTAGGGAGAGGAGAGAGAGGAGAGAGAGAGGGAGAGATAGAGGAGGGAGAGAGAGGGAAGAGAGAGGAGGGACAGGGGAGAGAGAGGAGGGAGAGGGGAGAGAGAGGAGAGAGAGGAGAGAGAGAGGGGAGAGAGAGAGAAGTAATATATAAATATATATTATGTATACTAAATATATATATTTATGTATTACAAAAATTTATATACTTAATGTATGAATATACAATAAAAAATAATATACTAAAAACATTTCTACTGGCGGTTTTCATTGTCAACCGCCAGTAGAAAACATTTTTACTGGCGGTTGTCTATGAAAACCGCCAGTAGAAATGGCCTCCACAGTCTGTGGATGGCATTTCTACTGGCGGTTCTCTATGACAACCGCCAGTAGAAATGTTTTCTACTGGCGGTTTTCATTGTCAACCGCCAGTAGAAATGCGCCTATATAAAGGGTGGCGCGCGGGAGCCGAAAAATTTACAAGTCCCTGGCGCCAGTTCACTTCAAGACGACGCCGTCAGGCTGCTGGATTTCGACCCCGAGGTTTTCGCCGGCGATCGTCCCCGCGCCCGTCCCCACGCCGCCATTCCCGCCCCCGCACCGCCGTCTCCAGGTTTTTTCTCTTCCCCTAATCTGCCGTACCGCCGCCGTGTCTACCGCGCCGGCAGCCGCCGCCGCCGCGTTTAGTAAACCCTAGGGCACGCGCCGCCGCCGAGAGGGAGGAAGAGAGAGGAAGGAGAGGGAGAGGGAAGAGAGAGGAGGGAGAGGGAGAGGGAAGAGAGAGGAGGGCGCACGCGCCGCCGCCGCCGAGAGGGAGAGAGAGAGGAGGGAGAGGCGCGGTGAGTTCCTTTCCTCTCTGCTCTCTTCTTCCCTTCTGCTTTCCCTCTGATCCCCTCTGCTCTCTTCTTCCCTTCTGCTCAAATAGTGAATTGTTTTTTAGATTACTGAATTCTATGCAAATACTGAATTCTATACATAAGGTTAATTTGATTCAATGACCAGAGTTCCGCGAGGATATATAGCTCGGAGACGACGAACAAAAATGCGTTCATTTGCCTCAAACTTTAGAGGGGCTCATTTAAGACTTAATCGAGTGATTACTCAACAAGTAAGAAGAGCTTTTGTTTCTTCTCATCGAGATAGAGGCAGGCAAAAGAGGGATTTTCGTCGTTTGTGGATCACTCGGATAAACGCAGCAACACGGGTATATAACGTATTCAATAGTTATAGTAAATTAATACACAATCTGTCCAAGAAGGAATCGACGAGCATGTTGCAATAAATAAAAAAACTATTTATTTTTTCCCATTTTTCTTTCTTATAACAAACACAAGAATCCAAATTGGATTACTTTACTTTATATATGAGTCTGAGTCTTTCGAATAAAACATCAACAATCGGAGGGAAAGCAGAAGGGAAAGCAGAAGGGAAGAAGAGAGCAGAGAGGAATGTATTACTGAATTGTTTTTTAGACTTGAGTAATGTAAATAATTCTATGCAAATAGTGTATGTAGATCATAATGTATTAATATGCAGATCGTAATTGCTATTAGTTCCTTTATATTTTGTTATTATAGACAGTTTGCATGAACACTTCATATGTGTTCAAATGTATGTTAGTGTAGATCCACCTGAAGCCTGCTCCACTTGGGCGAACAAAAGAGCTGCATGTTCAGTGCCGCCCACAGCTATATTTGCCTCTGGTGGTTTATGTTCTTTTTCATCCTTCTTTGGACGCTTACAGTCTTGTGTCCAGTGACCATAGATGCCACAATTTCTGCACCTCCCTTTCCTCCTCGGAGTTCCTTTGGAAGTGAGCTTGCCTTTGTTAGAACTGCCACTACTGCCCACATCAGAACGATGTGTCATCTTGGGTTTCCACTGACCAGCACTTCCATTGTTACCTTCCTTCCTTGTCAGCCATGTATTTTGTATGAACCTCTTGGAGAGTGTCAAGTCAATGAACTATCTTCGAGTACTATTGGGAAGTGTATCTCTTTGATGTATTTTTTTTTCTAGTGATATCGATGGTGTCGAGTAGCACCAAATTTGGACTTGTGTCCATATCTATAGATGCTAGTAGTTGAGCACTAGCGCCTACAATCTTGACTACCTCATCCCTATTCTCTGTAGGACCCCAAGAAGAGATTAAACCCTGTAGTCTACCACCTCCCGTTATTTGTGGGCTTCACCGATGGCTGGAAACATTTGGTGATAGCAAACGACCTTCGGGCTGAAGACGTCTGCGAGCTTGTTAAGAGGCCAGACGATGTTGAGCCGGTGTACTATGTCCGGATGTGTGGTCACAAAATTAAAAGCTGCCCCGGCTGCATGTGTGTGCTTCTCTTCTCTTAGGTGGGGTGCTAAGTGATCTTAGTAGCCGACATAAGAGAAGAGAAGCGCACAGATGAAGCCGGGGCGGCTTTAAATTTTGTGACCACACATCCGGACAGAGTACACCGGCTCACCATCGTCTGGCCCCTTAACAAGCTCGCAGACGTCCACAGCCCGAAGGTCGTTTGATGTCACCAAATGTTTCCCGCCCTCGGTGAAGCCCACAAATAACGGGAGGTGGTAGACCACAGGGCTTAATCTCTTCTTGGGGTCCTACAGGGCTTAATCTCTTCTTGGGGTCCTTCAGCATGGCTGTGATGTTATAATGCTGAAGGACCCCAAGAAGAGATTAAGCCCTGTAGTCTACCACCTCCCGTTATTTGTGGGCTTCACCGATGGCTGGAAACATTTGGTGATAGCAAACGACCTTCGGGCTGAAGACGTCTGCGAGCTTGTTAAGAGGCCAAACGATGTTGAGCTGGTGTACTATGTCCGGATGTGTGGTCACAAAATTAAAAGCTGCCCCGGCTGCATGTGTGTGCTTCTCTTCTCTTAGGTGGGGTGCTAAGTGATCTTAGTAGCCGACATAAGAGAAGAGAAGCGCACAGATGAAGCCGGGGCGGCTTTAAATTTTGTGACCACACATCCGGACAGAGTACACCGGCTCACCATCGTCTGGCCCCTTAACAAGCTCGCAGACGTCCACAGCCCGAAGGTCGTTTGATGTCACCAAATGTTTCCCGCCCTCGGTGAAGCCCACAAATAACGGGAGGTGGTAGACCACAGGGCTTAATCTCTTCTTGGGGTCCTACAGGGCTTAATCTCTTCTTGGGGTCCTTCAGCATGGCTGTGATGTTATAATGCTGAAGGACCCCAAGAAGAGATTAGGGTTAAGGGTTTAGTGCCTGAGGATGTATTTAATTATACTATTTGTTAATATGAATTTAATTATTGCTTACGTTAATATGTGTTAATATGTATTTAATTATTGCTTATGTATTTGTATATATATAGCTCAATGAGTTCTCCGATCAAGGACCAAGATTTAGTGCCCGAGCACATGGACAAGAGTGTTGCTCAAGAACAATCCAGCAGTCCCGGATATGAAACGCCTAGCGACCCTTTTCCTACCACTAGCATAGATAGGGCCGCTCTCCGTGAGTTGCAACGTGACCCTACTTATGATCCACAAGAAGCTGAGGTAAAAGTACGCATCTTTAGCTTCGTATGTGTACCCTACTGATTTCACATGCATGATCTCTTGTGCATTTTATTACATGAATAGGAGGTCGTGTCTGAATTTCGTGCGATACTCGAAGAAGCCGTGGCACGAAACGAAGACGTACTGGAGCCGACCCAAGACGCACCGGAACAGACCAAGACAACAACCGAGACGTCAAGGAAAAGGAAGCAAAGCGATCGAAAAAGAGGTGACAGGGGGCTGAACAAGTTTCCCGACCAAACATACAAAATCTCAGACGTGAGCCCGAAAGGTCAGCCCCTAGCTCCGGAAGAGGCACTACCTAAGTTCCGGAATGCACTTGGGTTTTTAGTTAGAGATAATCTTGACATAACAATACGACAGTGGAGAGATGTGCCAGATGATGTCAAGAATCAAATATGGAATAAGCTATTAATGAGGTTCGTTCTGCCTCGGGGTTCAGAAGAACTCGTGAAGGAATACACGATGAAGCAGCTTGCAATCAATTTCCGAAACTGGAGGTCTGAGATGAACACAAAGTTTGCAAAGAAAGGTCTGGACCCGACCAAAAAATATAAAATCTCAGCAGGTCAGTGGGCAGTATTTCTAGAGCAGAGGAGCAGCCCTGATTTCATATCTCTAAGTGAGGCAAATTCAGAACTATCAAAGAAGAACAAGTACCGCCACCACCTAGGCACAGGTGGTTACAAGCGTCAGGTTCCTAAATGGAGACAAGAAGACGCCGAGAAGAAGGCCGCAGGGTTGCCGACGCTGTCCGAGCAACTTGGTGAAAGGGTGGCAAATTGGCTCCGTGCTAGAAAACCAAGGGAAACCGAGACCGGTGTATCTTTTGATGATCCCATTGTCGAAGAAGCGGCAAAAAACATATATACAATGGCAGCTAAGCAGAGCGAAGGAACTTTTAAGCCACAAAGGGAAAGAGACATCCTAACAGCTGGTCTCGGTAACCCTGAGCATCCTGGCCGTGTACGAGGAATCTCGTCTAAGGAAGGATGGAAGGAAGGATTCGGACAACAGTGGGAAAGTCTGTACAGGAAACGTGATCGATACAAGGAAGAGATGGCGGATTATTTTAAGGAGGAGGCCAAGAAAGAGTTCAAAGCCATGATGTCTCAAATGCTATCGAATCCTCCTCCAGAATTGATGCAACAGTTGGCGAGTGTGATGTCTGTTCAACAGATGACCACTCCACAAATACAAATAATTCCAGCAGCTCAACCGCCGGCTTCCACAGATTGTACGACATTACCAAGCTCTGTTGCTTCAACGGGAAATAAGGACCGTTATCCAGTTGATGACATCACAAGGCCTGTGGCGTGCACACTGGTTATAAGATATGGTATTAACAATAAACGTACAAAGAAAGTAGCCACAGGCCTTGCGATCCCAGGACGTAAGTTCCATGGAAATGATATTCCAGATGATTATTGCAAAGTAGAAGTGTCGTCGGTCCTCCAAGGATCCGAGGACGACATGCTAGACATCCCTGGGCCCGAAGGTATCGAGAAACTTGGACAAGCTATCAACAATTTTATCCTTTGGCCTCGAAGGGATGTCGATTTGCTTGATTGGTCGAATTCGTCGCAGGCGTCGCAGGCCCAACCGTCTCCGCCTTCTCAAATTTTTGCTCCTATTGTACATCCATCATCCTCACCTCCTCAAACTTCACATGCTGCTCCTCATCCTTTTTCTGACCCACCGTCTCCGCCACAAGCATCACCATTCAGGGCTCCACCACCTTCTCCTCCCCATCCTCTTGGTGACCCACTGTCTACGCCACCATCAAGGGATCCACCTTCTCCACAACCATCAAATGATCCAAGGCCATCAAAGAAATCTAAACTTCCTATTCCAAAATTGGTGTCCCCGTATCAGAAAAAGAAGAGTAAAGCAACTACTGCTGGCACAGCTCGGTTTTTGAAAGGGATTGGATGGAGCCTCACGTCACAAACTGTTGATTTGGCCAAGCACGAGGAGTCTGCAAAAAAGGCTGAGGCAATGGCCGCAAAAATAAAGAAGCCAACTAAGGCAGATTACAAAAACGTGCCTAAAAAATATGTGCCGGGCAGACCTCTGCTACCTCTTGAGAAACTAAGAAAGGTCCCGGCTGGTGTTAAAAGGTTGCATGACTGGTACATGCGGGCATCATCGGTTGGCATCGACACCATCAGTGTGCATATACCAGACCATGCTTTTATTGGTTCGGACCAAAAGGCCGTTGTTACATTCGAGGACATGTGGTTAATGATGAACCTTCAGAGACTCGACGTGCAACTTGTAACGATGTTTGCATTGTAAGTGTCGCTCATACTTCCACATATGTGTGTTATTATTAGTGAGCTGTATAAAATTTCAATATCTGACATGCACGTGTGACTTGCAGAATGCAACATGATCAGCAGGAGATTCTTTACGGTACCAAGCCCAATGCTAGTGCCAGTAAAAGGGTTGGGTATCTCAACCCAATACTTATATCCGAGGAAAGCCACACTTTTAGAATCGGGAAAGACAACGATGAATTACGGGGAAAGACGGACGAAGAAGTTGAGAAGCGTATAAAGGATATGAAGAAGGATTTTGAAGCTCGATACGCCACCTATATAGGACATGCAATGCTTCAATTTCAAGACAGGGAAGCCATAATAGCCCCGTACAACTTTAAGTAAGTGTGATTTTGCATAAATAAAATCAATAATTTCAATACACATGCATCACAAATTTGATTCGTATAGGGACCACTGGATATGCTTCCTCATTTATCCTAAGGTTGGAAAGGTGCTGGTGCTCGACTCCTTGAACTTCGACCCTTCGACATATGCAGAATTCCTCAGCACCTTAGAGCTGTAAGCCTTTTCTATGCATGCATACTTTTATCGATTAAAATTTGAGAATAACATGGTGATTCTATTTGAGATCACAGGGCTTTTAGGTTTTATAAGTTTAAAGGTGGAAAGTACGACCTGTCGAAACAACGCGTGCCACTAGACATCCATCATCACTGGCCGGTAAGTATGTGATTTTATGAATACATATCATACACAATGTTGCAACTAAATAACCAATCTCCCGTTATGTAGTGCCACAAGCAACCACAAGGATCGGTCCTATGTGGATTCTATGCGTGCGAGTTCATGAGAGTGAACGGACGATACATCACGAACCCTGACAAGGTATTATTAGTAATAGTCAAGTATGTATTTATGTCATTAAAGATGCAAATGTGTTATTATTGAGTATAAATAGATGATGTTTATAAAATTCCTTTACAGCAATTTCAACGAGGAAACCCGGAGAACTTGACCGAAGCTGCATTGTATGGCATAGTCGAGGACCTCTGCACATTCATATTGAAAGAGGTCATTCCCGCAGAAGGAAAATATCACGATGCTTCCGGGACATTAGCTTTGCCAGAGTTCAGAATACTAACAGAAATTAGTAGATTATCTCTTAGCCGAGATAGTTATTAGAGCTTAGGTGAAAACTTATGATGTATAGAATGCATGAAGCATATATGGTTGTAAACAGAATACTTTGATGTATATAAATGTATGTATGTTGCTTTCAATATCAATATAGATCTATATATATATATATGTTTGTGTGTGTGTAAATAAATATATATATATAATTCAGTATTGTTTGAAATTTTGAAAAAAGGCGGGAAAACTTCCACTGGCGGCTAAATAAAGAAAACCGCCAGTGAAAAGTGCATTTCCACTGCCGGTTTGCTTTATAAAACCGCCAGTGGAAATGCATTTCCACTGGCGGTTTTCTTTATTCAGCCGCCAGTGGAAATGCACTTTTCACTGGCGGTTCCTTAAGAAAACCGCCAGTGAAAATGCACTTTTCACTGGCGGTTCCAAAATAACCGCCAGTGGAAATGCTGATTTCCACTGACCCCTAGCACTGGCGGTACTGAAAAACGCCTGTGTAAATAGGTTTAGAACCGCCACTATAGAGCTTCTGTGTACTAGTGCCCTTGGCTGATTAACTAGGAAAGCTAGTGGAGGTCTTCCTTACCCGAAAGGGGCAAGGGCAGTAGGGGAGTGGTCAGTGTAGGGAGGTCCTTGGTTGATTTTGCTGCGATGGCGGTCAGGCAAGAACCCTGCACTGGAGCTTCCTATAAACTGTAGCGGGATTTCTGAAGCTAGTGGAACTTTGTAAAGGCCTCGTAGTGTTACCCTGCCTCACCTCCTCGGTAGAGGTGTATGGGATTGGACGTCTCTTAGCAGATGAGTAACATGACTTGTGGGTAAAGATGCGCAACCTCTGCAGAGTGTAAAACTAGTATACTAGCCGTGCTCACGGTCATGAGCGGCTCGGACCCTCACATGATTAATTATGGAACTTAAATTTAATTTGACATTTGCATCACATTTGGTATTATTTTACTATTACTTTTCTTTATTATTATTAAGGTTTGGTATTTACTTACACTTAGTAACTGCTAATAAAATTTTGACCAACTTATAAAAGCAATGCTCAACCTCAGCCTTTATTTCATTGATCAGCCTTACACTACATGAACTCCCACCTTTGGTGAGCTCATGCCACATTATTCCCCACGACTTGTTGAGCTATGAACGTATGTGAGCTCACTCTTGCTGTCTCACACCCCCCCACAGGAGAAGAACAGGTGGTCGAAGAGGAGCCGCCTGACACCGAGGCATTCGATCTGATCTAGGTGGCATTTCTCAGTCGACATTGGCGCCGACGATCCTTAGTTCGTTTTATATTTATCTTTATTTTGTAATAAGTCTTCCGCTATGTAATAAATACTCTGATGTTTTGTGACATTTATCTCTATACACTCTGTTATTATATATGTTGTCTTCTTTGGCGCATGTATGAGATGCACCCGGCTTTGTCCTTTAAAACCGGGTGTTACAGAAGTGGTATCAGAGGAATGTTGACTGTAGGACGAAACCTAGATAGAAATGGACAACCCTTACCTACTTATCTCATTTTGATTCATTCTACACTTACCTTACTCTGATTCTTTCTATACTTATCTTGATCCTGTCTCACCTTCTACTGTTCTACTCTGATCATTCTTACCTTTTCTACTCTTAGACAAGATGGATTTCACACCTTGGAATCCCTACCCCTATGACATTTTTAAGAGATAGGAAGCCTAAGACAAAATTAAAACTATTTTCTCTATTAAAAATGTTGGTTGATTGTTCTGATGATCAATGCCTGATTTGCTTCTTTGATTGATTGAAATATTATATATGGACATCTTAGCATGTGCCAGCATAAGGTAATAAATTAGCTATGGTAGGTAAAACATTAAACTGCTTAGCTAATAAATCCTCCAAAGTAACATGATTTGTAATTACTGCCTTGTCTACTGCTCTTTCTTACCATATGTATCTAACTCAGATGGTCAATACCAGGAGGGGTGGTGGAATTGATTTGCCTCCTAATCGACACACTCGAAGGATTTATAGACAACCTCAGCCACAGCCAACAGAGATGAATCGTCCTAATCCTCCACCAGGCGGAGTTGACCCATTGGTTGCTGCTCAGATGGCGGTGATGCAGCAAATGGCGGACACTATGGCTGATATGCGTGCACAGATGCAGCAAGAACGCCAGGAGATGCGTCAGGAAAGAGAAGATATACGCCAGGAGTTGCGCCAGGAGAGAGAGGAGATACGCCAGGAGAGAAGGGCGCAACAACAGCAGCTGCAACAACAACTTCAACAACAGCAGCAACAACAACAAGTGCCATTGCCTCCACCACCACCACCAGTTCCACCTTGTGATAAGCACTGGGAGTTTATGAGCCATAAGCCACCGACCTTTGCCAGTTCGCCAGATCCACTTGATGCAGATAATTGGCTAAAAGCAATTGAGAAGATGCTCAACATCGCCCAATGCTCAGACCGGGAGAAAGTTCTTTATGCCTCAGGTCGTCTGACAGGTCCTGCTGCTGACTGGTGGGATTCTTATACTGCTGCCCACGATGCTGCTGATATTATTACTTGGGTAGAGTTCAGCACACAATTCAGGAACTACCATATTCCAGCTGGTATGATAAAGATCAAGAAGAAGGAGTTTCTGTCATTGAAGCAAGGTAACATGTCAGTCAGCGAGTACAGAGACAAATTTATTCAGCTGTCGAGATATGCTCTGGAGGAAGTTGCTGAGGATGAGAGAAAGCAGGAGCACTTTATCGAAGGACTTAATGGACCCTTGCAGTATGCACTGGTTGCACACACCTTTCCATCATTTCAGAGGCTACTGGATAAGGCTCTTGCTATTGAACACAAGCGTGTTCAACTGGGTGATTTGAAGAGGAAGGCTATCTCACAAGGACAGGGTAGCAACAGTGTTCGTCCTCGCTACAGTTCACCACAGGGTACACCGACTCGACCGGGAGGACCGCGCCCAGTTTAGCAATCACCACTGAGGACTCCACCTCCTCGACAGGCTACCCCCACTGGCACCCCGACGAAGTTTTCAGGACAGAGTTCAGGCACTACTTGTTTCAAGTGTGGGAAGACTGGTCATTATGCAAATGTCTGCCCACAGAGGATTGCTACTACTCCAGTTCAGAACAAGCAACAGACTCCTGGCAAGGGATATTCTATAGCCAGGGTGAATCAAGTCAGCGTTGATGATACTCCTGATGGTGGTGACATCGTACTTGGTATGTTTTATGTTAATGCAATTCCTGCAACCATATTATTTGATTCTGGTGCTACACATTCATTCATGTCTGCTAGATATGCCAACGCAAATGAAATACCACTGCTAAATATGAGAAAACCCATGATAGTAATTACACCTAAAGGGCCTGTTGAGGCGAATCAAATGACACGTAGATTGACATTGACCATTATGGGTAGAGATTTTGGAGTTACTGCTATAATATTAGAGTCAAGCAGTATAGATCTGATCCTTGGTATGTCATGGCTAAGAAAGGCAAAGGTCGTTATAGCATGTGGTAGAGGTACCGTAGAGCTCACTACCACTAAAGGAGAAAGATTTCAAGTTAATATTGCAGTAACCTCCTCATCCATGCGTGCAATGTTCTTTATGCCTGAGGAGTTTGTTGGTGACAACATCCGGGTGGTTAGAGATTTTCTGGATGTCTTTCCAGAGGAGTTACCAGGGATGCCACCAGATAGGGGAGTTGAGTTTGTGATTGATCTTTTACCTGGAACCGCTCCTATTTCTAAACGGCCATATAGGATGTCCATAGAGGAGTTGAAAGAACTTAAGAAGCAGTTAACTGAGTTACAAGAAGCGGGGTATATTCGTCCGAGTTCCTCACCTTGGGGAGCACCGGTGTTATTTGTGCAGAAGAAGGATGGATCGCAACGAATGTGCGTGGACTATAGATCACTTAATGATGTCACGGTGAAGAACAAGTACCCATTACCCCGTATTGAGGATTTGTTTGACCAGATGAGAGGAGCCAGGGTATTCTCGAAGATTGATCTCCGATCAGGATACCATCAGATGAAGATTAGACCATCAGATATTCCTAAGACGGCTTTCTCAACCCGATATGGATTATATGAGTTTACTGTTATGTCATTTGGATTAACCAATGCACCGGCTTATTTCATGAATTTGATGAACAAAGTGTTTATGGAGTATTTGGACAGATTCGTCGTGGTGTTTATCGATGATATTCTGATCTATTCTAGGAATGAAAGTGATCATGAACAACATCTAAGGTTGGTGCTACAAAAGCTGCGAGATAATCAACTCTACGCTAAGTTCAGCAAGTGCGAGTTTTTGATTGACAAGGTGCCATTCCTTGGTCATATTATTTCTAATGGAGGAATAGCAGTGGATCCTGCTAAAGTGAAGGAGATAATGGGGTGGAGAGTGCCCACTACAGTTACTGAGATTCGGAGTTTCTTGGGACTCGTAGGATATTATCGGAGATTTATTGAAGGGTTCTCTAAAATTGCTAAGCCTATGACATCGCTTTTGGAAAAAGGAAGAGAATTCAAGTGGGATGAGAAGTGCCAAGAAAGCTTTGATCAATTGAAGGAGAGACTAATGTCGCCACCAGTATTAATTATGCCAGATCTACAGAAGGGATTTGACATTTACTGTGATGCATGTGGACAAGGACTTGGATGTGTGCTCATGCAAGAAGGACATGTGATCGCCTATGCATCTCGTCAGTTGCGGAAACATGAATTGAACTACCCCACTCACGACTTGGAACTGGCTGCCATTGTGCATGCACTTAAGATTTGGAGACACTACATCATGGGAACTAAGTGCCAAGTATACACGGATCATAAGAGCTTGAAGTACATATTCACTCAGAAGGATCTCAACCTTAGGCAACGCCGTTGGTTGGAGCTCATTAAGGATTATGATTTGGAGATTCATTACCACCCAGGCAAGGCAAATTTGGTTGCAGATGCCTTGAGTCGGAAGGAGCATGTTCACTCCGCTTTCGTTGTCCAGTTACCTGATGAATTATCAAAAGATTTTGAGAGGCTCAACCTGGGAATTGTTACACATACGGAAGGAGTTACCATAGAATTGGAACCTACCTTGGAGCAAGAAATCCGCAAAGGACAGATTGGTGATGCCAAAATCCAGGAGATCAAGGATCTGATAACAGAGGGTAGAGGCCCAGAGTTCACGGAGGATGAGCAAGGCACGATATGGTTCAAGAATCGGATCTGTGTTCCCGAAGTTGATAGCCTTCGGGAAACTATATTGAAGGAAGCACATGACTCAGTTTATTCTATCCACCCTGGAAGTACTAAGATGTATCAGGATGTGAAGCAAAAGTATTGGTGGTATGGTTTGAAGAGAGATGTGGCTGCACATGTGGCTATGTGCGATGTGTGCCGAAGAGTTAAGGCTGAACACCAGAGGCCAGCCGGACTACTGCATCCACTGAAGATACCTGAGTGGAAATGGGAAGAGATTGGTATGGACTTCATTGTTGGATTACCCCGCACGTCTGCTGGATATGATTCTATATGGGTGATTGTGGACAGGCTAACTAAAGTAGCCCACTTTATTCCAGTGAAGACCACGTATCAGGAGCCAAGTTGGCAGAGTTGTACATGGCACGGATTGTATGCCTACATGGTGTGCCAAAGAAGATTGTGTCAGACCGGGGGTCACAGTTTACCTCCCGGTATTGGAAGAAGTTACACGAGTCCTTGGATACAAGATTGAATTTTAGTTTGGCTTACCACCCACAGACTGATGGGCAGACTGAGAGGACCAACCAAGTGCTAGAGGATATGTTAAGAGCTTGTGCTCTTAAACATGGTGGTAGTTGGGATAAGAGTCTACCGTATGCGGAATTCTCATATAATAATAGCAATCAGGCCAGTTTGAAGATGTCACCGTTTGAGGCTTTATATGGCAGAAAGTGCAGGACTCCACTATATTGGGATCAAACTGGGGAAAGGCAGTTGTTTGTGTAGGAAACGGGTGACGCCTAAGAGGGGGGGGGGTGAATTAGGACTTCTAAAACTTTTACTAGACTAGGCCACAATTAAATCCCTAGAGCAAAACCTATGCAAATAATCAAAAACTAGAATGTGCAAACTAGGTTTTGTCTAAGTGTTGCTATCTCTACCGCAAAAGGCTAAGTTTCAATCTACACTAAATAAGTATGACTACAAGATTGAAACTTGAATGCTTAATATAAATGCGGAATGTAAAGAGCTAAGTAGAGAAGCAAACTCTCGTGGATGACGCCGGTATTTTTACCGAGGTATCCGGAACCGCGCAAGGTCCCGACTAATCCTCGTTGGTGCCCCTACGCAAAGGGAAGCCCACGCGAGGGCCAAGCACCACGGTCGAGTAACTCCGTAGAGAGCCGCGGGCCTTCTCCACGCGCAAGTGGTGCTCCGCTTCCGGCTCCTCTCGGACGCTCCCCGCCGTCTCCACTATCGAGCTTCCGGCCGAAACGCCGCGGGCCTCGTTCCCTCCGGTACACGGTGGCGGCCGTGACACAAACGCGGTTGTCACGGTCTCGCAAGACTCTCGCCCCACTCGGTACAATTACAACGACTCACGCAAGAGCCGAGGGGTTGTGTGGTTTTACAAAACTCACTCAACTAACTAGGATTCACCTAGAGCAAGCGCTAAAGCGGTCTAACTAACCTAAGCACTTCGCAAAGCACCTACGCTAATCACCGAGTGATTCTATTAAGCACTTGGGTGTTTGAGCTCTTGGAAATATGCACTATGTGTATTGGTATGTTGCTTGGGCTCTCACACTTGAGAATGGCCGGTTGGGGTGGTATTTATAGCCTCCAAGCCCCCAACTAGCCGTTGGACAGAAAGCAGCAGCTTTCTGTCGTCGGGTGCACCGGACAGTCCGGTGCACACCGGACACTGCACTGTAGCATGTCCGGTGCCGCCACGTCAGCCGACCGTTGGCGCCTGTAGCAGTCGACCGTTGGATCCGACCGTTGGATTCGACCGTTGCCGTCTGCCCGTTGGCACACCGGACAGTCCGGTGCACACCGGACAGTCCGGTGCTATAGCCAGAGAGCGCCTGTCTGTGGCCTCTCTGCGCAAACTGTCTGGTGTCTCACCGGACAGTCCGGTGCACACCGGACACCAATGTCCGGTGCGCCACCAGGCGCTGGCTGACAGCCCTTCGTCTTGGATTTCTTTGCTGATTTCTTCGGGCTTCTTTGTTCTTGAGTATTGGACTCCTGTGCATCTTTTTATGTCTTCTTTTGAGGTGTTGCATCCTCATTGCCTTGGTCCAATTCTCTTCGCATCCTGTGAACTATAAACACAAACACTAGAAAACTTATTAGTTCACGGATTGTGTTGTTCATCAAACACCAAAACTCAATTAGCCAAATGGCCCGGGGTCTATTTTCCTCACAATCTCCCCCTTTTTGGTGATTGATGACAACACAACCAAAGCAAGCAAATAATACAAGTATTTGAGTGAAAATATGCAATCTACTTGCTAAGATGCATGATTGTCCCCACAATGTGAAATTATGGACTTAAGCCTCCCCCTAACTCCATAATTCACTTACTTCCTATTTTTGGACCAAATAACCAAAACCACTTAAAAAGCCATTTGTAGATATAAAATTTTAAATTGGTGGTGTTTGGTGTTTGAAATAGTGAAATAGTTTTCATTGCTTTGGTCCCTAAACTTCTCCCCCTTTGGCATCAACCACCGAAAAGGAAGACATTAAAAGCATGTAGGAAGTAAATAAAAGCTTGCCCTCATCAAGAATTGTATCAAATGATATCACTAGAAGGATATTAAATTAAACCATGAATGATACCACATGTAGGAATCCTCAAAAGATTACTCCCCCTAAATGAGTTGTCTCTTTTAGAAAGAGTTTTTTCTCCCCCTTTAGAGATGAAGAAATACTCCCCCTGACAGAGATCCTCTACTTAGGAAAAAGCATGTGAAAATTAGAGGTGCAAGACATGATTTGAAAAGACTAGCTTCCCTTATGCATAGGTAACAGAATATGAGTTAACTACTTATGCATTTTTAGCAACATGGAAGCATAAGATATGAAATAGTCTAATCAAATATTGGAGAAGACATGTAAATGATACTGAATATAGTCTCAAAAGATACCAATTGAAAGTCAATGGTGAGCTTGAGAGACATAAGAGTTCTTGGAGATTTTGCAGTGGAAGATTGTTGTCTTTCTCCGGGGACTTCATTTTCCTTACAATGAGACTATCACATGAAATAGACTTGAAAAGATGTCAGTCTCAAAATGTTGGATTATAGAGTAACCTCCCCCTAAAGGTGTGCATACAAGTTTTGAATACTTGTAGGAGACATGCACTTTGACTTGATATCAAGAGGGGCAAATTATCCATAATCCAAACTTTGGCACATATAAGTTAAATGATACACTTTGTAGAAATCAAAATTTTCAATTGATGCATCATTTACTATGGAGTGATATAGAAGCTATGTGCCGTGCTTTAACTAAACATTTTAAGCCATGTAGGTTTGC
The DNA here is from genome assembly GCA_029449295.1 of Zea luxurians. Lineage (NCBI taxonomy): Eukaryota > Viridiplantae > Streptophyta > Magnoliopsida > Poales > Poaceae > Zea > Zea luxurians. Next base: position 5,506,892 of record JAOPSE010000064.1, on the reverse strand, counting down.
TTAAGTATATGAATTTAAAACTAGCAATCCTACCATATGATTTACCTAGTATGCATGATTTTGAACAAAAGTACATAACAAATGTAATACTAGGCAAGAAAGGTAAACTAGATAAAAAATAAATAGATACGCATATCTAAAAATGAAAAATGCAATAAAACTAGTTACCTTAGTCATGGGTGGGAAATTTGGGTCCAAAATTTTCACTAACCCACTTGGCAATAAACTTGATCCAATATGATGTATCCCATGATATACATCCCAATTTAGCCAAGTCTCCAAATTTCCCGATGACCTTCGGTCCACTCACTTCCCTTTCGGGATCCAAACCTTCTTGGTGCTTTTCATGGTTGTAATTATCTCCTTCGGCACCCAGATGCGTTTGGCCCCTTTTCCTTTGTTGGCTTGCTTGTTGGCCTTGATTGCTATCACCTTTCCATTCTTTTTCTTCTTGATCAAGTATGGTGTAGCATCCTTTTTGTTCACCTTTTTGATGTAGGTGTTGGAGATTTTGCTTGATGGCTTTTGCTTGAGCTTTTGCCTTTGTTTATCCCCGGTCATCGCCTTGCATTGGAAAGACTTGTGGCCTTCCTTGTGGCATAGCCTACAAATCACAGTTTCTCCCTCTACAGGCTTGTTCACTCCCGCAGTGGTGTTATCCTGTGGAGGTCGGATTTGTTTGGCTTTGCCTTTCTTGTCATACAAAGCCTTGCCAAGGCGAGCCACTTCTTGCTTTAATCGTTCATTTTCCTTTGCAACCTCATCCGAACATGTCTCTACAACAATATTCTCAACAACGACTTGGTTGCAGGGGTTAGAATCGTCAATTAAATCAAAGCAGGAAGTAGAAGCATCTTTCTTAATAATTTCAGGTATTTCAACTAAAGATGCTGCTGGGGTGCTACCAATGTTTTCTAGCTTAGTAGTTAGCTCATTATTGTGTATGCTAAGAATTTCCATTTTCTCTAGCAAATTTTCAATAGCTTCTTGGGAGCTAGCTAACTTAGCCTTAAGTTTTTCATTCTTTTTAATAAGGCTATCATCGGTAGCAGTGGATGGAGCACTAGATTCTAATAGCTCAATTTTAGTTGATAGCTCACTATTTAGGTTTGCAAAAGTTTCAAATTTTTCTAGCAAACCTTTGTAATCATTTTGGGAGCTAACCAGCTTATTTTTCAAAGTTTTAAGTTGAGCTTTTTGCTTAGTGCAAACATCCTGGAAAAAATTAACGGCTTCCGCAAGTTCTTCTAGAGAGGCCTTTCCCTCGCCTTCATCATCACTACTACTTTCATCACTAGAGGATGGAATGCTTTTGTTACCTCTTGCCATAAGGCATTTGTGTGATGACCGTGATGATCGTGACGAGGACCGGTGGTTGCGCGTCCTTGGAGGTTCATCTTCACTTGAAGAATCATCCCAAGTTCTAACACTTGTTAGCGCCTGGCCTTTGCTCCCATATCTTTGTTGTGGTAGCAGGGAGATAATCTTCCTCACAATGTCCGCATCACCTAGCTTATTAATGCCAATAGAGTTGAGCTCATTGATAATTAGATTCAAACGAGAATACATGTCTCTAACAAGCTCATCATCTTTCATGGCAAAAGAATTATACTCATTTAAGACTAGGCAATGTTTTTGCTCACGGACATTGGATGTGCCGTCATGGAGCTCATGCAATTTTAGCCAAATCTCATTAGCAGTTTTCAAGGTAAATACTTGATTAAAAATATCCATGCTAAGAGATTCATACAAGCAATTTTTGGCTCTAGCATTTAAATGAATTTCTTTTTCCTCACTCGTGGTGGGTTTCTCGGGATTCTTGAGGGGTTTCATCCCGTCACGAGTGACTCTCCAAACACCTAGATCAACGGCCTCTAGATAACAAGCCATTCTAGCACTATAATATGGAAAGTTAGTGCCGTCGAAGTGTGGTGGCCTATGGGTATCCATCCCTTCCTCTAAAAAGCGTTGGCTCTTTTAGCGGCGAAGCTAAAGCGTTTCAAATGAGCCAAACCGGCTCTGATACCACTTGTAGGAAACGGGTGACGCCTAAGAGGGGGGGTGAATTAGGACTTCTAAAACTTTTACTAGACTAGGCCACAATTAAATCCCTAGAGCAAAACCTATGCAAATAATCAAAACTAGAATGTGCAAACTAGGTTTTGTCTAAGTGTTGCTATCTCTACCGCAAAAGGCTAAGTTTCAATCTACACTAAATAAGTATGACTACAAGATTGAAACTTGAATGCTTAATATAAATGCGGAATGTAAAGAGCTAAGTAGAGAAGCAAACTCTCGTGGATGACGCCGGTATTTTTACCGAGGTATCCGGAACCGCGCAAGGTCCCGACTAATCCTCGTTGGTGCCCCTACGCAAAGGGAAGCCCACGCGAGGGCCAAGCACCACGGTCGAGTAACTCCGTAGAGAGCCGCGGGCCTTCTCCACGCGCAAGTGGTGCTCCGCTTCCGGCTCCTCTCGGACGCTCCCCGCCGTCTCCACTATCGAGCTTCCGGCCGAAACGCCGCGGGCCTCGTTCCCTCCGGTACACGGTGGCGGCCGTGACACAAACGCGGTTGTCACGGTCTCGCAAGACTCTCGCCCCACTCGGTACAATTACAACGACTCACGCAAGAGCCGAGGGGTTGTGTGGTTTTACAAAACTCACTCAACTAACTAGGATTCACCTAGAGCAAGCGCTAAAGCGGTCTAACTAACCTAAGCACTTCGCAAAGCACCTACGCTAATCACCGAGTGATTCTATTAAGCACTTGGGTGTTTGAGCTCTTGGAAATATGCACTATGTGTATTGGTATGTTGCTTGGGCTCTCACACTTGAGAATGGCCGGTTGGGGTGGTATTTATAGCCTCCAAGCCCCCAACTAGCCGTTGGACAGAAAGCAGCAGCTTTCTGTCGTCGGGTGCACCGGACAGTCCGGTGCACACCGGACACTGCACTGTAGCATGTCCGGTGCCGCCACGTCAGCCGACCGTTGGCGCCTGTAGCAGTCGACCGTTGGATCCGACCGTTGGATTCGACCGTTGCCGTCTGCCCGTTGGCACACCGGACAGTCCGGTGCACACCGGACAGTCCGGTGCTATAGCCAGAGAGCGCCTGTCTGTGGCCTCTCTGCGCAAACTGTCTGGTGTCTCACCGGACAGTCCGGTGCACACCGGACACCAATGTCCGGTGCGCCACCAGGCGCTGGCTGACAGCCCTTCGTCTTGGATTTCTTTGCTGATTTCTTCGGGCTTCTTTGTTCTTGAGTATTGGACTCCTGTGCATCTTTTTATGTCTTCTTTTGAGGTGTTGCATCCTCATTGCCTTGGTCCAATTCTCTTCGCATCCTGTGAACTATAAACACAAACACTAGAAAACTTATTAGTTCACGGATTGTGTTGTTCATCAAACACCAAAACTCAATTAGCCAAATGGCCCGGGGTCTATTTTCCTCACAGTTTGGACCCGAGATTATACAGGAAGCAGAAGAACAAGTCCAGCAAATAAGGGAGAATTTGAGAACTGCACAGTCCAGGCAGAAGAGCTATGCTGATACCTGGAGAAGACTGCTTGAGTTTAAAGAGGGAGATTATGTCTATTTGAAGGTGTCACCACTCCGGGGTATGAGAAGATTCAAAGTCAAAGGAAAGTTGTCCCCTCGCTTTATTGGACCCTTCTTAATCTTAAAGCGAGTGGGAGAGGTTGCATACCAATTGGAGTTACCGGATCATCTTGCAGATGTTCATAATGTTTTTCATGTATCTCAGCTGAAGAAATGTCTCAGGGTACCTGAAGAACAGTTACCAATGGAAGACCTTAGTGTTCAAGAGGATCTGACTTATGCTGAGTACCCCATCAAGATTTTGGATACTTTGACTCGAGTTACGAGAAATAAGGTTATAAAGATGTGCAAAGTGCAATGGAGCCACCACGGTGAAGATGAAGCAACTTGGGAAAGGGAGGAAGAGCTTCGCATAGATTTTCCCCACCTTTTCCCTAGATCTTCCTAAATCTCGAGGACGAGATTATTTTTAAGGGGGGTAGGATTTGTAATACTCAAAATTGTGTACAAGAAATACATGGTATTTCCTTATTTTATGTGCCTTATTTGCATCATGAAAAGAGCATATATAGAAGGAAAAGTGATTAAATCAAAACAAAGATACTAAGATAAAAGAAAGTGCATCTCGTTGGGTCTTATTTGTTTGTGCATTTAATAATAATAACAATATATATAATATTCAAGGGGAGAATTCGAAGTTAACTAAAATGGTGCACTTTAGGAAATTGGAAATAATGTATATAAAGCAAGAGAGAAAATACTATGCAAAATAGAATAAATTTGTAAATCAATAAAATTTATTCATACTATGTTCACGGGAATAGAACATATAAGTTTGAAGATGAAATTGCCACAAATTTGGAATTTTAAAATGGAATTGAAGTGGTAATTGGAAGGGAATAGAAAGGAAGAAAAATAAAATAAAAATAAAATGAAAACCCCATCTGGGCCGAATTACCTTATTTCGGCCCACCTAACCTAACGCACTCACGCACGGCCCAGCTGACCTTTGCGCCGACATGTGGGCCCCGCCCGTCGGTCACGCGCACGCCTGCTTGCTCCGTATCTTACACCGACAGGTGGGGCTCGACGTCAGTCACTCGCATTTCCCTCACTGGCTCGCGCGCGCCTCACCGATTCGGTGGCCCACCTGTCACCCGTTCATCGCGCTACTCAGAGTCTCTCGTTGACGGGTGGACCATCCCCGTCAGAATCGTCCCCAACGACTTCGCGGGGAGCTCGGCGGGGCTTGCGGCGCCATGACGACTCCGAGCCTGACGCAATTCTGAGCCCTCCTGGGTATAAAGCCGAGCGCCACCATCCCTTATCCCCTTCCTCTCCTTTATCCTCAACCTCTCGCCAGCCACCAAATCACCATCGTGATTCTCTCGGGCCAAACTCACTGCCGTCGTGGTCCCGCGCCGTCAACACAGGTGAGGCCGCGGTAGATGGCCGGGTTGTCTCTGCGCGGTCTCTAGAGTGCGCGTGTGGATCTGTTGGGCGCAATCGAAGCTCTGCGCGCCGGTAATCCTTCGCCGGGATCGGAGGTCCGCCGTGCGCCGCGGCCAGGGGGTTCTTCACCGCGATTTGAGGTAATTGGTGTGCCATTACCTTCGCGTTTCACTGGTAGATGTGTAGAGTGGTTCAATTTTGGAATTGGCGCTCTATTGCGCGGAATTGTGGGGAGTCCGGCCATGGGCCGTCGTGTTCCGGCCGGTGGCGCCGCTGGTGGCCGGGGGGATGATGGCTGTTGGGTTGCTGACCGTCGATTCGCGATGGGTGGCTCAGATCTAGCCAGGCGTACCGATTGGGTTGGGACAAGCGTGCGCCGTTGGATGGATGTTGGACGGCTCGGATTAGGTTTCATACCGATTCAGCGGCACCTAACCACAACCATTGATCCGCGATCCCGCGGCTCATATTGGTTCTAGATTCATTAAACCGTGACCCTTGGATTCGGATCCGATGGATTAGATCGGATACCGGTTCAATGTAATATGGTCTAATCTCCGCCCTTCAATTCTAATCGGACGGTCACGATAGGTCCATACCCCTTCGCGGGTCAGTATTGCTAAAGAGCTCCTGCGTTTATCAGAAAACAACCCGCCATCCACTCATACTGTGCTCTGTGTCTTAGAAAACTTACACCGGAGCCCCTGAACTTACCAGTAAATGAGGCCCAGTCCAGTGATCGTTTAAATTGAATAAATAAAATAGAAAATAGATTTTTAATATGAAAATAATTGCTAGAACTTTGATAATTCATAGAAAATTCATATGAGCTCCAAATTACTCCATTCCAGTTCCTAAAATTTTGTAATTTTATGTTCTATCACTTAGAGCCTCTGTTTTGACATGAAAGCAGTAAGAAAATTAATTTATCATTTAATCCTATTTCAAGCACATTAAACCTTAAGAAATTCATAACTTGAAATCTATAACTCCAAATTTAATGGTTCCAGTTCCAATGATCTCATTTTAATGTGTAGATTTTTACTGTGTATTTTATTTAAATGTTTGATGTGATGTTAATTTATGCTATACTATGTATGTATTGTGTTGATGCGAGTAGACGAGCAAGCCACTGTGGAAACTGAGGTTCAGCAAGTAGAGATAGCTGAGCAGGAGCTCATTGAAGGCAAGTTGTGCCCTTGATCACTTACTTCTCCCAGCCATGTTCTTATTAATTTTAATGATCTGCATAGGTTAATTTTGATGGGATCCTTTAGGTTACCCCAGTTTTTGTTATCTTTATACCTTGTTCACCACTGAAATATTTTTGGGTAGTACTTGCTATTGCTTTATGTGGATTGGGTATGGAGATACACTATTCATGATTATTCTGTTATTATCTTGTTATTAATACTGTTCATGTTAAGATCATTAAATTAATGGGAACATGGAGCGACCACCCGGGAAAACAGTGCTACCACAAGGGTTTAATGGGACGCCCTTGGCTAATTAACTAGGAAAGCTAGTGGAGGTCTTCCTTACCCGAAAGGGGCAAGGGCAGTAGGGGAGTGGTCAGTGTAGGGAGGTCCTTGGTTGATTTTGCTGCGATGGCGGTCAGGCAAGAACCCTGCACTGGAGCTTCCTATAAACTGTAGCGGGATTTCTGAAGCTAGTGGAACTTTGTAAAGGCCTCGTAGTGTTACCCTGCCTCGCCTCCTCGGTAGAGGTGTATGGGATTGGCCGTCTCTTGGCAGATGGGTAACATGACTTGTGGGTAAAGATGCGCAACCTCTGCAGAGTGTAAAACTAGTATACTAGCCGTGCTCACGGTCATGAGCGGCTCGGACCCTCACATGATTAATTATGGGACTTAAATTTAATTTGACATTTGCATCACATTTGGGATTATTTTACTATTACTTTTCTTTATTATTATTAAGGTTTGGTATTTACTTACACTTAGTAACTGCTAATAAAATTTTGACCAACTTATAAAAGCAATGCTCAGCCTCAGCCTTTATTTCATTGATCATCCTTACACTACATGAACTCCCACCTTTGGTGAGCTCATGCCACATTATTCCCCACGACTTGTTGAGCTATGAACGTATGTGAGCTCACTCTTGCTGTCTCACACCCCCCCACAGGAGAAGAACAGGTGGTCGAAGAGGAGCCGCCTGACACCGAGGCATTCGATCTGATCTAGGTGGCGTTTCTCAGTCGACATTGGCGCCGACGATCCTTAGTTCGTTTTATATTTATCTTTATTTTGTAATAAGTCTTCCGCTATGTAATAAATACTCTGATGTTTTGTGACATTTATCTCTATACACTCTGTTATTATATATGTTGTCTTCTTTGGCGCATGTATGAGATGCACCCGGCTTTGTCCTTTAAAACCGGGTGTTACAGCGGGGAAGGGGCGGCGGTGGTGTTGGTGCGGCGGAGGAGAGGGCGCGGCGGCGGTGGGGCGCGGCGGCGGCGGTGTTGGCGCGGCGGAGGAGAGCGCGGCGGCGGCGGTGTGAGAGAAGAGAGTGTGAGTGAGACTGAAAGGGCGCGGCGCGGCTGTGGCGGCTACATAAGCCTTCTTTGCCGAGTGCCACGATCGGGCACTCGGCAAAGATTTTTTTTTAATTTAAAACATACTTTGCCGAGTGTCCGAGATCTAGCACTCGACAAAGAAGGCTTTGCCGAGTGCCAGCTGACAAACACTCGGCGAAGACAGCCAAAGATAGTATAATATTTTTAAATAATCTTTGCCGAGTGTCTCATGTCTAACACTCGGCAAAGAATGCTTTGCCGAGTGTCTTTTCTAGACTCTCGTCAAAGTACATTTTTATTTGTTTCTTTTTTTTTCAACCAAACTTTTTGTGCTATGTTCGTACACTATGTAGACCTACATGTACCATTTTGGGACAATTATAACATTGTTTTGAATAGCTAGTAGATTTAGTTCGTTTATTTGAATTTCTTCAGAAAATTCATATTTGAACTGCAAGTCACTCGAAACTTGGAAAACCGTGCATGCAAAAATGATATCCATGCTACTTAGCACAAGTTACGACCGATTTCAGGAGGGGACCAGAAACTTCGAGCACCATGCTCACTCAACATGGCTGTGAACTTGCCATCCAGGTGTTTAAAAATTGTATAAAACACAAATAAAGTCAGAAAATCATGAAACCTGTCCACGTGTCATGATATCATATGTAGAGGCTGTGATAAAAATTTGAAAAAGTTTCGAGAAAGTTGTGAGACATTATGTGTAGAAACCTAAGAGAACTACACATGAAATCATATAGTTTCAATGTGGATCTCTTAGGTTTGTACACATAGTGCGTCACAGTTTTCTCGAAACTTTTTCAAATTTTTATCACAGCCTCTACATATGATATCAAGACACGTGGACAGGTTTCATGATTTACTGACTTTGTTTGTGTTTTATACAATTTTTAAACACTTGGATGGCAAGTTCACAGCCATGTTGAGTGAGCATGGTGCTCGAAGTTTCGGGTCCGCTCCTGAAATCGGTCGTAACTTGTGCTAAGTAGCATGGATATCATTTTTGCATGCACAGTTTTCCAAGTTTCGAGTGACCTGCAGTTCAAATCTGAATTTTCCGAACAAATTCAAATAAACGAACTAAATCTACTAGCTATTGCAAACACTGGTATAATTGTCCCAAAATGGTACATGTAGGTCTACATAGTGTAGGAACATACCACAAAAAGTTTGGTGGCCAAAATGTAAAAAAACAAAAATATGCTTTGCCGAGTGTCTATAGAAGACACTCGGTAAAGAGTTCTTTGCCGAGTGCCCAGTATTTGGCACTCGGCAAAGAAGCCACTTTGCCGAGTACCAGTCCTCGGCTATCGTCAAAGGCTGACGGTCGTCAGCTCTAGGATGGCCGCTGACGGCCGTTTGCCGAGCGCCTTCTTTACCGAGTGTCAAACACTCGGCAAACATGTCTTTGCCGAGTGTGGTCCTGTGCCGAGTGTCCTGTGCTCGGTAAAGAGGCTCGTTACCGAGAGCCGAACTTTGCCGAGTGCGGCTCTCGGCAAAGCCTTCTTTGCCGAGTGCCCGACAAAAGGCACTCGGCAAAGAATCCGACACTCGGCAAAGCCTCGGATTCCGGTAGTGATTTCTTGCTGTGATGCTGCTCTAATAGTCCAGTGATGACAACTGCGAGAAATTGATGATGGCCCAGGGTTTAAGTAGAGGTGATAAGGTCATACAAGGAAAACCTTCTAGTGATAAAATAGACAACACACATATCAAGAGAACCTCGATTATTTAAGCTGGCTCCATGGCTGCTTGTGCAAGTTGCATTGCATTTGAGTGGAAGCATGGTACATGTTATATTGGACTAAATATATAATAGTTCATTAATCAAAGTGAGAGCAACTATACATGTTGATGGTCTCTATCGCTTGAACCATAAATAGTTGGAATTCTCCCGTTTAACAAAAACAATCGGATGCGAGCGCTCTCCTCCCTCTCCTACCATCTACACTCATATAGCTCTGCAAACAAACAAAAAACGGAGCAGCTTCGTTCTATTGTACTATTCAACCAAACAAAAAAATAGAGCGACTCTTTTCTGTTTGTCAAACGCGAAATAGAATGACTCAATTCTCAAAAAATTAAAATAGAGCTGCTATATTTTAATTGACTCTCCAACCAAATACACCTATAGTTTTTTATATATTCCACCTCGATTTACTAGTTTAAGACGCCTCAATTTCAATCCTTTTTATATATAACCATGAGCCTGAGAGCCCAAGTCACACTATAATGCAATTAGTCTACAGGTAGCACACGTGTGATAGACAAAAGGCTAGATGCGACATGCATGTATGTTTACAACTCTCAAAATTATTCTTGGTACTTCCAAGAAATAATAGGCATGAGGTGTCTAAAAGAACACATTCACGAGTTGCCTTCTAAGCTTTCACGGAAAACAGAGATGTTTGGTTAGAGGAGGTGGTACATCGATCACAATAAGCTCATTTCTAAATTTTGATAGGATGGCTACGTACATGATGCATATATGCCCGAATTTTTTATATTTTAGCTCTTCCTCGGAAAAAAATACACGTTTGGACCTTAGAAAATTTTAATGTCATTTTTGGACCCTCTGCTCGGCGCCATCGCCAATGGCGCCGAGGTAACACAGCTCGGCGCCATAGGCTATGGCGCCGAGGTACGTGCTACGCTGGCACAACATGAACGACGTGGTGCCAGAGCTCGGCGCCAAGATCTATGGCGCCGAGCTCAAATATGTAACAGTAAAGTATGTCTAACTCAGTTGGTAGAGTGCAAGACTTTTAACCTTAAGGTTGTGGGTTCAAGCTCCATGGTGGACGTATTTTTTTATCACTAATTTGTTTTTTTGTTGTCCATATTTTTCGTTTATGTCGCTGATTTGTCCATCTAGATTTATTTTTCATCTAGTTTTTTTGTTTTTGTGACCGATTTATTTATTCATCTAGATATTTTTTGTTTTTGTTTTTGCGTCATCTAGATGAATAAATAAATCAGTCACAAAAACAAAAAAAACTAGATGAAAAATAAATCTGGACGGATAAATCAGCGACATAAACGAAAAATATGGACAACAAAAAAACAAATTAGTGACAAAGACAAAAAAAATATTGAACGTCCACCATGGGGCTTGAACCCACAACCTCAAAGTTAAAAGCCTTACACTCTACCGACTGAGCTAAACATGCTTTGTCGTTATACATCCAAGCTCGGCGCCATAGATCTTGGCGCCACGTCGTTCAGGTTGTGCCAGCGTAGCACGTACCTCGGCGCCATAGCCTATGGCGCCGAGCTGTGTTACCTCGGCGCCATTGGCGATGACGCCGAGCAGAGGGTCCAAAAATGACATTAAAATTTTCTAAGGTCCAAACGTGTATTTTTTTTCCGAGGAAGGGCTAAAATATAAAAAATTCGGCATATATGCTTATCAAACATGAGCTAAGTGACCACACCGTACCCTTCCCTCTTCAACCAAACAAAAAATTGAAAACTAAGTGGCCATACTATCACCTCTTGGTGACGATACACATGTCAATCCCACTACTACATGTCGGCGAAGAAGTGGTAGATCCTAGCATTGTTGAAGATCAAACGAACGGCGGCGGCGGTGGTAGCAACGCAGAGAGCCGAGGACAGAACTATGATGCCCCAATGCCAAAGTCTGTTACATCTCCCACCGCTCTTGCCTTTGATCTGCAGCACGCACACGATCAAATCACAGTCACTCATGCATCCCGTTCAGCATGCATAAGCATCGATCGTTACCTTGAGGACGGCCATGCTGGGGAACGTGAAGGTGAGCGGGACAAGCGCTAAGGAGCCGACGAGGTTGACGAAGTCCCCCATGAACGGGAACAGCGCGGTGACGAAGACGTTGAAGCCGAAGACGAGCCCCCGCGCGCAGACGCGGCGCGTGAGGTTGTAGCGCGAGAACATGCCTTCGTCCAGCCGCTGCAGCCGCGTGTCCATCGCCTCGTGGATCGGCACCGTGAACAGCTGCATATGCGTGCACACACATGTTGTCCGCCGGCCGCCCGGCCGGCTAGCTTTGTTAGCGCTGTCGTAGCTAGTACGTCGTCTATATTATTAGGCTATTATTACATAGCGTGCGCGCGCGCGCGTGCGTACGTGTTGGGACACAATGCTCTGCAGGAAGGCGGTGGCGTTGATGAGGACGGCGGCCCACCTCGGGCCGCCGAGCTCGTTGGGGAGGTACTCCGACACCGCTGACCCGTACGCCCAGTACCCCGCCACGCTGATGCCGTAGTACCCCGCGGCGCCGGCGGTGTACTGCAGCAGCAGCGCCCGCCTCATGCCGCGCACCGCGGGCTCCCGCACCGTCGACTGAAACCGCGAAATTAGTTAGCGAGCGTCGCGAGTCCACGTCGCCGGCCGGCGAGCTCGATCGTGTACGGACCTGTATCTCCGGGAGCAGCCCGGACGTGTTGCAGACGAGGATGGCAGCGACGGCGCCCAACGCGTTGAACACCTTCTCGGCTTGGGATCCGGCATGGACGTCATAGTCCTTCTGCTTGTTCGATTTCCCTAACGAGAAACGAAAGGACAGCAGATTCAAGCGCATATATGCAGAATGAGATCCAAAACAGCAGAGAAGAGAGAGAGATCTAGAGAGAGAGGCCGTGTCACCATCTCTGATCAAGATAGCCAGCAGAGCGACGTCGTAAGCTAACGTCAGCGCCGCCGACGTGGCGAGCCAGTTCCTCATGGCAGAAATCGTCGGCACGAAGTAGGCGAAGGCGAAGTAGACGATTCCCGTGGCCGTGATGAACCACTGCAGCCTGGCTGGGGTGTGGGTAAACTCCGTGTTGATTGCCTGGTTAATAATAATAACAACCACGAGTACGTATTACTGATTTACTGCTATATATACTACTAGGAGTTCCACCACTGGTCAGATACATTTTTTTTTTACCTTGAGCGCTCTTGCTCCTAGCAAAATGAAGCCCATGTTGCACAGAAGTAGAGTTGCGAACTGCAGGAACCAGGTGATGTAGTACATGTTCCTCCCTTGAGAACAAACAGAGCGTATATATATATAAAAAAGAAGACAACAAACACACATACTGTATGAGGTGGCACTCCCGGCCTCTTTCCAAATTAAAGGTGTCGTACGTTTTAGTTAGCTAAGCGCAGCTAATGCGTGCGTACTTACCGAATATGAAGCCCATGAGGTCCCTGTAGCGGATGAACCTCTGGCCGTCGACGAAGTGGAGGCCGGCGAGGAGCCAGTTGGCGTACCACGCGGCGGCGCCGACGAGCAGCAGGCAGGCGACGCCCCACGCCCAGCCCAGGGGCACCATCATGAGGTTGGAGAAGCTGAGCACGTAGGCGCAGTTGAAGCCGATCACCAGGAGCAGCCCCACCTGCTGCCACGAGTCTGCGCGCGCATGCATGCAGAGGCGACAACATGACAACCATAGTTGAAGAAAAATCGCAACAGCTAGCATTCGGTTCATGCATACCTGTGTCCACCGCATGAGCAGTAGCCGGCATGGTGTAGCCGCCGCCGCCCTGCTTGAGCTCCTTGCCTGCAGCTTCAGTGTCCATGGAAGAACCAGCCATTATATTGCTCCTCTCTCTGCTTGCAGCCTGCCTACGTACGTATATGAGCTAAGCTAGTAACGGCCCAGGAGGGACATGCCCCCATCACGCTGCATATATAGGCAGGCAACGCAACGAAGATGCGAAAAGCCACGATTGCCCATTAATTCGTTCACGGGTACAGACTACTATAGAACACCAAGGGTAAAAAAAAGAGAAGAAGAAGAAACAAAGGGTCTATTTCCACTGAAAGCTGGCTGTCCGTCCAAGATAGAAAAGAAAAGATAAAGCCGATAGATCAATTCGCCTTTGGTTTCGAAAGTTGAGGCACTAGAGCAATTCGCTCGCTCGCATATACGACATAGCAAAGAGCCAAACAAGGGTTAGTGTAGCGGTTGCGATTTCCTTCTCTCCTCCGGTCGGTCTCGACCCCCACAGCCCCACTGCAGACCGGCCGGCGCGTCATCGGATTCAGTGCTATATAACGTCGTGCTGCTGTTACGTAGGAGTACGTAGTGTGACAGCGTCGTAGTCCTCGGTGCCAACTTGCTCTCTCTCTCCCCCATCCGCGCGCGTCGGCCATCTTCTTTTCTGTGTCCGTTAGGGGCTTGTTCGGTTATTCCCAATATACATGGATTGGATGTGATTGAAAAAAATTGAGAAGAGGTTTGACTTGTTTGGGATTTAAACCCATCCAATCCCACTCAATCCACATGGATTGAGAGCTAACCGAACAAGCCCTAGCTGGGTGGCAGCAAAAAAAAATGGTTGCGTGAGATGGCGGATTTTATCAAAATTATTATTTTATTGATTAATTGGGAATATAGCGATTAAAAAATAGCAATCTGTCAGTCTTAAACGACCGAGAGTGAACCTAGAGGGCCGGCTGACAGATAGCAGGGACTCGTATGATGGACATGGCAGTCGGTGCCGATAGGATCCAGCATCTCATCCAGCGTCTCAGTCGGTGCCGATAGGATAGCAGGGACTCGCATGACTCGTATTTTATTGATTTATAAATAGTATAGTCTGCAACACGTAAAACAATACATATGAGTAAATTTGAGTAATCTATTGGACTCAGTCTAATCGGCTGCCTGGCTACCGATATCCTAAGTCGACTATTGAGCTACTGATAAGCGTGTTGGCCCACCAGCCATTTACAAGCCAGTCGGTCTACGAGCTGACCACTGGTGTATTTCATGTTTGATTTGCTTCTAAGCTGTGGTTATAGCCTATGTTGCCTTAACATAGCATGTCTTTTAAGTCCCACTAAGGGCTGTCACCAAACCAGCCCTAAAAGAGAGGAGTTACGATACGTTTGATGAGCTCATATTGAAACTCGTCATTCTAATGAAGATGAAATCTAAATAAATCTATTGGGATATAACCCTCTTAGCGATGTGTCATATCAGAACCTAGGTATGGTGTTAAATAGTGTTGAGCACCGTATTGAGGCTTGCGGACGGTCCGGCCCTGAGGCCGGACGGTCCGCGGTCCGGACAGTCCGCGCCTGGGGACCGGACGGTCCGCGCGTGCGCAGAGCAGATTAGGGTTCCGAGTTTTGTGCCACGGTTGTTAGCTAAAATCACGGGAAAAGCTCGGAAATTAGTTTGTAAAGGGTCCAGCCCCCTCCTCTATAAATAGAGAGGTATACGGCCGATTTGGAATCAACAATCGAATCAATACAACTTCTATTTCGCATTTTATCCTAGGAGTAGTTCTAGTCTAATTTAGGTTTAGCCTCTCGATCTCCAAATTCTCGCTTCTCTTCGACTCTACGCCGATTAGAAGAGTCTAGGTCGGCCTGACGAGCCTAGACATCACCTAGGATCTCTCCTCCCCGACGGGGTCCCTCCCGGGAGCGAGATCCAGGCCGCCGCCGGCGACTCCCGCCGCCTCTGCGTACGCGCGGACCGTCCGGCCGTCAGGCAGAGAAGCCCTAGCCTCGCACCAGGCCGCAGACCGTCCGGTCCCTGCGCGCGGATCGTCCGCCCCTGTGCAGAGAGCACCGCCGCGCCTCGCACCAGGCCGCGAACCATCCGGCCCCTGCACGCGGACCGTCCACCCCTGTGCAGAGGGCATCGCCACGGTTCTTATTGAGTGTTTGGCGCTCCGAAAAGGCGTCAACATACTTTTTGGCGACTCCGCTGGGGAAGACAAATATAGACGCATCAAATTGGCCCTCAATGGCCGGTTCAAGGGATAGCTCTGATATTTCCCCAAGCAACATCATTGAGCCGACTTGGGAAACCTTGCCGGCTGACGAACATCTCTAGTTTGAGGAGCACAAGGAGCGTATGATCCAGGAGGCAAAAGCAAAATTCTTGGCCAACTTCAAAGTGGACAGGAACAACAAGGTTGTCCGACATCGGGCGACGGATCCGGCTTCGCTCCAACCCACAACAGATATTCCCAATGTAAGTAATACCAACGAGCTACAATCTCTTAGAAATTATGTAGAAGAGCAACGTGAACAAATGCAGAACATCATAGGGGGTATGCAAAGCGATTTTAAGAGACTAGTACGTGCATTTGATAAATCTAATGTCGCAAATTTTCCTTCGCACGAGGTTGAGTTAGGGGGTAACACGCGTAATGCATTGGCTACAGGTTGTCACGACCAGTCACAACCCCTTTATGGGATGCCGATGGACACATACCCTGAGCAACCGCAAATCGGCAGTCAATCAGCCGATCTGCACATGCCCGGACCGTCCGCACGTGAGCGCGGACCGTCCGGACCAGCAACAGTCGGGCCTATTTTTAATGAGTTACCTAGATATGCGCCCGAGCCACCACACACGACACAGAACCCAAACTACCCAGTCGGACGGTCCGCATACAACGACAGACGGTCCGCATATAACCACGGACGGTCCGGGTACATATCCGGACAGTCCGCACATGAATCTTTTGAGGAGGATTATTACCTGAATCCTCACCCGTCCCAGCAACACTTCCCATCACACTATGCAATGCACCAGCCCATTAATTCAAGATCCAGCGCCCAGGAAAGCTTTCCGGCCCCGCCTAGGAGGCCGGAAAGAAACGATCAAACCTATGACCCATATAGGGCAAATGAAAATGCACCACGTAACTCAAACCAATGGGGGGAAAGACAACATGCTAATATCCAGCCAACCCCACCTATGTTTGACCAGAGAGCCGGTGGTCTCGCACCGGCTGCCATTGATATAGTAAGGGAAGAAATAGCCGGGGCATTCCGAGATAAGCTCGGAGTAAGCATGGTCCCTGGGGGGCAATCATATCGGAAACCTTATGACAGCCGATTTGATCACCACCCATACCCACAGGGAACCAGGATACCCGAATTCACAAAAATTTCGGGTGATCAAGGAAAGAACACACGTGAACACATAGGCCAATTTTTAGCACAATTAGGAGAGTTAGCCGACACAGAGGCATTTCGCGTACGTTTATTTTCATTATCTTTAACAGGAACTGCGTTTGCATGGTACGCCACTTTACCTCCTAATTCCATTTCATCATGGGGGGATCTAGAACAAAAAATTCATGATCATTTTTTCTCCGGTGACTATGAGTTGGATTTGGTAGATTTAGTGTCATTACGACAAGCAAAAGATGAATCGGTTAATGATTACATCCGAAGATTCCGAGATACAAGAAACCGATGTTTCCAAATTCATTTAGCAGAAAAACAGCTAGCAGGATTAGCCTTTAATGGTCTACGATATTATTTAAAAGAAAGATTAGAAGGCATCCAATTTTTTACACTAGCACAGTTACACCAGAGAGCTTCGGCTTGTGAAAGCCGAAGCAAAGAAACTGCTAAAACAATTCGTCACAACGTACATATAGTAGAATGCGACCAAAGTAGCTCAGATGACGAATCAGCAGAAGTATATGCTGCTGAAATGGTTTGGCCAAAACATGCCAAATCTTCAGCTTGTTCCTCCTTACAGCCGGTTCAAAAGAAAAGGCAAGAGGAGGTTAAGTTTACGTTTAATGTTGGTAAGTGTGATAAAATATTTGATGAATTACTCAAAAATGGCAACATTAAAATAAATCACACTGTTCCATCCGCCGACGAGTTAAAACGTCGGGCATACTGCAAGTGGCATAACTCATTTTCTCATGCCACTAATGATTGTAATGTATTCCGTCGACAGATTCAATCGGCCATTAATGAGGGACGATTGAAATTTCAGGAAATGCAGGTGGATACAGAGCCCTTTCCAATGAACATGATCGACTTCGAGGGCAAGAAAGTCCTGGTTCGGCCAAACACAGCCGATAAAGGCAAAGGCAAAGAGACAATCATCGGCAATTCTAAAAGGGCCGATGAGGATCGTAAAGTTTCTTGCAGGAAAGTAGTGGCCGAGAAGACTCCTGATGGAGGGGAGACCCTAAAGGTGACCATCATAGCCTCTAGCACTGGGGGGCAAGCGCAGACAGGGAGACAGATGCAGGAACCCGTGCTGCGCATCTCGGACGGTCCGGCACATAGGCGCGGACGGTCCGGGACCCCGCCGGACGGTCCGGAGAACTCCAACGGACGGTTCGGCCGTGCTCAAGACTCGCAACGGCCACGTACTTTCAAGCCACGGCGGCCAGAGATAGGTACGTGGAAAACAAATACATTTAAGGCAGCTGGTCAGTTGGTCAAAGCCGGCCCAACTTTCGATCAATTATTGTCTAAATACGTAAAAAAGAAGGCCGGCCCCAGTGACCGGCTAGTAAAGCGACCCCGCTCACCCATTCATGAGCAACGTCAGGTTAGGCCGATTGGACCACCTCACCAATCGGAAGAAATGAAAGGTCATACTGTACAATTGAGACCTAACATACCAACATGGGCACCTCCACCCCCTTATCCGCCTATGCCATATCCATACACATATTTACCTCCACCATATGTCCCAAATCAAATGAGGGGCATGCCACCATATCCATTTGGGATGCCACAGTACCCCGCCTGGGGGGCACCCCAAACATCTGTTTTTGACAGGTTGACACCACCAGTACAAGACCGATTGAGCACCGCTCAATCCGGTCATCAGGCACAGACCCAACAGGATTGCCGGAATACTCGGCCTCCAAGGCCGACCCATCCGGCAGGGGGGCATGTACCTACAGCAACCGAAAGGACAACAAAGAAGGACGTGATCAAAATAGGTACTGCAGACGTTATCATACAAGAAGATAATAAAGGGCCGATGATTTTTGGTGAATCGGCCAACACAACCAAAAAAGAAGATACAGCTACCATCAAAACAGCCGATCCAAAATACTCCATACCTCGATGGTGCCCAGCGGGATTGACACGGTCCCAAAAGCGGAAATTACAACGCCTAAGAGCGAAGGAGAGCCAGGAAAAGGAGGCGGAAAAGATATTCAATGACACACATCCACAGTACCCACCACCGCAAAAGAAATGGAGACCAAAGGCCGTTGAGGAAAAACAAACGGCCACAAAAATAGAAAATGAAACAACACTTGTACAGCACCCTGCAGGTATGGCAGGTAGCCTGGCCAGCAAGACTGGGCAATCTGCACCAGGCGCGGACCGTCCGCCCCGGGAGTCCGGACCGTCCGCACCACACCAGGAAGCCTCCAACGACACGCCAACATCAATGGAAGAAGATGACCTGCTGGGAGAAGACTTGGTCGACTATGAGGCTTCTCCAGAACGCCCAGGTATGGATGTAAATGTTATTACATTTTCTGCCGATTGTACTATTATCGGCGATGACGGACCTGTTGTTGCCCAGTTTGAGTTTGGTCCTAAAGAAGCCGCCTTTACTAAACCAAAGGAATCGGTAAATCATTTAAAGCCACTCTTCGTGCGCGGTCACATTGATGGAATACCGATTGCTAAGATGTTGGTAGATGGAGGGGCGGTTGTAAATCTAATGCCTTATTCATTATACAGAAAATTAGGTAAACAAGATGACAGACTTGTCAAGACCAACATGACCCTCAGCGGTGTTGGGGATAGTTCGATTAAAGCCAGGGGAGTCACGTCCGTTGAATTAACCATCGAGACTAAGACCCTTGCTGCTGCATTCTTCGTCGCTGATGTAGAAGGAAATTACAGTTTAATTCTAGGCAGAGATTGGATTCATGCCAATCAATGTATACCTTCTACATTACATCAAATGCTAATACAATGGGTAGGCGATGATGTAGAACAAGTACATGCTGATGTATCGGCCTGCATCGCTGTGGCCGATGCCCCTGTACTCTGGACTTATGAGACTGCTACATGTCTCACAGGAGTAGATTTTTCTGATTATCAGTTCATAAGTATAGATAAGAAAGGTTTCATTCCGGTAATGCTAGAGCCGATGGAGAATCGGCTAAATCCTAAATAAAGTTTAAATGATGAATACACACAAACTTCATGAGTCTTTGATCACGGACAATTCGGCTCTCAAAGCCGGATGGTCTGGTCTATCACAAAACAGTTCGGACTTTAAGACCGAACATCTACCGCAGCAAAAAGACAGTATTACGGATGATCTGGTCCCCGAGACCGGAAAGTCCGCCATCACACAAAGATCATCTGATTCCTCTGTGGGGGACATGATAGAGGAATTCAGAGATCTTGATAAACTAGGACAGGGGTTTACATCGGCCGATCCTTTGGAGGAGATTGACATAGGAGATGGTAAAACTCCAAGGCCGACTTTTGTAAACAAGACCCTGGAGACCGATCCTAGAGATGAGATGATCGGTCTATTAAAGGAATATTCAGATTGCTTTGCTTGGAATTACACTGAGATGCCTGGATTAAGCCGAGAGATCGTAGAGCATCGGCTGCCTATTAAATCTGGTTTCAGACCTTTCAAGCAGAGAGCTAGAACATTTCGTCCAGATCTTCTCCCACGCATTAAGGACGAAATCCACCGACTGCTAGAAGCTGATTTTATCAGACCGTGTAGATACGCAGAGTGGGTCTCCACTATTGTGCCGGTGGAGAAGAAGGAGTCAGGTAAGCTTAGAGTATGCATTGATTTTCGCAATTTAAATAGAGCAACTCCTAAAGACGAATATCCCATGCCCATAGCCGACACATTAATCAATAATGCATCAGGAAATAGAATTATTAGCTTCCTTGATGGTAATGCCGGATATAATCAGATTTTCATGGCCGAAGAAGATGCGTCTAAAACGGCCTTTATATGTCCAGGCTTCATTGGTTTATTTGAGTGGGTTGTCATGACATTTGGTCTAAAAAATGCTGGTGCTACTTATCAAAGGGCTATGAATTTGATCTTCCATGAATTGTTAGGAAACACTGTGGAAGTTTACATTGATGATATCGTAGTCAAATCGGCTGAGTTTAGTTCTCATATAGCTGATTTGCGCAAAGCCTTTGATAAAATGCGTCGGTATGGTTTGAAAATGAACCCACGTAAATGTGCTTTTGGAGTGTCGGCTGGTAAGTTTTTAGGATTTGTCATACATGAACATGGTATAGAGATAGACCCTGACCGAATCAAGTCTATTCGGAATGTGGGACCTCCGACCTGTAAGGTCGAGGTACAGAAGTTTCTCGGCAAGGTGAATTATTTACGAAGATTTATTTCTAACCTAGCCGGGAAGATTGATGCGTTCACCCCTATTCTTCGGCTTAAGAATGATGCTAAATTCGCTTGGGGGCAGAACAGCAAGAAGCATTTGATCTCATCAAAAAATATTTATCTTTGGCTCCCGTATTAAAAGCACCACGAGCAGGAGTACCATTCCGATTATACATTGCAGCTGAAGATAAAGTCATTGGGGCTGTTCTGACACAAGAAACTGAGGGGAAGGAGCATGTGGTGACATATCTAAGCCGAAGGTTGGTGGATGCTGAAACAATGTACACTTTTATTGAGAAGTTATGCTTATGCTTGTTTTATGCATGCACCAAATGTAGATGTTATTTACTGTCTAGTCATTGCACTATTTCCGGTCAAGCCGATGTGATCAAATACATGTTGCATAACCCAATTATGAGTGGTAGAATTGGTAAGTGGGCTTATGCACTCATAGAATATGACTTGGCCTATGAACCATTGAAATCTATGAAAGGCCAAGTCGTAGCGGATTTCATTGTAGAACATCGGATTAATGATATTCGTAAACTAGACATGTCATACCTCACTATTACTCCTTGGACTTTATATTTTGATGGATCGGTTTGCAATGAAGGGCAAGGAATTGGCATCGTACTTGTTTCACCAAGTAATGTCTCCTTCAACTTCTCTAGCCGATTGAAAACTTATTGCACTAATAATCAAGCCGAATATGAGGCCCTCCTATTCGGCTTAGAACTTTTAAATGGTATGGGAGTAAAACATGTGAAGGTATTTGGTGATTCTCAGCTGGTTGTCCAACAAGTGTTAGAAGAATATCAATGTTTTGATGGTACTCTAAATAGTTACCTTGAAAAATGTTGGGGTATAATTCATTCTTTTGACGAATTCAGTATTCGGCACATCTCTAGAGTTGAGAATCATAGAGCTAACAATTTGGCACAAGACGCATCAGGTTATCGGATAAAGCAAGGGAGATTTCACAACACTAAAAATCTGATAACCAGTGCAGGGCCAATTCCCCAGGTCGTGGACCGTCCGCGTCGAGACGCCGGACCGTCCGGGGTTACCAGAAATATTCTCTTAATTGATTCGGCTGATAATGAAGCCGATGCAAGTGATTGGAGGACACCTATACTTAATTATTTAAGAAATCCCAATATCAGGACAGATAAGAACATTCGGCGAACAGCTTTCAAGTATGTCTTGATGAGTGATGAACTCTACCGCCGAACAGTCAACGACGTCCTGCTTAAGTGCTTGGGCCCAGATGATGCTATAATGGCCATGGCCGAAGTACATGAAGGAATTTGTGGTACCCACCAATCGGCTCCAAAGATGAAATGGCTGTTGCGAAGGTCTAGTTTTTATTGGCCTAACATGATAGCTGATTGTTTCAAGTACTACAAGGGTTGCCAGGTGTGTCAAAAATTCGGCGACCTACAGTTGGTCCCTGCAGCTGAATTACATCCTATCATCAAGCCTTGGCCTTTCAGAGGATGGGGATTAGACTTTATTGGAGAAATTCATCCTTCATCATCAAAGGGGCATCAGTTCGTGTTAGTTGCCACTGACTATTTCACCAAATGGACTGAAGCCGTTGCTCTGAAGAACATGACGCATAAGGAGGTAATTGAGTTCATAACTGAGCATATTATTCATAGATTAGGCATTCCCCAGACCTTGACTACAGATCAAGGTACTTCTTTTATGTCAAAGGAGGTACGTGAATTTGCTGAATCATACAGGATTAAGCTACTTAATTCATCTCCATATTATGCTCAGGCCAATGGACAAGCCGAGTCTAGTAATAGGACATTGATTAATTTGATAAAAAAGAAGATATCTGATAATCCTAAACATTGGCATAAGATTTTGTCTGAAGCTTTATGGGCTCATAGAATATCTAAACATAGGGCTACTAAAGTATCTCTTTTTGAGCTTGTCTATGGGCAGGAAGCAGTGTTGCCTGTGGAAATAAGTTTGAATGCTGTCAGGTTCGTCGGACAAAATGATCTAACTGCTACTGATTATTATAGTTCAATGATGGATAATATTGATGAGGTGACCGACAAGAGGATGATAGCTTTGGGAGCAATAGAAAAGGACAAGATCATGGTAGCCAGGGCCTATAACAAGAAGGTCAAAACAAAATCATTTCTAGTAGGGGACCTGGTGTGGAAGACCATTCTGCCTCTAAGGAATAAAGACCGGAAGTTCGGGAAATGGTCGCCAAGTTGGGAGGGTCCTTATAAAGTAAAACAGGTGATGTCTGGCAACGCCTATTTGCTACAAACATTACAAGGCAAGGATTTGCCTAAGGCTTTGAATGGGCGTTTCCTCAAACAGTACCATCCTAGTATGTGGCAAGATGCCTAAGAGAACCGATGTAATCACATCGAGTTAGTTGCTTTTGGTTTGCTCAGCTCCACCAAAAGGCAGGGGGCATATGTTGAGCACCGTATTGAGGCTTGCAGACGGTTCGACCCTGAGGCCAGACGGTCCGCGGTCCGGACAGTCCGCGCCTGGGGGCCAGACGGTCCGCGCGTGCGCAGAGCAGATTAGGGTTCCGAGTTTTGTGCCACGGTTGTTAGCTAAAATCACGGAAAAAGCTCGGAAATTAGTTTGTAAAGGGTCCAGCCCCCCTCCTCTATAAATAGAGAGGTATACGGCCGATTTGGAATCAACAATCAAATCAATACAACTTCTATTTCGCATTTTATCCTAGGAGTAGTTCTAGTCTAGTTTAGGTTTAGCCTCTCGATCTCCAAATTCTCGCTTCTCTTCGACTCTACGCAGATTAGAAGAGTCTAGGTCGGCCTGCCGAGCCTAGACATCACCTAGGATCTCTCCTCCCCGACGGGGTCCCTTGTAACACCCGGATTTTAGGGGCACCAAGACCCGGAGTTAACATAATCACCAGGTGTGCTGGGACCAAGTCTCACACATATGATGAATCATGGCACATGATCGAATGTCACATCTTTATATATAACAGGAGTTCTATACAAAATAAATAATTACATTATAAGGAGACAACGGTTCAGCAACCCAAAGTTGACTGGGAGACGACGGCCTAGACCTCTCACGAACACATCGCAACATCCTCCAAGCGCCTCATCCTGCGGTACCTGCTCTTGACCTGTGGGGTGTGTGAGACAGCAAGAGTGAGCTCACATACGTTCATCGCTCAACAAGTTGTGGGGAATAATGTGCATGAACTCGCCAAAGGTGGGAGCTCATATGAAGTGTAAGGCTTACCAAAGAGGATGGTTAGAGCTGAGCATTGCTTTTAAAGTTGGTCAAAATTTTATTAGCAGTTACTAAGTATAAGTAAATACCAACCCAGTTAAATAGTAGAACAAAAGTAACAACTTCACCTGCGATGCAATGCATATGACAAATTGAGTTTAAGTTCCATAATTTAATCATGTGAGTGTCCGAGCTGCTCTTGACCGTGAGCACGGCTAGTATACCAGTTTTACACTCTGCAGAGGTTGCGCATCTTTACCCACAAGTCATGTTACCCATCTGCCAAGAGACGGCCAATCCCATACACCTCTACCGAGGAGGCGAGGCAGGGTAACACTACGAGGCCTTTACAAAGTTCCACTAGCTTCAGAAAACCCGCTACAGTTTATAGGAAGTTCCAGTGCAGGAATCCCTTGCAGGACCGCCATCGCAGCAAAATCCTCCCGAGGGCCTCCCTACACTGACCACTCCCCTACTGCCCTTGCCCCTTTCGGGTAAGGTAGTCTTCCACTAGCTTTCCTAATTAATCAGCCAAGGGCGTCCCATTCCACCCTTGTGGTAGCACTGTTTTCCCGGGTGGTTCTCCATGTTCCAATTAACATAATGATCTTAACATGAATCATAAATAACAACTGATAACAAATGTGTAATCACGAATAGTGTAATCTTCATACCCAAAACCATATATAGCACTAGCAAGTACTACCCAGAAAGTTCAGTGGTAAACAAGGTATAAAGATAGACAAACTAGGGTAACCTATTGGGTCCCATCAAAATTAACCTATGCAGATCATTATGATTAATTAGAACATGGGTAGGTGAAAAGGAGTGATCAAGGGCACAACTTGCCTGGGACTTGAGATTCCAGGTACCAGGATGATCTTCAGGTGACACGTGACCTCGCACTAGTCGTAGCAATACAAACAAACAGTGTATAGGCAAAATTAACATTACACCAAACATGTATGCCAAAATACATATTAATAATCTACATATTAAAATGAGATCACAGGAAAAAGAATCATTAATTTTGGAATTATAGATTTTAAGTTATGAATTTTCAAAGGTTTTATGTGTTTAAAATAGATTTAGTGAGAGATTAAATTTCTAACTGTTTTCATGACAAAACAGAGGTTCTAGGTGGTAGAGAACAAAATTACAAAATTTTAGAAAGTGGAATGGATTAATTTGGACTAAAAATGGATTTTCTATGATTTAAACAAGTTTCTGGAATTATTTTTGTATCAAAAATCATTTTCTATTTCATTTTACTGGATTTTCTATTCCCTTGGACTGCGCGCCAAAACCAGAGAAAGTCAGGGGCCTCAGCGCAAGAAACCCGAGACTCAGAGCCACAGTAGCGAGGGACGGCGGGTTGTTTTCACGGAAACAGAAGGTCTCTTTTGCAAAAAGATACCCGCGAAGGGGTACGGTGGAACCTGAGCCGTCCGATCCAAATCGGACGCCCCAGATTAGATCTGGATCACGCCGAACCGGTACGCAGCGCGGGCGCTCAGATCTATATCCAACGGCTCAAATTTAATGAAGCCGAGATCTACTCCGAGCCGTTCGATATGAGATCTGCGCCCCCGATTTGTTTCCCTTAAAGCGGTATGCGCGGTTAGATCGGGGCCGTCCGAAGGAAATCCAACGGCGGCCAGGTCGTCCCCCAACTCCCAGGCCAGTCGCGGCGGCGGAGCGCACCCGCACGGTGGCGCTCGCCGGTGAGCTTCCCAATCTCGGCGCACGGGTACACGGTTCCCAAATCGACTGGGTGCAACACGTACAGGGAAACATGGCGAACAAGATCAAGGAGGTATTACCACGGATGGTTGTTCGGGTGATGTTGGCCACGGCGAGGAGCGGATGGGCGGACCGGACGCGGCTCCGGTGAGAAATTGACGGTGCTACAGCCGCCCACGGACGAAATCGTATGGCCTAGCACGTTCCTAGTACGGCACCACACCCCCGAGCCCACGCCCGAGGTCGGAACGCCGACACGGATGAAGATCACCGGCGGCGGCCCTCTTCTCCCTCTCAGCTGACCGCAAAGGTGGATAACGATGCGGGGCGACGGTTTTGAGCACCGGCGGATGGGACGAGGGGTTACGATGGTCGGTATTTATGATCCGAAGAGTAGGAGTCCCGATCGGTGGCCAACCCGTGATCCCCGGCGGCGAATTCGGCGGGGTTCTGTTATCTTGGCGCCGCCGCACTGCGAGGGGAAAGGGGAGCTGACGAAACGGTCCACAAGGCAGTGGCAGAAGGCGGTGTCCAAGCGCGGGCAGAACCGCGGCCAAAGGGCCCCACCCGTCAGCGGAACAAGCGCGCCGCAGCATATGACGCGTGGGACCCACATGCAGAGCATTCCAGTGCGCGATGTGGGAGGGGTTATTGGGCTGCACGGGTGTGATTCGGGATTGGGCCGAATTGTGGGGATTCCAGCCCAGGTGGGTTTTATTCTTTTTTTTTCTTTTATTTTTCTTTTTCCTTTTTGATTTATTTTCTTTTCATTTGAATCTCTAATTTGAATTTGAATTCTGTTATGAACTTCACCTTTGAGTCAAATGTACAATCTCAAATCTGTACAAGAATAATATATATATTATAATTATTTTTATTCACATAGTAATTTCTTCCTTCTCTTTTCTCTTTTATTTTATATTTCCATTTTCAAATTCTAGTTTTCTTAGCTTAAGCTTGTTTCACAAATTTGAATACAAAGTGCAACAATACAATAACTTTTTTTCATGAGATGCATTTTATTTATTTATTTATTTGTTATGTTAACCCATATAATTCCATTAATCAAATATGCACAAAGAAGAGAAAACCAATTAACTCCCAAGGGTTCCATAATCCCAAGATACCCACTTATAAACATATTTATTTATTTATAACCTTATTTTTCTTTGATACAAATTTTTTGGGCTCTACAAATCCTACCCCCCTTAAAAAGAATCTCGTCCTCGAGATTTGTAAGAAAAGGGATGTATACTCATATGGTTCTCGGAACATATGCACAAGCAAAGAAATCTCAGCATGAGGTATAATTCTTTAACAAAACATAGGGTCAATAGACCTTATTGTCTCTTCTAAAATAATATCATATCGTCTACTAACTAAAGTAACATCTAGATCTTACAAATCATCATAATTTATATCTATATAGCTTGGTGGAGCTGGTGGTGGTGGTGGAGGTTGTTGTTGTTGTTGTCTCTCCAACCGTGCTTGCCTTATTTCTTGGCGGACCTGACGTATTTCCTCGCGTTGTTGTCTTATCTGGTTTTGCATCTCGGTCACCAGATCTGTTAATTGTTGTATTACCAGTCTTTGGGCAGCAACCACTTGATTGATTTCAACAGGTGGAGGATTTGGAGGATTCATTCTTGTTTGCTGTTACGTGATAATCTTTCCTTTCCTGGTATTGACCATGAAAGTTAGAAACACCTGGTAATAGTTTCGCAAAGGACATTATTCAATAGGCGGAATGAATAAGCTAGTAGCTGGCTATAATCTGAAGATTCTTTAGTAGGGCTTAATCTTTGTTTTACGTCCAGTTTGGGGTAACCAGTTGTATAAGGTGAATATCCAAGGGTAAGATGGAATCTGTCAAGATGAGAGGTATATATGGGTGAGATAGACTACAAGATATAGGTTAAAAGTTTGTTTGTTATTAGGTGGGAATAGAAAGGTTATACCATTCATCATGGCTCTATGGGTTGGGTTAGCTCATGGTTGAATTGATCCAATGTGCTAAGTTAAGTTAATACATGGCTAGTGGGGTCTAATCTCTTCTACTAGTGTCATTAATCTGTTTAAGTGGACCACATTAAGTTAGATAACATTAGACCACACTAGATCAGGTCACATTAGGTAAGATAAGATCTAGATTAAATTGGATATGACTAGATTAGACTAGTTTAGGTTAGATAGGTCCAACAGGGTAGAATATGTTAGGATGTTTTGAGATTAGTTAGATATGTTATGATAAGATAGAATCTCTTGCTAGTTTAAAATTGAGGGGTTATGCAACTATCAGATGGTTAAGGTAGTTGCATATGGCCAAGTCGATCTGTCATTCTTAATTTAGTGCAGGGTGAACTAAGTTAAGACCTGTTCTATAGGGGTAGAGTCTAAACTATTTCATCAGTATTATCTAACATGTTTGATAAGTCACTTTAGATTTGATCAGATCTAGGTTAGATTGGTGTGACTTGTTTGACTAGATAAGATCTAATTAATTTGCATTAGATCATGGTTGTTAAACTAGGGTGGATAAGTATGCTTATTAGGATAAGATGGATCCATAAAGATAAGATAGAATCTTTTGAGACCAGTTAGATCTATTAGGATGAGATACAATCTTTTCAAGATAGGATGAGTATCTTTTAAGATGAGATGGATCTATTAAGGTAAGGGAGAATCTTTTAAGATAAGATGAATTGGTTAGAATGAGAGCTTTTTAGGATAAGATAAATCTCTTAAGTTAGATATGTTCCAATGGGGACAATCTAGGTTGTCTAGTTATTTTATAATTATATTTTTATACCTATGTGCATATGCAGATGCAATTGTGGACATTACTCCACAACTCATCACACTCAATCAAAGAATCAAATCAGACAAGTGTCATAAGAACAAACATTCCAGTTCATAGGCACTTTATAAAAATAGTTTTGTTTTTGTCCCTAGGATTAGGTTTCCTATTCCTAAAGGTCACTTTGGGCACAGGATTTCAAAGTGTGAAATCCACATTTGTCTTTAGAATGAAAGAGGTAAGAATAATCAGAGTGAAGCGGAATTAGATGAGAAGAAGATTAAGATAAGTTTAGGAAAGAATCAGAGTAAGGTAAGTAGTAATGGTTGTCCAGTTCTATCTAGGTTTCGTCCTACAGTCAACATTCCTCTGATACCACTTCTGTAACACCCGGATTTTAGGGGCACCAAGACCCGGAGTTAACATAATCACCAGGTGTGCTGGGACCAAGTCTCACACATATGATGAATCATGGCACAGGATTGAATGTCACATCTTTATATATAACAGGAGTTCTATACAAAATAAATAATTACATTATAAGGAGACAACGGTCCAGCAACCCAAAGTTGACTGGGAGACGACGGCCTAGATCTCTCACGAACACATCGCAACATCCTCCAAGCGCCTCATCCTGCGGTACCTGCTCTTGACCTGTGGGGTGTGTGAGACAGCAAGAGTGAGCTCACATACGTTCATCGCTCAACAAGTTGTGGGGAATAATGTGCATGAACTCGCCAAAGGTGGGAGCTCACATGAAGTGTAAGGCTTACCAAAGAGGATGGTTAGAGCTGAGCATTGCTTTTAAAGTTGGTCAAAATTTTATTAGCAGTTACTAAGTATAAGTAAATACCAACCCAGTTAAATAGTAGAACAAAAGTAACAACTTCACCTGCGATGCAATGCATATGACAAATTGAGTTTAAGTTCCATAATTTAATCATGTGAGTGTCCGAGCTGCTCTTGACCGTGAGCACGGCTAGTATACCAGTTTTACACTCTGCAGAGGTTGCGCATCTTTACCCACAAGTCATGTTACCCATCTGCCAAGAGACGGCCAATCCCATACACCTCTACCGAGGAGGCGAGGCAGGGTAACACTACGAGGCCTTTACAAAGTTCCACTAGCTTCAGAAAACCCGCTACAGTTTATAGAAAGTTCCAGTGCAGGAATCCCTTGCAGGACCGCCATCGCAGCAAAATCCTCCCGAGGGCCTCCCTACACTGACCACTCCCCTACTGCCCTTGCCCCTTTCGGGTAAGGTAGTCTTCCACTAGCTTTCCTAATTAATCAGCCAAGGGCGTCCCATTCCACCCTTGTGGTAGCACTGTTTTCCCGGGTGGTTCTCCATGTTCCAATTAACATAATGATCTTAACATGAATCATAAATAACAACTGATAACAAATGTGTAATCACGAATAGTGTAATCTTCATACCCAAAACCATATATAGCACTAGCAAGTACTACCCAGAAAGTTCAGTGGTAAACAAGGTATAAAGATAGACAAACTAGGGTAACCTATTGGGTCCCATCAAAATTAACCTATGCAGATCATTATGATTAATTAGAACATGGGTAGGTGAAAAGGAGTGATCAAGGGCACAACTTGCCTGGGACTTGAGATTCCAGGTACCAGGATGATCTTCAGGTGACACGTGACCTCGCACTAGTCGTAGCAATACAAACAAACAGTGTATAGGCAAAATTAACATTACACCAAACATGTATGCCAAAATACATATTAATAATCTACATATTAAAATGAGATCACAGGAAAAAGAATCATTAATTTTGGAGTTATAGATTTTAAGTTATGAATTTTCAAAGGTTTTATGTGTTTAAAATAGATTTAGTGAGAGATTAAATTTCTAACTGTTTTCATGACAAAACAGAGGTTCTAGGTGGTAGAGAACAAAATTACAAAATTTTAGAAAGTGGAATGGATTAATTTGGACTAAAAATGGATTTTCTATGATTTAAACAAGTTTCTGGAATTATTTTTGTATCAAAAATCATTTTCTATTTCATTTTACTGAATTTTCTATTCCCTTGGACTGCGCGCCAAAACCAGAGAAAGTCAGGGGCCTCAGCGCAAGAAACCCGAGACTCAGAGCCACAGTAGCGAGGGACGGCGGGTTGTTTTCACGGAAACAGAAGGTCTCTTTTGCAAAAAGATACCCGCGAAGGGGTACGGTGGAACCTGAGCCGTCCGATCCAAATCGGACGCCCCAGATTAGATCTGGATCACGCCGAACCGGTACGCAGCGCGGGCGCTCAGATCTATATCCAACGGCTCAAATTTAATGAAGCCGAGATCTACTCCGAGCCGTTCGATATGAGATCTGCGCCCCCGATTTGTTTCCCTTAAAGCGGTATGCGCGGTTAGATCGGGGCCGTCCGAAGGAAATCCAACGGTGGCCAGGTCGTCCCCCAACTCCCAGGCCAGTCGCGGCGGCGGAGCGCACCCGCACGGTGGCGCTCGCCGGTGAGCTTCCCAATCTCGGCGCACGGGTACACGGTTCCCAAATCGACTGGGTGCAACACGTACAGGGAAACATGGTGAACAAGATCAAGGAGGTATTACCACGGATGGTTGTTCGGGTGATGTTGGCCACGGCGAGGAGCGGATGGGCGGACCGGACGCGGCTCCGGTGAGAAATTGACGGTGCTACAGCCGCCCACGGACGAAATCGTATGGCCTAGCACGTTCCTAGTACGGCACCACACCCCCGAGCCCACGCCCGAGGTCGGAACGCCGACACGGATGAAGATCACCGGCGGCGGCCCTCTTCTCCCTCTCAGCTGACCGCAAAGGTGGATAACGATGCGGGGCGACGGTTTTGAGCACCGGCGGATGGGACGAGGGGTTACGATGGTCGGTATTTATGATCCGAAGAGTAGGAGTCCCGATCGGTGGCCAACCCGTGATCCCCGGCGGCGAATTCGGCGGGGTTCTGTTATCTTGGCGCCGCCGCACTGCGAGGGGAAAGGGGAGCTGACGAAACGGTCCACAAGGCAGTGGCAGAAGGCGGTGTCCAAGCACGGGCAGAACCGCGGCCAAAGGGCCCCACCCGTCAGCGGAACAAGCGCGCCGCGGCATATGACGCGTGGGACCCACATGCAGAGCATTCCAGTGCGCGACGTGGGAGGGGTTATTGGGCTGCACGGGTGTGATTCGGGATTGGGCCGAATTGTGGGGATTCCAGCCCAGGTCCTTTTTTTTTCTTTTATTTTTCTTTTTCCTTTTTGATTTATTTTCTTTTCATTTGAATCTCTAATTTGAATTTGAATTCTGTTATGAACTTCACCTTTGAGTCAAATGTACAATCTCAAATCTGTACAAGAATAATATATATATTATAATTATTTTTATTCACATAGTAATTTCTTCCTTCTCTTTTCTCTTTTATTTTATATTTCCATTTTCAAATTCTAGTTTTCTTAGCTTAAGCTTGTTTCACAAATTTGAATACAAAGTGCAACAATACAATAACTTTTTTTCATGAGATGCATTTTATTTATTTATTTATTTGTTATGTTAACCCATATAATTCCATTAATCAAATATGCACAAAGAAGAGAAAACCAATTAACTCCCAAGGGTTCCATAATCCCAAGATACCCACTTATAAACATATTTATTTATTTATAACCTTATTTTTCTTTGATACAAATTTTTTGGGCTCTACATCCCTCCCGGGAGCGAGATCCAGACCGCCGCCGGCGACTCCCGCCGCCTCTGCGTACGCGCGGACCGTCCGGCCGTCAGGCAGAGAAGCCCTAGCCTCGCACCAGGCCGTGGACCGTCCAGTCCCTGCGCGCGGACCGCCCGCCCCTGTGCAGAGAGCACCGCCGTGCCTCGCACCAGGCCGCGGACCATCCGGCCCCTGCGCGCGGACCGTCCGCCCCTGTGCAGAGGGCACCGCCACGGTTCTTGTTGAGTGTTTGGCGCTCCGAAAAGGCGTCAACAAATAGGCAACAACCGGATCAACACCCTCTTGGTGACACATCATATTGTATGGTATAAAATGTTGGTCTACAAAAAGACATCGTGTTCATAAGATAAGTATTACCGAAATATATTGTTGTGTTGGATTTGTAGTCATATATGAAGGGATTGAGTACGAAATGATGATATAAGTGATTGCCAAGGAGTAGCACCGATTGAAGAAAAGCTTATCCAACACCGATTGAGATGGTTTGGACATATTCAATAGAGACCTCTACAGGCACTAGTGCTTAATAAAATCCTAAGATGTGATAGTAATGGGAAGAGAGGTATATGAAGGCCAAAGTTGATATGAGAAGAGACAATAAAACAAAACTTAAAAGAATGGAATATATTCAAGATTTAGCCTTAGATAATAGCGAACGAAAATAGCTATCCACATACCTAGCTAAACTTTAATTTGTGGCTTCTATTGGGTTTTAACTCTAGCCTACAACTTATTTAGGACTAAAAAGCTTTGTTGTTGTTGTTGCTGTTGCTGCTGCTTGACTCCAAACTGCTTTGCAGTCGAAAACATGCAACCATCACTCAACTGCCAATTAGTGTATTTCGTGGTTGCTTTGCTTCCAAGCTGCTTTATGAAAATACACAACCAAGAAACTAGCTTTGCTACTACCTTTTTAAGGAACAATAAAAATACGCATATGGCACATAGGTTTTGCTCTCTAACCATGTTTATAGTAAAGTATCATTTGCAGCTCTATTTAAAGTGAAACAAAAAAGCTAGGAGAAGATATGAAGAGAGGTAACTTTCTGGGACTTACTCAATAAGTTTGTACTCTAAATGTGTTTGTCAAAGTCACATGAAGATCCTCTCAAAAGTTAAAGTCAAAAGGAGAAGAAAAGGAGGAAAGCACCTAAGTGTGCTGCTAACTAGGTAGCACCGGATAGTCCGGTGTGCACTGGACAGTCCTATGCCCTATGCCCAATCTCGGATGACTCTGCTAAAAATGTCGGACAGTTTGGGCCATGCACCGGATAATCTGGACCCTCCAACGGCTATTTTCAAACTGGTACTCAGACGCAACGACTAGCTGGCGCACCGGACAGTCCGATGGTGCACCGGACAATCCGGTGCTCGTCAACACGAATGGAAAGCGCCAATCAGAGGATTCTGTGATCTTTGCTGCTAGGCTGCCAGTGACGTACCGGACAATCCAATGCACCCACAGCAGAGGCGGTTCTTCTAAGATTTGGATCTTCTTTGAATGGAAAGGGGCAATGGCTAGGGGCTCCTTTGGGTCTATAAAAGGGACCCCCAGTGTCCATATTAAATACACAAGTGCAGCAAACAAGTCCATACATCAAGTGATCAAATTCTTTCTCTCCCTCTCTTGTGAATCTCTCTAGTTTGTGTAGATGCGAAGTTATAAACCTTTTGAGAGAGGGGAAGTGCTGCATAGAGCTACAACAAGATCTTAAGAAAGTTGTTACTCTGCCAAAGAGCTGTCAAGAAGACTGTAAGCAGCCACGACATCGTTGTAACCGTCATCAACATAGTTGAAGGCTCTATCTGTCACATTGACATATATGAGCACATAGAGGAAGTAGTTAAAATAGACTCCAAGCCAAGGTGTGGCTAACTCTAACGAGGACTAGGCAAGGATTTCAGTTTTGACCGAACATCAGGATAAATCCGTGTGTCCATGTGCTTTGCTCTGTGTTGTGTGTTGTCTCTCTATCTTGTTTGTTTTTATACTTGCATTTCGGTACTATCTGTAGTATAAGCTGTCTGTTGGGGGCCTTCCTCTTCCGAAGGTCCTCAAAAACTTAACTAACATGTTTCTCAGTATAACAGACTGTTACAGGAGGCTTCGGCCTTGAGATGAAGGTGTGCGTAATATGAAGGTGCGGTTTGAAGAAGGGGCGAACAAGCACCGAAGCTATGGCTAAAGGACCTTCGACTTAGCATGATAACGATGGTGAAAGATGGAACTAACTTAAAGAAGAAAAGACTACCTAGTCCTTGATAGTTTACTTCGTGGTCAACAGTAAATGTTAGGGACATGAATATAATTTTGACCATGCTGCGTCCTGTGCTTATAAATAGATGAATAGTAACACCGTACTGTTCACGCTGAATTGTAATCACTCTCGTGTCACTCTCGCTTTTCCACCTTCTATCAAGCCGAAGGTATAAATGTAATGTAAATATCATTGATGTTTATTCATGTTTACAAAATGAGAATACAAGTAATCTGATAACCTGTGATGATTGTTTATATTCTTTTGTGTTTCATTTATCTATATTTACGTTTTGTTCACTGAAATGATGAAGGTATGCCCTTCATGACCTTCGTCTAAAGATCATTATATCCCAGAGGAGAAAATGCTTCGAAGGATGAAGGTCTTTAATCGTTAACAATTGTGTTGCTTTGTTCTTGATGTATAGCATCCGAGAACAAGGACCAACATTGTCTTTGAAGTGCAGGGTATTTTGAGACATGAACTTCAATTCTACTGTGACCTAATCAAAGTGTTCCACTGCGATCCAATCTTCTAGTAAAGTAAGAATTTCTAGTTTTTAAGTGATAAATTTTATTTGCCTATTTATCCCCCTCTAGGCAACATCTAAATCCTTTTCTTGGGCAAATTGAACTCTTAATTACTTGTAATAATAATTTGCGTGTGGAACTCTACATAGCTAAGGTAACTTAGTTCCACTACTAATCCTAACATGCCTTAGGGAATGCAAATAAAAACAACATGTAGTGTCATGTGTGGAACTCTGCAGTAGCAAGGTTTAGACCTCCATCAGTAATCCAAACATACCTTAGAGAATTTAACTTGTTAGCTTTATTAAATTTTGTCTATTGGTGGTAGCGGATATTTGCCCTTTCTCTTATGCCCTGAAGATGGTTCCATTGTAACCTTCTTCCTAAGACCCTTTTTCTTAAGAGTTGTCTCATGAGCTTGTAGATATTCCTATTCACGCTTGATGGCTACTTTATATAGACTTAACTTCTCCTGTCTCCTTGCAAGCTCAGCCTCCATGCCTTTTAGACTAATTGATCCACCCTCACACATTATTCTTGCTAAAGCCTCATATGCCATTCCATTTGTGAGCTTGAGTCATTTTCACAAAGTATCATCCTTTGTTTTCACCTCCTTTTTCACTCGTCATGGCCATGCCGGTGTCTCCTGAACCACCAATTCGATGAACTTGCAAGGCTACATGTGTAGTTGTAGATGTCATAGAATGAGTTGACAAACCATATTCTTCCTCCTATGCATCCTCAGTCTTGTTCTAAACTATCTCATGATCATAAACATGTCTTCTTGGCATTTGCAGCCTCTAAGTTCTCCACTACACAAATTGTATTGCTACTCTCACCTAGTGAAAGGGAAATAGGCTTACACCTTTTCCTAATTGATTTTGGTGGTTGAATTGCCCAACACAAATAATTGGACTAACTAGTTTGCTCTAGATTATAAGTTGTACATGTGCCAAAGGTTCACAATAAGACCAATAAATTGACCAAGAAAGGGTTCAAACAAAGAGAGCCAAAGACAACCGAAGGCAGCCCTGGTCCGGCGCACCAGACTGTCCGGTGTGCCACCGGACAGTGTCCGGTGTACCAGGGAACTCAGCTCCAAACTCGTCACCTTCGGGAAAATCAGAGGGCGCTCCGCTATAATTCACCGGACTGTCCGGTGAGGCACCGGACAGTGTCCGGTGGCGCATCGGACTGTTCGGTGTGCCAGCGGAGCAACAGCTACTTCAGCGCCAACGGTCGACTGCAACCGCATTCAATGCACTACAGTGCGCGCCAGAGTCAGAGCAGCGTCAGAAGGTGCACCGGACAGTCCACAGTACTTGTCCGGTGCACCACCGGACAGCCAGAAGACCCCACCTGTCAGAGCTCCAACGGTCGAACCCTAACGGCCGGGTGACGTGGCTGGCGCACCGGACAGTGTCCGGTGGCGCACCGGACTGTCCGGTGCGCCCGTCGACAGCAGCCTCCACCAAACGGCTAGTTTGGTGGTTGGAGCTATAAATACCCCAACCACCCCACCATTCATTGCATCCAAGTTTTCCACCTTCCAACACCTTACAAGAGCTATAGCATTCAATTCTAGACACAACCAAAGAGATCAAATCCTCTCCCAAGTCCGGAATCACTCGAAATCAAATAGTGACTAGAGAGAGCGACATTTGTGTTCATTTGAGCTCTTGCGCTTGGATTGCTTCTTTTCTTTCTCATTCTTCTAGTGATCAACTCAATTGTAACCAAGGCAAGAGACACCAATTGTGTGGTGGTCCTTGCGGGGACTTAGTGTCCCGTGTGATTGAGAAGAGAAGCTCACTCGGTCTAAGTGATCGTTTGAGAGAGGGAAAGGGTTGAAAGAGACCTGGTCTTTGTGACCACCTCAACGGGGAGTAGGTTTGCAAGAACCGAACCTCGGTAAAACAAATCCTTGTGTCTCACTCCTTATTTGCTTGCGATTTGTTTTTCACCCTCTCTCTCGGACTCGCTTATATTTCTAACGCTAACCCGGCTTGTAGTTGTGCTTAAACTTTGTAAATTTCAGATTCGCCCTATTCACCCCCCTCTAGGCGACTTTCAATTGGTATCGGAGCCCGGTTCTTCATTAGAGCCTAACCGCTCGAAGTGATGTCGGGAGATCACGCCAAGAAGGAGATGGTGACCGGCGACAAGCCCGTTACAAGCCACGGGAAGGCTCCATCGGGAGAGTCCCACAACAAGGGGAAGGATAAGGCATCCTCCTCACAAAAGTTGCATTGGAGTGGCGACAAGAAAAAGAAGATGAGGAAAGTGGTCTACTACGAGTCCGATTCTTCATCACCATCCACCTCCGGCTCTGACGTGCCGTCCATAACTTCTAAGCACCATGAGCGCAAGAAGTTTAGTAAGATTCCCCTACACTACCCTCTTATTTCAAAGCGTACTCCTTTACTTTCCGTTCCATTAGGCAAACCACCAGTTTTTGACGGTGAAGATTATAATATGTGGAGTGACAAAATGAGGCATCATCTAACCTCACTCCACACTAGCATTTGGAACATTGTTGAGTTTGGTGTACAGGTACCATCCGTAGGGGATGAGGACTACGATTCGGACGAAGTGGCCCAAATTCATCACTTCAACTCCCAAGCCACTACTATACTCCTCGCTTCTCTAAGTCGAGAGGAGTATAATAAGGTGCAAGGGTTGAAGAGCGCAAAGGAAATTTGGGACGTGCTCAAGACCGCGCACGAAGGAGACGAGGTGACCAAGATCACCAAGCGGGAGACGATCGAGGGGGAGCTCGGTCGCTTCATGCTTCACCAAGGAGAGGATCCGCAAGCCATGTACAACCGCTTGAAGACCTTGGTGAACCAAGTGTGCAACCTCGGGAGCACCAAATGGGATGACCATGAGATGATCAAGGTTATTCTAAGATCCCTCATTTTTCTTAACCCTACGCAAGTTCAATTAATTCGAGGTGATCCTAGATACACGCTAATGTCTCCCGAGGAGGTTATAGGGAAGTTTGTGAGCTTTGAGCTAATGATTAAAGGCTCAAAGAAAATCATCGAGCAAGGCACCTCCTCCATGCCCGAAGCACAACCCATCGCATTCAAGGCAACGGAGGAGAAGAAGGAAGAATCTACATCAAGTAGGCTCCCCATCGACGCCTCAAAGCTCGACAATGAGGAGATGGCTTTAATCATCAAAAGCTTTCGACAAATCCTCAAGCAAAGGAGGGGGAAGGACTACAAGCCTCGCTCCAAGAAGGTTTGCTACAAGTGTGGTAAGCTCAGTCACTTTATAACAAAATGTCCTATTTCTAGTGACAGTGACAGGGGCGACGACAAGAAGGGGAGAAGAAAGGAGAAGAGATACTACAAGAAGAAGGGTGGCAGTGCTCATGTTTGCGGGGAGTGGGACTCCGACAAGAGCTCCACCGACTCCTCCTCCGACGAGGACGCTGCCAACATCACCATCAACAAGGGACTCCTCTTCCCCAACGTCAGCCACAAGTGCCTCATGGCAAAGGACGTCAAAAATAAGAAGGTTAAATCTAAATCCTCCACTAAATATGCCACCTCTAGTGATGAGGCTAATTCTAGTGATGATGAGAATGATTTGTTTACTCTTTTTTGCCAATCTTAACATGCAACAAAAAGAGAAGTTAAATGAATTGATTAGCACCATTCATGATAAGGATGAACTCTTGGATAGCCAAGAGGACTTCCTAATAAAAGAAAACAAGAAGCATGTTAAGGTTAAAAATGCTTATGCTCTAGAAGTAGAAAAATGTGAAAAATTATCTAGTGAGCTAAGCACTTGCCATGATTTGATTGCCAACCTTAGGAATGAGAATGCTAGATTAATTACTAAGGTTGATTCAAATGTATGTGATGATTCATATGCCAATCTTAGAAATGATCATGCTATTTCTATTGCTAAGATTGAAAAATTAAATGTCTCTCTTGCTAGCCTTAGAAATGAAAATGAAAAATTGATTGCTAAGGCTAATGAATCAAATGTTTGCAATACTTCCATTTGCAGTCTTAGAGATGAAAATGCCATATTACATGCTAAGATTGTTGAATTAAATTCTTGCAAGCCCTCTACATCTACCGTTGAGCATGTTTCTATTTGCACTAGATGTAGAGATGTTGACATTGATGCTATTCATGATCATATGGCTTTAATTAAACAACAAAATGATCATATAGCTAAATTAGATGCTAAAATTGCCGAGCATGAGCTAGATAATGAAAAATTTAAATTTTCTCGTAGTATGCTTTATAATGGGAGACGCCCTGGCATCAAGGATGGCACTGGCTTCCAAAAGGGAGACAATGTCAAACTTAATGCCCCTCCTAAAAGATTATCTAACTTTGTTAAGGGCAAGGCTCCCATGTCTCAGGATAACGAGGGTTACATTTTGTACCCTGCCGGTTATCCCGAGCATAAGATTAGGAGAATTCATTCTAGGAAGTCTCACTCTGGCCCTAATCATGCTTTTATGTATAAGAGTGAGACATCTAGTTCTAGGCAATCAACCCATGCTAAATTGCCTAAGAAGAAAACTCCTAGTGCATCAAATGAACCTAGCATTTCATTCAAAACTTTTGATGCATCTTATGTTTTGACTATCAAATCCGGCAAAGTAGTTGCCATGTATGTTGGGGACAAACACAAGGGATCAAAGACTTGTGTTTGGGTACCCAAAGTTCTTGTATCTAATGTCAAAGGACCCAAAACTGTTTGGGTACCTAAAATCAAGAACTAAACTTGTTTTGTAGGTTTATGCATCCGGGGGCTCAAGTTGGATCATCGATAGCGGGTGCACAAACCACATGACTGGGGAGAAAAGGATGTTCTCCTCCTACGGGAAAAACCAAGATCCCCAACGAGCTATCACATTCGGGGATGGAAATCAAGGTGTGGTCAAAGGATTGGGTAAAATTGCTATATCACCTGACCATTCTATTTCCAATGTTTTTCTTGTAGACTCTTTAGATTACAACTTGCTTTCTGTTTCCCAATTATGTAAAATGGGCTACAACTGTCTTTTTATGGATACAGGTGTTACTGTCTTTAGAAGAAGTGATGATTCAGTAGCTTTTAAGGGAGTATTAGAGGATCAGCTATACCTAGTTGATTTCAATAGAGCTGAACTCGATACTTGCTTAATCGCTAAGACTAACATGGGTTGGCTCTGGTATCGCCGACTAGCCCATGTTGGGATGAAGAATCTTCACAAGCTTCTGAAGGGAGAGCACATTTTGGGACTAACAAATGTGCATTTTGAGAAAGACAGGATCTGTAGCGCATGCCAAGCAGGGAAGCAAGTTGGTGTTCATCATCCACATAAGAACATCTTGACGACTGACAGGCCACTTGAGCTCCTCCACATGGACCTATTCGGCCCGATCGCTTACATAAGCATCGGCGGGAGTAAGTACTGTCTAGTTATTGTGGATGACTATTCTCACTTCACTTGGGTATTCTTTTTACAGGAAAAATCTCAAACCCAAGAGACCTTAAAGGGATTCTTGAGATGGGCTCAAAATGAGTTTGGCTTGAGGATCAAGAAAATAAGAAGCGATAATGGGACAGAGTTCAAGAATTCACAAATTGGAGGATTCCTTGAGGAGGAGGGCATCAAGCATGAGTTCTCTTCTCCCTACACGCCACAACAAAATGG
Organism: Zea luxurians; assembly: GCA_029449295.1. Lineage (NCBI taxonomy): Eukaryota > Viridiplantae > Streptophyta > Magnoliopsida > Poales > Poaceae > Zea > Zea luxurians. Next base: position 5,466,235 of record JAOPSE010000064.1, on the reverse strand, counting down.
TGTAGTGGAGAGGAAAAATAGAACTCTATTGGACATGGCAAGAACCATGCTTGATGAGTACAAGACTTCGGATTGGTTTTGGGCCGAGGCGGTCAACACCGCTTGCTACGCCATCAACCGGTTGTATCTACACCGAATCCTCAAGAAGACATCATACGAACTCATCACCGGTAAAAAGCCAAATGTTTCATATTTTAGAGTCTTTGGTAGCAAATGTTTTATTCTTGTTAAAAGAGGTAGAAAATCAAAATTTGCTCCTAAGGCTGTAGAAGGCTTTTTACTAGGATATGATTCAAACACAAGGGCATATAGACTCTTTAACAAGTCCACTGGACTAGTTGAAGTTTCTTGTGACATTGTGTTTGATGAGACTAACGGCTCCCAAGTGGAGCAAGTTGATCTTGATGAATTAGATGATGAAGAGGCTCCATGTGTCGCGCTAAGGAACATGTCCATTGGGGATGTGTGTCCTAAGGAATCCGAAGAGCCCATTCAAACACAAGATCAACCTTCCTCCTCTATGCAAGCATCTCCACCAACTCAAGATGAGGATGAGGCTCAAGATGATGAAGAAGAAGATCAAGAAGATGAGCCACCTCAAGAAGACGACAATGATCAAGGGGGAGATACAAATGATCAAGACAAGAAGGATGAGCAAGCTCCAAGGCCGCCACACCCAAGAGTCCACCAAGCAATCCAACGAGATCACCCCGTGAACACCATCCTCGGCTACATTCATAAGGGGGTAACCACTAGATCTCATGTTGCACATTTCTGTGAGCATTACTCTTTTGTTTCCTCTATTGAGCCACATAGGGTAGAGGAAGCACTTCAAGATTCGGATTGGGTGACGGTGATACAAGAGGAGCTCAACAACTTCACGAGGAATGAGGTATGGCATTTAGTTCCACGTCCTAACCAAAATGTTGTAGGAACCAAGTGGGTCTTCCGCAACAAGCAAGATGAGCATGGTGTGGTGACAAGGAACAAAGCCCGACTTGTGGCCAAGGGATACTCACAAGTCGAAGGTTTGGATTTTGGTGAAACCTATGCACCCGTAGCTAGGCTTGAGTCAATTCACATTTTACTTGCCTATGCTACTTACCATGGCTTCAAGCTTTATCAAATAGACGTGAAAAGTGCCTTCCTCAATGGACCAATCAAGGAAGAGGTCTATGTTGAGCAACCTCCCGGCTTTGAAGACAGTGAGTATCCTAATCATGTTTATAGACTCTCTAAGGCGCTTTATGGGCTCAAGCAAGCCCCAAGAGCATGGTATGAATGCCTAAGAGATTTTCTTATTGCTAATGGCTTCAAAGTCGGAAAAGCCGATCCTACTCTCTTTACTAAAACACTTGCAAATGATTTGTTTGTATGCCAAGTTTATGTTGATGATATCATATTTGGGTCTACTAACGAATCTACTTGTGAAGAGTTTAGTAGGATCATGACACAAAAATTTGAGATGTCTATGATGGGGGAGTTGAAGTATTTTCTAGGATTCCAAGTCAAGCAACTCCAAGAGGGCACCTTCATTAGCCAAACAAAGTACATTCAAGACATTCTAACCAAGTTTGGGATGAAGGACGCCAAGCCCATCAAGACACCCATGGGAACAAATGGGCATCTCAACCTCGACACGGGAGGTAAATTCGTCGATTAAAAGGTATACCGGTCGATGATAGGTTCCTTACTCTATTTATGTGCTTCACGACCGGATATTATGCTTTCCGTATGCATGTGTGCAAGATTCTAAGCCGATCCTAAGGAAGCTCACCTTAGAGCCGTAAAACGAATCTTGAAATATTTAGTTTATACTCCTAAGTTTGGACTTTGGTACCCCAGGGGATCCACATTTGATTTAATTGGTTATTCCGATGCCGATTGGGCAGGGTGTAAAATTAATAGAAAGAGCACATCGGGGACTTGCCAGTTCTTGGGAAGATCTCTGGTGTCTTAGGCTTCAAAGAAGCAAAATTCTGTGGCTCTTTCAACCGCCTAAGCCGAGTATATTGCCGCAGGCCATTGTTGCGCGCAATTGCTTTGGATGAGGCAAACCCTTAGGGACTATGGTTACAAATTAACCAAAGTTCCTCTTCTATGTGATAATGATAGTGCAATCCGCATGGCGAATAATCCTGTTGAGCATAGCCGCACTAAACACATAGCTATTCGGTATCATTTTCTAAGGGATCACCAACAAAAGGGGGATATCGAGATTGCTTATGTTAGCACCAAAGAACAATTAGCCGATATCTTTACCAAGCCATTGGATGAACAAACCTTTACCAAACTTAGGCATGAGCTAAATATTCTTGATTCTAGGAATCTTTATTGATGTTTTGCACACATAGTTCATATATATACCTTTGATCATCTCTTTCATGTGCTATGACTAATGTGTTCTTTCAAGTCCATTTCATACTAAGTCATAGATTGAAAGGGAAAAGGAGTTTTCGGCGAAGACAAGGCTTCCACTCCGCTCCATCGAATCATTCATCCTTCGCCGTCGCTCCGCTCTAACTCTCCAACTTTGGTATAATCTTCACTCCTTTTCTTCCGCCCAAAGGGGGAGAGAGTAGTTTCAAAGGGCTTATATTTCACTCAAGCATCCGTTTTTGGCGATTCATGCCAAAGGGGGAGAGAGTATTAGCCCAAAGCAAAAGGACCGCACCACCACCAATTTAAAAAATGTAGTCTTTTAATTGGTGTTAAAAGAAGTTTTTCAATTAGTATCTTATTTTGATATAATTTGAAATTGGTATACCCTCTTCAAAATTAATATCTAAAACCCTCTTGAACACTAAGAGGAGGATTTCATTAAGGGGGAGTTTTGTTTAGTCAAAGGAAAAGCATTTGAAACAGGGGGAGAAAATTTCAAAACTTGAAAATGCTTCTCAAAATCTTATTCATTTACCTTTGACTAGTTGCAAAAGAACTTTGAAAACAATTTCCAAAACATTTTGCAAAACAAAACATGTGGTGCAAGCGTGGTCCAAAATGTTAATAAGAAGAAAAGACATCCATGCGCATCTAGTAAGTAATATTTACTGGTTTCATTCCAAGCAACCTTTGCACTTGCATTATGCAAACTAGTTCAATTCTGCACTTCCATATTTGCTTTGGTTTGTGTTGGCATCAATCACCAAAAAGGGGGAGATTGAAAGGGAAATAGGCTTACACCTTTTCCTAATTGATTTTGGTGGTTGAATTGCCCAACACAAATAATTGGACTAACTAGTTTGCTCTAGATTATAAGTTGTACATGTGCCAAAGGTTCACAATAAGACCAATAAATTGACCAGGAAAGGGTTCAAACAAAGAGAGCCAAAGACAACCGAAGGCAGCCTTGGTATGGCGCACCGGACTGTCCGGTGTACCAGGGAACTCAGCTCCAAACTCGTCACCTTCGGGAAAATCAGAGGGCGCTCCGCTATAATTCACCGGACTGTCTGGTGAGGCACCGGACTGTCCGGTGGCGCACCGGACTGTCCGGTGTGCCAGCGGAGCAACGGCTACTTCAGCGCCAACGGTCGACTGCAACCGCATTCAATGCGCTACAGTGCGCGCCAGAGTCAGAGCAGCGTCAGAAGGCGCACCGGACAGTCTACAGTACTTGTCCGGTGCACCACCGGACAGTCTACAGTACTTGTCCGGTGTAACGCCCTGAATTTGAGGGTAGATTTTTTTTTCTTCTGTTCCCTCACCAAATTCGGGCGTTACCCTTTCCTTTTCCCTTTTCTCCTTGCTAAACCTTGATCTTTTCCAAAGTTATAGCGGGATTCGGCTTGAGATCCCATGTAAAGCAAAATCCTAAAATATTTTATCTTGTTTGATGCACCATGCCGAACCGTACATCCTTTTTGATTGTTTGAAAATGTGAATGCATTCATCTAGAGAAAAATAGATTTTAGAAAAAAGGGAATTTTTTTCTCTCTCTCCCCCCTTCCCATTTCGGCCCAGCCGCGCCCCCTCCCCCTCGCGCCCGGCCCAGCCACGCCCCCTCCCCTTTTCCTCCCCCGCACCGTGGGCCGCCCCGGCCGGCCCACCTCGCCCCCCGCGCGCCCCCATTTGGGCCCAAAGCGGCCCAGCCGCGCCCCCCTCCTCCTCCCCCCCAAATTTTCTCTCCCCTCCCCTGCGGGCCCTGCCCGTCATCCTCTCCCCTGCCCTAACCGCGCCCCCACCCCCTGCGCGCCGCCGCCGCCCTCCCCTGCGCGCCGCCGCCGCCGCCTCCCCCACCTGCGCGGTAAGCCCCCCCTCCTCCCTCTCCTCTCCCCCTCCCTCCCTCTCCCCGGCCATGGCGCCCCCGCCCCGATCCGGCCGCCCCCCCCCCCGACCCGGCCGCGCCGCCCCGCCCCCGCCCCGGTCCGACCATACCCGCCCTCGCCCCGGCCATGGCGCCCCCGCCTCGGCCCCAGCCACGGCGCCGCCGCCCCGTGCGTGCCCGCCCGGCCCCGCCTCGGCCCCGGCCGCGCCGCCCGGCCCCAGCCGCCCTCGTCCCGGCCCTAGCCATGGCGCCCGCCCCGGCCACCCCGACCCCGGCCCCGCACCGACCCGGCCCCGGCCGTGCCCCGCCCCGCCCGTGTCTCGCCCCGCCCGTGCCCCGTGCTCGCCCGCCCGCCCGGCGTGCCCTGCTCGCGTCGTGACGGCTCCAGCACGGCCTCGAGCTCGGCCCAGCGTACCTATGGCGCGCGGCCTTGAGCTCGGCCAACGCGCGGCCCCGACGTGCGCACGGTTAGTTCGCGGCGCGTGCGTGCGGCCTTGCGCGCGTGCTCGCGTAATGCGCAATGCCCTGGCACGACTCGTCATGCCCTCGTCTACCCCTAGACGTGCCCGTCTACCCCCCGTTATATTTTATGCGCACTAATTACGATTGTTCATGTTAATGAAATAGGAAACTCAATTTAGAAATTCGGTTACGTTAGTTAATTCATATAGTTAATCGTCTATCTCATTTAATGTTGATCTACTAAAAGTGATTATGTTTCTATTAGTGCATGTAGCTAATCTTGGATCTCATTTAATGTTGATCAATTGAAAATAGTTATAGTTATATTAGCGCTTGTGGCTAATACTTGTTAGTGAAACTCGATGGAACTAAGTCACGTAGCGCTTAGTTATGCATCCACCCGTAATATGTTTCGAGTAAGCTTTAACCCCGCGAGACCTTCCCCCGTTTCCTTCCAACCATGGTAAATGCAATATCGTATGTCATATTTTATGCATGTTTAATCTATTTGTTCTCTTCTATGGTGTACTGTTTGTTTCCTAATTTGAATGGATGGATGTATGTATGTTTGCACTCGCATAGAGAACGATCCGGTTGAAGAGCCCGAAGAACTCGCAGGAGAAGTCCCTGAGCAGCAGTCGGTTGGTGGAGGCAAGTCTCCCTTGACCTATCTCTGTCCTATTCATTCTTTAATCCACCTCCCGCATTACACATTTATGCCTAAGGATTGACTAGCTTTTGTTATCCATGTCCTTGTTTACCTACTTGGGTCAGATTATTATTGGTTAGCTTTATGCTATTGCTTAACATTAATCAATGAACATGATGAGAATTATTTATGATACGCTGTTTTCCCCTCTTTTATTATGATGTTATACTTGTGACCTTCAAGGGGGCTCGAACGGTTTCTCGAGTGCCTCTCCGTAAGGACCTGTTCGTTGGATGACCGCCCGGGAAAACAGTGCAACCATGAGGGTGGAGTGGGACGCCCTTAGCTGAGTAATTAGAGGAACTGGGGTGTAGTTCGCTTAGCCGTCGTGCCGTCAATGGGGCTCGGTGTATGCGGCTCGCTCTGCCAAGGTTGATTTGTCCCTTGGGGAGGAGTGCGGTACATTTAGGAAACCTAACGGGCGGCTACAGCCTCGGGGAATCTTTGTAAAGGCTACGTAGTGATGCCCTGCTGGACCACCTAGGTAGTGGTCAATGGGGAGTAGCTCTCTCCAGGCAGAAAGGGAATCATGGCTTGTGGGTAAAGTGCAGAACCTCTGCAGAGTGTTATGAAAACTGATATATCAGCCGTGCTCGCGGTTATGAGCGGCCAAGGGAGCTCCAGTGATTAGTGGTACTTGGTCAGAGACATTTTGGTTTACAGGTGGCAATGAGATTGATGGTTCTGGTTATGGCTATGGTGCTGGTAAGTGGTATTCTTTCCGTTTGGAAAGGGTACATCAGGCTAATAACTTGGGTTAATGTTAAAACCTGGCTTTCTATTAGTAAATAATAATCTGACCAACTAAAAGCAACTGCTTGACTTACCCCCACATAAAGCTAGTCCACTACAGCCAAATAGGATACTTGCTGAGTATGTTGATGTGTACTCACCCTTGCTCTACACACAACCCCCCCAGGTTGTCCGCATTGCAACCACTGCTCAGGAGAAGATGAAGCCGTGGAAGGAGACTTCCAGGAGTTCCAAGACTACGACGAGTTCTAGGCGTGGGTTAGCGGCAACCCCCAGTCGGCTGCCTGTGAAGGCCGCGTTTATCTACGTTTCGTTTTCGCACTTTGATTTATTGTAAAGACTATGTGGATGTCTCAGACATATGATGTAATCGACTATTATTTCCCTTTTTAATACTATTTGAGCACTGTGTGATGATGTCCATGTTATGTAACTGCTGTGTACGTGAATTGCTGATCCTAGCACGTACATGGTTCGCATTCGGTTTGCCTTCTAAAACCGGGTGTGACATAGGTGGTATCAAAGCCGTGCTGACTGTAGGACCGCTAACCTAGAGTAGAATGGTCGTTCTAAGGATTATAGACCTCTGTCCCTGCCTTGACTTTGGCATCCCTTCAAAAGTTGGTCATATCGACCAAAACTATGTTCTACTATATATTATACCTTGCTGAAAATTATGTTTTATTCTAATCATTCATTTATTTATGGTTCATTACTTGCTGGTCATATTAATTATGTTCTCACTCTTTTGCTTGCGGTGTCTTTTGTAGATGGCTCGTCTTAGACACACTGCACGGAAGTCCGTCATCCCCTTCTTACCCTCCCGCCTTGATGAACGTCCGCTTCGCCGTCCCATGGCCGGACAGTCCAGCCACTTGGAGAGGCTGCACCACCGCCTGCATGAGGAGCAGGAGCGTCGATGGCAGGGGCAGCAGGGCTCTTCTTTCTCGCTCCAGCAGGAGATAGAGTATGTGAGGAGCTGCTCCCCTGTGCTTCCTCTGGAGGCGCCCCCTGCACCACCACTGGGCACCCCAGCCTCTGGAGTAGCTGCTGGAGGAGACCCAGACAACGGAGGTGGCGACGACAGCCCAAGCCACGACACTGACTTTTCTGCTGACCAGGAGCCGGAAGGATGGGTTGCTCGACCCATCACTCGTGACGCTGCTCACGGGTGTCACTTCCACGATGCGCTCGACACCCTGCTACGTCGGGCACTTGACCGCCGTACTTGGTCCATCGAGTATCGCTGTGTGGTCTACCAGCATAGTCGCGGGGTCTACCCGGACCGCTGGGAGGCGACCTGCTTGGTGCGCTGTCCGGAGAACAGTCTCTGGGGTGCTGAGGTCTGCTCGGAGCACTATTCCATCTCTGAGCGGGACTCAGCTGAGGCGGCCATGCAAGATGCTGCACGGCGTGCGCTTTCGCACTACTGCTCGGTTCTCGGTGGGGTAGCTGACGGTCTCAACCTGAAGTATTACCCCCGCCGTCCATCTGGCAGCACATGAGGCGTGATTGTCTCACCTGTTGGTGAGGACAATCCTAGGTTGAGCAGCACAGTCAACCTAGCCACCGTGCTAAACACGGAGCTGGACCATGCACTGGACGAGCTGAGTAGGGCTCGTGCTGAGATCGCCCAGCTGCGGGCTGAGCGCGCGGAACGTCGTCACCTGGATGATGGTTCCCCCGCTCCCGTCGGGACTCAGCACCCGTACCGCTTACCTCGGCGTGGACACCAGTCTTATGGCAATCCCGACTGCAAGACCAAGATAAATCTAGAACCATAGATCATTAGAGTCGGATCTTGTAATTAATACAAAATACATATACGTAGAAGCTACAGTCTTAGCGTTAGTCTCGCTCTTAGTTAGTCTTAGTTAGACAGGGTAGTTTGCTATATCCTGTGCATTTATGTTTGTCATGATGAACTATGTTTGGTTTGGATCTTTGTAATGACTGTCGCCAGAGTGTGGGTATCCCCTGCCTTTTGGTTTACCTGTTATATGTTAATGGAGTTAACTATTTAGTTGGGAAACCTTTTATTCCACTTTCCTCTTTATCTGAGAAGCTGTGTTGGTCTGTGTTGGAGATCAGTGAAAATGCTCGTCTGTTCAGCGTTGTGGAGAATTCTATACTCTTTTCTTATGCTGCAAGTTTTGCAAGATCGGTTCTGATGTGTGGTTGCGTTCTGCAGATGTCAGAAAACAGGCGCAGAGGAGGAAGGCGTGCTCTGCAGGAGCAGGCAGCTCCGCAAGATGAGGTGCCCCAGCAGCAGCATCTACCGCCCCCGCCCCCGATGTCCATCGAGCAGATGTTTCTGATGCAGACTTAGGCAGTTCAAGCCATTGGTCAGACTCTGCCGCCATTCAGCAGCAGCAGCAGGCCCCACCTCAGCCTCAGATGCCCAGGGACAAGCGTGCTGAATTCATGAGAGGTCATCCCCCAACGTTCGCTCACTCTTCTGACCCCATGGATGCTGAAGACTGGCTACGCACTGTGGAGCGGGAATTGCATACCGCTCAATGTGATGACAGGGAGAAAGTCCTGTATGGTCCCCGTCTGCTGAGAGGAGCAGCCCAGTCATGGTGGGAGTCTTATCTCGCCACCCATGCCCACCCCGACACTATCACCTGGGAAGAGTTCAGAGGAAGCTTTCGTCAGTACCATGTGCCTGCAGGTCTAATGACAGTGAAGAAGGAGGAGTTCTTGGCCCTTAAGCAAGGGTCATCGTTTGTCAGTGAGTACCGGGACAGGTTTCTGCAGTTGTCTCGCTATGCACCTGAAGATGTCAACACCGATGCCAAGCGACAGTATCGTTTCCTGAGAGGCTTGGTTGACCCTCTTCAGTACCAGCTGATGAATCACACCTTCCCGACATTCCAGCACTTGATTGACAGAGCAATCATGACAGAGAGGAAGCGTAAGGAGATGGAGGATCGTAAGCGCAAGATCAGTGGACCCCAGCCTGGAAGCAGCAGTCATCCTCGTTTCTCAAGCAATCAACCTCAGCAGTTCAGGCAGAACCAGCGTCCACCTCAGCAGCATCAGCAGTTCCAAAGGCAGTATCCTCAGCACCAGTATCAGAATCGTCAGAACAATCAGTCAGGAGGAGGTCAGTTTCAGAGGCAGAATCAGCAGGCACCTTGTCTTCCTGCCCCAGCAAACCAGCATAACGGTCAGGCAGCACCAGCTCAGGTCGGAAACAGAGCATGTTTCCACTGTGGAGAGCAGGGCCATTGGGTGATGCAATGTCCGAAGAAGGCAGCCCAGCGGCAATCAGGCCCTAATGCCCCAGCGAAGCAGAATGTGTCTCAGCCTGGAGCAGGCAACCGCTCTCAGCCATGCTATAATCATGGGAGACTGAACCACTTGGAGGTTGAAGCAGCTCAGGAGACCCCCGGCATGATAGTAGGTATGTTCCCAGTCGACTCCCATATTGCGGAAGTGTTATTTGATACTGGAGCAACGCATTCATTCATTACTGCATCATGGGTAGAAGCACATAATCTTCCAATTACTACCATGTCAACCCCCATTCAAATTGACTCAGCCGGTGGTAGAATTCGAGCCGATAGCATTTGTTTGAATGTAAGTGTGGAAATAAGGGGGATAGCGTTTCCCGCTAACCTCATAGTGATGGGTACTCAGGGAATAGATGTCATCCTAGGGATGAATTGGCTAGATAAGTATCAGGCAGTTATCAGTTGTGATAAGAGGACAATCAAGTTGATGTCCCCATTAGGAGAGGAAGTGGTGACTGAGTTAGTCCTGCCTGAGCCGAAGAAAGGGAGTTGTTATCAGATGGCTGTTGATAGCAGTGAAGCAAACCCAATTGAGAGTATCAAGGTTGTGTCCGAGTTTCCAGATGTGTTTCCAAAGGACTTACCAGGTATGCCACCAGAGCAGAAAGTTGAATTTGCCATAGAGCTTCTTCCTGGAACCGCCCCCATCTTTAAGAGAGCTTACAGAATATCCGGACCAGAGTTAGTTGAACTTAAGAAGCAGATCGATGAGTTGTCAGAGAAAGGTTACATCTGGCCAAGCACCTCGCCTTGGGCCACCCCTGTCCTATTTGTGGAGAAGATGGATGGCACCAAAAGGATGTGTATCGATTATCGAGCTTTGAATGAAGTCACGATCAAGAACAAGTACCCTTTGCCTAGAATAGAAGATCTGTTCGACCAGTTGAGAGGAGCCAGTGTGTTCTCCAAGATAGATCTGAGGTCAGGTTATCATCAGCTCAGGATCCGACCTTCGGACATTCCGAAGATGGCATTCATTACCAAGTATGGGTTGTATGAGTTCACGATGATGTCTTTCGGTTTAACAAATGCACCGGCCTTCTTTATGAACTTGATGAACAATGTATTCATGGATTATCTTGATAAGTTTGTGGTGGTATTCATTGATGACATTCTGATTTATTCTCAAAGCGAAGAAGAGCATGCAGATCATTTGAGGATGGTATTGCAGAGATTGCGAGAGCACCAGTTGTATGCAAAGTTGAGCAAGTGCGAGTTCTGGATTAGTGAAGTTCTGTTCTTGGGTCATATAATCAACAAAGAAGGATTGACTGTGGATCCGAAGAAAGTGGCAGACATCCTGAACTGGAAAGCGCCAACAGATGCTCGAGGAATCAAGAGCTTCATTGGAATGACCGGATATTATCGGCGATTCATTGAAGGGTTTTCGAAGATTGCGAAACCAATGACAGAGTTGCTAGGCAACAAAGTTGAGTTCAAGTGGACCCAGAAATGTGAAGAGGTCTCCGAAGCGCTGAAAGAGAAGTTGACTACAGCGCCTGTCCTAGTCTTGCCTGATGTGCACAAGCCCTTCTCGGTGTATTGTGATGCTTGTTACACTGGTTTGGGATGTGTGTTGATGTAAGAGGGAAGAGTTGTGGCTTACTCGTCCCGACAGCTGAAGGTTCATGAGAAGAATTATCCAATCCATGACCTAGAGTTGGCAGCAGTGGTTCACGCATTGAAGACATGGAGGCACTATCTGTATGGACAGAAATGTGATGTTTACACAGACCACAAGAGTCTGAAGTACATATTCACTCAGTCAGAGCTGAATATGAGGCAACGAAGATGGTTAGAGTTGATCAAAGACTATGAGTTGGAGATTCATTACCATCCAGGCAAAGCGAACATAGTGGCAGATGCTTTGAGCAGAAAGAGTCAAGTCAATCTGATGGTCGCTCATCCGATGCCCTATGAGTTGGCCAAAGAGTTTGACAGGTTGAGTCTCGGATTTCTAAACAACACGCGAGGAGTCACAATTGAGTTGGAACCTACCCTGGAGCAGGAAATCAAAGAAGCGCAGAAGGATGATGAGAAGATCAGTGAGATCCGACGACTGATTCTAGATGGCAGAGGCAAAGATTTTCGAGAAGATGCAGAAGGTGTGATACGGTTCAAAGACCGCTTGTGCGTTCCCAATGTCCAGTCTATTCGGGAGATGATTCTCAAGGAAGCTCATGAGACAGCCTATTCGATTCACCCTGGCAGTGAGAAGATGTATCAGGATCTGAAGAAGAAATTCTGGTGGTACGGAATGAAGAGGGAAATCGCAGAGCATGTGGCTATGTGCGATAGTTGTCGAAGGATCAAGGCAGAGCACCAGAGACCAGCTGGATTGTTGCAACCGTTGCAAATCCCTCAGTGGAAATGGGATGAAATCGGCATGGATTTCATAGTCGGATTGCCTCGTACTCGAGCCGGCTACGATTCTATTTGGGTAGTAGTAGACCGTTTGACCAAGTCAGCCCACTTCATACCTGTCAAGACCAACTACAGCAGTGCAGTATTGGCAGAATTGTACATGTCTCGGATCGTTTGTCTTCATGGCGTGCCGAAGAAGATAGTGTCAGACCGAGGAACACAGTTCACCTCTCATTTCTGGCAGCAGTTGCATGAAGCCATGGGCACACATCTTAATTTCAGTTCAGCTTATCATCCGCAGACAGATGGTCAGACTGAAAGAACCAATCAAATTCTCGAAGACATGTTGAGAGCCTGTGCGTTGCAAGACCAGTCCGGATGGGACAAGAAGTTGCCTTATGCAGAGTTCTCCTATAACAATAGTTACCAGGCCAGTTTGAAGATGTCACCATTTCAGGCGCTTTATGGAAGGAGTTGTAGAACTCCGTTGCAATGGGATCAGCCTGGAGAAAAGCAGGTGTTTGGGCCAGACATTTTGCTTGAAGCTGAAGAGAACATCAAGATGGTCCGAGAAAATTTGAAGATAGCGCAATCAAGGCAGCGAAGCTATGCAGACACAAGAAGGAGAGAGCTAAGTTTCGAAGTTGGAGATTTTGTCTATCTGAAAGTGTCACCGATCAGAGGAGTCAGAAGATTCGGAGTCAAAGGCAAGCTAGCACCCCGCTACATCGGTCCGTATCAAATTCTCGCAAGGCGTGGAGAAGTGGCCTATCAGCTCAGTCTGCCAGAAAATTTGTCTGCTGTGCATGATGTCTTTCATGTGTCTCAGTTGAAGAAGTGTTTGCGTGTGCCAGAAGAGCAGTTGCCAGTGGAAGGTCTGGAAGTCCAGGAGGACTTGACCTACGTTGAGAAGCCAACGCAGATCCTTGAGACCGCAGATAGAGTCACCTGAAGGAAGACCATCAGAATGTGCAAAGTCAGATGGAGTCATCATTCTGAGGAAGAAGCAACCTAGGAGCGCGAAGATGATCTGATGGCCAAATATCCTGAGCTCTTTGCTAGCCAACCCTGAATCTCGAGGGCGAGATTCTTTTAAGGGGGATAGGTTTGTAACGCCCTGAATTTGGGGGTAGAAATTTTTTTCTTCTTTTCCCTCACCAAATTCAGGCATTACCCTTTCCTTTTCCCTTTTCTCCTCGCTAAACCTTGATCTTTTCCAAAGTTATAGCGGGATTCAGCTTGAGATCCCATGTAAAGCAAAACCCTAAAATATTGTATCTTGTTTGATACACCATGCCGAACCGTACATTCTTTTTGATTATTTGAAAATGTGAATGCATTCATCTAGAGAAAAATAGATTTTAGAAAAAAAGGGAAATCTTTTTCTTCTCTCTCTCCCCCCCTTCCCATTTCGGCCCAGCCGCGCCCCCCCTCCCCCTCACGCCCGGCCCAGCCGCGCCCCCTCCCCTTTCCCTCCCCCGCGCCGTGGGCCGCCCCGGCCGGCCCACCTTGCCCCCCCGCGCGCCCCCATTTGGGCCCAAAGCGGCCCGACCGCCCCCGCCCCCGCCCCGTGCGCGCCCGCTCGGCCCTGGCCACGGCACCGCCGTCCCGGCCGCGCTCGCCCCCGCCCGGCCCCGCCCGCCCCTGCCCCGTGCGCGCCCGCCCGGCCCCGCCCCGGCCGCGCCGCCCCGCGCCCGGCTCGCCGGCCGCCGGCCGCGCCGCCCCGGCCCCGGCCGCCCTCGTCCCGGCCCCGGCCATGGCGCCCACCCCGACCCCGGCCCCACGCCGACCCGGCCCCGGCCGTGCCCCGCCCCGCCCGTGTCTCGCCCCGCCCATGCCCCGTGCTCGCCCGCCCGGCCCGGCGTGCCCTGCTCGCGTCGTGACGGCCCCGGCGCGGCCTCGAGCTCGGCCCAGCGTACCTATGGCACGCGGCCTTGAGCTCGGCCAACGCGTGGCCCCGACGTGCGCACGGTTAGTTCGCGACGCGTGCGTGCGGCCTTGCGCGCGTGCTCGCGTAATGCGCAATGCCCTGGCACGACTCGTCATGCCCTCGTCTACCCCTAGACATGCCCGTCTACCCCCCCGTTATATTTTATGTGCACTAATTACGATTGTTCATGTTAATGAAATAGGAAACTAAATTTAGAAATTTGGTTACGTTAGTTAATTCATATAGTTAATCGTCTATCTCATTTAATGTTGATCTACTAAAAGTGGTTATGTTTCTATTAGTGCATGTAGCTAATCTTGGATCTCGTTTAATGTTGATCAATTGAAAATAGTTATAGGTATATTAGCGCTTGTGGCTAATACTTGTTAGTGAAACTCGATGGAATTAAGTCACGTAGCGCTTAGTTATGCATCAACCCGTAATACGTTTCGAGTAAGCTTTAACCCCGCGAGACCTTCCCCCGTTTCCTTCCAACCATGGTAAATGCAATATCGTATGTCATATTTTATGCATGTTTAATCTATTTGTTCTCTTGTATGGTGTACTGTTTGTTTCCTAATTTGAATGGATGGATGTATGTATGTTTGCACTCGCATAGAGAACGATCCGGTTGAAGAGCCCGAAGAACTCGCAGGAGAAGTCCCTGAGCAGCAGTCGGTTGGTGGAGGCAAGTGTCCCTTGACCTATCTCTATCCTATTCATTCTTTAATCCACCTCCCGCATTACACATTTATGTCTAAGGATTGACTAGCTTTTATTATCCATGTCCTTGTTTACCTACTTGGGTCGGATTATTATTGGTTAGCTTTATGCTATTGCTTAACATTAATCAATGAACATGATGAGAATTATTTATGATACGCTGTTTTTCCCTCTTTTATTATGATGTTATACTTGTGACCTTCAAGGGGGCTCGAGCGGTTTCTCGAGTGCCTCTCTGTAAGGACCTGTTCGTTGGATGACCGCCCGGGAAAACAGTGCAACCATGAGGGTGGAGTGGGACGCCCTTAGCTGAGTAATTAGAGGAACTGGGGTGTAGTTCGCTTAGCCGTCGTGCCGTCAATGGGGCTCGGTGTATGCGGCTCGCTCTGCCAAGGTTGATTTGTCCCTTGGGGAGGAGTGCGGTACATTTAGGAACCTAACAGGTGGCTACAACCTCGGGGAATCTTTGTAAAGGCTACGTAGTGATGCCCTGCTGGACCACCTAGGTAGTGGTCAATGGAGAGTAGCTCTCTCCGGGCAGAAAGGGAATCACGGCTTGTGGGTAAAGTGCACAACCTCTGTAGAGTGTTATGAAAACTGATATATCAGCCGTGCTCGCGGTTATGAGCGGCCAAGGGAGCTCCAGTGATTAGTGGTACTTGGTCAGAGACATTTTGGTTTACAGGTGGCAATGAGATTGATGGTTCTGGTTATGACTATGGTGCTGGTAAGTGGTATTCTTTCCGTTTGGAAAGGGTACATCGGGCTAATAACTTGGGTTAATGTTAAAACCTGGCTTTCTACTAGTAAATAATAATCTGACCAACTAAAAGCAACTGCTTGACTTACCCCCACATAAAGCTAGTCCACTACAGCCAAACAGGATACTTGCTGAGTATGTTGATGTGTACTCACCCTTGCTCTACACACAACCCCCCAGGTTGTCCGCATTGCAACCACTGCTCAGGAGAAGATGAAGCCGTGGAAGGAGACTTCCAGGAGTTCCAAGACTACGACGAGTTCTAGGCGTGGGTTAGCGGCAACCCCCAGTCGGCTGCCTGTGAAGGCCGCATTTATCTATGTTTCGTTTTCGCACTTTGATTTATTGTAAAGACTATGTGGATGTCTCAGACATATGATGTAATCGACTATTATTTCCCTTTTTAATACTATTTGAGCACTGTGTGATGATGTCCATGTTATGTAACTACTGTGTACGTGAATTGCTGATCCTGGCACGTACATGGTTCGCATTCGGTTTGCCTTCTAAAACCGGGTGTGACATCCGGTGCACCACTGGACAGCCAGAAGACCCCACCTGTCAGAGCTCCAACGGTCGAACCCTAACGGCCGGGTGACGTGGCTGGCGCACCGGACTGTCCGGTGCGCCCGTCGACAGCAGCCTCCACCAAACGGCTAGTTTGGTGGTTGGGGCTATAAATACCCCAACCACCCCACCATTCATTGCATCCAAGTTTTCCACCTTCCAACACCTTACAAGAGCTATAACATTCAATTCTAGACACAACCAAAGAGATCAAATCCTCTCCCAAGTCCGGAATCACTCGAAATCAAATAGTGACTAGAGAGAGCGACATTTGTGTTCATTTGAGCTCTTGCGCTTGGATTGCTTCTTTTCTTTCTCATTCTTCTAGTGATCAACTCAATTGTAACCAAGGCAAGAGACACCAATTGTGTGGTGGTCCTTGCGGGGACTTAGTGTCCCGTGTGATTGAGAAGAGAAGCTCACTCGGTCTAAGTGACCGTTTGAGAGAGGGAAAGGGTTGAAAGAGACCCGGTCTTTGTGACCACCTCAACGGGGAGTAGGTTTGCAAGAACCGAACCTCGGTAAAACAAATCCTTGTGTCTCACTCCTTATTTGCTTGCGATTTGTTTTTCACCCTCTCTCTTGGACTCGCTTATATTTCTAACGCTAACCCGGCTTGTAGTTGTGCTTAAACTTTGTAAATTTTAGATTCGCCCTATTCACCCCCCTCTAGGCGACTTTCACCTAGCATGCCACCATCCTGCAACTCCAGAACAAACATGATATTGTCATAACCACGCTCAAACACCTTAGACGTGAGAAATTTCTATTTCTTCGTGTTACTAGCCTCGTACAACTCTCACCTCCATCCAGTGGCGAAGACATGGGCAATGTCCCCCAAATGTCCCCTAATTCCATAGGAGCCATTAATTTTCTTAGCTAATCACATGTAAATAATGCAAAATGCCCACTAGCTATTGCCCAATCTGATTTGTCCTCCCAAACTCATATCCTAGCTTCACCCCTGCCTCTATCATTTTCTCGTAATTTAGGCACCAACATATTAATCATGAAAAATATTGCTAGGACGGCAGAACACCAAAGTATTCATGAAGCCAAGCTAAAACTTGATTGTAGCTATAATCTATAGAAGAATTGAGTTGTGTGTCAAATAATTGAAACTTGCTCTTGTTTACCATACTATCCCCAATTATTATTTCACCATTGTCGTAGTGTATTCACAAAGGCACTAAATTGGATGATGTTCGTAGTCACATCGTACTAACTATCATGTTGGTTATTACAACAACTACAACAGAATAACATGCGAAATTACTCTAACTAGATAAAATAAACTATAATTAATAGATTTAAAAATATCGTAACACTAATACTAACTTAAAAAACTAGTAACTAATAGCCCTAAAAACTTCCTATCCGAACTCTAATTAAAAGTAACCCTAAAACCCTAAACTAAAAATAACTGAACTACAACTAACCCTAACCAAATGTAACCCTAAACTAACCCAAAAATAATTACAAAATCTAACTAATCTAACCCAAAACTACAATTAAATCTAAACTAATCCTAAAACTATTTGACGAAAACTGTTTGACAAATTGTGAGTGAAGTGATTCTCGAGGGGTTGTAGTGTGGGGAACAGCGGGAAGCAGGTTTTTTGGCTCTCACTCTCTAGTATAAAATAAAGACTAGATTCACTTCACTCCCACCATGAAGCAACTGAGGTTTTAGCCATTTGGTTTTCTAGAAGTGATTCTAGCTAGGAGTAATGTGAGAGCTCTGCCAACCCCCCATCTCTACTACTTATTAAGGCTGTAAGGGTAGCCTGCCATTCCGTGTTCTGCCACCATTCCCGGTTCTGTCATTCCCATTCCTTGTTCTGTCTTTTCCATTCCCCCTCCCCGCACAACCCATTCCTATGTTCTGCCACCATAGCCTGATCTGTCATTCCCATTCCTTATCATGTCTTTCTCATTCCCCTCTCCCCGCAAAGTCCATTCACATTCTCATTCCCTCGTAAAGCCCACATCTAGCTAAAATTAAAAAATAAACATGGCCCCAAGGGGATTCGAATCCACGACCCCTCAGGCAAATACGAGCAGTAGCTACCGCTACACCACATGTGTGTTTATGTCTATATTTATGACAGAAAAAAGATCTACTACATCTCTTCTCAAGCCCAACTGCTACCCTTGCACAATGTGTAGTAGTAGATAAGTATCACTGAGATTCTTGAATTATATTTTTAGATGGAGTAGTATTTAAAGAAGAGCCTTGCATGCAATTTCTTTTGTTTGATTAATGTTTTCAACTTAAATTCCTTTTTTTTATGCGTGACATCTATTCTCCGTAATATTTTTTCATGGATCTGACTTGTGAGGCATTTTTAGAAACCAACGTTAAGAATGAATCCATGTTTCTTACTTGAAAACCCCGAACAAACACCACTAGCAGGAGGCGCTCGCGTTGGCGTCGCTCATCAATGATGAGAAGAAGCTTGGCGACTACTAGTTCGACCTCTGGAAGCAGTCCTACGTGGCCGCATGCGCCGCTGTGTACGACAAGCTCCGGCGCAGCTGCCGCTTGGATGCGATCTAGAGCGGCTGCACCGCGCTGTCCATCGTCAAGCAGGGGACCTCATGGTCATCGTCAACGTCGGCGACTCTCGGGTTGTTCTGAGCACTGCATCCGACGACGACGCCATCACGCTGTCCAGCTCATCGTCCACTAAAGACCAACCTGCCACGTAAGTTGCTACTGACCGACCATTAATTCTTGTGCGCTGGGACGACGGCAGTTGCTGACATTGTGAGTGTTCTCAAACATGATGTATATAGAGGAGTTGCGCATTCGGTGGTGCAACAGCTAGGTGTACTACCTCGTTGATGAGCCCGGGGTGCACTTCGTCTGGCAGCCCAGCTAAGAGTCATTGGTATTCGCCATGTCGCGCGCGTTCGACGACTACTATATTAAGGACTGTGGCATCATCTCGGCGCCAGAGATGACGTAGAGGAGGACCGACAGCAATGACCAGCTCATCATCCTCGCCACCGTCGGGGTAGCTTTTGTGCCGGTCTGCCTTTAATTCTCTCCACAAACACACACACTTGTCTTTTTGTTTAAGCAAGCGCGTATGGTGATGTGTGCTTGATTACTGACTATGTACGAGGGAACTTCTTCTGGTAGGTGTGAGACGTGCTATTCAATGATGAGACCGTGACATAGATCGAAGTCTGTATGATACTGATGATTGTAATGTAGTGGTGAAATGGCTAGATTAAAATAACAAAATTTATGTATGACCAGGATCACAAATGGATTATGAAGCCTTTTCTCATAACAGTATACTCCCTCCGTCTTACAAAGGATGTCGTTTGACTTTCTTGAGACCAATTTTGATCAGTTTGTCTTATTCAAAATATTTGTGAAAATATAGAAAACTTTAGTTTATTTTTAAGGTAAATGGTATGATAAACTAAACCGTAATGAAAATAAATGATAATTATAAAATTTTTTGAATAAAATGAGCAGGTCAAACCTGATCTTAGAAAAGTCAAACGACACTCTTTTAGAGACAGAGGGAGTAACACATATTTTATATATAAGTTATCGTAGTATTATATGTTTGCGTTGCAACGCACGGGCACTCATCTAGTAGAAGGAAATGCACGCTAGATATTTTGGTGTATTGGCTAGTGGATTGACTATATATCTCTGTCAAGTTGATAACTCTACGGATAAGATTAGGACTCACAACGATATCATATCTGACCATATGTTATAGACTATCGGCCAAGGCCATCGTACTACTCTATTGCCCCTCTAGTGACCGACGGCGGTTCTATCGGTCTTCGTTGACAGACTATTATCCCTATATTTTTTAAATAAATACTACATTCACTATTAATCATTGAAAATATTATTTGTGTGACGAGGTGCCGCCGGTACGTCACTTGAATTCTGCCTGCTAGTGTTTCCACTTTCCACATGATTATATCGCCAAGAATTTGAGTTATTCTTGTATTTCTGAGTACACCGGTCAAATATTCGTGCACATGGCTCCAGTATAAAACTATAGCACCAAGTTAGTTCCAGGTATGCATACACCCAACGTTTTGCCTAAAACTCACTGGAAAGATGAGCTTAGATTGCAGAGTATTTTTTATAGTTTCTAGGTAATATCACGATTTATAATAATATTATAGTATTTTATCTCATAAATTGTTTAGTTGCATTTCTAAACACTATGTTTTTAAAACTATAATATTCTAGATACCATAATATTTTGAGTATTAAAAACTCCACTATAACCTAAAGTTTTTATAGAATGACTAACTTTTGTCTAATACCATGATTACAATATTGTATCTAAACAATATTTCTCAAAACTATGATATTTTTAGAGTTGTCAAAACTACGATATTATCATACAATTAAAAAGTATAGTATTGTAAAACCATGATTTTAAAAACCAATGTTGCCAACAGGCCCCTAGCTTCTGGCCGTCAGCAGCGCTAGTTTATTCATGGAATCCGACTGATCTCTAAAGGCAAAGCTAATATAATAGTGGACCTAATGTAATGATAACGGCAATGACCATAACATTCATGTGACAGATACCATCATTTTCAGCACTAGAATATGCTTTGAACCCATCATCAGATATCCTGTTCCTCTCATTCTGATCATCCCATTATCTAGGGATGGATCCGGATATTTATTCGAATGTCAATTTTTTGGTCTTCTTTCTTCGATTGTGAACAAATAACATATATAATTTGATATGTAAATTTATATTCTTGTTTTTAACATTGAAGCTATTAATCTTCACAAAAAATAAACATTAAATTCGTTCTAGATATTTTTAAATAATTGATATAAAATTCGGATGTCTATCCGAATACGGATTCGGATGTTTTTTCATCTTTTTTGTTGTATGGAGAAAATAATGTACATAAAAAATTATACAAAAATTTATTTAAATACTTCATAATATTCTTCATAACATTGCCAAAAATTAGCTTTAAATTATATGTATACCTATGCTAAAATATTAGATTTGTGATACAATTCGGATGTTTTAGGAACATCCCTACCATTATCTCGGTGCAAAGCACACACACCGTCTTTGGAAAAGGCACAAAGGGGGAAGACATGGCGATAACTTTGATAAATTCACTTTATGTCACAAAGGAGGACGATGATTTGATTGATTGACCATCCACCATCACGGTTCGCTAGTGTGGTGTAATGGCAACGGAAGAAATTTTTATCATTTTTTACATGCTCAGACACCAGGGCTTAGTTACCACATCATGGATCAGAATCATCACGGAAGAACTCCACCCTTTTGCGCGAGGGATAATGCAACGATCCCCATTCCATATTATGTCATATACGACCTTGTTTATTTTGTTCTCCATACATGTGGACTGGGTGGGTTTGGATGATTTAAATTTTAAACAAGTTAAAATCTTTCATAATTTTTCTAATCTCATCAAATCCATATAGTATAGGAATAATCGAACAACCCTATATTGGATGAAATTGAAAAAAATAGTAGAGATTTTGACTTACTATAAATTTGAACCAACTTAATTTCCTTTAATCTATATGGATTTGGATGAAAACGAACATGACTTCAAAGAGCTTGTAAAATTTACAGTAGGGCACAGGGCGGAATTACCACCACTGCCCTATGGGCATTGCTACACTAGTTTCTCCAACTCTAGACAATGTTTTTTGCCCGTTAGTGCACACTGTTCATGATGCTGTTGCAGCACAAATGTCCATACAGCCATACTGTCATGTACGGCCACACATACGCCAAACGTAGGAGAGCCCGCGATGTGCGCCGGGCTGAGCAGGTAGCAAAGGCACAGGCGCAGACAGCAAAGGCACATGTGCAGCAGGTGAGTGGCTAGGAGGGAAAGTAGCCACCTGATTGATTGTGCAAGCAACAAACATACAAGGCGACCGCCTAATTGATTGTGCATGCAGCAAACATAGAAGGAGATTGGCTAGGAGAGAAAGTAGCTAGCTGATTAGTATCCTTTCTATTTGATTAGTCTACAATCAAGGAGAACCTTCTCCATTTGTGTAAGCCGCTGGCCATATATAGCCATGTATGGTGGCACTTTGAAAGCAATCAAGAATTCACCTATCAAGTCTCTCCCTCTCTTCTCTTAAGCCGGCGACCAGGAGAGCTTCTCCAGTCGACGTGTAGCTCGGCGTGGGGGTATAACCCTGCCGACAACCACGGATCAAAGCTACGAGCTTCGTAGCCGAGGTCCTCCTACCTTGGGCACTACCGCCCTTGACAACCTGGTAAAGGTGGGGAATTTGGCGATGAAAGTGTCCATGTCCTCCCAAGTTGCAGATGTGGGAGACTGATCTTTCCACTGCACCAGTACCTGGCGCACTCCGCGGTTGAGCCGGGTTCGGACGGCCCTATCTGGCTCCAAGGTGACGGCCCCATGGTGAAGTGGGGGTAGTGGTGGCGTAACCTGCGGCGGTGTGCCGTGATACTTTTTGAGGACGCCCACGTGAAACACATCGTGGATACGAGCGCGGGCCGGAAGTTCGAGGCAGACAGCGACCTCGTTGATGAGCTCCAGCACGTGGTACGTCCCATAGAACCGGGGCTTCAGCTTGCCGGTGGTGTCAGTGGCGAGGGAGGCAGGGGAGCATTGTCGGAGACGGAGCAGCACCCACTCGCCTACTTGATACGTGATGGCGCGGTGTCCCTGGTCATAATACTTCTTCTGGACAGCCTGTGCCTGCTCCAGCCGGTGGCGCACATCAGCTAGGAACTCTTCGCGCTCCTCCATGGTGTCGGACCGCGACGTCGTGTTCACTTCAAAGTTCTGGAGGGAGCTCATGCGGTTAATGGGGACCAACCTCCACATGACGTCGGCTTTCCACCCTCAGTCGGACGGCCAGTCCGAATCGACGAACAGGGTAATCACCATGTACTTGCGGTGCCTTACGAGCAATCGGCCTCGCCAGTGGCTGCAGTGGCTCCCATGGGCAGAGTACGTCTTCAACACCGCCTACCAGAGCTCTCTCCGCGACACGCCCTTCAGGATCGTCTACGGGCGTGATCCTCCATCCATCCGGTCCTATGAGCCGGGGACACACGTGTTGCGGCTATGGCCAGAACCATGGAGGAGCACGAAGAGTTCCTAGCTGATGTGCGCCACCGGCTGGAGCAGGCACAGGCTGTCCAGAAGAAGTATTATGACCAGGGACACCGCGCCGTCACGTATCAAGTAGGCGAGTGGGTGCTGCTCCGTCTCCGACAACGCTCCCCTGCCTCCCTCGCCACTAACACCACCGGCAAGCTGAAGCCCCGGTTCTATGGGTCATACCGCGTGCTGGAGCTCATCAACGAGGTCGCTGTCCGCCTCGAACTTCCGGCCCACGCTCGTATCCACGATGTGTTTCACGTGGGCGTCCTCAAAAAGTATCACGGCACACCGTCGCAGGTTACGCCGCCACTACCCCCACTTCACCATGGGGCTGTCACCTTGGAGCCAGATAGGGCCATCCGAACCCGGCTCAACCGCGGAGTGCGCTAGATACTGGTGCAGTGGAAAGATCAGTCTCCCACATCTGCAACTTGGGAGGACATGGACACTTTCACTGCCAAATTCCCCACCTTTTAGCTCGAGGACGAGTTGCTTCTCGAGGAGCAGAGAGATGTCATGTACGGCCACACATACGCCAGGCGTAGGAGAGCCCGCGATGTGCGCCGGGCTGAGCAGGCAGCAAAGGCACAGGCGCAGGCACAAAGGCACAGGCGCAACAGGTGAGTGGCTAGGAGGGAAAGTAGCCACCTGATTGATTGTGCATGCAGCAAACATAGAAGGCGACCGCCTGATTGATTGTGCATGCAGCAAACATAGAAGGAGATTGGCTAGGAGAGAAAGTAGCTAGCTGATTAGTATCCTTCCTATTTGATTAGTCTACAATCAAGGAGAACCTTCTCCATTTGTGTAAGCCGCCGGCTATATATAGCCATGTATGGTGGCACTTTGAAAGCAATCAAGAATTCACCTATCAAGTCTCTCCCTCTCTTCTCTTAAGCCGACGACCAGGAGAGCTTCTCCAGTTGACGTGTAGCTCGGCGTGGGGGTATAACCCTGCCGACAACCACGGATCAAAGCTACAAGCTTCGTAACCGAGGTCCTCCTACCTTGGGCACTACCGCCCTTGACACATACACATACACATGTTGCTACAGCCGATAGGTTGAGTGTATTGATGGTTCGCCTAGCGGCCAATGCTGCAAAATAATGGGGATTCTGATGTACTATACCAAGTATGTTCGTTTGATTTTAATCTGTATTGGTTTCTATTGGTTCTAGTGTTTTTGTCTCTAAGATTATAGATACAGCAGTCCAAACAGCTAGCTTTAATGCAAAGCGAACGATCACAACGAGCTTGCAGGTGTTTCTCCAAGTTGTGGATAGATCTTACATAGGACATTCAACTAGCAATTTATGTGGTTAAATATAACACTCTAAAATCAATAATTTTAAAACAAATTTAAAATAATTAAATTATAAATTTCATGCTCATAAAGTTATAGACAAGTAAAATGTTTTATTAAACTAAAATTTATTATAGCATTAGTAACATTCATGCTTGTGCATATAATTATTATGATGAATGTTTTATCTAAAATTCAAAATAATCTTAATACTTTTAAAATGATTTTGAAAAATGTTTTGAAAAAAAAACTAGGATAAAAAGAAGAAAAACACTCATCATCCCATTGTGGCCCACGCAACCCATCATCTATCTTTTTGGTCTGAAGGCCTTCTCCATCCCTGCACCCCTCCTCTCTCTCTCTCTCTCCAAGGCCTAGCAATACTGCATGGCCCAACAACCACACATGTGAAAGCTCCATGTGGAGAAGTTGAACACCCTATATTGAAGAGATTCATAGCCCTATGTTGGGTTTTGTTAATTGACAGAATTGATAAACTAACATTTACTAGCATATAGCCCTTGATAATGCTATGATCTCAGATGGAGAAGGGATTGGCAGCAGTGGCAGGAACATAGAGGAGGGGAAAGGAAGAGGCCGAGAGGCTGGGGCGGTGGGAGAGGGAAAGGGGAAGGGATGATGGATTGTAACACCCTGAATTTGGGGTTATAAATTTTCATCTTTGATATTCATCAAATTCAGACGTACTCTCTTTTATCTTTCCGTTTCACTCCTTCCTCTTTTTTCAAAGCAATGTAGAGACTGGTGTCCATATCGCGTGCAAACAAAACCTAAGTTGATACTGTTGTTGCATCATGCCGAAGCATATTCATTTTGACTGATGTTGTGCCTAATCGTGCGTTCGTCTAGTTTCAGTTTTTGATTCGTGATTTAATCTCGATTAGAAGCAGGCAAGAGCGACCAGTGGGTAGTCGGCCTAGCCTGGCCCGTGGCACGGCCACCCTGGCCTAGGCCCGCGCCCTGGCACCCCTCCACCCTAGCACGCCCCACCCCTCCCCCTCATTCTTTCTTTCTCGCGCAGCAACTTCCCTATCCCTCTCTTTCACCTCTCTCCACCTCTCCTTGCCCTAGGTTGGATTCCGGTGAGCGGTTGCCGTCGTTCGTCGAGCCCCGAGGTGAGCTTCCCCTCCCCTCTCTTCTCTCTTCTCTCCCTCTCCACCCTCCCTCTCCCTACGCAGCCCCTCCCCGATGATCCCCTGCCCTTGCGTAGCCCCCCCGGCGGACGCCCTGTGTCGGTGTTTATTGCATGACCGCACACCCAGGGTTACCCCTTGCGGTGCTTTTGGGTAGGACGGTGTTGTCGACTGTAGCTCAATGGTTCGTGCTAGGTGCACGAGAGATGGACAGACAATTTTCTACAGGTTCGGGCCACTTAGAGAGGTGTAACACCCTACTTCCTGGTGTGGATCTTTATGTGGTGGGTTACAAGTGGAGTCTCCTGGATGGAGAACAGCTAATGAATAGGTAGATGGTCAATGGAAATGATGGGGTACCCCCTAGGCCTTATATATTCGACCGTGGGGCACTACATGCGTACATGAGAATTTTGTGTATCCTAAATAATAGTGAACCGACTGAACAGATCTTTCTACATTCTTGCTGACTTATCCCTAATCCACCCCGATATTCAAGGGCATCGTATGTGGGAAAGTCGGGTGGGCGCTACGGATAGCGCACAAGTCTGACGGGCCGCCCTGCCCTGAGTCGGCTTCCTCCTCAGGTCGGCCCATTCCGCCAGCAGTTCTAGCCCGGCCCACGAAGGGAAGGCCTTGCAAGGTAACTGGCCTGAGGCCCCACGTGAGGCCTTTTAGCCTTCTAGTGGACCCGGGGGATATCTGTCCCCCACAAGCCCCGAGCTTTGAGTGAATTTTGAAAATAATCCATTCAAAGGTCTTCATCTTATGCTTTAGAAATCAACATTTTGCCTCTATGGGACTAAAAATCTATTGGGTTCACCGAAGGTGCACCCAATGGGTGTAGCCCCAGAGCTTTGAGTGGATTTTTGAAAATAATCCATTCAAAGGTCTTCAACTTATGCTTTAGAAACCAGCGTTTTGTCTTCATCTTATGCTTTAGAAATCAACATTTTGTATTCATCTTATGCTTTAGAAATCAGCATTTTGCCTCTATGGGACTAAAAATCTATTAGGTGCATCGAAGGTGCACCCAATGGGTGTAGCCCCCGAGCTTTGAGTGGATTTTGGAAATAATCCATTCAAAGGTCTTCATTTTATGCTTTGGGAATTCAAACGATGCTATCTGTCCACGCCTTGTTAAGTCTAAAATTAATTTGATCAATGACATATTGGACATCTGTCTAGCCGAGGCAGATGGTTCTCAGCTGGACATCACTCCGCTCTGTGCTTCAATGCTTCTGTTGATTGGACTTGCATTCCAGTAGCCACATTTGGACTTCCTTCCATTGTAGCCGATCTCCTTCTTTTGTCGCGGTACATTCATTGCGTTTATTTTGTGGATATGACTTCTTTAGAAAATCTTTGAAAATTCCTGGCGACACACCCAATGGGTGTGCCCAAGGGGTGTATTGGTACGCGGAGTGTTGACCACACTGTCCTGGAGTAGTAATTTGACGTGACCGCGAGGTGTAATCATATTGCCGAGTAGTTGACCTTGGTCCAAACAGTGTCATGTTTACATGAAGCGGCGCCTGTTGCCTAACTCATTTTCAGGCGTCTTGAATTGCTTATTGAATACTTGCGAATGTTCGACGAGCGTGGTAGGAACTGGACGGTCACCCCCGACCTCTATAAATATCCTACTTGTTGTTGTTCCATTCACTCATCCTTTGATCGTCTGCTATTTTCTTCTTCTTCAATGTCTCCTCCAACCAACCATGGGTAGAGGCAGGAGGGGTCGTGGTTTGCCTCGCCGCACTGATAGAAAGCAATAGTGTGCTCCGAGTCCCCCCTCTGATGACTTTGGGGATTCAGAGTACTCAGAGGAGATCTCCTCTGAGTCTGATCGCTCGCCTACGCTGGCTTCTCCCCCGGCGTCATCCGATGATTCGGATGACTCCATGGGGCTCTCCACCATGGCCCGGGCGTACTGGTGCTCCATCGAGCGTGTCGGGCTCGGTGGGTCGAATGAGTCGGAGGTCTCCTCGGAGGAGGCGAACTACTCCGACTCCTCCGAGGAGTGGAGCGGCGGTGACGACGACGACGAGGGTGACAGCGGCAGCAGCATCGATAACGACAAGGGCGACGGTGGCAGCGGCGACGACGATGACTAGTGCGACATCGACAAAGGCGGCGTGACGGTGGCGGCGACGACGGCAACGGTGATGGCAGCGGCGAGGGCGGCAACAGCGATGGCGACAGTGACGGTAGCGGAAAAGGCGACGACAGCAGCAAGGGCGACAGCAGTGGCAAGGGCGACGGTGGCGACACCAAGGCCAGTGGCATAATGCCACTGGTTTAAATATTAGTATATGTAGTAGTAGCAGTAGTTGTAAGTAGCAGTAGAATAATGTAGCGTTAGTTAGTAGTGTAGATAGTAAGGTAATGTAATGTAGTTGTAAGGGTAGAAAAAGTTGACTCATAATGAGTCGGCTTCGAGTTTGTACTACCCCCTCTATTATGAATCAAGGATGCAGTTGCTCTAAACAGTTATCATTGTTTTGCTTTTTCACTCGCGCGCTTGAAGATTTGTCCGTGCGCCTGACAGTGATGGCATTTTAGAGGTAATGCCCGAGTGATGACTGTAGTTTTTACTTTTCCGAGTGGCGATCTGGCACTTTAGATGTAATGCCCGACCCAAGGAGTCCATTTATACCCATGCCAACGTGTCTTTTTGATTTCCGAGCCCTATCTTCACTTTTTACCTCTGCCACTTCTCTGCTTTCACAAAACCCCGAGCCCGCTCCTTCCGCCCGAGAGATTGCAATGGCTCCCAAGCGGAAGAGACAGAGCATCGTTGTTCTGATCATCCCACCCATCGATCCTAACAGCCAGCTTCCGTTCGCTGGTAATCACATGTCTGTTATTTCTGAATCTGACCTTTTTCATCTTGTTGAAACTAGGGTTTTGCTGCCAAAAGAACTCTGTTCTTGGTGGATCTGTCGTGGGATCACTGTTCCAACAGAGGATACCCATGAATCTGTTGTTTACGTGTCGTTTCTCTTCCGAGGACTCGCTCTTCCTGTCTCTTCTTTTTTCCGCGGTCTTATCGATTTCTACGATTTGAATCTGACACACTTAAACACTAACTCCATCCATCAAGTTGCCATTTTCATACATCTGTGTGAGGCTTTTCTTGGAATTCTTGCCCATTTCGGACTCTAGAGGTATCTCTATCACTGTTGGCCCGAGATGGCTGGAGGGCAGCACCAGCTCATCGGCGGCGCAAGTTTCGAACTTCACCGAGGGAGGAAAGTGGAATACCTCGACATTCCACTCAAGGACAACATTAAAAGATGGCGCCTCGAGTGGTTCATCTTGGAAAATCACGGTGACTCCCTCCCCCCTCGGCCAGGAAGACAACCATATGTTCGCACGCCTAGCTAGGTGGAGTCTCCTACTATTTTAGAGGTAGCTGAAGTCAGAGTGTTGCTTACTGAAATCTGCTCGTTGAAGGATAGGGGTCTGACTGCCGAGGCCGTAGTCGCCGACTTTGTTTTCAAGAATATTCAACCTCTGAAGGATAGAGTTTACCCTGCCTATTTCTATACCGACATCAATGATTCCACCCGGGTCACAAATAGACAGATTCCCAATGAGGATTTGCTGAGCTAACTGGATATGATTCTGAGAGGCAGGGTCTCGAATGCTGGTGCTCCCTTGGCTTACTCTGCGTGGAATCTGCCTCCCAATAGGCCCTTCTCAGAATTTGTCTCCAATCCTTCTGCTCGTGATGGTAGCCCGGGACATAGAGTGCGTCCGTCCCCTGAGGATATTGAAGCCTTGATTGCTCCACTTTGGAGTCTTCCTGAGGCTAAGAGGTAGACTAACTTCAAGATGTCATCTAGCACCGATGATGCTAAGATGGATGTCGTGCTTAGCCTGCTAGCCGGGGAATCGTCTGACTCTACCCGTACCAAGCCGATGGCCATTACGACAGGACAAGATTTTGGTGAAGATGTGGAAATCCAAAAACCCCGAGGTGCTCGCCCAAAGCGTTCACGCCGAGTGAACCGTAGGGCTACACCTGTTGAGGAGAAAAAGAGGAAGAAACGGCTCCGGCGACTATCATGCCAGGATCAAGATGCTGGCCCTTGTGCATCATTCCTTAGGGACGACCTAGTGGACGCCATTCCCGAGGCCAATGTTGATGATGCTTAGACTGCCGGGGGTTTATTTGACAAGGATGAAGAGGAAGAAATTCCACTGATTCACAAGAGCAGCCGTCACTATAGAGGCAGCGATGAGGGCAGCGATATTCCCTCCTAGGCCTTGTCAGCACTCGTCAGCCTTCAAGGGCTGTCGATATCAGACTTTGATCAAGCCCTAGAAGAGGTAGTTCCCGAGGATATCCTATTAGAGCCTCTTGAGGCTGACATCCCGACCATCTGCTTAAAGGTCCCAGAATGTGGTCTTTCGCTGCATGATTCTGCTGGGCAAGAAGTAACTCGGGTGGTATCTCGTGCATCGTCGACTTTAGAGGGAAGCCTTTCAAGCAAAGGTGCTGATCCGAGCCACCCTGCTCCCATGGATGTGGCTGAGGGGCCTCCAGTCGTAGAGGAGCCTACTACAGAGAACCTAGCCCCCGAGGGTGGCGCTGATGGCGACTTAGCCCCCGAGGGTGTTGGGGTGGGATCCTTCTTTGCTGCTTCTATAGATGTCCATGTTGGATCCCCCCAGTCCAGTATAAGGATGCTGTGGTGATGCATACTTCTACGGATCTTGCCTGTCAAGTCGCTTTAGAAGTCAGCGAACCAAACGCCAAGAGCCTGCCACCTGTTGACGGAGCTGGAGTTGCCCTGAGTCATGATCTCGAGATTATTTCTGCCGATCTCCCCTCATCGAGCCATGCACCGACTCTTCCTGCTCTGGGTCTTCCCCTGTTCCTTTCAAATCTTCAGGTGAGTCGACTTCTTGCTCTTTATTGTTCATACTAGCGAATTATCTTTTCTTCTTATCTGTTCATGACCACAAGATTTTATTGGCGGTGTGTCTACCCAACTGAGGTCTTGCGGTGTTGCTGTTCCTGAACAAGCTTCATCTCTGATGCAGTGGAACCCTCTACTGCACCAAAAACAGATAGACGACCTAAAGGCGTCAAACATCGGTTAGTGATCTCATAGCTTTCTTTTTTGCTTTCATTACTTCAGCTTATTCTTAATCATGTATCCTCCTTCTGCTGGTTTATCAGATTTGGCTTAGCGGTATTCTCAGAGTCAGGCTAACTTAGCCCAGACTTCTGCTTTTCTGGATAGTGCCCGTTCTTTGAATTCTTCTTTGAATGCACAGCTTGATTCTAAAAAGATGGCACACGAGGTAAACTTCCCTAGCTGACCTTGCTTTGGTCTCCTTGCTTTAATGTCAAATGCCGTTTTCTGCTTGCAGGAAGAAAAACGAACACTTGTTGCTTTCTACGACAATATGGACAGATTATACCGTGACGCCAGTAACTCCTTGTCCATCCTGAAGAGGAGCCACCATTTCACCATGTCTGAGCTGGACCATCATCGCCACGAGCTGCAGGCATCCTAGGATGAAGTCTCTCGGGTTGGCCAGTTGCTGTCTACCTAGGACTCCACCATTAGGGAACTGCGCGCCTCCAAGAAGCTTGTTGCACACGAGCTGGAGGCCACTCAACTTGCTATTAAGACCTTAGAGAGCAACTGTGTTGTCCTGAAGGCTCAGCACGACAGGGCCATGGACAAAGCCATTCGCGATGGGCGGATCCTGATGAGGAGACCAGCGTCGTAGTGCCCGACGATATTGTCGCTAATGTCAGGGCCGCGCCTGATGCTACAAGCCGTCCATCCTCTTTTGTTGCCCCTATGAAGGATGCTGTAGGCAAGGACACTTCGATGTAGTGATTTCCTGTAAAACACTTATTTATCGAGTTAGCATCTTTTAGAGGAAAGATGTGATATGAATTCTGAATGTGTGCAACAATTATGTTAGAACTTGATTATTCCGTGGGCAGGGTGCTGGAGGACACCCCTGGCACTTGTAAGTGAGATATTTCTTTTTTCGAAGTACTCTTAATTTGAGCTGGTTATTCTGCTACTAGGGTACAGTGGTCACCCTAAATCATGTGAATGCAAGTATGCCACATCGACTTAAGGCGTTTCCGACTTAAGCCTATTGTTCCGTTAGCAGGGCATAGTGGTCACCCTAAGTCAAGTAAGCGTGAGCATGTCGCACCAACTTAAGTCATCTCTGACTTAAGCCTATTGCTCCGTTTAGCAGGGTATAGTGGTCACCCTAAGTCAGGTAAGCATGAGCATGTCGCACCGACTTAAGTTGTCTCTGACTTAAGCCGATTGCTCTGTTTAACAGGGTATAGTGGTCACCCTAAGTCAAGTAAGTGTGAGCATGTCGCACCGACTTAAACTGTCTTTGACTTAAACTGATTGCTCCGTTAGTAGGGCATAGTGGTCACCCTAAGTCAAGCCATTCTGATTCTGAGTCAAGCTCAATTGAAGTCAGTTGTCAGTCGAGAGTCTGAATGTCTTTGGAAAATGAAAGCTTTATTGATGATGAAATCTTCCGGTTACAGAGTACAATTTTCTTTTTTGAAGCATCGCTAAGGGTAGAACTTTCTAAGGTGCTCTATGTTCCATGTGTTCCCCACTTCTAAGCCATCCATTTGAGTAAGTCGGTATGATCCCGGCCGTGTGACTTCTAAAATGATGAATGGTCCTTCCCATAGTGGTGACAACTTGTGTCGTCCCTCCCCCGTTAGAATTCGGCGGAGGACCAAGTCTCCCACTGCAAAGGATCGATGTCGCACAGCTTTGTCGTGGTAGCGCCTCAAGGTCTGCTGATACCTAGCCGACTGAATTACTGTGTTCAATCGTTCTTCTTCCAGCACATCAATGTCTTCGAACCTGGTTGCTTCTGCCTCAGCTATGTTTTTGAAAGTCAACCTAGGCGCTCCGAAGATCAGATCAGCAGGCAGCACTGCTTCCGACCCATAAACCATGAAGAACGGGGTGTTCCCATATAGAGCTCGACTAGGTTGAGTTCGCAGGCTCCAGACCACGTACGACAGTTCTCTGATCCGTTTTCCTGCAAGCTTTTCACTCTTATCGAATACCTTCTTTCTGAGTGCTTCCAGTATCATTCTGTTGACTCTTTCCACCTGGCCATTGGCTCTTGGGTGTGCTACCGATGCGTACTTGATCTGGATGCTCATTTTTTCGCAGAAATCAAAGAACTCAGAGCTGGTGAAGTTGGATCCCAGGTTAGTGATGATGCTATTCGGTATTTTGATGTCACACCCGGCTTTAAGGAACAAAGTCAGGTGCATCTCATACATGCGCCAAGAAGACAACATATATAATAACAGAGTGTATAGAGATAAATGTCACAATAATCAGAGTATTTATTACATAGCGGAAGTCTTATTACAAAACAAAAGAATAAATATAAAACGAACTAAGGATCGTCCTTGGCGTAGAAGTCAACTGGGGAAACGCCACCTAGATCAGATCAAACTCCTCGCCTTGTGGCTCCTCCTGAACCACCTATTCTTCTCCTCTGGGGGGTGTGAGACAGCAAGGGTGAGCTCACACATGATCATAGCTCAACAAGTTGTGGGGAACCAGTGGCATGAACTCACAAAGGTATGAGTTCATGTGATGTGTAAGGCTAATCAACAACAGGGGTTAAAGCTGAGCATTGCTTTTAATTAGTTGGTCAAAATTTTATTAGTAGTTACTAAGTGTAAGTAAATACCAAACCTTAAATAAAGTAATAGAACAAAATTAATAATAATCCCATGCAATGCAAATGACAAAATTGAATTTAAGTTCCATAAATTAATCATCAGAGAGTCCTGAGCTGCTCATGACCGTGAGCTCGGCTAGTATACCAGTTTTACACTCTGCAGAGGTTGTACCATTTACCCACAAGTCATGTTACCCATCTGCCAAGGGATCGCGACTCCCATACACCTCTACCTAGGAAGCGAGGCAGGGCAACACTACGAGGCCTTTACAAAGTTCCACTAGCTTCCGAAAACCTGCTACAGTTTATGGGAAGAGCACTTGCAAGAATCCCCCATCTGACCGCCATCGCAACAAAATCAACCCGAGAACCTCCTTGCATGCAACTCCCCTACTGCCCTTACCCTTTTCGGGTAAGGTAGTCTTCCACTAGCTTTCCTAATTAGTTAGCCATGGGTCCCATTCCTCCCTTGTGGTGGCACGTGTTTCTCAAGTTAAGCTTCATGTTCCAATTAACATTAATGATCTTGACATGAACATAAATTGAATAACAAAATAACTGGAACATGAATATAATAAATGATTATCCCAAAACCATGTAAAGCAATAGCAAAACTACCCAAGTGATTCAGGGGTAAACAAGGTAATGAGATAAACAATCTATGGTGACCTATCAGGTCCCATCAAAATTAAACCTATGCATGAATAAGTGACATTAAAGAATATTATTGGGTATAAAAGTGGTCAAGGGCACAACTTGCCTTCAATTTGCTCCTGCTCAGCTACTTCTATCTGTTGCTCACCAGGATCCTTAGTCACAGGTTCTTCTACTCGCCACAATACAAACAAGCACAGTATGTAGAGAAAATTAACATCACACCAAACATGTAAACAAAATACACAGTAATAATCTACACATTAAAATAAAATTCTAGGAACAGGAATCATAATTTTTGGAGTTATAGATTTTAAGTTATGAATTTCCAAAGGTTTTACATGCTTAAAGTAGGATTAAGTGAGAAATAAATTTATTACTGTTTTCATGTCAAAACCGATATTCCAAGTGGTAGAAAATAATATTACAAAATTTTAGAAACTAGAATGGATTAATTTGGAGTTCATATGAATTTTCTATGGAATAAACAAGTTCTAGGGTTTATTTTCATATTAAAAATCTATTTTCCAATTTATTTATTCAATTTCAAACTGCACTGGACTGGGCCTCATTTTCCAGGAAAGTCAGGGGCCACGGGGTAAGATGTCCAAGACTCAGTGCATAGTGAATATGGACGGCGGGTTGATTTCTCTGTTTCACAGAGACTCTTTAGCAATTTGCGCAACCGAAGGGGTATCGTGCGCCCCAGACTGCACGATCAGAACCGATGGTCAGGATCAGATCTCGCCCTAAATGAACTAGCGAGCGCCCAAGACTCTCCGATCACAATCCAACGACTCGGATTCAATTACCCCTAATCTAATCGTGCCCGATCACTTCCGATCCTACGGTCCCGGTCAACCTGTGCGAATGGGTATGCACAGAGCCATCCCAGCCATTCGAGAACCGATCTACGGCTACCGCGCACTGCCCCCACTCCCTGCTAATATCCGGCGGCTACGGCTATGGCTGCGACGGCGCCATAGACGGCCCCCCGCCACAACACTCACCCGAACCCCAACCTCACATCTACCGGGTTGTACACATCTATGGAACGCGTGCAAGTACGATGGGGAGGTTCACTCATCGGAGACGGGGTCGTGGGAGGCCGGCCACGACGTTTGGTGGTTCGGCGCTGTTGAAGACACTCCGACGAGCAATTGTCGGAGTCATGGTGCCCTCCTGCTCCTCCGGTGACCACCTGCACTTCCGTGATGATCAACCGAACACCCCGAAGCTACACGCTATTGGGGGCTTGTTCTCAAATGCTTCAGAATTAAGAACAAGACAACATGAAAGTGTTAAATGACGAGCTCCTTCGTCCTTAGAAACAGTATATCCTTTCGGGTATAATGAATCTCAGACGAAGAAGACCTTCGCTAGGTCGAAAAATGATTAAACAGAGTCATTATATATAATGTGCGAGTAATGATACCAGCTTTATCATCGATATATTTCCATTATTAAATTCATAAAAACAAATTACAAACGTACCTTCAGATTGATGTAAAGTAAAGGTACAAAACGTGATACAAAAAAGCGTATGCTAAGTCAGCGTGAACAGTACGGGAGTACTGTTCACCTATTTATAGGCGCGAGACGCAGCCCGTGTAAAATTACATTGATGCCCTTTACATTTATCAATAACTACAGTAATTCTTCGAGGTCCAATTTGGCTTTTCATCTTTAAGTCGGTTCCTTTTTTCTGTTGTTGTGCCGAAGCCTTTCTGCACATAGCTTCGTGATCGTCTTATCCTTCGTCATGATCGTTTTCAGTCCTGTCGCGCTTCGTCTTAACCATGCTCTTGTATATTCGCGACCTGACTCCGAAGGTGCCTGTTCCGAAGGTGCCTGCTCACATATTACACTTGGAAAATATTATCAAACTATACTTTTGAGGACCTTCGGGAGCCGAAGGCCCCCAACAGTAGCCCCTCGTAATATCAATTTATTGTAGAGATAAATTTATATTGCGACATGGACGAAGGCTTTAAGCCGAAGGTCCGAAAAAACACCTTCCTTTTGCTAGAATAGCAACAGTCATTGACAAGCGGGGCCCTCCAGTTTTCGACATACTGGGTGTATAAATACAAGCTCACCGCGGGTTTATTTGGCACGCCCTTTTGCCACCTGCTTTTTTCTCACCCAGCTTTTAGCCTGCGCGCGACAGCATTTGCTCGGTCTTGAATTTTTAAGCTTCGGTTTCAAGTCTAGTTTGCCAGCATTCGCGAAAATGTCTGAGGATAAGACAGCTGCTGGTGCTTCGAAGCTAAGCCTTTCGGAGGAAATGCACCTGGGT
The DNA here is from genome assembly GCA_029449295.1 of Zea luxurians. Lineage (NCBI taxonomy): Eukaryota > Viridiplantae > Streptophyta > Magnoliopsida > Poales > Poaceae > Zea > Zea luxurians. Next base: position 5,430,113 of record JAOPSE010000064.1, on the reverse strand, counting down.
TTTCTTGAGTCAATGTCGAAGACCAATACGGAAAAGATTGTCAAGGAAACTTTGGAGGGTTTATCTGAAGATACTGGCGACAGTGATAGCTATGATGTGGATAGTGGTGGAGAAGACTCCGAAGATCGCCCGTGGCGGCCTAGTCACTCAAACTTCGGAAAATCAACTATAAAGCAGAGTCACCTTGAAAATATGAGGGGAAGATACTTCCGAGATATATCCATCGTGAGGGCAGATGACGGAGAAAAAACTACGCCGACCCCCGAAGATAATGAAGTCGTGATCTTCCGAAGCTTTTTTAAGGCTGGGCTACGATTCCCTCTAAGCAGGTTTGTAGTAGAAGTTCTGAAAATATATCAAATTTACCTTCATCAACTTACCCCTGAGGCAGTGATAAGATTGGGAATCTTCGTCTGGGCCGTGAGGAGCCAGGGTCTGGAGCCAAGTGCAAAAATCTTTTTCAATATACACGAGCTAGTATATGAGACGAAACCCTGGGGTAAGGAGCAATATCATAATAATTTTGGTTGCTATAGCTTCGGTGCTCGTTCTGGGTCAAGCTGTCCCGTGCCAACCTTTCGGAAGAGATGGCCCGGGGAATGGATGAGGGAATGGTTCTATGTGAAGAACGATTTGAAGGTTCGGGAAGATATCAAAGATATCATCATGCGCCCTATCTGGCAGCGCTTCGGACTCCGGAAACCAAAGGTAGAAATGGACGAAGCATCTGAAGAATGTCAGAGGGCCTTCGGCGTAGTCTGTTCTTTTATTGGGACCAGAGATTTAATGCAAGAGCACATTGCCTTCAGAGTGTGGCCACTTGCAGATAACTGGGAAATGCCGAAGGAGACCGTTAAAGAAGCTGACGAGGGTGGACTAATTAGGCTGAAATATACATTCAAGTACGGAGATAAATTTGTTGAACCGGATGATGATTGGTTGAAGAGCATTGAGAATGTAAGTGATGAGTTGCTTGGAGCATACTCAAAGGCCGAAAACACTGCATTATCAGCGGCTTTCGGAGGCCGGAAGAAGAAGAGACTCAACCGAGTATTTGATGCTATTGGGTTTATCTATCCCGACTACTATTATCCAATGCGAGGTCAAAAGAGAAAAAATACTTTTCCTGCAAAGGACACTGCTTCGGCTGCTCCTGGGGAGCCAGCGCCGAAGAGGAAGAAGGTAAAAGTGTTCACACACCCTCCACGCTGTATTGAGCCGGCCATAGTGCCCGAGTTTATTGGCGAGGCTTCCTCGGCCACCGAAGCCAGAGGACCAACTACAACGTCGAAATCCGAAGAAATGGCCCAAGCACCAGCAATAGAGAAAACGGAAGAACCAAAAACTGAAAAAGGAAAAACATTAGAAATTTTGAGTTCTTCATCAAAAGTTGAGGCGACTAAAGGCCAAAAGGGGCCAGTAGCAACACCAAAAAGAAAAAGGATGGTTAATGTGCTGGATGTTTTGGAAACAATTAAATCTTCGAGCATAACTTCGAAGAAAACTGCTAAAGCTTTTGAAGTATCTACTGAAGCCTTTGTTAGTGAAGCTTTGAAGCAACAATTTGTGACTGAGATTGGACCTTCAGAGCCCACCAAGGTAAAACATTTGGAAGCTGAAAAGGCAAAATTGACAGAGGCAACTTTGGAAACTGAAAAAACAAAAATAACAGAGCCAATTTTAGTCGAGGACATTGACGCTACCGTTCTCGAAGCATCTTCCAGAATGCGCGATTATATTATACGACATGCTTCGGGAAAGAAATTATCTGAAGAAGAGATCTTTGAAGCTAACCACTATGCCCGAGAACTGAAGTATCCGAAGGGGGCCGTAGTGTTTAATGGGACAGACGAAGATGACTTCTTGTATTGCCTCCCAGACAATAAAGAACTATCTGTCTGCCGGGAGATGGCTAGAAGCATGGGATTCCCGAAGCTTGAAGCTGGCCTTTGCGCCATGACGAAGGAGGATCTTGCGGATAGTCTTGCATATAACAGTCTGAAGGTACGAAGATTGTAAATTTTGAATTTTGTGGATTTTGAATGAGTCTTTTATTGTTGTGTTAATCCATTCATTCTTTTTGAATAGAGCTTAATTCTCAGCAATGCCTTAAGAGCACAAAAGAATGCTGAAGACGAGAGCTGCACCATTGCTCTCAAAAACCTTCGAACAGAGGTTATCAGGCTAAGAAACGAAGTCTTGGAGAAGGACAGAATTCTGCTTACATTAGTGGAAAAAAATGAAGGAAGACGAAGCTAACTCTAAGACTCAAGCCGAAGCTCAGAAGCGTGAAATCGAAGATCTTCGTAAACAACTAGCCCGAGCCAAAGAAGAACACATTCTTGAAGAAACAAAACAAGAATTAAGCGATCAATGGGCGGATCATTTGGAAGTAAATGTTAAAAAGCTTCGTGCTTCGAAGAAGAGGTGTTACGATAAATCCATAGAATGTGTTAAGAAAATAAAATCCAGCTTCGCCAGCGTTGGCGCGTTCTCTAGTGAAGAAAATTTCACAAGAGGAAATCCAGAAGGCCCAATTGAATGGATTAGTCGCGAAGCTGATGCCTTCGACGAAATCTTGAATAGTCGTGGGGACATTTGTGCTTTTTCGGGCGCCAGGGGAATTGTTACCATTTTAGAGAAGAAGGGGCGCGAGCATGTAAAATCTTTGGCGCAGTCTGAAGCTGCCTTGTCCCCTGAAGATATCACAGACCCTTCAGCCGAAGCAAGCCAGGTTGGTGGAAAATTTTTCACTGACATTTGGGACAATGGCGGCCGAAAAATGGCTCAAGAGATTAATCAGAGAAGTGAAAAAGGCATCCATGATGCTAGGGAGGTAGCGAGGGCTGCTGAAAAAAGCACAGGGCCCGAAGGGCAAATAGGTATTAATTAGTGATTTTTATTTTGTTGTAATTTTTGATTTTGAACTTTATTCGTAGTTTGTAATAGTAATATAGCCGTGTCCTCTCCTCCCTCAGAACCCGCTGGGGCATCTACGGACCCTCCCCCGAAGGGAGACGATGAAATTAGACAGATGGCCGAAGCCATCATGGACGAAGTTGTCAATCAGCTGCTAAACGAAGCTGCAGAAGTAGTTCTTAGGGAAGATTAGATGCTATTGTAAAAATACTTGGAACATGACAAGTGTAAAACTTTGAATGTAATATATAATCTATTTATGGTTCAATTCTTTACAATGCATGAAACTTTTTCATACATACCGCTTTTTGAGCCTTCGGCGAAAAAACACCTTCCCTTCTTTTCATGCTTCGTAAAGAAAATCTTTTATGTGTCACAAGAATTACCATATTTCTTTGATGAAGAATCTCCAAACTTTATGAAAACATTCTTTGAATCCATAAAAAAGTCTTTTGTTGCCTCTCAAATGAAGCTACACTTCTTCTCAATTTATCTTGTGCCTTGGCACGATTTTCTTTTTTTTTTCAAAACATTCTTCGAAGATCAATGTTGTGTCCCTTTCCTGTTCTTCATGCAAAATGATGGATGATGCTTATGTTATGCAAAATGATGTAATGATGTTATGTTATGCAAAATGACATTTATGCTGAAAATACACATATCCTTGCCATAGAGCACACAATCTTTTTATCTCAGCGTTGACTTTTCGCTGTAAGCCTCCCTTAGGAGCTTCTTCGCCTTTTACTTTCAGCGGAATCAGCGTTTATTTTTCGCTGTAAGCCTCCCTTAGGAGCTTCTTCGCCTTTTACTTTCAGCGGAATCAGCGTTTATTTTTCGCTGTAAGCTCTGCATTCCCTTTGGAACGACTTTCGAGCAGAAAACTTACAGTGCGCTCCCTTAGGAACGACTTTTTATTACTTCAAAAAAGTTACGGCTCATTCCTTAGAATAAGTTTTCGATAATCCGAAGGTTCTCCTTGCTTCCATAAATTTTTGTGCTTCGGTAACTCAAGCCTTTGGAGGAGATATATTTTCATTATGATAATACGGTAAACTGTTACAAGGATTTGAAAAACAATAAAAAACACTTAAACTCTCCATAATTGTTCTTTACTGCGAAGAAAATAAAACTGAATGTGAAAGCATAAAAAACTGCTATGGGAGTAGGATATTTTGTCAGTAAATGTGCTTCGACTCTGGCATAGTGCTATTGACTGTGCGAGCTTCGGATTCTTCTCTGAAGTCCCTCTGGGGGTGAGAGTGCTGGCTCCCTTCTGGCTGCGAAGCTCGTTGTATTGGTGGTGGCGGTGGAAGCTGTTGCCAGGAAGCTTGGGGTTGGCTTGCCGAAGCAACAGAGGCTGCAGGGTGATTGCCTACATATTCTGGAATGTAAGGCGAATGGTACGAAGCAGTATGCATGACCTGCTTCGGCTGGTTCTGTTGTGCAGCAGCTTCTGCTAGCTCCTTTTGCTCTGGATGGTAATGTGACACATCCTGGTGGTGTGGCCCTTACCTTCACCACAGAATAGGCAGTATATTTTTCTTGATTGATCCCCAAATCTTCCCCCGAAGCCCCTGGCGCCTCTGCCCCTTGGCGCTGGCGGCCGGAAGGAGCTTTGCTGTTGCCCCGAAGCTTGCGAGGAGCACTGTGGCCTTTGCTGTTGACTCCCTTTGTCGTCATTTTGAGTAGAATTGTGAATTGACCTGACGTGCCTTGGATAAAATCTTCCTCCGAAGCCCCTAGTCATTTCAGAGAACCTGAGAGCTTCCTCCCTTCTTTGGCAAAAATCATTGTCAGCTCGAATGTACTCGTCCATCTTCTGGAGCAGCTTCTCCAGAGTTTGAGGAGGCTTCCTGGCAAAGTACTGAGCTGCAGGTCCTGGCCGAAGCCCCTTGATCATGGCCTCAATGACAATTTCATTGAGCACTGTTGGTGCCTGTGCCCTCAGACGTAGGAACCTTCGGACATATGCCTGAAGGTATTCTTCGTGATCCTGGGTGCACTGGAATAAAGCTTGAGCAGTGACTGGCTTCGTCTGAAACCCTTGGAAGCTGGTTATCAGCATATCCTTCAACTTTTGCCATGAGGTGATTGTCCCTGGCCTAAGGGAAGAGTACCAAGTTTGTGCAACGCTCCTGACAGCCATGACGAAGGACTTTGCCATGACCGCCGTGTTGCCACCGTACGAAGATATAGTTGCCTCATAGCTCATCAAGAATTGTTTCGGGTCTGAATGACCGTCGTACATGGGGAGCTGAGGCGGCTTGTAAGACTGTGGCCAAGGAACAGCCTGCAGTTCTTCTTGATGAAGCTCTCTGTGCGGAGGCCTTTGATTCTGGTCATCTTGAGCGAGATGTCGAAGCTCTTCAGAGGCTTCATCTATCTGCTTTTGAAGATCAGCTAGACGAGCCATCTTCTCCTTCTTCCGTTGAACCTGTTGATGGAGCATCTCCATTTTTTGTATTTCTTGGTCTAAGTCGTCTTCCGGAGGCGTTGGACTGATGGCCTTCCTCTTCTGGCTTCGGGCCTCCCTAAGAGAGACGACATCCTGATGGGGTCCAGCGGCTGCAGAGTGGCAGCCCCTGTCGTTGAAGCTTTTTTCGGCGGCATGACGAAGGTGACGCTTGCCGAAGGTTTTTAAAACCCAAAAAGTGGAAGTGAGTTGACCGGAGGTGGGCGCCAATGTTGGGGGCTTGTTCTCAAATGCTTCAGAATTAAGAACAAGACAACATGAAAGTGTTAAATGACGAGCTCCTTCGTCCTTAGAAATAGTATATCCTTTTGGGTATAATGAATCTCAGACGAAGAAGACCTTCGCTAGGTCGAAAAATGATTAAACAGAGTCATTATATATAATGTGCGAGTAATGATACCAGCTTTATCATCGATATATTTCCATTATTAAATTCATAAAAACAAATTACAAACGTACCTTCAGATTGATGTAAAGTAAAGGTACAAAACGTGATACGAAAAAGCGTATGCCAAGTCAGCGTGAACAGTACGGGAGTACTGTTCACCTATTTATAGGTGCGGGACGCAGCCCGTGTAAAATTACATTGATGCCCTTTACATTTATCAATAACTACAGTAATTCTTCGAGGTCCAATTTGGCTTTTCATCTTTAAGTCGGTTCCTTTTTTCTGTTGTTGTGCCGAAGCCTTTCTGCACATAGCTTCGTGATCGTCTTATCCTTCGTCATGATCGTTTTTCAGTCCAGTCGCGCTTCATCTTAACCATGCTCTTGTATATTCGCGACCTGACTCTGAAGGTGCCTGTTCCGAAGGTGCCTGCTCACATATTACACTTGGAAAATATTATCAAACTATACTTTTGAGGACCTTCGGGAGCCGAAGGCCCCCAACACACGCTGTGACCAATTGATGGCACAGACGTGATTCCACCAGCGGCCGTGCGCGACCCACACCCACCGAGCGCTGCGCTGCTAGGGTTCCGGCAGCGAGAGCGTTTGACAAGGAACGGAGTCGCAGGCGCGTTGCGGTCTAGGGAGGGAGAGAAACTCCCGAGCTTATAGGCTCGACGAGGCGGGGTGTGCGTGCAAGCCTCGCCGCGGTCTTCGCGGGATCGTTGTAACAGCAATGAAGCATCTGACCGCCCGACCCCACGCAACAGAGACTCAAAGGCGAAGGTGGAAGAAAACCCGTGTGGCTGGCGGCCGGGACCCGCTAGTCGGTGGCGTGGATGACTTGCGCGAGGGAAGGCGGATCTGGTTCACACGGGGAGAAAGAGGAGGTGGGCCAGAATGAATATAGTCGGCCCAAGTAAGCTTCTTTCTCTTTTTCTTTTGTTTTCTGTTTTATTTCATTTTGTTTTCAACTTCCAAATTTGAATTTTGAATCCTTTTAGGAGTCTCACCTATTATAAAAATAATATTTTATTATATATATATTTATTACTCATTTCACTCACATATTATTGTTTCATTCTTCTCTTTTCCTAAATCATTGAATTCTCTTAGTAGAAAACTTCAAAGCTTAGTAGAAATAATCATAAAATATCACCATGGATGAACTTAAGTAGCATCCAAACCCTAGAAGTATCAAAAAACCCTAAATGGACCCCTGAGAAACCTTGGACTAAAACCCTAAGACGCTAAGTGCAAAACTAGTGCATTTTTGGACCTAAGTGCAAAAAAACATGAAATTAGGGTATCTTAACTCATATGATTGACATGTATGTGGATTTGCAACTTAAACCCTAAGTTTTGGGCCTATTTGCAAAAAGCCACATTTGAGCTCTATTAAGTCTGAAATTCAGTGGAATTGGCTCAACTTTGGGGCCCTATATCTTTCAAATTATAAAGTTTTTGCCCTAGGTCACCACATCAAGTTTGTAGAGCTATAAAAGGGGAACAATTTTGCTATAGAGATCAAGTCCTGGTACTATGAAAAGTTTTGAGAAAATTGGACCCAAAGATGGGCTGTCAGACTGTCTAAAGTCTGAATTCACACTGGCAGTGTGATTGTGCCACCTTTGAGCTCGAATTCGAGCATGATTCAGTGAGAATTTGGGGGTGACTGTTGTAGTAAGATTGAAGCTGGATAGTAGAGCAACAACTTTCTTAAAGATGGATTAGGGAGTCTCTGCATGAAAAATCGAGATTCAAGCCCTACAAAATGGTCTGTCAGGCTGACTGAATGAGTTGTGCGATGGTACAGTGCACTGATCAGATCGCCAGCTCGGTGCCCTCGCTGCCGGTGAGCCACGCGTGGATTCATGCTATCGCCGCAGTGATTCACGCCCGGATCAATTGGATAGTGCCGGGGGTAAGAAATATCGCCCAAAGATGAACTCCAGCCGCTATTTAACTCCGGCTGCCGTACCCGAGCGTGTCGCGGCCGCCTTGGATAGGTTCGCCGGAGATAGACTCTTCGCGGCCTTACGCCACATACCTTGGCACGATAACCTCACCGTCGTGACTCACGTTAGCCGTCCGATGGTCACCGGAGAGCTTGCCACGGTAATAGGCCACGAATCACCGTGCTAGTAACCTTCTTCTTCTCTGGCCGCCACGCATCTCTCCTCAAATTCACGAGCCACCGCCCCAAGTCCTATAAATTGAGCACACAGCAAGCTCTGTAGGGTAATCACCCATCCATAGCACCCACGCTTGTCTTCAATTGTCCACCAGAGACCGCGAATCGCACATTTCCCCCAAATCACTCAAGAACACTGATCGGTTTGACCTCGCCGTGGCCAGCACAGCTCAGGTCTGTTCCTGCCCTCTGAGTCCTCATTTCAGTGTTCTTAGATGCTTCTGATACTCTCTGACCCACCCAATTGAGCTAAAGTCCCTAGGTTTATCGGGAAAACGATTGAATGTCTGCGATACCCGCTATCACCGTGGACAGGGTAGGTTAGATCGCCGTTCGTGAAATTAGTTGAGGGGAAACGATGGTTAGGACTTGAATTCGGTTCCTGCCAAAGTAGAACACCAGTCATCAAGTATTCTAGCCAGTACAAGCTCGCCGGAGCTCGGCCCTGTGCCGTTCGCCGTCGTGGGCTTCAGACTATGAAGAAATAGAAGTGCAGGGACCTTTCCGCAAGTGTCAGTGACTCAGTTAAATAGTTGAAAGTCGCCTAGAGGGGGGTGAATAGGGCGAAACTGAAATTTACAAAGTTAATCACAACTACAAGCCGGGTTAGCGTTAGAAATATAAACGAGTCCGAGAGAGGGCGTAAAAACAAATCGCGAGTGAGTGAAGAAGTGAGACGCAAGGATTTGTTTTACCGAGGTTCGGTTCTCGCAAACCTACTCCCCGTTGAGGAGGCCACAAAGGCCGGGTCTATTTCAACCCTTTCCCTCTCTCAAACGGTCCCTCGGACCGAGTGAGCTTCTCTTCTCAAATCAACCGGGAACAAAACTTCCCCGCAAGGACCACCACATAATTGGTGTCTCTTGCCTCGGTTACAATTGAGTTTTGATCACAAGAACAAATGAGAAAGAAAAGAAGCAATCCAAGTGCAAGAGCTCAAAAGAACACAACAAATCTCTCTCACTAATCACAAAGCTTTGTGTGGAATTGGAGAGGATTTGATCACTTGGGTGTGTCTAGAATTGAATGCTAGAGCTCTTGTAGATGGTTGGAAGGTGGAAAACTTGGATGACTTGAATGTGGGGTGGTTGGGGGTATTTATAGCCCCAACCACCAAACTAGCCGTTTGGTGAAGGCTGCTGTCGCATGGCGCACCGAACAGTCCGGTGCGCCACCGGACAGTGTCCGGTGCGCCAGCCACGTCACCCGGCCGTTAGGGTTTGACCATTGGAGCTTTGACGGTGGGGTCGCCTGGCTGTCCGGTGGTTCACCGGACAGGTACTGTAGACTGTCCGGTGCGCCGTCTCACGCGTGCCTGACCTCTGCGTGCTCTGGCGCGCATTTAATGCCTCTGCAGGTGACAGTTGGCGCCGAAGTAGCCGTTGCTTCGCTGTCACACCGGATAGTCCGGTGTACACCGGACATGTCCGGTAAATTATAGCGGAGCGGATTCCCGAAGCTGGCGAGTTCAGAGTCGCTTCTCCTTGGAGCACCGGACACTGTCCGGTGTACACCGGACAGTCCGGTGAATTATAGTGGAGCGCCTCTGAGTTTTCCCGAAGGTGATGAGTTTAGCTTCAAGTCCCCTGGTGCACCGGACACTGTCCGGTGGTGCACCGGACAGTCCGGTGCGCCAGACCAGGGCACACTTCGGTTATCCCTTGCTCTCTTTGTTGAACCCTTCTCTTGGTCTTTTTATTGGCTTTTTGTGAACCTTGGGCACCTGTATAACTTATAGACTAGAGCAAACTAGTTAGTCCAAATGTTTGTGTTGGGCAATTCAACCACCAAAATCAATTTAGGAAATAGGTGTAAGCCTAATTCCCTTTCAATCTCCCCCTTTTTGGTGATTGATGCCAACACAAACCAAAGCAAGTATAGAAGTGCATAATTGAACTAGTTTGCAAAATGTAAGTGCAAAGGTTACTTAGAATTGAGCCAATAAATATTACTTACTAGATATGCATGGATTGTTTCTTTAATTTTAACATTTTGGACCACGCTTGCACCACATGTTTTGTTTTTGCAAATTCTTTTTGTAAATCCTTTTTAAAGTTCTTTTGCAAATAGTCAAAGATAAATGAGTAAGATTTTGAGAAGCATTTTCAAGATTTGAAATTTTCTCCCCCTGTATCAAATGCTTTTCTTTTGACTAAACAAAACTCCCTTTCAATAAAATTCTCCTCTTAGTGTTCATGAGGGTTTTTAAGATACCAATTTTTGAAAGTGCTACTTTCTCCTCCTTTAGAACACAATAAGATAACAATTTGAAATTTACCAATTGAAAATCATTAGTTTTTTCAAAATTAGGGTGGTGGTGCGGTCCTTTTGCTTTGGGCTTAATACTCTCCCCCTTTGGCATGAATCGCCAAAAACGGATGTTTGAGTGAAATATAAGCCCTTTGGAACTACTTTCTCCCCCTTTGGCAAACAATAATATGAGTGAAGATTATACCAAAGTTGGAGAGTTGCTCGGAGCGACGGCGAAGTATGAGTGTTTTCGCCGAAGACTCCAATTCCCTTTCAATACACCTATGACTTGGTTTGAAATATACTTGAAAACACATTAGTCATAGTATATATAAAAGAGATGATCAAAGGTATATATATGAGCTATGTATGCAAGACATCAATAAAAATTCCTAGAATCAAGAATATTTAGCTCATGCCTAAGTCTGGTAAAAGTTTGTTCATCTAATGGCTTGGTAAAGATATCGACTAATTGATCTTTAGTATTAATGTATGCAATCTCGATATCCCCCTTTTGTTGGTGATCCCTAAGAAAATGATACCGAATGGCTATGTGTTTTGTGCGGCTATGCTCAACAGGATTATCCGCCATGCGGATTGCACTCTCATTATCACATAGAAGAGGAACTTTGGTCAATTTGTAACCATAGTCCCGCAGGGTTTGCCTCATCCAAAGCAATTGCGCGCAACAATGGCCTGCGGCAATGTACTCGGCTTTGGCGGTTGAAAGAGCGACCGAATTTTGCTTCTTTGAAGCCCAAGACACCAAGGATCTTCCCAAGAACTGGCAAGTCCCCGATGTGCTCTTTCTATTGATTTTGCACCCTGCCCAATTGGCATCAAAATAACCAATTAAATCAAATGTGGATCCCCGAGGGTACCAAAGCCCAAACTTAGGAGTATAAGCCAAATATCTCAAGATTCGTTTTACGGCCGTAAGGTGAGATTCCTTAGGGTTGGCTTGGAATCTTGCACACATGCATACAGAGAGCATAATATCCGGTCAAGATGCACATAAATAAAGTAATGAACCAATCATCGACCGGTATACCTTTTGATCGACGGATTTACCTTCCGTGTCGAGGTCGAGATGCCCATTGGTTCCCATGGGTGTCTTGATGGGCTTAGCATCCTTCATTCCAAACTTGTTTAGGATGTCTTGAGTATACTTCGTTTGGCAAATGAAGGTGCCCTCTTGGAGTTGCTTTACTTGAAATCCCAAGAAATACTTCAACTCCCCCATCATTGACATCTCGAATTTTTGTGTCATGATCCTACTAAATTCCTAACATGTAGATTCGTTAGTAGACCCAAATATAATATCATCAACATAAATTTGGCATACAAACAAATCATTGTCAAGAGTTTTAGTGAATAGAGTAGGATCGGCCTTGCCGACTTTGAAGCCATTTGCAATAAGGAAATCTCTTAGGCATTCATACCATGCTCTTGGGGCTTGCTTGAGCCCATAAAGCGCCTTAGAGAGCCTATAGACATGGTTAGGGTACTCACTGTCTTCAAAGCCGGGAGGTTGCTCAACGTAGACCTCTTCCTTTATTGGTCCATTGAGGAAGGCACTCTTCACGTCCATTTGGTAAAGATTGAAGCCATGGTAAGTAGCATAGGCTAATAATATACGAATTGACTCAAGCCTAGCTACGGGTGCATAGGTTTCACCGAAATCCAAACCTTCGACTTGTGAATACCCTTTGGCCACACCATGCTCATCTTGTTTGTTGCGGAAGACCCATTTGGTTCCTACAACATTTTGGTTAGGACGTGGAACTAAATGCCATACCTCGTTCCTAGTGAAGTTGTTGAGCTCCTCTTGCATCGCCATCACCCAATCCGAATCTTGTAGTGCTTCCTCTACCCTGTGTGGCTCAATAGAGGAAACAAAAGAGTAATGCTCACAAAAATGTGCAACATGAGATCTAGTGGTTACCCCCTTATGAATGTCGCCGAGGATGGTGTCGACGGGGTGATCTCGTTGGATTGCTTGGTGGACTCTTGGGTGTGGCGGCCTTGGTTCTTCATCCTCCATGTCTTGATCATTTTCATCTCCCCCTTGATCATTGCCGTCATCTTGAGGTGGCTCATTTCTTTGATCTTCTCCTTCATCAACTTGAGCCTCATCCTCATTTGGAGTTGTTGGAGATGCTTGCGTGGAGGAGGATGGTTGATCTTGTGCATTTGGAGGCTCTTCGGATTCCTTAGGACACACATCCCCAATGGACATGTTCCTTAGCGCGATGCATGGAGCCTCTTTTTCACCTATCTCATCAAGATCAACTTGCTCTACTTGAGAGCCGTTAGTTTCATCAAACACAACGTCACAAGAAACTTCAACTAGTACTGAGGACTTGTTAAAGACTCTATATGCCCTTGTGTTTGAATCATATCCTAGTAAAAAGCCTTCTACTGTCTTAGGAGCAAATTTAGATTTTCTACCTCTTTTAATAAGAATAAAGCATTTGCTACCAAAGACTCTAAAATATGAAATGTTGGGCTTTTACCGGTTAGGAGTTCGTATGATGTCTTCTTGAGGATTCGGTGTAGATATAACCGGTTGATGGCGTAGCAAGCGGTGTTAACCGTCTCGGCCCAAAACCGATCCGGCGTCTCGTACTCATTAAGCATGGTTCTTTCCATGTCCAATAGAGTTCTATTCTTCCTCTCCACTACACCATTTTGTTGTGGGGTGTAGGGAGAAGAGAACTCATGCTTGATGCCCTCCTCCTCATGGAAGCCTTCAATTTGTGAATTCTTGAACTTCGTCCCGTTGTCGCTTCTTATTTTCTTGATCCTTAAGCCAAACTCATTTTGAGCCCGTCTCAAGAATCCCTTTAAGGTCTCTTGGGTTTGAGATTTTTCCTGCAAAAAGAATACCCAAGTGAAGTGAGAATAATCATCCACAATAACTAGACAGTACTTACTCCTGCCGATGCTTATGTAAGCAATCGGGCCGAATAGATCCATGTGTAGGAGCTCCAGTGGCCTGTCAGTCGTCATGATGTTCTTGTGTGGATGATGAACACCAACTTGCTTCCCGGCTTGGCATGCGCTACAAATCCTGTCTTTCTCAAAATGAACATTTGTTAATCCTAAAATGTGCTCTCCCTTTAGAAGCTTATGAAGATTCTTCATTCCAACATGGGCTAGTCGGCGGTGCCAGAGCCAACCCATGTTAGTCTTAGCAATTAAGCAAGTGTCGAGTTCAGCTCTATCAAAATCTACCAAGTATAGCTGGCCCTCTAACACTCCCTTAAATGCTATTGAATCATCACTTCTTCTAAAGACAGTGACACCTACATCAGTAAACAGACAGTTGTAGCCCATTTGACATAATTGGGATACGGAAAGCAAATTGTAATCTAATGAATCAACAAGAAAAACATTGGAAATGGAATGGTCAGGAGATATAGCTATTTACCCAAACCTTTGACCAAACCTTGGTTTCCATCCCCGAATGTGATAGCTCATTGGGGATCTTGGTTTTTCTCGTAGGAGGAGAACATTTTCTTCTCCCCTGTCATGTGGTTTGTGCACCCGCTATCGATGATCCAACTTGTGCCCCCAGATGCATAAACCTACAAAACAATTTTAGTTCTTGACTTTAGGTACCCAAACGGTTTTGGGTCCTTTGGCATTAGACACAAGAACTTTGGGTACCCAAACACAAGTCTTGGAGCCCTTGTGTTTGCCCCCAACAAACTTGGCAACTATCTTGCCGGATTTGTTAGTCAACACATAAGATGCATCAAAAGTTTTAAATTAAATGTCACGACCATTTGATGCACTAGGAGTTTTCTTCTTAGGCAACTTAGCACGGGTTGGTTGCCTAGAGCTAGACGTCTCACCCTTATACATAAAAGCATGATTAGGGCCAGAGTGAGACTTCCTAGAATGAATTCTCCTAATTTTGCTCTCGGGATAACCAGCAGGGTACAAAATGTAACCCTCGTTATCCTGAGGCATGGGAGCCTTGCCCTTAACAAAGTTTGACAATCTTTTAGGAGGGGCATTAAGTTTGACATTGTCTCCTCTTTGGAAGCCAATGCCATCCTTGATGCCAGGGCGTCTCCCATTATAGAGCATGCTTCTAACAAATTTAAACTTTTCATTCTCTAAGTCATGCTCGGCAATTTTAGCATCTAATTTTGCTATATGATCATTTTGTTGTTTAATTAAAGCCATATGATCATGAATAGCATCAATATCAACATCTCTACATCTAGTGCAAATAGAAACATGCTCAACAGTAGATGTAGAGGGTTTGCAAGATTTTAATTCTACAACCTTAGCATGTAATATATCATTTTCACTTCTAAGGTTAGAAATAGTAACATTGCAAACATCAAAATCTTTAGCCTTAGCAATTAATTTTTCATTTTCATGTTTAAGGCTAGCAAGAGAATCATTCAATTTTTCAATCTTAGCAAGCAAATTAGCATTATCATCTCTAAGATTTGAAAAAGAGTCATCACAAACATTAGAATCAACCTTAGCAATTAATCTAGCATTTTCATTTCTAAGGTTGGCAATAGTATCATGGCAAGTGCTTAGCTCACTAGACAATTTTTCACATTTTTCAACTTCTAGAGCGTAAGAATTTTTAACCTTAACATGCTTTTTGTTTTCCTTGATTAGGAAGTCCTCTTGAGAGTCCAAGAGTTCATCCTTCTCATGGATGGCACTAATTAGTTCATTTAATTTTTCTTTTTTGTTGCATGTTTAGGTTGGCAAAAAGGGTACGCAAATTATCCTCCTCATCACTAGCATTATCATCACTAGAGGACTCATATTTAGTGGAGGATTTGGATTTAACCTTCTTCTTTTTGCCATCCTTTGCCATGAGGCACTTGTGGCCGACGTTGGGGAAGAGAAGTCCCTTGGTGACGACAATGTTGGCGGCGTCCTCGTCGAAGGAGGAGTCGGTGGAGCTCTCGTCGGAGTCCCACTCGCGGCACACATGGGCATCACCGCCCTTCTTCTTGTGATACCTCTTCTTTTCCTTTCTTCTCCCCTTCTTATCGTCGCCCCTGTCACTGTCACTAGAAATAGGACATTTGGCAATAAAGTGACCGGGCTTACCACACTTGTAGCAAATCTTTTTGGAGCGAGGCTTGTAATCCTTCCCCCTCTTTTGCTTGAGGATTTGGCGGAAACTCTTGATGATGAGCGCCATTTCCTCGTTGTCGAGCATGGAGGCGTCGATGGGTTGTCTACTTGATGTAGACTCCTCCTTCTTCTCCTCCGTCGCCTTGAATGCCACCGGTTGTGCTTCGGGCGTGGAGGAGGTGCCTTGCTCGATGATTTTCTTTGAGCCTTTAATCATTAGCTCAAAGCTCACAAATTTTCCTATAACCTCCTCGGGAGACATTAGCTTATATCTAGGATCACCTCGAATTAATTGAACTTGAGTAGGGTTAAGAAATACGAGGGATCTAAGAATAACCTTGACCATCTCATGGTCATCCCATTTTTCGCTCCCGAGGTTGTGCACTTGGTTCACCAAGGTTTTAAAGCTGTTGTACATAGCTTGTGGATCCTCCCCTTGGTGAAGCATGAAGCGACTGAGCTCCCCCTCGATCGTCTCTCGTTTGGTGATCTTTGTCACCTCGTCTCCTTCGTGCACGGTCTTGAGTACGTCCCAAATTTCCTTCGCACTTTTTAACCCTTGCACCTTATTATACTCCTCTCGACTTAGAGAGGCGAGGAGTATAGTGGTGGCTTGGGAGTTAAAGTGGTTGATTTGGGCTACTTCGTCCGAGTCGTAGTCTTCATCCCCCACGGATGGTACCTGTACACCAAACTCAACAACATTCCATATGCTTGTGTGGAGTGAGGTTAGATGATGCCTCATTTTATCACTCCACATGTTATAATCTTCACCGTCAAAAACTGGTGGTTTACCTAATGGAACGGAGAGTAAAGGAGTACGCTTTGAAATACGGGGATAGCGTAGGGGAATCTTACTATACTTCTTGCGCCCATGGCGCTTAGAAGTAACGGACGGCGCATCGGAGCCGGAGGTCGATGGTGATGAAGTGTCGGTCTCGTAGTAGACCACTTTCCTCATCTTCTTGTGCTTGTCGCCTCTCCGATGCGACTTGTGGGAAGAGGATTTCTTCTCCTTCCCCTTTCCCTCGTTGCGGGACTCTTCCGATGAAGTCTTCCCGTGGCTTGTAGTGGGCTTGTCACTGGTCTCCATCTCCCTCTTGGCGTGATCTCCTGACATCACTTCGAGCGGTTAGGCTCTAATGAAGCACCGGGCTCTGATACCAATTGAAAGTCGCCTAGAGGGGGGGTGAATAGGGGGAAACTGAAATTTACAAAGTTAATCACAACTACAAGCCGGGTTAGCGTTAGAAATATAAATGAGTCCGAGAGAGGGCGTAAAAACAAATCACGAGTGAGTGAAGAAGTGAGACGCAAGGATTTGTTTTACCGAGGTTCGGTTCTCGCAAACCTACTCCCCGTTGAGGAGGCCACAAAGGCCGGGTCTATTTCAACCCTTTCCCTCTCTCAAACGGTCCCTCGGACCGAGTGAGCTTCTCTTCTCAAATCAACTGGGAACAAAACTTCTCTGCAAGGACCACCACACAATTGGTGTCTCTTGCCTCGGTTACAATTGAGTTTTGATCACAAGAACAAATGAGAAAGAAAAGAAGCAATCCAAGCGTAAGAGCTCAAAAGAACACAACAAATCTCTCTCACTAATCACTAAAGCTTTGTGTGGAATTGGAGAGGATTTGATCACTTGGGTGTGTCTAGAATTGAATGCTAGAGCTCTTGTAGATGGTTGGAAGGTGGAAAACTTGGATGACTTGAATGTGGGGTGGTTGGGGTATTTATAGCCCCAACCACCAAACTAGCCGTTTGGTGAAGGCTGTTGTCGCATGGCACACCGGATAGTCCGGTGCGCCACCGGACAGTGTCCGGTGCGCCAGCCACGTCACCCGGCCGTTAGGGTTCGACCGTTGGAGCTCTGACGGTGGGGTCGCCTGGCTGTCCGGTGGTTCACCGGACAGGTACTGTAGACTGTCCGGTGCGCCGTCTCGCGCGTGCCTGACCTCTGCGCGCTCTGGCGCGCATTTAATGCCTCTGCAGGTGACCGTTGGCGCCGAAGTAGCCGTTGCTCCGCTGTCACACCGGACAGTCCGGTGTACACTGGACAGTCCGGTGAATTGTAGTGGAGCGCCTCTGAGTTTTCCCGAAGGTGATGAGTTTAGCTTCAAGTCCCCTGGTGCACCGGACACTGTCCGGTGGTGCACCGGACAGTCCGGTGCGCCAGACCAGGGCACACTTCGGTTATCCCTTGCTCTCTTTGTTGAACCCTTCTCTTGGTCTTTTTATTGGCTTTTTGTGAACCTTGGGCACCTGTATAACTTATAGACTAGAGCAAACTAGTTAGTCCAAATGTTTGTGTTGGGCAATTCAACCACCAAAATCAATTTAGGAAATAGGTGTAAGCCTAATTCCCTTGCAATAGTGCACAGGATCCTTCTATAGATGTTAAAACCTCGGAGGGCTCCAGTGTAAAATTGCCCCGCGAACGCGGGCGTGCGTGAGTTTCTCCCCTGCTGTAGGCTGGTTGGGCTGAATTCCGCCCAACACTATTCATTGCTTTTCCTTTTCTTTTTCTTCCTGGATTAAAGAATTCCTAGAAAATTGTAGAAAAATGATAAAAATACCATACTAATTTTGCTAGACTTCTAATTTCTTATAGTATTTAATAAAAATAGTTTCATGATTTTTAGTTTCAATAGGGAATTTTGGGACATTTAAAACAGCTAAAAACCATACTTCTGGAATTTTAGAGAGTAAGTTATAATCCCAAAATTCACCAAACTTTTTAGGTAAACTTTAAATATTATTTAGAAGCTTTGGGTAAAAGTTGGTATGTTTTGGACCATATTTGATACTTAGAACCCAAAACCCTAGCCCCTGCCCTATGAACTTCACGAAAGACTCCGAAAACCCTAAGTTCTCAAAGATCCGTGAAGGAAAGTTATATTCAAGACTTTAGATAACAAACTTTTATTATCTTTGCATCTTCATGAGCATTACATGAGCATTCATGATTATATATGGCTATATCTAGAAAACGAAGAGGAAATAGAAGTTGAAGAAGCAAGGACTTCACCACCACCACCTGAAGAACATCAAGCAGGAAACTGCTTTTATTTTGATATTTGTGGAGCAGAACCTGACTCACCAGTAACACAAGGCAAGCCCTAGTGCATTTGCCCCCTCCTTGTTATTTTGAAATCTTTCTCACTTACTTGATGCATTAAGTGATTGGAGTTGTGTGCTAAACCAATTACCGCATTTCCTTCCTTGAATTTGATTACCTTAGTCCCCTGTTTTACAAAAAGGTTTTTCTTATGCTTAGCATTGCTTTGGAAAAACAAAACATTTTGTTTTGACAAAAGATGATGCTGCAAAGTGGGTGGGATGTTTTCAAAAAACAAAACTTGGTGGTGGATCCATCATGGCCATGATGGGTTCAACATCGGAAAAGATGTACCTCTGCCAGGTACCAGACTTTGGGTTTGAAATGATAAAACTGAGACCGGGCGGGTGACTTGCACGAGAAGAGAGTCTCGGTGTAGTGTCTCCGTCTGAGTCGAGTAAGGACCTTCTCGATGTAGGCTTGATGATCGAGGACCCTTTAACTGGTCACATGCCTCATCATGGGTAAGCTTTGCCTCGGGCAGACTAATACCAGAATAAGATAACACGTAATGGGAGTGGAGAGTTGGCGAGAGTAGCGTGTACCCTCCGTGGCAAGAGGCTGGACGGTGGTGTATTTGTGCTCTCAGTTGGGTGAACCTGATCTGGTCTTAAGAACCCTGGTGGCGAGTTGACATATGCAAGGGTTACGTGCTACATATGTCGTGTGATTGGAGATCCTCAACTGAGTATAATCGATTCGGATCGCCGTAACTTCGCGGACATGAAGACTTGGTCACTGACCTACACGTAGCAATCCAGTGAAGATGAAGGGTTGATAAGAAATTGGCTAGTATAGGTCAAGTGATTGAACTAGGGTAGAAAGAACTCTAGCTGCAGGTAACTTCACTCAACCTGACAAATAAAACTGGATTTTTAAGGATCCAATATTAGTAAGCATTTATGCAAACAAAGTCTTTGATTATTGATAAGCCATTCCTTGATCCCCAAAAGGCCAGCATATTCTTGAGAGTCTTTTACTTTGACGGGTAAGTCTTGCGAAAGTACACTTCGTACTCAGGGCTTTGTCCCATGTTGTTTTAGGTGAGGAAGCGGCAAACTTTTGCTGCTTTTGTTCAAAGGTGGTGCCCAAAGAAGAAAACCAGGAGTAAAGCTTCGGGAGGAAGGGATCCTCTTTAAAAACTTTGGTTGATGTTTATCGGGAGGGGTTTTTGCCTCCCAAAGTGATGTAATAATAATACTCAGCACTCTTATATTTCACTCTTTTCTGTAATATTATAACTCTTTCTTACTTTAATATAAGGTAAGTTATTATAATTGCTTCCGCATTCTCGTATCTCTGATGTGTTGTAATGTCTGCGTGACGGGTGAAACGCTCTTGGGAAAGGTAAAGAAAGCAGATACCGAACTTGTAAAGTGATTCAGGGACACCTGTAGGGTTGTTTGAGGTCTGTTGGACAAGGACAATTGTAGGTGGGCCTAATGACTTGGGAGGTTCCGTCACAGCTGGTATCGGAGCGAAGCCCATCTCTTAAGATGTTATGAGACATTTTCAAAAAGAATTTGCAAAGACTTATCTAGGAAATTTCTTTCTTTCTTATCTAACTACCTTCTCTACTTCAAGACCAGATAATAGAGTGCACTGTATAGAAGGCTGTGAATCAACTAAGGTTGATTCTGTAAATATGCATGCATCATACTATAAACTATTTTAATAAGATTTTCCCCCTTAGAGAAATGCCGCCACGCACAAGGAAAACTGTGCGCAAGTCTACCGGACCAATTGGTGTGCCTCGCCATCAACTAGCTCCAGGGCATGAGGACAGTAGTAGTGGTAGCAATGATCCTATCGGAGATCTAGAAGCTCAAGTAGAGCAACTTCGATCGGAGCTCAGTCATAGGAATTAAGTATGGGTTGAGGATGGTCAGCGAATAAACGAGTTAAGAACTGACATCCGACACTTGCAAGACCAACTTGCTGAACAAGATTTAGCACTCGATTGGGCTGTTAACTCCCGTTCACTTGCTTGGGCCAAGGAAGCCAAAGCTCAAGCCCACGTGGAGGATCTTAGCACAGTCGTGGACCACTTGCAAGTGTATTGTAATACTCTACATGAGGAGGTACATGTGTTGTATTCACAACTGCACCCTAACGTACCTGCGGATCCTATCGGAATGGGAGTCGGACCTTCTGAAATAGCGAGAGAAGCACTTGGTGGTGAACTGGACCTTTTCAGGCCTCATCCCTCTATGAAGCTGGTTGATGAATGGTCTCCTACGCCCGATAGTGAAGCTACCAAAAGTGATAAGAAGCTAGAGTAGTGTAGTATAGACATAGTGTTAATGTATAATAGGTAGTGTAATCCTGTTGTTAATTCGAGTCTGTATCATTACTCTTTTTAGTAATGTAAAATGGATGGTTTGCTTTGGCATATTATATTTTTCCAAATGTTCTTTGCCTCAGATGTCATCCAAGACTCGTGCACAGGATAGCGCAGGAACCTCCTGTGGGAGGGAAGCAACACCTAACCCGCCCCCAGTACCTCCAACATTAGCTGAGGCCATCGCTGCCTTAGTTAATGCCACGGCCGACAACTCCCGCTTTCTTCGAGAAATGGCGGGACAACAAATGCAACAGCAAGGCGGGCGAGCGTATTCGCAAGGACCCCGTGAAACTTCCTATTTGGATTTCTCCGAGACACGTCCTCCGTTATTTGTCAAGGCAGAAGATCCTCTTGAAGCAGATGAGTGGATCCGAGTTATCGAACAAAAGTTCAGGCTTCTCCGATGCACGGAGACTCAAAAGCCCTTATTTGGGGCACAACAGTTGCGAGGCCCTGCCAGTACCTGGTGGGGAAATTATGTGGCTATTCAATCGGCTGGTTATCAAATTACCTGGGACAAATTCAAGCTGGCTTTCCAGGAGCACTATATTCCTGAAGGAGTGCTCCACATGAAACAGGAAGAATTTATGAAGCTCAAACAAGGTGAAGATACGGTCACCCAGTATCTCAACAAGTTCAACCATCTGTCCCAGTATGCCATCGATCAGGTCAACACTGACCTGAAGAAGAAAAATTGTTTAATGAGAGGCCTCAGTGACCGGTTGCAGCGGAAAATGGCCACTTGTCTCGACCTCACTTACAGCCGGGCTGTCAGCACGACATTGTCAGTCAAAGCCAAATATGCAGGCCTAGGAAAATCAAAGGGCTATGGAGGCGACAGGCCCAACCAGGGGCCTGAGAAAAGACAAAGGTTGGTGATCCGACCTTTTAATCCGAATCGCTCTTCGCCACGTCCACCCTCCTACCCTTTCAAGCAACCAGTCTTTATCCGCCCCGCCACTGCCCCTACCTCAACCACTCAGCCGGGTGCCACTGGTACTCGTTTCCCTGCCCTCCCAAGCTCTTCAACAGGCTGCTTTAATTGTGGAAAGTCCAGACATTTTATCAAGGACTGTCCATACCGGAAGTAGAACAGATCAAATAATCAGCAGAGTTTAGGGAGTTCTGCTCAAGGAAAGGGAAATGCGGCGAACAATACCGCGGGCAAAAATATGAAGAAAACTGGGCGGATTTATTATACTCAAGTGGCCACAACACCGGAAGGCGAACCGGTTATGATGGGTACGTTTCTCGTGGCCAATCACCCTGCAGTTATTCTTTTTGATTTTGGTGCTTCGCATACTTTCATAAGCAAGAAGTTTGTGGAGAAACATTGTATTCCACATACTGAATCAAGGGAAGGGTTTACATTCATTCACCCGGGGGACAAATATTCACTAAAGAAGTGGCTTTCCAAGTGCCCGTAACATTGGCTGAACGGGACTTTCCTACTAATATGATTGTTCTAAAAGGCCAAGATATAGATGTAATTCTGGGCATGAATTGGTTAGCCCAACATAAAGCTATCCTCAACACTGATCTAAGAACCATCAGGTTGAGTTACGGCCAAGAAGAGGTTCTCTTGTCCATCCCCGTAGCTATTCCAGCTAAACCATTTGGCAGAGTATATGAAGCCAACATACCGGAGATCCAAGATATTCCGGTAGTATGTGAGTTCCCAGACGTCTTTCTAGAAGATTTGCCCGGATTGCCTCAAGAGAGAGATGTAGAATTTGTGATTGAGTTGAAGCCTAGTACGGCTCCTATTTCTAGAAGGTCATACAGAATGCCTCTGAATGAATTGGCAGAGCTCAAGACCCAATTACAAGATCTACTAGAAAAGGGATTCATTCGGCCAAGCTCATTGCCATGGGGTTGTCCAGCCATCTTTGTTAAGAAGAAGGATCAAACACTTCGGATGTGCGTGGATTATAGACCCCTTAATGAGGTCACCATCAAGAATAAGTACCCTCTTCCCTGGATTGACATCCTATTTGATCAACTTACCGGAGCTCGAGTATTTTCCAAACTTGACCTCAGATCGGGTTATCATCAGATCCGTATCCGACCCGAAGATATACCCAAGACCGCATTCACTACACGGTATGGATTGTTTGAATATCTGGTTATGTCTTTTGGACTAACAAATACTCCTGCCCACTTCACATATCTTATGAACTCGGTATTTATGCCCGAGCTGGATAAATTTGTAGTGGTATTCATTGATGATGTCTTGATATATTCTAAGAATGAAGAGGAGCATGCTCGGCATTTGCGGATCGTATTAACGCGCTTGAGGGAGCATCAACTATATGCTAAGTTTAGTAAGTGCGCGTTCTGGCTGGAGGAGATCCAATTTCTAGGACATGTATTATCTGCCAAGGGGATTGCGGTGGATCCTAGCAAAGTCAAGGATATTTTGGAGTGGAAACCCCCAACCACTGTACATCAAGTCCGAAGTTTCCTTGGACTGGCTGGTTATTATCGCCAATTCATTCCAGATTTTTCCAAGCTTGTGAAACCAATCACAAGTTTATTGAAGAATGATACCAAATTTAATTGGTCTTCAAAATGTAATGAAGCCTTTGAGCAGCTGAAAGTATTATTGACCACTGCTTCGGTATTGGCTCAACCGGACATTGAAAAGCCCTTTGATGTGTATTGCGATGCATCAGGCAGTGGTCTCGGCTGTGTTCTAATGCAAGAAGGCCGAGTGATAGCCTACGCTTCAAGGCAGTTGCGCCGGCATGAAGAGCATTATCCAACTCATGACTTGGAGTTAGCTGCTGTGGTTCATGCCCTAAAAATATGGCGTCATTATTTGCTGGGGAATATCTGTCACATTTATACAGATCATAAAGGCTTGAAGTATATCTTCACCCAATTAGAGCTGAATATGAGGCAGAGAAGATGGCTTGAACTTATTAAGGATTATGAACTAGAGATTCATTATCACCCAGGCAAGGCTAATGTAGTGGCAGATGCGTTAAGTCGCAAGGCTTCTTGCCATTGTCTGACGATGAAGATGCCTGACATTACGTTATGCCAAGAAATGGAGAAATTGAACCTAGGAATGATTCAACATGAAACTTCAAATCACTTAAAGCTTGAGTCAGTCCTCCTGCAAAGAATAATTGACGCACAGCGAAATGATGAGGGAATGAAACACATTCATAAGAAAATGGAGACCGGTAAAGCCAACTGTTTTAGAAGAGATGGTCAAGGTATTGTATGGTTTAACAATCGCATAGTTGTGCCTAAGAATGATGAGATCCACCAGCAAATTTTAGATGAAGCTCATCTTAGTCGCTATTCTATTCATCCCGGAAGCACTAAGATGTATCAAGATCTAAAACAACATTATTGGTAGACAAAGATGAAGATTGAAATTGCACGCT
Source organism: Zea luxurians (assembly GCA_029449295.1). NCBI lineage: Eukaryota > Viridiplantae > Streptophyta > Magnoliopsida > Poales > Poaceae > Zea > Zea luxurians. The sequence goes on along the minus strand of JAOPSE010000064.1, from coordinate 5,405,906 downwards.
ATGTGGCACTTGCAGACATGTCAAAGCCATACATATAAAGACTGCTGGTCCATTGCAATCTTTGCTTATCCCAGCATGGAAATGGGAAGATATAAGCATGGACTTTATTGTGGGATTGCCAGGGACCGCAAAAGGGTATGATTCTATTTGGGTTATAATTGATCGGCTTACAAAAATTGCTCATTTTCTGCCAGTCAAAACATATTACCCGGTCCTTACGTATGCGGAACTCTACATTGCTCGCATTCTCATTTTGCACGGTGTTCCGAAGACCATAGTGTCGGATCGTGGACCTCAATTCGTATCCAAATTCTGGGAAGAACTTCACAAATCCTTGGGTACTAAATTGCTCCATAGTTCGGCCTATCATCCTCAAACCAGTGGGCAAACTGAGAGGGTAAATCAGATACTTGAAGACATGTTACGAGCATGTGTTCTGGAATTCCCATAGAAATGGGATGATTGTTTACCATTAGCGGAGTTCTCGTATAATAATAGCTATCAAGAAAGCATCAAAATGGCACCCTTTGAAGCTTTGTACGGAAGACGGTGTCGTACTCCGTTAAACTGGTCTGAACCAGGTGAAAGAAGTTTCTTCAGGCCAGATATGGTAAAGGAGACCGAAGAGAAAATTCGGCGAATAATTCATAATTTGAAAGAAGCTCAAGCTCGATAGAAGAGTTATGCAGACAAGCAACGACAACCCTTGTACTTTCAAGTTGAAGATTATGTCTACCTGAAAGTTTCACCAATGAAGGGTGTATCACGTTTCGGTGTAAAGGGGAAACTTGCACCTCGATACATTGGTCCTTTTCCTATCCTTGAAAGATATGGACCAGTGGCATACCGACTCCAGTTACCCGAAACTTTGTCTGCAGTACATAATGTGTTCCACATGTCTCAATTGAAGAAGTGTCTTCGGGTTCCCGATCGAACCATTGAAGTAACAGATGTTTCCTTAGAACCAGATTTGACATATTCAGAGCATCCTATTCGAGTCTTGGACCAAAAAGACAGGGTTACCCGAAGGAAAACTCTCAAATTTTATAAGATATAGTGGAACCAACATACGGAAGATGAATCTACTTGGGAAACTCAAGACTTTTTAGACAAGAATTTCCCTAGCTTTTTAGCTTCATGTAAATTGTAAAGATATGTACACTTGTTGTAATAGAGGAATGAACCCCATACCACCCCTGCTTTGAACCAAAAATAAGGAAATAAAAGTATGACGTGTTTCCTTTTCCATTACTTGCCCTAGGACTTTTAATCTAGGGACGAGATTCTTTTATGGGGGGAAGGATGTAACACCCCTGGCGTTACTGCCACTAAAACTTGAGCATAACATCATAAGCATTGGCATATCATGTGTTTGTCACACCTAGAATGCATTCACTAGGCAAAAAGTTCAAACAAGTTGTATTGATGTGACATGTTATAAGTAAAACCCTAGGGTACAGTGCTTAACACTAGAATGGGCTTAAAAGAGCAAACCCTAGAATAAATAATCATAAAATATCACCATGGATGAACTTAAGTAGCATCCAAACCCTAGAAGTATCAAAAAACCCTAAATGGACCCATGAGAAACCCTAGACTAAAACCCTAAGAGGCTAAGTGCAAAACTAGTGCATTTTTGGACCTAAGTGCAAAAAAACATGAAATTAGGGTATCTTAACTCATATGATTCACATGTATGTGGATTTGCAACTTAAACCCTAAGTTTTGGGCCTATTTGCAAAAAGCCACATTTGAGCTCTATTAAGTTAAATCTGAAATTCAGTGGAATTGGCTCAACTTTGGGGCCCTATATCTTTCAAATTATAAAGTTTTTGCCCTAGGTCACCACATCAAGTTTGTAGAGCTATAAAAGGGGAACAATTTTGCTATAGAGATCAAGTCCTGGTACTATGAAAAGTTTTGAGAAAATTGGACCCAAAGATGGGCTGTCAGACTGTCTAAAGTCTGAATTCAGACTGACAGTGTGATTGAGCCACCTTTGAGCTGGAATTCGAGCATGATTCAGTGAGAATTTGTGGGTGGCTGCTGTAGTAAGATTGAAGCTGGATAGTAGAGCAACAACTTTCTTAAAGATGGATTAGGGAGTCTCTGCATGAAAATTCGAGATTCAAGCCCTACAAAATGGTCTGTCAAGCTGACTGAATGAGTTGTGCGATGGTACAGTGCACTGATCAGATCGCCAGCTCGGTGCCCTCGCCGCCGACGAGCCGCACGCGGATTTGTGCTATCGCTGCAGTGATTCGCGCCTGGATCAATTGGATAGTGTCGGGGGTAAGAAATATCGCCCGAAGATGAACTCCAGCCGCCGTACCCGAGCGTGTCGCGGCCGCCTTGGATAGGTTCGCCAGAGATAGACTCTTCGCAGCCTTGCGCCACGTACCTTGGCACGATAACCTCGCCGCCGTGACTCATGTTAGCCGTCCGATGGTCGCCGGAGAGCTTGCCACGGTAATAGGCCACGAATCACCGCGCCAGTAACCTTCTTCTTCTCCGGCCGCCGCGCGTTTCTCCTCAAATTCACGAGCCACCACCCCCAAGTCCTATAAATTGAGCGCACCGCGAGCTCCATAGGGTAATCACCCATCCATAGCACCCACGCTTGTCTTCAATTGTCCACTAGAGACCGCGAATTGCACATTTCCCCCAAATCACTCAAGAACACTGATCGGTTTGACCTCGCCGTGGCCAGCGCAGCTCAGGTCCGTTCCTGCCCTCTGAGTCCTCGTTTTAGTGTTCTTAGATGCTTCTGATACTCTCTGACCCACCCAATTGAGCTAAAGTCCCTAGGTTCACCGGGAACACGATTGAATGTCCACGATACCCGCTGTCACCGTGGACAGGGTAGGTTAGATCGCCGTTCGTGAAATTAGTTGAGGGGAAACGATGGTTAGGACTTGAATTTGATTCCTGCCAAAGTAGAACACCTGTCATCAAGTATTCTAGCCGGTACAAGCTCGCCGGAGCTCGGCCCTGTGCCATTCGCCATCGTGGGCTTCAGACTGTGAAGAAATAGAAGTGCAGGGACCTTTCCGTAAGTGTCAGTGACTCAGTTAAATAGTGCGCAGGATCCTTCTATAGATGTTCAAACCCCGGAGGGCTCCAGTGTAAAACTGCCTCGCGGGCGCGGGCGCGGGCGCGCGTGGGTTTCTCCCCCGCTGTAGGTTGGTTGGGCTGAATTCAGCCCAACACTATTCATTGCTTTTCCTTTTCTTTTTCTTCCTGGATTAAAGAATTCCTAGAAAATTGTAGAAAAATGATAAAAATACCAGACCAATTTCGCTAGACTTCTAATTTCCTATAGTATTTAATAAAAATAGTTTCATGATTTTTAGTTCCAATAGGGAATTTTGGGACATTTAAAACAGCCAAAAACCATACTTCTGGAATTTTAGAGAGTAAGTTATAATCCCAAAATTCACCAAACTTTTTAGGTAAACTTTAAATATTATTTAGAAGCTTTGGGTAAAAGTTGGTATGTTTTGGACCATGTTTGATACTTAGAACCCAAAACCCTAGCCCCTGCCCTATGAACTTCACTAAAGACTCCGAAAACCCTAAGTTCTCGGAGATCCGTGAAGGAAAGTTATATTCAAGACTTTAGATAACAAACTTTTATTATCTTTGCATCTTCATGAGCATTACATGAGCATTCATGATTATATATGGCTATATCTAGAAAACGAAGAGGAAATAGAAGTTGAAGAAGCAAGGACTTCACCACCATCACCTAAAGAACATCAAGCAGGAAACTGCTTTTATTTTGATATTTGTGGAGCAGAACCTGACTCGCTAGTAACACAAGGCAAGCCCCGCTGCATTTGCCCCCTCCTTGTTATTTTGAAATCTTTCTCACTTACTTGATGCATTAAGTGATAGGAGTTGTGTGCTAAACCAATTGCCGCATTTCCTTCCTTGAATTTGATTACCTTAGTCCCCTGTTTTACAAAAAGGATTTTCTTATGCTTAGCATTGCTTTAGAAAAACAAAACATTTTGTTTTGACAAAAGATGATGCTGCAAAGTTGGTGGGATGTTTTCAAAAACAAAACTTGGTGGTGGATCCATCATGGCCATGATGGGTTCAATATCGGAAAAGATGTACCTCTGCCAGGTACCAAACTTTGGGTTTGAAATGATAAAGCTGAGACCGGGTGGGTGACTTGCACGAGAAGAGAGTCTCGGTGTAGTGTCTCCGTCTGAGTCGAGTAAGGACCTTCTCGATGTAGGCTTGATGATCGAGGACCCTTTAACTGGTCACATGCCTCGTCATGGGTAAGCTTTGCCTCGGGCAGACTAATACCAGAATAAGATAACACGCAATGGGAGTGGAGAGATGGCGAGAGTAGCGTGTACCCTCCGTGGCAAGAGGCTGGACAGTGGTGTATCTGTGCTCTCGGTTGGGTGAACCTGATCTGGTCTTAAGAACCCCGGTGGCGAGTTGACATATGCAAGGGTTACGTGCTACATATGTCGTGTGATTGGAGATCCTCAGCTGAGTATAATCGATTCGGATCGCCGTAACTTCGCGGACATGAAGACTTGGTCACGGACCTACACGTAGCAATCCAGTGAAGATGAAGGGTTGATAAGAAATTGGCTAGTATAGGTCAAGTGATTGAACTAGGGTAGAAAGAACTCTAGCTGCAGGTAACTTCACTCAACCTGACAAATAAAACTGGATTTTTAAGGATCCACTATTAGTAAGCATTTCTGCAAACAGAGTCTTTGATTATTGATAAGCCATTCCTTGATCCCCAAAAGGCCAGCATATCCTTGAGAGTCTTTTACTTTGACGGGTAAGTCTTGCGAAAGTACACTTCGTACTCAGGGCTTTGTCTCATGTTGTTTTAGGTGAGGAAGCGACAAACTTTTGCTGCTTTTGTTCAAAGGTGGTGCCCAAAGAAGAAAACCAGGAGTAAAGCTTCGAGAGGAAGGGATCCTCCGTTAAAAACTTTGGTTGATGTTTATCGGGAGGGTTTTTGCCTCCCAAAGTGATGTAATAATAATACTCAGCACTCTTATATTTCGCTCTAGTCTGTAATATTATAACTCTTTCTTACTTTAATATAAGGTAAGTTATTGTAATTGCTTCCGCATTCTCGTATCTCCGATGTGTTGTAATGTCTGCGTGACGGGTGAAATGCTCTTGGGAAACGTAAAGAAAGCAGATACCGAACTTGTCAAGTGATTCAGGGGCACCTGCAGGGTTGTCTGAGGTCCGTTGGACAAGGACAACTGTAGGTGGGCCTAATGACTTGGGAGGTTCCGTCACAATCACCGTTGCCTCGACGACTTCGGGGATGCGGTTCCCCATGGTCTGAAACCTCTTGAGGTATGGCCGGAGTGTTTCATCGCCCTGGCGCCTGATGGATTTGAGGTCCCATGGCTGCGTCGGCATGACGGAGAGAGACTGGAAGTTGGCGATGAAACACCGACTGAAGTTGCTCCAATCGTCGATGCAGTGCCATGGCAGATGTCGTAGCCACTGTAGAGCATCTTGCCCTAGGACGATGGGCAAATATGCTGTCATTACGTCTTCCGTTGCCCCGGCGGCCTGAGCGGCGGTCGTATAGACGGCCAACCAGCCTCTCGGGTCCTGCTTGGGCTTGTACTTGTCGACATTGGAGACTTTGAAGTTTGGGGGCCATTGGATGGCCCGGAGACAAGGAGTGAGTGTGGAGACCTCGCATGTGTCTTCCTGTCAGCGTTCGTGAGGTCGGTCTCAGGGAGGGGAGCTGGTGGCGTGTCATCTCGACCGTCCCCAGGTCGAGCCACTAGTCGAGGCCGCAGCTGACTCAACTCGAGTGAAACGACTTCGAGCCGGGACGCCGTGGTCCCGGTCATACTCCTCCCGGCGCCTTATCTCATTTTCGTGCCTCCGGTTGTGGTGAAGCGTTGATGGAGCTCTGCGCGTCTCGTCGGCTGTTGATGGCGTGACGTAGGTCGCTCGGGGGGTGAGCAATGGGCAGAAGGTGATTGGCTGCCCAAGTAAGCAGCCGCCGGTAGCCTTCTGCGTCCGGAGTTCGCGAAAGGCCATCAGCTATCTGGGCCAGCATCGCTCCGACTTCACTCGGTGTGTTCATTGCACGAGCAAAGTCGGGGTATAGGTTCTGAGCAAAGAGAGGATTTTCCCGGCGCAACCTTGCGCCTTGCTCGGCTTGCTCCCATTCTTGGTCCTGAGCCTGTCGGCGATCACGGCGGCGAGAATTCCGCCTTTCTCAGTGTATCCGCTCGTTGGGAGTTTCTCCTACTTCTGAAGCTTCGTCTCGGGACACGGGCTATGCTGGGTCCCGTTCCTCGGCCTCGTGATGTCATCGCACATTTTGACATCTATTTATTTGTCGTCGCGCTTCACGCTGGGGAGGTTCTTCCCCCTGCATAGTCGACTCGTTGTCGGATATAGGGGACGACTCTAATCTCCCTCCGATGAAGAGCATGTCGGGGTAGAAGGGAGCTGCTGTGATGGCGTGTCTCTTTCCATCCTCCTTTGAGGGCGAAGGTGCCGGAAAGATGACTTGGTGAGGTCCCCTCCCCTTACTCGGGACGTTTGTCTCCTTCTTTCTAGTGATCCATGTCCACTCCTTTCTGGGCAAGGTGGACAGCGGAATCCTTCGGGTAAGCAAGTTCCCGATCTTTGGTTTGTAAGAGGCCACCTTTGCTCGAGATACGGGCAGCTGCGCCATCTGTTGTTCTGCTCCAGTTTTCTTTGGGATCTCCGAGGAAAACTTTTTCTCTGGAAGGTCTGCTACACGGTGCAAAGTTCCCTTCTCATCTACTATGGATGAGATGGTTCCGAACCAGAACATGGATCCAATGCGAAGAGTGATCTTGCACTGGGATATGACGGCCATTGAGCTAGCTTGGATCGATGACACAGCCCCTACCTGGCGCACCAGCTGTCGATGTTTAGTGCCCAACCGCGCACCCAGGGTTACCCCTTGCGGTGCTTTTTGGTAGGACGATATTGTCGACTGTAGCTCAATGGTTCGTGCTAGGTGCACGAGAGATGGACAGGCAATTTTCTATAGGTTCGGGCCACTTGGAGAGGCGTAACACCCTACTTCCTGGTGTGGATCTTTATATGGTGGGTTACAAGTGGAGTCTTCTAGATGGAGAACAACTAATGAGATAGGTAGATGGTCGATGGAAATGATGGGGTACCCCCTAGGCCTTATATATTCGACCGTGGGGCACTACATGCGTACATGAGGATTTTTTGTATTCTAAATAATAGTGAACCGACTGAACTGATCTTCCTACATTCGTGTCGACTTATCCCTAATCCGCCCCGATATTCAAGGGCACCGTACGCGAGAAGTCGGGTGGGCGCTACGGATAGCGCACAAGTCTGACGGGTCGCCCCGCCCTGAGTCGGCTTCCTCCTCAGGTCGGCCGATTCCGCTAGTAGTTCTAGCCCGGCCCATGAAGGGAAGGCCTTGCGAGGTAACTAGCCTGCGGCCTCGCGTGAGACCTTTTAGCCTTCTAGTGGACCCAGGGGATATCTACCCCCCACACCCTGCCCCTGCCCTCGGGCGTGGCCTTGGGCGCGGCCAGGCATGGCCGGACGCGCCTCAGCATGGCTCGCGGCGCGCGGCCCCAACGCGTTTCGCTGCCCATGTGCGTAGCCCTAACCCCGTGCTTGTAGCCCTAGCGCACGTAATGTTTAAATTCAGTTTAATTCATGTGAGGCGTCACGCGACGATTCATTTAAATTTAGATTTATTAGTGCATTACGTCGCGTGCTTCGTCGCGCGACGATTCGTTTTAATTTCAGTTTAGATAATGTGTTGCATCGCGCGTTTCATCGCACTACATTTTGTTTTAAATTCAGTTTAATTAGCATATGTCGTTGCGTGCTTCGTCGCGCGATGTTTTGTTTTAAATACAGATTTAATCCGCATGTAGCGTCGCGCGCTCCGTCGCGCAACGATTTGTTCTAATTTCAGTTTAGTTTAAGTGTTGCATCGCGCTTCATCGCGCGACGATTCGTTCGTCACACGGTAATCTATTTTAATTTCAGTTTGGGTCGCGTTGCGTCACGCGACAATCCATTTTAATTCCGTTTAAATTATGCGTTGTATTGCGCGCTTCGTCGCACGACGATATTTTAAATTTACCTAGAGTTGTTTATAATAATTAAGTGCGTAACCTAATTTTATTTTATGCATAGCATGATTGTTAGATTAATATGATTATGTTAAGACAAATATTTTAATCCATAGCTGCTTAACGTAATTACCTTCCGACCATAGCCTCGACTGTTGTAATTTCTTTCTCGCCTAATCGTAAATGTGAGCCCTGCGACACACGTCTGTTCATTTGTTATATTTTTTGTGTGGTGTATTATTTCTTTCTATATTAAGTTTGTGGAATGTATGTTTGAACTCGTATAGATAATGGTATGTTGGCGGAGTCCAAATGAGTTGCAGGTGAAGACCCTGAGCAACAGCTGTTTGGTGAAGGCAAGTGTCCTCTGACCTATCTATGTCCCACTCATTTTATAATTCACTCCTCGCATTTACATAATTTTTACCTAAGGATTGATTAGCTTTGTTTATCCTGTCCTTATTCACCTATTTGGGTTGGATCATTTTTGGTTTAGCTCTATGCTAGCGCTTCACTCTAATCAATGAATATGATGAGATTATTTATGATACGATGATTATCTTTTGATTATGATGATGGTATTGTGACATTTAAGTGGGCTCGTGTGGTTTATCGAGTGCCTCTCCGTAAGGACTGGTTTGTTAGATGACCACCCGGAAAAACAGTACAACCATGAGGTAGGTATGGGATGCCCTTAGCCAAATAATTAGAGAAATTGAAGTGTAGTTTGCTTCGCCGTCGTGCTGTAAATGGGGCTCGATGTATGCGGCTCGCTCTGCCGAGGGTGGTTTGCCCCTTGGGGAGGAGTGCGGTACATTTAGGAAACCTAACGGATGGCTACAGCCTTAGAGAATCTTTGTAAAGGCTACGTAGTGAAACCTTGCCTATTCACCTTGGTAGTGTTTAAGAGTTTGATCGACCCGAGGCAAAAAAGGAATCACGGCTCGTGGGTAAAGTGTGCAACCTCTGCAGAGTGTTATGAAACTGATATATTAGTCATGCTCACGGTTATGAGCAGCCTTGGTAGCTCCATTGATTAGGGACACATTGTTTAGAGATACTATGGTTATAGATGATGATGAGGATAATGATGGTTTTGATGATTATGGATTCTGGTATTCTTTCCATTTGGAAGGAGTGCTTTTGGGCTAATAACTTGGGTTTAATGCTAAATCCTGGCTCTCTACTAGTAATAATTACCTGGCCAACTAAAAGCAACTACTTGATCTTAACCCCACATAAAACTAGTCCACTACAGCCAAACGGGACAATTGCTGAGTATGTTGATATGTACTCACTCTTGCTTTACACACCAAACCCCCAGGTTGTCCACATTGCAACCACTGCTCAGGAGAAGATGAAGTCGTGGCGGAGGATTTTCAGGAGTTCCAAGAGTACGATGAGTTCTAGACGTGGATTAGCGGCAAACCCTAGTTGGATGCCTGTGAAGGCCGTGTTTAGCCATGTTTCGTTTTCGCACTTTGATATATGTTAATGACTCTGTGGATGTCTTGGGCATCATGATGTAATCAACTATTAATACTCTTTTATGTTATTATTTGAGTACTGTGTGATGATGTTCGGTTACGTAACTGTTGTGTGCGTGAATTGCTGATCCTGGCACGTACATGGTTCACGTTTGGTTTGCCTTCTAAAACCAGGCGTGACATGGATGATTCAAATAATATTGACCATTAGATTTAAGTGAGTAAGGAAGAGGGGATTATCCAGTGATCTGAACCGTTGATTTTGATGATGTATTAAGTATGGGTGCAATTTCTTTGGTGGATTTAGTGGATGTTATGGGTGTGGGTGATTTGGTTGGGTGGATTTTTCCAAAGTTTAAACTAGTGGATTATATAGTGGTATAGGTTCTAGTGTCATGTATAAGCTAGGTCAAGTCTATATCCAAGATTGAGAAAGAATATCAACCATGGATATGATGGTAATGATCACAAGTGGTAATCAAGTGCTCAACATTAAAAAGAAGAAAGAGAAAAACAAATATAAGGGCTTAAGACAAAGATCTAGCTAGAGCATTTTATTTAGCCGATCAAGACACATTAGAGTGTATGATTGAATTTATGATAGATTATTGTACTATTAAGAGGGAAGCTTAATTAGATAATTTGGACATCTACTTTCACTAGGCGTTGGAGTTATGTATATTGCATTTAGGCCTAGTGAAACTTTCGAAGAACAAGTGAAAATAGTCATGGAAAACTCTTTGTCAATGCTAACTCCGCTTAACATTCCAAGAGCATTAAAGCTCGCTGATCGTGCCTTGTGCTGGCACTAGAGCCACACAGAATAAGGAACTCAAAGAGCATGCAAATCATATCATTTAACTCTAACACGCACCGAACATGTTCAATGACATATCTGTTGTGAGCATCGGACGTTTGACACACAATAGCGGCTAATTTGAGCCATTGTGATATAATCGTTGGAGATGCACCAAATGTGTCCAATCTCCTCGATGTAAGCCCACCACGAGGGTCACAACTTGATTTATTTGGAGGTATATAAATATACCTTGTGGCAAGCTTTGGTAAACTTCTTGGCACCCCTATACACTTGTGCACACCTCTTGAGGACTGAAAATCACACTCCATTCACTTGTATTCCTTGTATCATCATTTGAGTGAGTTTGGAGAGCTCCTAGTGCATCACATTTAGTTTTTGCATCTTGTGGCACTAGTTGAGCGACTTGCAATATTTATTCTTTTGTTACCCTTTGTGTTTGCCATCACCTAGCTAGTCTAGATATTGTTGGATCATTGAGTGGATATTGGAAATTGGTGTCAGCTTTGATTATATATTGTAAGGGGCTTTATGCTTATTCCCCACAAGGGATTTGTAAAGAGCGACTATAGTGGAATCGTGGTTATATGGAGTGCCTCACTAGCGTGCTTCTTACAACACACGAGTGGTGTTTGGCATGTGATACTAATTAGTCGTGAACTACCTAGCTTGGACTCACCACAACAAGGATATAGGTTACCGACATGCAATCAAACCATAGGGATAAATCATTGCATTCATCCTCTTTCCTAGCTCGGTTTGATAACTACCACAGTTGTATTTACATTCATATTATTATATTGTGAGGTAGTTGCTTGAGTATCTCAAAAGCATCTCATAGTCATAACTAGTTATTATCTCTTTAGTTAGGGCTCCAGTGCTATTGTATAGTAGTTTGCTTCTATGCTTGAGTGAAATAAACTTTTTCTCGAATGTGCATGAGAGCTGCACATCATTATATTAAGAGGAAATAAGATGATCCAAAATGGACCTAGATATAAGAATTCCCTCCTAAGGAGGTCTAAAGCAAAGAAATAGGAAACTATTCATGAGTTTAGTAGGAACAATTACACCACTATAGCAACTTTCTAAGGGATAAGGATGGTGGCTACAAGATAGGAGCGACCCTTAGCTCCAGTTGTTTCACACAACTGTTGACTATTGTTCCTCCCTTGCCTGACAGAGAGATGTAGAAAGACTAGGAGGTAAACCATTAAAGACAATTCTATTTTGGAGATTCCAAAGAATCCAAGCACCCAAGGCAATAAGTGAATTGAGACCCCTCATAGCCAGATCTCTAGTACTCTTGACAACCTTCTCCCACCATCCCATAAAAGAATTTATACTAGGATTAGGAGCAAGCCTATGCAACCTAAATTGGTGCAGCATTAGGAACCAAAATTCTCTCGCGAAAACACAGGAAACTAGAATGTGATCCGAAGTTTCAGAATTCTGATCACATAAAGGACACCTCTCTAGGTGCTTCGGTCCTCTTTTAGCCAACCTATCAGTTGTCCAGCACCTATTTAGAGCCGTGAGCCAAAGGAAGATGTGACATTTGTAGGGGGCCCAAGTTTTCCAAACTCTTTAATAGTGACAAAAGTGAATAGAGCTAGTGAACAATCCTTCATATGCAGCCTTAGCCAAATAAGCCCCATTAGCAACAATACTGAACATATGTTTATCTTCCACATCCGGTTGTAACTCAAAAATCCGAAATCAGATTATAGAGATGAAGACAATCCACTAAAAACCCCCATAGATAGAGTTCCTGTGATATATGAAATCCATCTTTTATTTGTCAACGCCTCATAAATTGTTCTTATGTTAGTGATTCTTTTTGAAATGGCTTCAAATGATCTAAGTACTAGATCTATAATATTCTACCCATGTACCCATTTATTAGTCCAAAACAAAGTATTTGTCCCATTACAAACTTTCAATCTTAACACCATCGAGAAGAAAGCCCTTGCTTTATCCGGCACCTGGATGGGTAAACTGCACCAAGGTCTGCTAGGCTTAATATTTTGGAGCCATACCCACCGCATGCGCAGGGCCCAACTAAGCTCTTTAAGACTAGAAATGCAAAGACCACCCAGTTGAAGAGGTCTACAAATTCTACGCAATCAACCTAGACAGTGCCCTCCTCTGACTTCCTTGCACCCCTCCATTAAAAAACCTTTTATAGTTTTGTCAATAGCCTTGATAGCCCAAAGGGGTATATTTATCGCCACAACGAGATAAATAAGCATACCAATAAGCACATATTGTACTTGCACTTTTCTACTAGCCCTTATCATCAAATCTGCTTTCCATCCTGAGAATTGATCATCAACTCTATCCATAATAGGGTGCAACTGATCCTTGGTGAGATTTTTTTGGGACAACAACAGTCCCAGGTATCGGCAAGGAAACACCAAGATGTCACATGGGAGGAGGCCCTAAACCACTTCCAAATCCTCATCATCACATTGAATGGGGTAAACACTAGGCTTTTGTTTGTTGTTGCGGAGACCTAAAGCTTCACCAAAAAGATGTAAAATATCTAGAGTAATAGTGGTATTCGCAGCAGATGGATGCAAGAAGAACACCAAATCATCTACATACATAGATACCTGATGGAGATGAGTTCTAGGAGATAGATCCATGAGTAGACTTGCATGTAGGGATGGCAATCGGGTGGGTAGTACGCGAATATATAGTTTGTGAATCCATACCCGCGAGACTAATCGCAACCCATACCCGTACCCATAAACGTTTGTGGCTATGGATCTCTACCCATACCCATACCCATGGGGTATCCGCTATCCGACGGATACCTGTTATCTGCCCGCCCACTATAATTTTAGCATTCAACATCAAACAAAAAGTTTATCATATTTCAAAAACAATTATCATTCCATCATTATCAAATGATAATTTCAGCACCAATCAACGTGTCATAGATAAAAATTGAAAATTAGAATTTAGGATAATATATTAAATTCGAATGGCCCATATGTCAAATATCCATTAGGTAATGGGTATGGATACTAGTTATCCATACCCACAAAAAATTATCTGTGGATACCTTATTATATCCATAACCGTACCCGCGAATACCAAATTCCACCATACCCATATCCAATGGATAATTATCCGTGGTTATTTACCCATACCCGTATCCATTGCCATCCCTACTTGCATGTTCATCCCAAGAAAACAGTAGGCCAAGAACATCCATTACTAGGATAAAAAACATGGGGAAGAGAGGATCCCCTTGCCAAAGTCCTCTCCTTTGCTTAGGACCCTCCCGGAATGCCATTTAGAAGCACATGAGTGCTACAGGAAAATAGAAGCCCACAAATGATGTCCCTCCAAACTTGTCCAAAGCCAAGTTGCTTCATAACCTCAACGAGAAAAGGCTAAGAAACCGAGTCGAAAGCCTTAGTAATATCAAGCTTTAGGAGAAGACGAGGCCTTTTCTATTGATGAAATAGTCTAGTGCTTTGTTGAACCAACATGAAATTATCTTGAATGAAATGACCCTTAATGAAGGCATTCTGAATCAGAGAAACCATATCATTCAACCTTTGACTCAACCTATTGGCTAATAATTTTGTAATTAGCTTCGCAACACTATGCACTAAATTGATTGGCCTAAAGTCTTTGACATGTTTAGCCCCATCCTGCTTCGGATTAGAGTAATGTAGGCCGAGTTCAACAAGCCAAAGTTGTCAAACTTTCTGCTCCAAACGGTGGAAACAGCTGCATAAGGTCCTCCTTGATAATGTTCCAACAAGATTTATAGAAGCATCCAATGAAACCATCAAGACCCGGGGCCTTATCATTAGGTAGACTCCTAATGGTATTCCAAACTTCATGTTTTGTATCAGGCTCATCAGGTTTGTCAGATTATAAGTTGGCATTTAAAGATCCTCCAAATCAATAGTCTGCTTCCTATCCACACATTCACCAATAAGCTTGGAGTAGAAACTATCCACCAAGGCCCCTTTTTCATCATGACTTGTGAGTATATGATCTCCATTCACAAGCCATGCCACAAAAATCTTCTTTTTTGATGTTGAGAGTATATGAAAGAGCTTGGTGTTAGCATCCCCCTCTTTAAGCCATGAAATTCTCGATCTCGATCTTGCAATGGTATGTTGAAGAGAGGATAAAACAAGGAGTGTTTTCAGGATATTTTTAGCCAAATTTCAACCAAGGTCAAAGATCTATTGTCCTGCGCAATTTCCAGTCTATGAAGAATTTCTCTTGCCAAAGCCAACTGAGACCTCACATGTCCCACATGCTTCTCGCTCTAAGATTTCGGTTACTTAGTTGTAACCTTTAGTTTCAAGTCCAAAGTCTTAAAGGGGTAGTTTACAACTGCTAAATATTCCCTAACCTCCTGGACAACATCATGAAATCCATCCAACTTGGACCAAAAGGCTTCAAAGCAAACACATCTTTTACCCATTTTATTGTCTCTAATGCTGTTGGGGGCCTTCGTCCTCCGAAGGTCCTCAAAAACATGATTTGACAATGTTTTCCAAGTGGATTATATGAACAGGTATTTTCGGATTCAGAATTATGGATATGAAGCACGACCAGGACGAGGCCTGAACCAGACGAAGGTCGAGAGCAGCCGAAGCTGTGCGCAGGGAAGCTTCGGCGCGATAGCATAAGGGGGAACCGACTTAAAGATGAAAAGACTTCGGGAGCCTCGATAGATTTCCATAAATCGTTAACAAATGTAATGGACATGGATGTAATTTTACGTGGGCTGCGTCCCGCGTCTATAAATAGATGAACAGTACTCCCGTACTGTTCACGCTGACTGTGCATTGGCATTTGCGTCACGCTTGTACTTGTTACCCTCTCTCAGGACCGAAGGTACATTTGTAATTTGTAATCATTTCTATTTCTTTGTGTTAATAAAATAGAAATGATTCTATGATCTACATTTCATGTTTTATATGAGTCCTTCGTTATCACTTGTTGAATTTACGAAGGTATGTCTCTTATGACCTTCGCCCGGAACCCATTATTCCCGAAGGGGAATAATGTTCGATAGGACGAAGGGCCTTAACGTTTAACACTTTTTATGTTGCCTTGTTCTTAATCCGAAGCATTTGAGAACAAGTCCCCAACATTGGCGCCCACCTCCGGTGAACTCACTTCCACTTCGAGCTTTTTTGAACACCTTCGGAAGCTATGGCGCCGAAGAAAGCTTCAGCGACTGGGGCTTCAGCACTGCAACCGCTGGACCACAACCAGGAGACCGTCTCTCTTCGGGAGGCCCGAAGCCAGAAGAGAAAGGCTGTCAGCCCGACACTTCAGGAAGAAGAGTTAGACCAAGAAATCAGGGATATGGAGATGCTACACCAACAAGTACAAAGGAAGAAGGAGAAGATGGCCCGCCTAGCTGAGTTGCAAAGGCAGATAGACGAAGCCTCTGAGGAAGTCCGCCATCTTACTCACGATGAGCAGAACAGAAGGCCTCATCAGAAAGACCTTCATCAGGAGGGCTTCGTCAACGAAGATGACTGGTATGATAATTTCCATCAGGGAAATTTTGTTTTTGATGATGCTTCTCCTCTGTCTGCTGAGCTGCAGGCTACACCTTGGCCTCCATCCTATAAGCCACCCCAGCTCCCCATGTTTGATGGTCACTCCGACCCGAAGCAATTCTTGATGAGCTACGAAGCAACGGTGTCTTCGTACGGGGGCAATGCTGCAGTCATGGCGAAGTCTTTCGTCATGGCCGTCAGGAATGTTGCTCAGACTTGGTATTCCTCCCTTCGGCCAGGAACAATAACTTCATGGCAGAAGCTGAAGGATATGTTACTGACCAGCTTTCAAGGATTTCAGACGAAGCCAGTCACAGCTCAAGCCCTGTTCCAGTGTATTCAGGATCACGAAGAGTACCTTCAGGCGTATGTCCGAAGGTTTTTACGGTTGAGGGCGCAGGCACCAACGGTGCCCAATGAAATTGTTATCGAAGCTATGATCAAGGGGCTTCGTCCTGGGCCTGCAGCTCAATACTTTGCTAGAAAGCCTCCTCAGACCTTGGAGAAATTGCTCCAAAAGATGGATGAGTACATTCGTGCTGACAATGACTTTCGTCAAAGAAGGGAGGAGGCCTTCAGATTTTCTGAAATGACCAGGGGCTTCGGAGGAAGATACTACCCGAGACATGTCCGTTCCATCCACAACACTCAGAATGATGATAAGGGGAGTCAGAACAGACCACAATGCTCCTCACAGGCTTCGGGGCAACAACAAACTTCCTTCCGGCCACCAGCTCCAAGAGGCAGAGGCGCCAGGGGCTTCGGCGGAAGATTCGGAGATCAGCCAAGGAGACTGTTTTGCTTGTTCTGTGGAGAAGGCAAGGGCCATACCACTAGGTCGTGCCATATTACAATCCAGAAGCAAAAGGAAATTGCCGAAGCTGCATCTCAACAAGCTCAGCCGAAGCAGGTCATGCATACTGCTTCGTATCATCCGCCTTATATCCCACAATACATAGACAACCACCCTGCAGCTTCTGTAGCTTCGGCAAGTCAACCTCAAGCTTCCTGGCAACAGCTTCCGCCCCCACCTCCATTCCAGCAAGGTCAACAGCTAGAAGGGAGTCAATACGCTCCACATCAGAGGGACTTCAGAGAGCAGTCCGAAGCTCGCACAGTCAACAGCACTGTGCCAGAGTCGAAGCACATTTATTGATACATATCCTACTTTTGATAGCAGTCTTTCTTATTCAGTTTTATTTTCTGTGAAGCAAAAAACATTGATAGTTTTCATGAAATAATTTCGTTGTTTTTCACGAGGAAGATCTATTTGCTCCACAAGCTTAAGTTGCTGAAGCTTAAAAATTTTTCCGTTACCAAGGAGGACCTTCAAATTAAAAATCCTTCGGAGTAACAGAAAGTCGTTCTAAGGAACGCAGAGTAAGTTTGTGAAGTCACAAAAAGCCGTTCCAAAGGGAGCGCAGTGTAAGTTTTCTGCTCAGAAGTCGTTCCTAAAGGAATGCAGAGCCTACAGCGAAAAGTCAACGCTGATACCGCCTAAGTAAAGGGCGAAGAAGCTCCTAAGGGAGGCTTACAGCGAAAAGTCAACGCTGATACCGCCTAAGTAAAGGGCGAAGAAGCTCCTAAGGGAGGCTTACAGCGAAAAGTCAACGCTGATACCGCCTAAGTAAAGGGCGAAGAAGCTCCTAAGGGAGGCTTACAGC
This sequence comes from Zea luxurians, assembly GCA_029449295.1. NCBI lineage: Eukaryota > Viridiplantae > Streptophyta > Magnoliopsida > Poales > Poaceae > Zea > Zea luxurians. The sequence goes on along the minus strand of JAOPSE010000064.1, from coordinate 5,388,260 downwards.
GAAAAGTCAACGCTGAGATCGTCTAAGTAAAAGACGAAGAAGCTCCAAAGACGTTCCTAAGGGAATGCAGAGCTTACGAATGTGTTTTGTGTGTGTATCTTCGGAACAGACGTCATTTGCATAACATAACATCATCACATCATTTCGCATAGCATAAGCATCATACATCATGTTGCATGCGGCAAAAAGAAGGGCACACAGTATTAACCTTCGAAAGAATGATTTGAGAAAGTGCAAATCGTGCAAAGTCACGAGGGAATATGATGATGATCTTCGGAAAATAGCTTCGGAGGCTGTTTTTACGAAGCATGGATGTGTCTTATCAGAACAGTTTTAACGAAGAATGTTTTCTTCACGAAGCATGAAAAGAAGGGAAGGTGTTTTTTTCGCCGAAGGCTCAAAAATGGTATGTATGTACAGTTTCATGCATCGTAAAGAATTGAATAATGAAAAGAAACTTGTACATTACATCCAAATGTACAAAATATTACATAGATCACAATTTAAATGCTTCTTCTAATAGCATCTAGTCCTCTCTTAATACAGCTTCGGCGACTTCATTTAGAAGTTGATCAACAACTTTGTCCATGATAGCTTCGGCCATTTGTTTGATTTCTTCATCTCCTTTTGTGTGGGGGTCGGCAGTCGACCCAGCAGCTTCTGAGGGAAGAGAACATTTCTTCATCACTATTAAAAACTATGTGCAGAGTTTGAAACAAAAATTACAACACAATAAGAACGACTAATTAATACCTAATTGTCTTTCGGGCTCCGTACTTTTTTCGGCGGTTTCTGCCACTTTCCTAGCTTCGTGGATGCCTTTTTCGCTCCTTTGGATAATTTCTTGTGCCATTCCTCGGCCGCCGTCGTTCCAGATGTCAGTAAAAAATTTGCCACCAATCACGCTTGCTTCGGCCGAGGGGTCCTTGATATCTTCGGAAGATAAGGTAGCTTCGGACTGAGCTAAAAATTTTATATGCCCGCAACCTTTCTTCTCTAAGACAGAAGCAATTCCTCTGGCGCCCGAAAAAGCGCATATGTCGCCGCGACTGTTCAGAATCTCTTCGAAGGCCTCTGCTTCGTGGCTAATCCATTCCAGCGGATCTTCGGGATTACCTTGAGAAAAATTCTCCTCGCTGGAAAAGGCGCCGACGCTAGCAAAGCTGGTTTTAATTTTATTCACGCACTCTATAGATTTAACATAGCATTTTCCCAGAGATGTGCGAAGCTCCTTAACTCTTGATTCCAATTTGCTGACCATAAAATCACTAAGTTCTCGTTTCGTTTCCTCAAGCGCGCGCTCCTCTTTAGCTCTAGCCAGCTGTTTCTGAAGATCTTTAATCTCGCGTTTTTGAGCTTCGGTTTGGGCCTTTGAAGCAGCTTCGTCTTTTTTCACTTTATCTACCAGTGTAAGCAGAATTTTATCTTTTTCCAAAGCTTCGTTTCTCAGTTTGATAACTTCAGAGCGTAAATTATTAAATGCAATTTCATAACTTTCATCTTCGGCGCTCTTTTGCGCTCTTAGCGCGTTGCTTAGGATCAGGCCCTATACGAAAAAGAACTCATATAAGAAAAAAGGAATGAGTTGCGTAAAAAAATTATAAGGGGGTTTTTTCAAGCGTTTAATTCCCGTACCTTCAGGCTGTTGTACGCAAGACTGTCTGCGAGGTCTTCTTTCGTCATGGCGCTTAATCCAGATTCAAGCTTCGGGAAACCAATACTTCTGGCCATCTCTCGGCAGACAGATAGCTCTTTGTTGTCAGGCAGGCAGTATAAGAAATCATCTTCATTTGTCCCATTGAATATTACTGCCCCCTTTGGATATTTTAGCTCCTTTGCATAATGGTTAGCTTCGTGGGTTTCTTCTTCAGATAGTTTTTTCCCCGAAGCATGTCGTATGATGTAATCACACATGCTGGCAGGCGCTTCGGGGATGGCAGTGTCAGTTTCTTCAATTAAAATTGGTTCTGGTATTTTTATTGCTTCAGCTTCCAAAGTTTGCTCCCTGAAGGGCTCTGAAGGCCCAGCCTTAGCTTCAGCTTGTTGTGTCGGAGCTTCAGAAGAAGCTTCAGCAATTTCAACACTCTTTTTTGGAGTTGTACTTGAAGACTTAATTGTCTCCAAGACATCTAGTACATTTACCATTCTCTTTCTTTTTGGGGTCACCATTGGACCCTTTTGGATTTTTGCTGCTTCGACATTTGCTACAGGACTCAAAATTTCTGATGCTTTTTCCTTAGTCGGATTTTTCGCTTTTTCCATTTTTTCTGTCGATGGCGCTTCGGCCATCTCTGCAATTTCTGGCAGCAAGGCTGGCTGTTCAGCTTCGGCGGCCGAAGAAGTTTCTCCGGTAAACTCAGGCACCGAAGCTGGTTCAATATGGCGTGGTCGGTGTGTGAGGACCTTCAACCTTTTTCCTTTCGGTTCTGGCTCGCTAGGAGCAGTTCCAGCTTCTTCTTTTTCAGGGGTTATGTTTTTCCTTTTTTGCCTTCGGATGGGATAACGATAATCAGGGTAGAAGAACCCGACTGCATCAAATACTCGGTTGAGTCTCTTCTTTTTTCGGCCTCCGAAGGCTGCTGATAGCGCAGTATTTTCAGCCTTCGAATATGCCCCAAGTAATTCGTCACTTAATGTTTCAATGCTTTTCAGCCAGTCATCATCAGGTTCAATAAATTTATCTGCATATTTGAATGTATACTTTAATCTGACTAGTCCGCCTTCGTCGGGCTCTTTGATGGTTTCCTTCGGCATTTCCCACTTTTCTGCAAGTGGCCATACCCTGAAGGCAATGTGTTCTTGGACCAAGTCCCTTGTCCCAATAAACGAGCAGACTACCCCGAAGGCTCTTTGGCATTCTTCGGCCGCTTCGTCCATTTCGACCTTCGGCCTTCGAAGACCGAAGCGTTGCCAGATTGGGTGCATAATGATACTCTTCACATTCTCTTGAGCTGTTAGATCATTCTTTACATAAAACCATTCAGTCATCCAGGCTCCAGACCACCTCTTCCGAAAGGTCGGCACAGGGCAGCTTGACCCGGAGCGGGCGCCGAAGCTGTAGCACCCAAAGTTGTTGTGGTATTGCTCCTTTCCCCAGGGCTTCGTCTCGTATAATAACTCATGAATGTTGCAGAAGCTTTTAGCGTTCGGTTCCAAACCTTGGCTCCTCGCAGCCCAGACGAACACTCCCATTCTTATGATGGCTTCGGGAGTGATTTGATGCAGATAGACTTGAAATGTCTTTAGTACCTCAACAACAAAGTTGCTCAGGGGGAATCGAAGCCCAGCCTTGAGGAAGCTTCGGAAAATCACAACTTCATCTTCTTCGGGGGTGGGAGAAGTTTTTTCCCCGGCATCAGCTCTCACAATAGATATGTCTCGGAAATATCGCCCCCTCATATTATCAATGTGACTCTGCTTGATGGTCGTTTTCCCAAAAACTGTGTGGCTTGGTCGCCACGGTCGATCTTCGGCCTCTTCCCCACCACTTTCCACATCATAGCTGTCGCTATCATCAGTATCTTCGGACAAACCTTCGAGAATCTCATTCGTGATTTTTTCTGTATTGGTCTCTGCCATCGCTATCAGGAACCCCAGATTCTTCTCCTCCTCGAGACTCAGCTTCGTCTCAGCAGGGATCTTCAGCTTCGTCTCAGCAGGGATCTTCTTGCCTTCAGACATCTTCGGAAACGCTAAAAAATTGTTCCCGAGGCCGAAGCTTTGAAATCAAAAAGACCAGCAAATCTTAATGAACAAGAGCTAAAAATTTTAGTGGGCCGAAGCAAAAGGCAAGTGTGCGTACCAAATGAGTTCGCGATGTGATCTTATTTATACGCCTAGGGCGTTGAAAATTGAAAGGCCCCGCTTGTCAGTGAATGTTGCTATTCTAGCAAAGGGAAGGTGTTTTTTCGGACCTTCGGCTCAAGGCCTTCGTCCATATCGCAATCTGAATTTATTATTTACAAATTAATATTGCGAGGGGCTACTGTTGGGGGCCTTCGTCCTCCGAAGGTCCTCAAAAACATGATTTGACAATGTTTTCCAAGTGGATTATATGAACAGGTATTTTCGGATTCAGAATTATGGATATGAAGCACGACCAGGACGAGGCCTGAACCAGACGAAGGTCGAGAGCAGCCGAAGCTGTGCGCAGGGAAGCTTCGGCGCGATAGCATAAGGGGGAACCGACTTAAAGATGAAAAGACTTCGGGAGCCTCGACAGATTTCCATAAATCGTTAACAAATGTAATGGACATGGATGTAATTTTACGTGGGCTGCGTCCCGCGTCTATAAATAGATGAACAGTACTCCCGTACTGTTCACGCTGACTGTGCATTGGCATTTGCGTCACGCTTGTACTTGTTACCCTCTCTCAGGACCGAAGGTACATTTGTAATTTGTAATCATTTCTATTTCTTTGTGTTAATAAAATAGAAATGATTCTATGATCTACATTTCATGTTTTATATGAGTCCTTCGTTATCACTTGTTGAATTTACGAAGGTATGTCTCTTATGACCTTCGCCCGGAACCCATTATTCCCGAAGGGGAATAATGTTCGATAGGACGAAGGGCCTTAACGTTTAACACTTTTTATGTTGCCTTGTTCTTAATCCGAAGCATTTGAGAACAAGTCCCCAACAAATGCCTAGTAGCAAGGGGCAACGATTAGAGTCTTCAGAGGTAGCACTTTTAAGTAGGGATGAAAACGATCAGAAACGGTCTTTATTCGGTAATCAGTTTTTTAGTCATTTTTCTTTGATTGCGAATAAATAGGATATAGAATCTATAATACAAATTTGTATTCTTGTTTTTAACATCCAGCTTGTAAAGATTCATAAAAGGTAAACATCAAATTCATTCTATATTTTCTCAAATAATAGATATAAACTTCGGTATGGATTCGGAAACAAATTCGGTAATTTTTTCAACTTTTTGTGTTGTAGGGATCAAATAATACATAAAAAATTTTATGTAATATTTTATTCATATTTGTACTAATGTGCTAGATAACATAAGAAAAGATCAACATCAAATTTTATACATATCTATTTTAAAATATTAAATTTGTTCTATCAGTTCGGATTACCACTTTCATCCCTACTTTTAAGAAGGACATTGGGGAATATCTCTTCCCACTCCACTGAACAGAGAACCCTATCAAGCTTAACAAGGACAAGACTATCTTGCTATTTTGACCACACAAATTTACGCTCATCAGAGGAATCTCTTTGAGACTCAAGTTCTCAATCAACTTCCTAAATCTTTCCATCATGACTCTGTCAAGATTTGAATTGTTTTTGTCTAAAGCCCTATAAATGAGGTTGATGTCACCAGCAATCAACCAAGGACCAAAGCAAATAGCCCTTATGTCTCTCAACTCTTGAAGAAACAACATTGTCGGGGACCATAATTAGGGGTACCCTCAAGACCCCTAAATCTCAACTGGTAACCCCCATCAGCACAAAGCTGTAAAGGCCTGATGGGTGCGATTAGGTCAAGGATCGGTCCATTCAAGGGACAAGATCGTGCCTCGCCTGAGCCTAGCCTCGGGCAAGGGAAGCCGACCCTGGAGAACCTACGTCTCGCCCGAGGACCCCCCTCCAGCAACGGGCACACTATCGGCTCGCCCGAGGCCCAGTCTTCACCGAGAAGCAACCTTGACCACATCGCCACGCCGACCGACCAAATCGCAGGGGCATTTAATGCAAAGGTGGCCTGACGCCTTTATCCTAACGCACGCCCACCAGTCGACAGAGCCAAAGTGACCGCAGTCACTTCGCCGCTCTACTGACCGGTCTGACAAGAGGACAGCGCCGCCTGCGCCGCTCCGACTGCTGAGCCACCCGACAGAGTGAGGCTGACAACAGCCAAGGCTGGCCTCGGGCGTCATAGGAAACTCCGCCTCGCCCGACCCCAGGGCTCGGACTCGGGCTCAGCCCCGGAAGACGGTGAACTCCGCTCCGCCCGACCCAGGGCTCGGACTCGGGCTCAGCCCCGGAAGACGGCGAACTCCGCTCCGCCCGACCCAGGGCTCAGACTCAGGCTCAGCCCCGAAAGACGGCGAACTCCGCTCCGCCTGACCCTGGGCTCGGACTCGGGCTCAGCCCCGTAAGACGACAAACTCCGCTCCGCCCGACTCAGGGCTCGGACTCGGGCTCAGCCCCGGAAGACGGCGAACTCTGCTCCGCCCGACCCAGGGCTCGGACTCGGGCTCAGCCCCGGAAGACGGCGAACTCCGCTCCGCCCGACCCAGGGCTCGGACATGGGCTCAACCCCGGAAGATGACGAACTCCGCCTCGCCCGACCCCAGGGCTCGGACATGGGCTCAACCCCGGAAGACGACGAACTCCGCCTCGCCCGACCCCAGGGCTCGGGCTCAGCCCCGGAAGACGGCAAACTCTGCCTCGCCCGACCCCAGGGCTCGGACATGGGCTCAATCCCGAAAAACGACGAACTCCGCCTCGCCCGACCCGGGGGCTCGACCTCGACCTCGGAGGAGCCTCCACCTCGCCCAGCCTAGAGCACGAACCGACCACGTCAACAGGAAGCGCCATCATTACCCTACCACGAGCTGACTCGGGCTACGGGGAACCAGATCGGTGTCCCATCTGGCTCGCTCCACCATGCGAATAATGATGGCGCCCCGCATGCCCTGTGACGACGGCGGCTCTTAGCCCCCTTACGGAAGCAAGAGGACGTCAGCAAGGACTCGACAACCCCAACAGCTGTCCTCTCGCTAGGCTCCAGCACTCCTTCGACGGCCACGACACCACGCGAACTGGGCGCCAAGACCTCTCCGGCTGCCACGATGGCATGTACTTAGGGCGCTAGCTCACCATCGCTAGACACGTTAGCACATTGCTACACTCCCCATTGTACACCTGGATCCTCTCCTTACGCCTATAAAAGGGAGGACCAGGGCCCTCTTACAGAAGGTTGGCCCGCGCGGAGAAGGACGGGACGGCGCTCGCACAAGGCCGCTCGCTCCCACTCCCGCGTGGACGCTTGTATCCCCCTACTGCAAGCGCACTCGACTCAGGTGCGGGGCTAACACGAAGGCCGCGGGATCCGCTCTCTCACGCCTGCCTCCCTCCGGCTGCTTCCTTTCCCCCCTTCGCGTTCCGCCTCGCGTCGACCCATCTGGGCTGGGGCACGCGGTGACAATTCACTCGTCGGTCCAGGGACCCCCCGGGTTTCGAAACACCGACAGTTGGCGCGCCAGGTAGGGGCCTGCTGCGTGTTGACGAACAGCTTCCCGTCAAGCTCCAGATGAGCAGTCTCCAGCAACCTTTCCAGCCCGGGACGGTGTTCCGTTTCGGGAATCTTGAGTTCATGTCCCTCGACGGCAGCTACGACATGATACTCCTTCCCCCGTCGTGCGACAGCGACAATGGCGGTCGACAACCCGCTCGCCGGTGAGGAAATCGACGACACCTTCCCCACGTGGTGGAAGGACTGTTGGAACTTGCTCTCAGTTGCAAGGGGATCCAACAAGGGTGAACAGTGACGTCAACAGGGCACTCGCGCTAGATGGCAAAAGCTCTGTTAATCTGGCCTCTCACGGGCACTGTGCAGGGGTATTTATAGGTACCTGAGCGCGCAGCGCCTTGAGCTAAGGACGCATGTGCCCTCAGCTACCTAGGTTATCCCCAGAATATTCCCATAAAGCGGGGTTACAGACCGTAATTACAGGGATGCCTTTACAAATTAGGCCCGTAACGCACGACGGCCACGCGGGGCCCGTTACGATGGGCCGGATCGCACGTGGGCCTCTGAGCTGGACTAGGCCACACTGTGGGATGCCCTTCGTCGTCGGTCTTCATCTGGTGCGGAACAAGCGAAGGGTGTCCCTGCCTGTTTTGTTTCTGTTAGCTCAGCTGCTGCAGCGAAGGCTTCGAGCGAAGGGTGGCGCCTTTGCCTTCGCCCCAACATTTGCCCTCCGAGGGACCAGTTCGACAAATTCACCTGGTGCCGAAGACGTCGCTAGATGGCGGAGACGCTGCCCTCGCTCGAAGTGGTTCCGCGGGGGTTTTTGATATGACCGTTGATTGACGGCGTACTGTTGGATTGCGGGTTTCCCAAAGCGCCGCGCCCTGTTGAATTGCGGGTTTCCCGAAGAGCCCGCCCTGCCTATAAAAGGGGGCGGGGGTCGGCGCTTTTTGAACTTCACCTTCCGCGCTCCGCGAAAACCCTAGCCGCCCTTTCCGCCGTCTTGCTGCTCGTCTGCCCGCCGTGCTCTTGTTCGCTGGAGATCTGGCTCGAGTGAAGCAGACCGCCCGCCGCCGCCGACGGTACGTAGCGATGCCGTCCTCATCTTCTTCCGCTGCCGCTACACCGCCGGCCGTTCCCTCGCCGCCGGCCACCGCCTCGTCTGAGGAGACGCTGAGTAGTTTGATGGCGGAGGAGTTGCGCGCCGGCGATTCTATTGATTTTGGCGTATCGCGGATGTCGTCGGTCCGCGTGCAAGATATGCAGCGGTTGGGTTACTTCGGCGGCGGAGTTGCTCGAGTCCCGGGGACGGAGGAAGTCCCCGAGCCGGAGGGCGAGTTGGTTGTTTTTGAGGCGTTCTTCGCCGCCGGACTCCGCTTGCCTGCGCACCGATTTGTTGGCGAAGTCCTACGCAGGTTCAACGTTCAAATACATCAGCTGACACCGAATGCCATAGTGGCTCTGTCGAAGTATGTCTAGGCGACAACTTCATACGGCGGACAGCCATCGGTCGAAGTTTTTGGGAAGTATTATTGTTTGCACTGGCAGAAGAGGATGATTGGAGACGAAGTTGCTCAGTTTGGGTCCTGCACATTCACGCCGAAGACCGGCAAAACCACGATGCAGGTAGTCGAGTTGGTTCCTTGCGCCCGCAACAAGTGGGGCAACTGGAATGAATTTTGGTTTTACGTTGCTGAGGGTACCGTTGAAGGCCATGAGGGACTCCCCGTGTCCGAGATGTGTTCTCATTTTTACTCAGCGTACCCGCCCTTTGAAGTGGCGGAGGAGGATGTGGACGAAGGGGCCCTTCGGTGCGCCGCCGGCCTGAGCAGTGGGTGCGACTTGGTTGAAGAATTTGTGGCGTACGGGGTATGGCCCTTGGCGCATGGCTGGGCGTTGGGCGAAGTGTGCCCTCGCCAGATGCCTTTCCATGGCGGAAGGGTGGTGCGGAGTCCCGCCTTCGCCCTGAATCTGCAAAACCACGATCCGACCGCCTTTGTGCGTGAGGCGGAGGATGGGGCGGTGCGGCTCGTTGGACGTTACGTGCCGAGGACAGAGGGCCAGCGCAGTTGGGATATCCGCGGGTCGAATGACCGTTTGAACAGGGTTTTTGAATTAAATCAATTGCCATATGACGGCTACCCTGGTCAAGACGATGTGGACCGCCGTGGGAAGAAGCCGGCGGTGGAGACTGGAGACGACCCTGCGCCGGCGGCCGCCCCATCCTCTAAAAAGAGAAAATTAGGTACTGCTATGGGAGGACTTGGGGTTTCTGATGGTTTTGCTAGAGAGTTGATGAGGATGTGCGCGGCCCCGGGGGAAAGGATGTCTTCGCCCGAGCTCCGGGAGTCTTCGGCTCGGATGCTGAGGGTTACCGGGGGTTGTTGGCCTAGGAATGTTCCTATCCCCCGCGCGGCTGGCGAGGACTTTTTTATATCTCGCATGGTTCGTGAATGGAGGGTTTTTCCTTATGGGAGGAATATTGCTGCTGTTGTGTCAGCAGTGATGGACAAGGATCGCCAGGGAGCTGCACAGAAGCGTCAGGCGGCTATCAGGCTCGTTGAAGCCAGGCCGAAGAGGCAGCGGGGGGCTGCGAAGGCTGCGGCCCCCGGCGGAGGCCGGCCGCCGCTGGCGGCGAAGTCGGGCGTCCCTGCATCTAGCAAGGCGCCGGAGGCTCGAAATCGGCGAAGGCGGTGCCGCCGCCCAGCGGAGTGGCGGAGGTCGCGAAGGCGGCCTGAGCGTTGCCGTTGTCGGGCAAACGTGTCGCCGACTTCGCCACCGATATTAGTGTGGACGACTATCTCGGTGGTAAGTCGTTGGCTCTATTTATTTATTTATTTATATATATATATATTTTAATTTATTCATTGGTACGTCGCAGGGTCGGGCGAAGGCCAACTTGCTATGGTTGCGCCTGCCGCGGCGACCACGACGGCTGCCGCAGTGCCGAAGGCGAAGGGCGGGGCTCTTAGCGCCGGAGGCGAGGTGTTGGCCCTCGCGGTTGTCATGGATGAGGCGGGCGCTGCGTCCCGCCGGCTGAAGGAGGTGACGGAGGCGCTAAGTCAGGTCCGCTGAGCTGGACTTCGTCCTTTTTTTTATATCGGCTTGCTGGGGCCGCGGTCTTACGATTGCTCTGCAGGTGGCTGACTTCGCCAGCCGCACTGCGTCGGGGGCCCTCAGGGCAGCTGTGGCTGCCGAAGTCGAGAGACTTCGGACACAACATGCTGACGCCGTCCGTGAAAAATCGGCCGCCGACAGCAAGTGTCGCAAGCTGGCGGACAAGGTGGCAACACTGGAGGGAGAGAAGGCTGCCCTCCGGCGCCAGCTGGCGGGGGAAAGGAGGGAGACCAACGAGGCCCTTGTCAAGGCGCAGGCTGCGTAGGCGGAGGCCAACCTGGCACGGGCGAAGGGCAATCTTGCCAGGGAGCGCGCCGAGCAGCTGCAGGAGCGGCTCACCGCCCTGGAGAGCCGCGTGGAGAGGGCCGAGGCCGCGTCACGCGCGGAGGCAGAGCGGACGCGCCAACTGCTTATAGATACATACCGTGGGCTGGGCGCGGGGACCGGTGATTTCGAAGTGCCGGACCGAGAGCCCGGACTTCGCTGCCTGGAGTGGGTGCAGGAGGAGTTGCAGGCACTCCCCACTGTCGTGGAGGGGTTTATGGTGTATGCCTCCCTGGTCACCTGCGAGGGGGCGATGAACGCGCTCTCCCGCGAAGGATGCCGGCACTTCGAGGTCTTCGACCAAGTCGATGAAGATTTTGAGCAAGATATCTTTAAGGTTGAGGACCCCGTAGTGAAGGAATCCGCCGGAGCTATCTACGACCGGATGTGGGGTCCGCACGGTCGCGAGGTGGTCAGGGAGCGGGCCGAGACGACGAGGGCTCAGGTAACGTTTTCGTTTGTTTGGTGTTTGTTGGATGTAGGCTGTGTGTGTGTTTGATGAATTTTGTGTGTTTTGTCTTAGGCGGCGCGCGGCGAGAGGGTCGACGACTTCGGGGCGTTGAACAGCATGCTGTCTGACCCGGAGCCGACCCCGGCGGAGGCCGTGTCTGGGGTCGCCCTGGAGCCGACCCCGGAGACTGCGGGAGACGCGTCGGGTGCCCCCGCATCCGCTGCGGCCGGCGAAGACCTGCCCCCAGAGGTCGCCGAAGGCGCGCCTGATGCCTCCGCAGCTGCTGCGCCGAGTGCTGAAGATCCCGCAGCGGTGGCAGCGGAGACAACAGCGAAAGCAACGGCGGAGCCAACGGCGGAGGCTCCTGCAACGTCAGGGCCGTCGCAGGTGGCGTAGTGGGTGTAGAGGGTTGGGGAAATTTGTATATGTTGCTGAATTTTGGTTGCTGCGCAGGTTCAAGATTTTGGGCCTGCGCACACAACCGCTACTACTAAATTTTTGGCGGCTTCGACCGCGGAAGATGGTAATGAATGTGGTGGATCTGCATCTGAGTTTTTTGATTGTGCTGACTCTGGGAGCTCGGTTGAGTGGACTGAGGAGTCGTCGGAGGAGGACTTGGACTACTTTGCGGCCTTGGATGTGGCTGCGGCGGAGGCTTCGCCACACGTCGCGGACGCAGGAGATGCGCCAGGTCCTAGCACCGGGCGACGACGACGAAGGGCGGTTGCGAAACGTAGAGTTAGTGGGGCGGAGGGGGCTCGGCTTCGTGTGAGTGGGGCTGGCCGGCAGGAACTGTTGTCTTTGCCGGCCGCCGTGAATACAGGTGAAGGGGAACTGCGAAGTCTTTTTGCGGGTGAGGAGCTTAGGATAATGTTATTTAATTATAGGGAGATGGGAATTATTCCTAAGGTTGAGCCAATGTAGAGTGTGGTGCCCTCGCTTGTATATGTAGAGGCTTGTATGATGAAGTTGTGTGCCCTCGCTTGTATATGTGTGCGAAGGCGTTGTGTACTTTGTCTGGTTTGTTTTGTTGTGCTGTGCTGGTGTGATTATAGTTGGTCTTGGCGCGAACGGTTTGATGTTGTCGTTTCTGCCTTTGTTGTGCTAGTCCGGTTGCACCCTTAGGTGTCTTCTGCACGGACAGTCTTTGCGGTAGGCTTCGGTTTTTTCGCACTTGTTGTGCTAGTCCAGCTGCACCCTTAGGCGACTTCTGCGCGGATAGTCTTCGCGGTAGACTTTGTTTTTTCGCACTTGTTTTGCTAGTCTGGCTACACCCTTAGGCGACTTCTGCGCGAATAGTCTTCGCGATAGACTTCGATTTTTTCGCACTTGTTGTGCTAGTCCGGCTGCACCCTTAGGCGACTTCTGCGCGGATAGTGAAAGGGAATTAGGCTTACACCTAGTTCCTAAATAATTTTTGGTGGTTGAATTGCCCAACACAAATATTGGACTAACTAGTTTGCTCTAGTGCATAAGTTATACAGGTGCAAAAGGTTCACATTTAGCCAATAAAAAGACCAAGTGTTGGATTCAACAAAGGAGCAACGAGGCAACCGAAGGCATCTCTGGCTGAAGGCACCGGACTGTCCGGTGTGCACCGGACAGTGTCCGGTGCACCCAGAGGACTCCAACTCAAACTCTTCGTCCTCGGGAATTCTCGGAAGCCGGCGCGCTATAATTCACCGGACTGTCCGGTGTGCACCGGACATGTCCGGTGCTCCAAGGAAGCGCGGTCTCCGGAACTCGCCAGCCTCGGGTTTGCGCGGCAGCCGCTCCGCTAAAATTCACCGGACTGTCCGGTGTGCACCGGACTGTCCGGTGTGCCAGCGGAGCAACGGCTCCCTGCGGCGCCAACGGCTCCCTGCGGTGCATTTAATGCGCGCGCAGCGCGCGTAGACGACAGGATCGCCCATACCGGTGCACCGGACATCAAACAGTACATGTCCGGTGTGCACCGGACACCCAGGAGGGCCCAGAAGTCAGAAGCTCCAATGGTCAGAATCCAACGGCAATGGTGACGCGGCAGGGGCACCGGACTGTCCGGTGTGCACCGGACTGTCCGGTGCGCCATCGAACAGACAGCTTCCAGCAACGGTCACTTTTGGTGGTTGGGGCTATAAATACCCCAACCACCCCACATTCATTGCCATCCAAGTTTTCCACTTCTCAACTACTACAAGAGCTCTAGCATTCAATTCTAGACACACCAAATAGATCAAGTCCTCTCCAAATTCCACACAACACCATAGTGACTAGAGAGAGTGATTTGCTTGTGTTCTTTCGAGCTCTTGCGCTTGGATCGCATTCTTTTCTTTCTCATTTGTTCTTGTGATCAATCTCAATTGTAACCAAGGCAAGAGGCACCAATTGTGTGGTGGCCCTTGCGGGGAAGTTTTGTTCCCGTTTGATTGAGAAGAAGAGAAAGCTCACTCGATCCGTGGGATCGTTTGAGAGAGGGAAGGGTTGAAAGAGACCCGGCCTTTGTGGCCTCCTCAACGGGGAGTAGGTTTGCGAGAACCGAACCTCGGTAAAACAAATCCGCGTGTCACACTTTTATTTGCTTGCGATTTGTTTTGCGCCCTCTCTCGCGGACTCGTTTATATTTCTAACGCTAACCCGGCTTGCAGTTGTGTTTATATTTGTAAATTTCAGTTTCGCCCTATTCACCCCCCCTCTAGGCAACTATCAATTGGTATCAAAGCCCGGTGCTTCATTAGAGCCTAACCGCTCGAAGTGATGTCGGGAGATCACACCAAGAGGGAGATGGAGACCGGCGATAACAAGCCCACTACAAGCCAAGGGAGCACTTCATCGGAAGAGTCCCGCACCAAGAGAAGAGAGAAGAAGAAGAACTCCTCCAAGCGGAAGGAGAAAAGATCTTCCTCTTCTCACCACAAGGAGAAGAAGGAAAAATCTTCTTCTCACAAGCCGCATCGGAGTGGGAACAAGCACAAGAGGATGAGGAAAGTGGTCTACTACGAGACCGACACTTCATCGACATCTACCTCCGGCTCCGACGCGGCATCCGTCACTTCTAAACGCCAAGAGCGTAAGAAGTATAGTAAGATTCCCCTACGCTACCCTCGCATTCCTAAACATACACCTTTACTATCCGTCCCATTAGGCAAACCACCAACTTTTAATGGTGAAGATTATGCTATGTGGAGTAATTTGATGCGATTTCATCTAACCTCTCTCCACAAAAGATTATGGGATGTTGTTGAGTATGGTGTACAGGTACCATCCGTAGGGGATGAGGACTATGACACGGATGAAGTGGCCCAAATCGAGCACTTCAACTCCCAAGCCACAACCATCCTCCTTGCCTCTCTAAGCAAGGAGGAATACAACAAAGTACAAGGGTTGAAGAACGCCAAGGAGATTTGGGACCTACTCAAGACGGCGCACGAGGGTGATGAACTCACCAAAATCACCAAGCGGGAAACAATCGAGGGGGAGCTCGGCCGCTTCCGTCTTCGCCAAGGGGAGGAGCCACAAGACATGTACAACCGGCTCAAGACCTTGGTGAACCAAGTGCGCAACCTCGGGAGCGCAAAATGGGATGACCACGAAGTGGTTAAGGTTATTCTAAGAGCTCTTATTTTCCTTAACCCCACACAAGTTCAATTAATTCGTGGTAATCCTAGATATCCGCTAATGACTCCCGAGGAAGTTATCGGGAATTTTGTGAGTTTTGAATGCATGATTAAGGGCTCCAAGAAGATCAATGAGCTTGACGAGCCTTCCACATCCGAGGCGCAACCGGTGGCCTTCAAGGCAACGGAGGAGAAGAAGGAGGAGTCTACACCAAGTAGACAACCAATTGACGCCTCCAAGCTCGACAACGAGGAGATGGCCCTAATCATCAAGAGTTTTCGGCAAATCCTCAGGCAACGGAAAGGGAAGGATTACAAATCCCGTTCCAAGAAGGTTTGCTACAAGTGTGGTAAGCCCGGTCATTTTATTGCAAAATGTCCTATGTCTAGTGATAGTGACAGGGGCGACGACAAGAAGGGCAAGAGGAAGGAGAAGAAGAGATACTACAAGAAGAAGGGCGGCGATGCCCATGTTTGTCGGGAGTGGGACTCCGACGAAAGCTCAAGCGACTCCTCCGACGACGAGGACGCCGCCAACATCGCCGTCACCAAGGGCCTCCTCTTCCCCAACGTCGGCCACAAGTGTCTCATGGCCAAGGACGGCAAAAAGAAGGTAAAATCAAAGTCCTCCACTAAATATGAAACATCTAGTGATGAGGATGATGATAAAAATGAAGAGGATAATTTGCGCATTCTTTTTGCTAACCTCAACATGCAACAAAAAGAGAAATTAAATGAATTAATTAGTGCTATACATGAGAAGGATGATCTCTTGGATTCTCAAGAGGACTTCCTTATTAAAGAAAATAAGAAGCATGTTAAGGTTAAAAATGCTTATGCTCTAGTAATGGAAAAATGTGAAAAATTGTCTAGCGAGCTAAGCACTTGCCATGAGACTATAGACAACCTTAGAAATGAAAATGCCAATTTGTTAGCTAAGGTTGATTCTCATGTTTGCAATGTTTCAATTCCAAACCCTAGAAATGATAATGATGATTTGCTTGCTAGGATTGAAGAATTGAACATTTCTCTTGCTAGCCTTAGAAATGAGAATGAGAAATTAATTGCTAAGGCTAAGAATTTTGATGTTTGCAATGCTACTATTTCCGACCTTAGAACTAAAAATGATTTGTTGCATGCTAAGGTCATTGAATTAAAATCTTGCAAACCTTCTACATCTACTGAGCATATTTCCATTTGTACTAGATGTAGAGATATTAATGTTGATGCTATCCATGATCACCTAGCCTTAATTAAAAAACAAAATGATCACATAGCACAACTTAATGCTAAAATTAGAGAGCATGACTTAGAAAATGAAAAATTTAAATTGGCTAGAAGCATGCTCTATAATGGGAGACGCCCTGGCATTAAGGATGGCATTGGCTTCCAAAAGGGAGACAATGTCAAAATTAATGCCCCTCCAAAGAACTTATCTAACTTTGTTAAGGGCAAGGCTCCCATGCCTCAGGATAACGAGGGTTACATTTTGTACCCTGCCGGCTATCCTGAGAGCAAGATTAGGAAAATTCATTCTAGGAAGTCTCACTCTGGCCCTAATCATGCTTTCATGTATAAGGGTGAGACATCTAGTTCTAGGCAACCAACCCGTGTCAAGTTGCCTAGAAAGAAAATTCCTAATGCATCAAATGATCATAGCATTTCATTTAAAACTTTTGATGCATCTTATGTTTTAACTAACAAATCCGGCAAGGTAGTTGCCAAGATTGTTGGGGGCAAACACAAGGGCTCCAAGACTTGTGTTTGGGTACCCAAAGTTCTTGTTTCTAATGCCAAAGGACCCAAAACCGTTTGGGTACCTAAAACAAAGAACTAAACTTGTTTTGTAGGTTTATGCATCCGGGGGCTCAAGTTGGATACTCGACAGCGGGTGCACAAACCATATGACAGGGGAGAAAAGGATGTTCTCCTCATATGAGAAAAACCATGATCCCCAACGAGCTATCACATTCGGGGATGGAAATCAAGGTTTGGTCAAAGGTTTGGGTAAAATTGCTATATCACCTGACCATACTATTTCCAATGTTTTTCTTGTAGATTCCTTAGATTACAATTTGCTTTCCGTATCCCAATTATGTCAAATGGGCTACAACTGTCTTTTTACTGATACTGGTGTTACTGTCTTTAGAAGAAGTGATGATTCAATAGCATTTAAGGGAGTGTTAGAGGGTCAGCTATACCTAGTTGATTTTGATAGAGCTGAACTCGACACTTGCTTGATTGCTAAGACTAACTTGGGTTGGCTCTGGCACCGCCGACTAGCCCATGTTGGAATGAAGAATCTTCACAAGCTTCTAAAGGGAGAACACATTTTAGGACTAACCAATGTTCATTTTGAGAAAGACAGGATTTGTAGCGCATGCCAAGCCGGGAAGCAAGTTGGTGTCCATCATCCACACAAAAACATCATGACTACTGACAGGCCACTGGAACTCCTACACATGGATTTATTCGGCCCGATCGCTTATACAAGCATCGGCGGTAGTAAGTATTGTCTTGTAATTGTGGATGATTATTCTAGGTTCACTTGGGTGTTCTTTTTGCAGGACAAATCTTATACCCAAGAGACCTTAAAGGGATTCTTGAGACGGGCTCAAAATAAGTTCGGCTTAAGGATCAAGAAAATTAGAAGCGACAATGGGACGGAGTTCAAGAACGCTCAAATTGAAGGTTTCCTTGAGGAGGAGGGCATCAAGCATGAGTTCTCTTCTCCCTACACTCCACAACAAAATGGTGTAGTGGAGAGGAAGAATCGAACTCTATTAGACATGGCAAGAACCATGCTTGATGAATACAAGACACCGGATCGGTTTTGGGCCGAGGCAGTCAACACCGCCTGCTACGCCATCAACCGGTTATATCTTCACCGAATCCTCAAGAAGACATCTTATGAACTCCTAACCGGTAAAAAGCCCAATATTTCATATTTTAGAGTTTTTGGTAGCAAATGTTTTATTCTTGTCAAAAGAGGTAGAAAATCTAAATTTGCTCCTAAAACTGTAGAAGGCTTTTTACTAGGATATGACTCAAACACAAAGGCATATAGAGTCTTTAACAAGTCCTCAGGACTTGTTGAAGTTTCTTGTGACGTTGTGTTTGATGAGACTAACGGCTCTCAAGTAGAGCAAGTTGATCTTGATGATATAGGTGAAGAACAGGCTCCAAGCATAGCGCTAAGGAACATGTCCATTGGGGATGTGTGTCCTAAGGAATCCGAAGAGCCTCCACATGCACAAGATCAACCATCCTCCTCCAAGCAAGCATCTCCACCAACTCAAATTGAGGATGAGGCTCAAGATGTTGAACAAGAAGATGAAGAAGATGAGCCACCTCAAAATGACGGCAACGATCAAGGGGGAGATTCAAATGATGAAGACAAGGAGGAGGATTCACCAAGACCGCCACACCCAAGAGTCCACCAAGCAATACAACGAGATCACCCCGTTGACACCATCCTCGGCGACATTCATAAGGGGGTAACTACTCGATCTCGTGTTGCTCATTTTTGTGAACATTACTCTTTTGTTTCCTCTATTGAGCCACACAGGGTAGAGGAAGCACTTCAAGATTCGGATTGGGTGATGGCGATGCAAGAGGAGCTCAACAATTTCACGAGGAACGAGGTATGGCACTTAGTTCCACGTCCTAACCAAAATGTTGTAGGAACCAAGTGGGTCTTCCGCAACAAGCAAGATGAGCATGGTGTGGTGACTAGGAACAAAGCTCGACTCGTGGCCAAGGGGTATTCACAAGTCGAAGGTTTGGATTTTGGTGAAACCTATGCACCTGTAGCTAGGCTTGAGTCAATTCGCATATTATTAGCCTATGCTACTTACCATGGCTTCAAGCTTTATCAAATGGACGTGAAGAGTGCCTTCCTCAATGGACCGATCAAGGAGGAGGTCTATGTTGAGCAACCTCCCGGCTTTGAAGATAGTGAGTACCCTAACCATGTTTATAGGCTCTCTAAGGCACTTTATGGGCTCAAGCAAGCCCCAAGAGCATGGTATGAATGCCTTAGAGATTTCCTTATTGCAAATGGCTTCAAAGTCGGCAAGGCTGATCCTACTCTATTCACTAAGACTCTTGACAATGATTTGTTTGTATGCCAAATTTATGTTGATGATATCATATTTGGGTCTACTAACAAATCTACATGTGAAGAATTTAGTAGGATCATGACACAAAAATTCGAGATGTCGATGATGGGGGAGTTGAAGTATTTTCTAGGATTCCAAGTCAAGCAACTCCATGAGGGCACCGTCCTTTGCCAAACGAAGTATACTCAAGACATTCTAAGCAAGTTTGGAATGAAGGATGCCAAGCCCATCAAGACACCCATGGGAACAAATGGGCATCTCGACCTCGACACGGGAGGTAAGTCCGTGGATCAAAAGGTATACCGGTCGATGATTGGTTCATTGCTTTATTTATGTGCATCTCGACCGGACATAATGCTTTCCGTATGCATGTGTGCAAGATTCCAAGCCGACCCTAAGGAATCACACCTTACGGCCGTAAAACGAATCCTGAGATATTTGGCTTTTACTCCTAAGTTTGGGCTTTGGTACCCTCGGGGATCCACATTTGATTTGATTGGTTATTCGGATGCCGATTGGGCAGGGTGTAGGATTAATAGGAAGAGCACATCGGGGACTTGCCAGTTCTTGGGAAGATCCTTGGTGTCATGGGCTTCAAAGAAGCAAAATTCGGTTGCTCTTTCTACCGCCGAAGCCGAGTACATTGCCGCAGGCCATTGTTGCGCGCAATTGCTTTGGATGAGGCAAACCCTGCGGGACTACGGTTACAAATTAACCAAAGTCCCTTTGCTATGTGATAATGAGAGTGCAATCAAAATGGCCGACAATCTCGTCGAGCATGGCCGCACTAAGCACATAGCCATTCGGTATCATTTTCTTCGGGATCACCAACAAAAGGGGGATATCGAGATTTCTTACATTAATACTAAAGATCAATTAGCCGATATCTTTACCAAGCCACTTGATGAACAATCTTTTACCCGACTTAGGCATGAGCTCAATATTCTTGATTCTAGGAATTTCTTTTGCTAGTCTTGCACACATAGCTCACAAATATACCTTTGATCATGTCTCTTTTATATATGCTATGACTAATGTGTTTTCAAGTGTATTTCAAACCAAGTCATAAGTATATTGAAAGGAATAGGAGTCTTCGGCGAAGAAAAAGGCTTCCACTCCACTCTACTACTCATCCTTCGCCGTCGCTCCGCATCTCTCTCCAACTTTGGTATAATCTTCACTCATTCATTTCATGACCAAAGGGGGAGAAAAGTACTTCATTGGGCTCTAATGATTCCGTTTTTGGCGATTCATGCCAAAGGGGGAGAAAATATGAGCCCAAAGCAAAAGGACCGCACCACCACCCTAATTTTAAATTTGATGATTTTCAATGGTAAATTTCAAAATTGGTATCTCTTTGTGTTCTAAAGGGGGAGCAAGTAGTATTTTCAAAATTGATGGAAAACCCTCTTGAACACTAAGAGGAGACCTTATTTGAGGGGGAGTTTTGTTTAGTCAAAGGAAAAGCATTTGAACAAAGGAAGAAAATTTCAAAATTTGAAAATGCTTTGCAAATCTTATTCTTTTACCTTTGACTATCTTGCAAAAGGACTTTGAAGAGAATTTACAAAAGAATTTGCAAAAACAAAACTCTTGGTGTAAATGTGGTCCAATATGTCAAAAACAAAGAAACCATCCATGCGCATTCATGTAAGTATTTATATTGGCTCAATTCCAAGCAACCTTTGCACTTACTTTATGTGAACTAGTTCACTTATGCACTTCTATATTTGCTTTGGTTTGTGTTGGCATCAATCACCAAAAAGGGGGAGATTGAAAGGGAATTAGGCTTACACCTAGTTCCTAAATAATTTTTGGTGGTTGAATTGCCCAACACAAATATTGGACTAACTAGTTTGCTCTAGTGCATAAGTTATACAGGTGCAAAAGGTTCACATTTAGCCAATAAAAAGACCAAGTGTTGGATTCAACAAAGGAGCAACGAGGCAACCGAAGGCATCTCTGGCTGAAGGCACCGGACTGTCCGGTGTGCACCGGACAGTGTCCGGTGCGCCCAGAGGACTCCAACTCAAACTCTTCGTCCTCGGGAATTCTCGGAAGCCGGCGCGCTATAATTCACCGGACTGTCCGGTGTGCACCGGACATGTCCGGTGCTCCAAGGAAGCGCGGTCTCCGGAACTCGCCAGCCTCGGGTTTGCGTGGCAGCCGCTCCGCTAAAATTCACCGGACTGTCCGGTGTGCACCGGACTGTCCGGTGTGCCAGCGGAGCAACGGCTCCCTGCGGCGCCAACGGCTCCCTGCGGTGCATTTAATGCGCGCGCAGCGCGCGCAGACGACAGGATCGCCCATACCGGTGCACCGGACATCAAACAGTACATGTCCGGTGTGCACCGGACACCCAGGAGGGCCCAGAAGTCAGAAGCTCCAACGGTCAGAATCCAACAGCAATGGTGACGCGGCAGGGGCACCGGACTGTCCGGTGTGCACCGGACTGTCCGGTGCGCCATCGAACAGACAGCTTCCAGCAACGGTCACTTTTGGTGGTTGGGGCTATAAATACCCCAACCACCCCACATTCATTGCCATCCAAGTTTTCCACTTCTCAACTACTACAAGAGCTCTAGCATTCAATTCTAGACACACCAAATAGATCAAGTCCTCTCCAAATTCCACACAACACCATAGTGACTAGAGAGAGTGATTTGCTTGTGTTCTTTCGAGCTCTTGCGCTTGGATCGCATTCTTTTCTTTCTCATTTGTTCTTGTGATCAATCTCAATTGTAACCAAGGCAAGAGGCACCAATTGTGTGGTGGCCCTTGCGGGGAAGTTTTGTTCCCGTTTGATTGAGAAGAAGAGAAAGCTCACTCGATCCGTGGGATCGTTTGAGAGAGGGAAGGGTTGAAAGAGACCCGGCCTTTGTGGCCTCCTCAACGGGGAGTAGGTTTGCGAGAACCGAACCTCGGTAAAACAAATCCGCGTGTCACACTTTTATTTGCTTGCGATTTGTTTTGCGCCCTCTCTCGCGGACTCGTTTATATTTCTAACGCTAACCCGGCTTGCAGTTGTGTTTATATTTGTAAATTTCAGTTTCGCCCTATTCACCCCCCCTCTAGGCGACTATCAGATAGTCTTCGCGATAGACTTCGATTTTTTCGCACTTGTTGTGCTAGTCCGGCTGCACCCTTAGGCGACTTCTGCGCGGATAGTCTTCGCGATAGACTTCGATTTTTTCGCACTTGTTGTGCTAGTCCGGCTGCACCCTTAGGCGACTTCTGCGCGGATTTGTCGCACGCGAGGGTGGCTAGCGCTTAGCCTCGCGGTGACCTCGTGTTGGTCGAATGTCGAAGACCGTCGTCGCGGTCTTTTTTCGACGCATGTTTTTGCGGGGGATTTTTCACACATATATTACATGGCTCCGCCTCGTTAAAAACCTCACCCCACGGGAGGAAAAGAGTGCGGGTCGGTACAAGATTGTTTTTGCGAATTACAAGGGCGAAATCAGCCCTGAGGAGTCAAACAAAAAATTTGCGGAGGTTGTCGATGTTCCAGGAGTGCTCCAGGTCCTCGCCGTTTGGCGTTGTGAGCCTGTAAGCGCTGGGGGAAGCTTTTGTCTTGACTATAAAGGGGCCCTCCCACCTGGGCTCCAGCTTGCCCTTGGACTCCGTCCGAGCTGTTCGGACGAGTACGAGGTCCCCCTCACTAAACTCCCTCGGGATGACTGAGTGGTCGCGCCATGCTTTGGTCTAGGCTTGGTATTTGTTTAGGGCCTGTAGAGCGAAGACTCGGTCTCTGTCAATGAGATCCTTTGAAGTTGGCTCGTCCATGTCGGGGACGGCTGACGGTACTGTTCGCGGGGACCCATGCTTTATTTCTTGCGGGGTCATGGCCTCCGATCCGTATAGAAGGCGGAAGGGAGTAAACCCGGTCGCCCTGCACTCAGTCGTGTTTAGTGCCCAGACTGCCTCAGGTAACAAATCGGTCCAAAAGCCCTTTTTTCATCAAGGAGCATTTTCTTGACAGCTGTGAAGATTTTCCCGTTGGCTCGTTCCACGACCCCGTTGGACTGCGGATGATAGACTGAGGCGAAGGCAAGCTTGGTGCCAATGGAGAAACAAAAATCCTTGAAGTCTTGGTTGTCAAACTGCTTGCCGTTGTCAACTGTTAGTTCGGACGGTACTTCGAAACGGCAAACAATGTTCTGCCAGAAGAATTTTTGGGCAGTCTTTGATGTTATTGTAGAAAGAGCCTGCGCCTCGATCCATTTGGTGAAGTACTCGACAGCGACGAAGGCGAACTTAAGGTTCCCCTGAGCGGTGGGTAGGGGCCCGACAATGTCCAGGCCCCAGCGCTGGAGAGGCCATGTATGGGCGATCAGCTTTGTATACTGCGAGGGGCTGCCTGATCGAGGAGAAAACTTCTGGCAGGCTTCGCAGGACTGTGTGACCCGATTTGCGGCGCAGACCATTGCGGGCCAGTAAAAGCTCTGGCGGATCACCTTAGCAGCTAGGGCCCTTGGCCCTGCGTGTGAGCCGCACGTGCCACTGTGGACTTCACGTAGGATCTGCATGCCTTCGGCTTCGGTGATGCACTTAAGCATTGGCTGACTGACCCCTTTTTTGTAGAGTTGGCCTTCAATCAGTGCGAAGTCTCGGCTTCGATGTCTGAGGCGCTTGGCCTCACTGATGTCGGCTGGATGATAATACCCCTGTAGGAACAGGGTTATTGGTGCCCGCCAGTCTTCGGTCATGATAAGGTTGACTATGTGGTGGCCCTCGCTGTTATTGGTTATTTGGAGCCCTTCGGGGCTCCGGACGGCTGGCGTGCCGATGACATGAAAGAACATGTCGGAGGGCAGAGTTTCGCCCCTGGCGGCAGCCTTGGCCAATGCGTCGGCCTCTTCATTCTTGGCCCGATCCACATGCTACAAGGTGAACCCCTTGAATTGCCTCTCGAGACTTCGAATGGCCGCGAGGTACTGCATGAGCACGGGGTCCTTTGCTGCATAGTCTTTCTCGACTTGGCCGGCAACTACCTTGGAGTCTGTTTTGATGATGCAGGTGGTGACTCCGAGGGCCCTTAGCTTGCGGAGGCCGAGGATGACTGCTTCGTATTCTGCTATATTATTTGTGCATCTGTCGGATTCTAGATTAAAGCTGAGTCGTGCTGCATATCTGTGCTTGACCCCGACTGGTGAGGTGATGACTGCAGCGACGCCTGCCCCCGCATGGCACCATGCGCCGTCGCAATGGATCGTCCAAATCTTCTCTGCGGACGGGTCTGGCTGTGTTGTTGGCCCAGTCCAGTCGACGACAAAGTCTGCCAGGACTTGAGACTTGATAGCTGTCCTGGGCTCGAAGCAGATGTGGTAGCCGGAGAGTTCGGCCGCCCACATGGCAATCCTCACCGATGCCTCCGGGTTTCTGAATAATTCGCCGAGTCCCCTGTTTGAGGTGACTCGGACCTTGAATGCTTCGAAGTAATGGCGCAGTTTGCGCGACGACATGACGACTGCGTAGGCAATCTTCTCCAGCTCTGTCATGTTGCACTTGGACGGTGTCAGCACTTCGGAGACATAGTACACGGGGCACTGCCGGACCACGCCCTCGACAGTCTGCTCCTGCACTAGTGCCGCGCTGACCGCATGTGGCGAAGCCGCGACGTAGAGCAGCAGGGGGAGCGAGGGGTCGGGGCTGGTAAGGACGGCCAACTCTGTCAGGTACTGTTTTAATGAGGCAAAGGCCGCCGCCTGCTCTGGTCCCAGGCGAAGTCTTTTGCACCACGGAGTGTCTTGAGGAAGGGGAGACTTCGCTCGGCGGACCTGGAGATGAATCTGTTGAGAGCGGCCAATCTGCCTGTCAGGCGCTGGACGTCCCTGACGGACTGCAGAGGCGTCATGTCTAAGATGGCCTGAATCTTGGTTGGGTTGGCCTCGATGCCGCGGTGTGATACCAGGTAGCCCAATATTTTGCCTTGGCGAACGCCGAAGACGCACTTTTCTGGGTTTAGGCGGAGTTGTGCGTCTCGCATGTTCGCGAATGTTTTGGCGAGGTCGGCGAGGTGGTCCTCCTTGCTCTTGCTGGCGACGACAATGTCGTCTACATATGTGAATATGTTTCTGCCAACTTGCCCTTCGAGCACTGTTTTGGTAAGCCTGGAGAAGGTGGACCCGGCGTTCTTGAGTCCCTCCGGCATTCTGATGAAGCAATATGTGCCGAAGGGTGTTATAAAGCTGGTGCTAGCCTTGTCTTCTTCCTTCATGTATATCTGGTGGTAACCGGAGAAGCAATCGAGGAGGGACATGACCTCGCATCCGGCCGCGCTATCGACTATTTTGTCGATCCGCGGCAACGGGAAATTGTCCTTTAGGCAGGCTTTATTGAGACTGGTGAAGTCGATGCACATTCGCCACTTCCCGCTCTTTTTCTGCACCATCACGACATTGGAGAGCCATGTGGGGTAAGCCACCGGCTCGATGAATTTGGCTTCCAGGAGGCGGTGCACTTCTGCCTTGGCGGCCTCCGTCTTCTCGTCGGACATCTTGCGAAGCCGCTGCTTTTTCGGCCGTACCGAAGGGTCGATTCCCAGACTGTACTCAATTATTGAACGGCTAACCCCGACCAGATCGAGGGTCGACCAGGCGAAGACATCTTTGTTCTTGGACAGGCAGCAGAGGAGCTTCTCTTCTTCATGCGAAGTAAGGTCTTCGCTGATAATGACTGTCTGCCTGGGCATGGCCTGGTCGAGGGGGACAGTCTTGGTCCCGTCGTTGCTCTGCAGCTGTGCCTTGTCGTGCTGCTTATTGGTTGGGCTGGCAGGCGCGGGGACCTCGCGTTGGGCCGTGAGGCAGTGCACGTTTCTTTGACCAGGCACGAAGTCCCGCTCTATGTTGCGCGCAGTCTGTTGATTGCCGAAGACTGTGATGACGCCTAACGGACCTGGTATCTTCATACATAGGTACAGTCCGTGAATGGCTGCTTCGAACTTATTGATGGAGCCCCGGCCCATGATGGCATTGTAAGGATATACCATGTCCATAATGTCAAAGGTTATTTGCTCGCTTCGGGCATTGGGTGCTACACCGAAGGAGAGAGGCAGCTCTATTTTGCCGACGGGGAAGGTGCCCTTGCCGCCGAAGCCATACAACGGGTTGTCCGAAGGCTTAAGCAGGCTGTGGCTTATGCCCATGCGATCGAAGGCGTGGAGGAAGATGATGTCCGCCTGACTACCGTTGTCAACTAGGACTTTGTGCAGGTCCCAGCCTGCCACGCTGCAATTGATAACCATGGCGTCGCAGTGGGGGGCGCTGCGCAGGTCGACGTCCCGTGCGTCGAAGGTTAGCAGTATGTGGGACCACTTTGTCTGCACGACTAGGCCCGTGACGGCAACATGGTTGATGCTGCGGTAGTGGTCCCGCTTCTGCCGCTTGGTGTCGAAGTCAGTGCTGGACCCCCCAGTTATCATGTGGATGACTCCGCGATATGGTTGATCGGCGAAGTCTTCCTGCTTTGGGGCATGGGGGATGTTTTGATGTTGCTGATGTGGTGGTGGGGGTGGAGGAGGTACGATTTGTACTTCCTGATGGTGTTGGTAAGCGTGGTGCGGTGGATGCGGGGCGGGAGCGTGGATATATGGTGGAGGGGGTTGCTGGTAATTGTGCGCGACAATTCTGGGGTTGTCGGCTGGCTGCGCCCGTGCCATTCTGTCTCTGGTAGCCTTCGTTTCGGGGCAGTCTTTGGTTTGGTAGGCGCAATCTTAGCCATGGAAGAGGTAGTAGAATCAGCGCGGCGGCTGCGCATGCCCTCGGCCCCTACCACGAGTGCCATTCCCGCGGCCCTGGGGGGGATATTCCTGGCGAGGAGGGGGGTCAGCAGCGGGATGCTGGTTGGCGATGTTGTGCACTTGCTGCTGATTGCGGCCGTCTCGACCGGAGTCTGGCTGCGGAGTCCTTGTCCACGTGCGGCTGGACTGTGGAGCATCTTTTGGCTTCCTTTGGGACTCAATCTTGCGCTGGTGGAGCTCTTCGGATCAGGCGTACTTTTCAAATAGCTGATATAACTCCTGGAGGTTCTTTGGCGGATCTCTGATGCAGTGGCTGTAAAGGACGCCGGCGCGAAGGCCACTGATAGCATAGTGGATGGCAATCTGGTCATCGACTGAGGGCAGTTGTGATTTGAGTGTTAAAAATTTGCGGTAATACTCCCTCAGAGTCTCCTTTTCCAGCTGCTTGCAGAGCGAGAGTTAGGCCAGGTTGTCGGTGTCTGGGCGGTACCCTTGGAAGTTGAGCAGGAACTTGTCCCGGAGACTTCTCCAGGAATCAATGGACAGCGGAGGCAACCTGGTGAACCAGGTGAGTGCTGGGCCCTCGAGGGCGATGATGAAAGACTTCGCCATTGTGGCGTCGTCCCCTCCGGAAGATGCAATGGCGACCTGATAACTCATTATGTATTGAGCCGGGTCGGTGCTGCCATTGTACTTGGGATAGGTCCCTGCCCGGAAGTTAGCTGGCCAAGGCGTCACTTGCAGGTGTGGTGCCAGGGGACTTCGCTCATCGAGATAGTTGACCCCTTGGAATGGCGCGGCGTGCGGGAAGGTGTGGTCGCGTTGGGGGAAACGCGGGTCCTCCGGTTGCGCGCGGTGTTGCAGGGGTGGCCCATGCTGCAGGCCGAGGTGGCCTTCGCGCGTGTCTTCGAGTTGTGCGCGCTGCTGGAGGGGTGACTCGTGCTGCAGGCCGAGGTGGCCTTCGCGCTGCATCAGCGCAATCTCCCGCTCGAGTTCCTGGGCCTTCTGCTCTTCGTCGCGTATCATTTGCCGCACTTTGGCTAGTGCGGACACACGCTGGCGCTTGGCCTCCAGTATCTCCTTCTGCCTCTGGAGATTGCGGTTCTTGAGGCGCAGGGCGCGCAGCTGTAGCTGTTCTTCTGCTGAGACGCCGAGGACTTCACCGTCCTCGGTGAGGTCCGCGCCCTCCGGTGGTGCGAAGCCTGAGGGTGGCTACGGTTGTCCCTCAGGGTCGCAGGTGCGGAGGGTGTCGTCTTCGCAGGCGCGAGGAACATCGTCTTCAGTGGCCTCTTGGTGGGTGGATTGGGTGAGGGCGAGGGCCTTGCCCTTTCTTGCGGCGAGCAGTGCTGCCTTCGCAGCCTTGTCAGCCTTCGGGTTAGCTCTCTTGGGTGCCATCGCGGGTGGTTTTCTCGTAGCACGAACGGTGGGCGCCAAATGTTGGAACTTGCTCTCAGTTGCAAGGGGATCCAACAAGGGTGAACAGTGACGACAACAGGGCACTCGCGCTAGATGGCAAAAGCTCTGTTAATCTGGCCTCTCACGGGCACTGTGCAGGGGTATTTATAGGTACCTGAGCGCGCAGCGCCTTGAGCTAAGGACGCATGTGCCCTCAGCTACCTAGGTTATCCCTAGAATATTCCCATAAAGCGGGGTTACAGACCGTAATTACAGGGATGCCTTTACAAATTAGGCCCGTAACACACGGCGGCCACGCGGGGCCCATTACGATGGGCCAGATCGCACGTGGGCCTCTGAGCTGGACTAGGCCGCACTGTGGGATGCCCTTCATCGTCGGTCTTCGTCTGGTGCGGAACAAGCGAAGGGTGTCCCTGCCTGTTTTGTTTCTGTTAGCTCAGCTGCTGCAGCGAAGGCTTCGAGCGAAGGGTGGCGCCTTTGCCTTCGCCCCAACAAGGACGACTTTCGGGCTTGTCCCGTCCCCTCCCCCGCCGACGGAGGAGGAGGCGGGGCAACCAAGGCCAAGCGGGAAGTGGCACCTTGTTGGCTGTCGAGCGAGTCGACGGCGCCGGTGCCCCAACGGAGGGCGCGTCGGGCATCGATCTCGCGTCTGAGACGAAGACGAGCGCCGCCTCCCCGCAACACGCCAATCTCAAGCAAACGCACGACGCCAGCATGCTCGCGAAGGACTTGCTGGGCGTCACCCTCGTACCTGAGACAACGGCGCAGTCAGTCCCAGACGCGACCTCGTCATCGACCGTCGACCGAAAGGTACCGACCGATTCCCACCTCGCGTCTTTTGGATTCGGCCTCGACCCACCAAGCGACTCCGCTTTGGTGAGCACTCTCTTAGAGGCGAGTCCAAACCCTCTGGGGTATCGTGTGCGGTCACCCTGGGACCGACTGATGGCCGACTCGGCCTACGAGCCCTCGGGGTCCGAGGAAGATGGCAAGCCCAACCTCTGTTGGGATTTCTCCGGATTTGGTAACCCCAGTGCCGTGCGGGACTTCATGACCACATGTGACTACTGCCTTTCCGACTGTTCCGACGGCAGCCGCGGCCTCGACAATGAGGACCGCAGCCCAAGTCGTGAATGTTTTCACGTCGATCTAGGGGGTCCCGGCGAAGGCAACCATCTTGGTATGCCGAAAAATGGTGATCCCCCTAGGCCCGCGCCTCGCGTTGACATCCTTCGGGAGCTAGCTGTGGTCACCGTCCCGGCGGGGGGTCCTGACCCACAGCTCGAGCAAATCCGCGAGAGGCAGGCCAGGCTCGACGAGGGAGCAGGAACGCTTGTGCCGATCCACCGGGACATCGGGCAGGAAGGGGCGGTCCAACCCCCGGCCGAAGAAGCGCGTCATCTCCCCCAGGACATCCAGCACCGCATCGCCGACGACGTCAGGGTGAGGCCGCCACCGGATTCTAGCGGAGTCGGCCAGAACCTGGCTGCAGCGGCAATACTCCTCCGCGCGATGCCGGAGCCATCAACCACCGAGGGGCGGCGTATCTAGGGAGAGCTCAAGAATCTCCTGGAGGACGCCGCGGTCCGACGGGCCGAAAGCTCTGCCTTCCGAAGGCAGGGGTTCCCCTCGGAACATTGCGCCGCGACTTCCCGATTCATGCGGGAAGCCTCGGTCCACTCCGGGCGCACGCGCAACACAGCGCCTGCGACCCCGGGTCGCCTCGGCAACGAGCGCCACCATCACAGCCGTCGGGCCCACCTCGACGACAGGGCGCGCAGAGGCTACCACCCCAGGCGTGGGGGACGCTACGACAGCGGGGAGGATCGGAGTCCTTCGCCCGAACCACCCGGTCCGCAGGCTTTCAGCCGCGCCATATGACGGGCACTGTTCCTGACTCGGTTCCGAACCCCGACTACTATCACAAAGTACTCGGGGGAGACGAGACCGGAACTGTGGCTCGCGGACTATCGGCTGGCCTGCCAACTGGGTGGAACGGACGATGACAACCTCATCATCCGCAACCTCCCCCTGTTCCTCTCTGACATCGCTCGAGCCTGGCTGGAGCACCTGCCCCCGGGGCAGATGTCCAAATGGGACGACCTGGTCCAAGCCTTCGCCGGCAATTTCCAGGGCACATACGTGCGCCCTGGGAACTCCTGGGATCTCCGAAGCTGCCGCCAGCAGCCGGGAGAGCCTCTCCGGGATTACATCCGGCGATTCTCGAAGCAGCGCACAGAGCTGCCCAACGTCACCGATTCAGATGTCATCGGCGCGTTCCTCGCCGGCACCACCTGCCGCGACCTGGTGAGCAAGCTGGGTCGCAAGACCCCCACTAGGGCAAGCGAGCTGATGGACATCGCCACCAAGTTCGCCTCTGGCCAGGAGGCGGTTGAGGCCATTTTCCGGAAGGACAAGCAGCCCCAGGGCCGCCCACCGGAAGATGCTCCTGAGGCGTCAACTCAGCGCGGCGCCAAGAAGAAGGGCAAGAAGAAGTCGCAAGCGAAACGCGATGCCGCCGACGCGGACCTTGTCACCGCCGCCGAGTACAAGAACCCTTGGAAACCTCCCGGAGGTGCCAACCTCTTCGACAAGATGCTCAAGGAGTCGTGCCCCTATCATCAGGGGCCCGTCAAGCACACCCTCGAGGAGTGTGCCATGCTACGACGACACTTCCACAAGGCCGGGCCACCCGCGGAGGGTGGCAAGGCCCTTGACGATGCAAAGGAGGAAGATCACAAGGCAGGAGGGTTCCCCGAGGTCCGCGACTGCTTCATGATCTACGGCGGGCAAGTGGCGAACGCCTCGGCTCGGCACCGCAAGCAAGAGCGTCGGGAGGTCTGCTCGGTAAAGGTGGTCCGACAAGCCCATCACCTTCGACCGGGCCGACCATCCAGACTACGTGCCGAGCCCGGGGAGATACCCACTCGTTGTCGACCCCATCATCGACAACGTCAGGCTCACCAAGGTCCTCATGGACGGAGGCAGCAGCCTCAACATCATCTACGCCGAGACCCTCGGGCTCCTGCGGATCGATCTATCCTCGGTCCGGACGGGCGCTGCGCCTTTCCACGGGATCGTCCCCGGGAAGCGCGTTCAACCCCTCGGACAACTCGGCCTACCCGTCTGCTTCGGGACGCCCTCCAACTTTCGAAAGGAGACCCTCACGTTCGAAGTGGTCGGGTTTCGAGGAACCTACCATGCAGTGCTAGGGAGGCCATGCTACGCCAAGTTCATGGTCGTCCCCAACTAAACCTACCTCAAGCTCAAGATGCCGGGCCCCAACGGGGTCATCACCGTCGGGCCCACGTACTGACACGCATACGAATGCGATGTGGAGTGCGTGGAGTACGCCGAGGCCCTCGCCGAATCCGAGGCCCTCATCGCTGACCTGGAGAGCCTCTCTAGGGAGGCGCCCGACGTGAAGCGCCACGCCGACAACTTCGAACCAGCGGAGACGGTCAACTCCGTCCCTCTCGACCCCTGCAACGACGCCTCCAAGTAGATCCGGATCGGTTCCGAGCTCGACCCCAAATAGGAAGCAGTGCTCGTCGACTTTCTCCGCGCAAACGCCGACGTTTTCACGTGGAGTCCCTCGGACATGCCCGGCATACCGAGGGAAGTCGCCGAGCACTCTCTGGATATCCGAGCTGGGGCTCGACCCGTGAAGCAACCTCTGCGCCGATTTGACGAAGAAAAGCGCAGAGCCATAGGCGAGGAGATCCACAAGCTACTGGCGGCAGGGTTCATCAAAGAGGTATTCCATCCCAAATGGCTTGCCAACCCTGTGCTTGTGAGAAAGAAAGGGGGGAAATGGCGGATGTGTGTAGACTACACTAGTCTAAACAAAGCATGTCCGAAGGTTCCCTACCCTCTGCCTCGCATCGATCAGATCGTGGATTCCACTGCTGGGTGCGAAACCCTATCTTTCCTCGATGCCTACTCAGGGTATCATCAGATCAGGATGAAAGAGTCTGACCAGCTCGCGACTTCATTCATCACACCCTTCGGCATGTACTGCTATATTACAATGCCGTTTGGTTTGAGGAATGCGGGGGCAACGTACCAGCGATGCATGAACCATGTGTTTGGCGAACACATCGGCCGAACGGTCGAGGCCTACGTCGATGACATTGTAGTCAAGATGAGGAAGGCCTCCGACCTCCTTTCCGACCTTGAAGTGACATTCCGATGTCTCAAGGCGAAAGGAGTGAAGCTTAATCCCGAAAAGTGTGTCTTCGGGGTCCCCCGAGGCATGCTCTTGGGGTTCATCGTCTCCGAGCGGGGCATCGAAGCCAACCCGGAGAAGATCGCAGCCATCACCAGCATGGGGCCAATCAAGGACTTGAAAGGCGTACAGAGGGTCATGGGATGTCTCGCGGCTCTGAGCCGCTTCATCTCCCGCCTCGGCGAAAGAGGTCTGCCTCTGTACCGCCTCTTAAGGAAAGCTGAGTGCTTCGCTTGGACCCCCGAGGCCGAGGAAGCCCTCGGGAACCTGAAGGCGCTCCTCACGAACGCACCCATCTTGGTGCCCCCCGCTGCCGGAGAAGCCCTCTTGATCTATGTCGCCGCAACCACCCAGGTGGTTAGCGCCGCGATCGTGGTTGAGAGACGAGAAGAAGGGCATGCATTGCCCGTCCAGAGGCTAGTCTACTTCATCAGTGAGGTACTGTCCGAGACCAAGATCCGCTACCCACAAATTCAGAAGCTACTGTACGCGGTGATCCTGACACGACGGAAGTTGAGACACTACTTCGAGTCTCATCCGGTGACTGTGGTGTCATCCTTCCCCCTGGGAGAGATCATCCAGTCCTGAGAGGCCTCGGGTAGAATTGCAAAGCGGGCGGTGGAGATCATGGGCGAGACGATCTCATTTGCCCCTCGGAAGGCCATCAAGTCCCAGGTCTTGGCGGACTTCGTGGCTGAATGGGCCGACACCCAGCTCCCGACGGCTCCGATCCAACCGGAGCTCTAGACCATGTTTTTCGACGGGTCGCTGATGAAGACGGGGGCCGGCGCAGGCCTCCTCTTCGTCTTGCCCCTCGGAAAGCACCTACGCTACGTGCTACGCCTCCACTTCCCGGCGTCCAACAATGTGGCAGAGTATGAGGCTCTGGTAAACGGGTTGCGAATCGCCATCGAGCTAGGGGTCCGATGCCTCGACGCTCGCGGTGACTCGCAGCTCGTCATCGACCAAGTCATGAAGAACTCCCACTGCCGCGACCCGAAGATGGAAGCCTACTGCGATGAGGTTCGGCGCCTGGAAGACAAGTTCTATGGGCTCAGGCTCAACCACATCGCTCGACGCTATAACGAGACTGCAGACGAGCTGGCTAAAATAGCCTCGGGACAAACAACAGTTCCCTCGAACGTACTCTCCCGAGACCTGCATCAACCCTCCGTCAAGACCGAGGACACGCCCGAGCCCGAGGCACCTTCGGCTCCGCCCGAGGCACCTTCGGCTGAGTCCGAGGTATCCTCGGCTCAGTCCGAGATACCCTCGGCCCAGTCCGAGGTACCCTCGGCTCAGCCCGAGGTACCCTCGGCTCCCGAGGGTGAGGCACTGCGCGTCGAGGGGGAACAGAGCGAGGTCACGCCTAATCAAAGCTGGCAGACCCCGTACCTGCAATATCTCCACCGAGGAGAGCTGCCCCTTGACCAAGCCGAAGCTCGGCGGTTGGCACGGCGCGCCAAGTCTTTCGTTTTACTGGGAGATGGGAAGGAGCTCTATCACCGCAGCCCTCAGGCATCCTCCAGCGATGCATTTCCATCGCCGAAGGCCAGCAGCTCTTGCAAGAGATACACTCGGGGGCTTGCGGCCATCACGCAGCACCTCGAACCCTCGTTGGGAACGCCTTCCGACAAGGATTCTACTGGCCGGCGGCGGTGGCCGACGCTACTAGAATTGTCCGCACCTGCGAAGGGTGTCAGTTCTACGCGAGGCAGACCCACCTGCCCGCTCAGGCTCTGCAGACCATACCCATCACCTGGCTATTTGCTGTGTGGGGTCTGGACCTCATTGGCCCCTTGCAGAAGGCACCCGGGGGCTACACGCACCTGTTGGTCGCCATCGACAAATTCTCCAAGTGGATCGAGGTCCGACCCCTAAACAGCATCAGGTCCGAACAGGCGGTGGCGTTCTTCACCAACATCATCCATCGCTTTGGGGTCCCGAACTCTATCATCACCGACAACGGCACCCAGTTCACCGGCAGAAAATTCCTGGACTTCTACGAGGATCACCACATCCGGGTGGACTGGGCTGCCGTGGCTCACCCCATGACGAATGGGCAAGTGGAGCGAGCTAACGGTATGATCCTGCAAGGACTCAAGCCTCGGATCTACAACAACCTCAACAAGTTCGGCAAGCGGTGGATGAAGGAACTCCCCTCGATGGTCTGGAGTCTGAGAACAACGCCGAGCCGAGCCACGGGCTTCACACCGTTCTTTCTAGTCTATGGGGCCGAGGCCATCTTGCCCACAGACTTGGAATACGGTTCCCCGAGGGCGAGGGCCTACACCGACCAAAGCAACCGAGCCAACCGAGAAGACTCACTGGACCAGCTGGAGGAGGCTCGGGACGTGGCCTTACTACACTCGGCGTGGTACCAGCAGTCCCTGCGACGCTACCACGCCCGAGGGGTTAGGTCCCGAGACCTCCAGGTGGGCGACCTGGTGCTTCGGCTGCGACAAGACGCCCGAGGGCAGCACAAACTCACGCCTCCCTGGGAAGGGTCGTTCGTCATCGCCAAGGTCCTCAAGCCCGGAACGTACAAGCTGGCCAACAGTCAAGGCGAGGTCTACAGCAACGCTTGGAACATCCAACATCTACGTCGCTTCTACCCTTAAGATGCTTTCAAGTTGCTCGTATACCTCGTTCACACACCAAGTCTGGTCATCAAGGAAGAGTCAGCCTTGCCTCGGCAAAGCCCGACCCTCCCTCGGGGGCTAGAAGGGGGCAACCCCCTCTGCGTCAAAATCTTCCTCGAAAAAAGAAAAAAAATCTTTTCTGCCAAAATGCCTTTCGTGCTCTTCGACTACTTCAAAAGTGGATCCTGAAAACGACGGAGTACACGTTAGCAGCCAAGGCTGACCGAGCCGAGGGACTCCTACGCCTCCGGGATACAGATACCTCACTCATCACCTTCTGCGATAAGTAACTCGCGTTCGGATAAGTGACTCCGCGGACCGAACAAGTCTTCATGCTCGAGAGCTCCTCTGCCGAAATGATTTTTTGGGCCTTCTCGACTGCGTCGGTAACAGAACCCTATGGACGAGTAAGAGCGCGCGTAAGCGGCAAGGCCAACCGAGCCGAGGGATTCCTACGCCTCCGGGATACGGATACCTCACTCATCGCCTTCCGTGAAAAGCAACTCTCGCCCGCACAAACAATTCTGTTACCGACAAATGAGTCCGGATACTCGAAACAAGAGGAAAAGAAACACAGCTTTACAACACGACGACGGTGTGTTTAGGCCTCGGCGGCCGAAGAAAACATACACACACTACAAGACAACCTGATCCTGCAGGCTCGAACGTCGACAGCCGAAGGGGGCAGCAGCACCCTCGGCATCAACTACACCTTCGGCGGGGTCTGACCTAGCCTCGGACGGTGACGCGGTCGGAGGGCCCCCACTCTGAAGGACGACATCAGCACCACACCCGGGCCATCACCACTAAGGTCTTCTTCGAGAATCCGGCCCGAGCAGGCGGCTCGGCCGGCCACCCCGAGGCCTCGGCCAGCTGTCCCCCAAAGACATCAGCTTGGCTTGTGGCCTCGGCAGCTCAACCCCGGCGTCGGTTCCGCCAGTGGACGACCCGGCCAGACTCTGGCCAACCACACCTCCTTTTCGAGGCCAACTCTGCCTCCGACCGTGCTGACACTGCTACCTCCGGCTTCTGCTCATCGAAGGGCGGCCGAGGGGTTCCTTTAACTAAGCAAGAGGGGCCTCGGACAGCAAGGCCGACCGAGCCGAGGGACTCCTACTCCTCCGGGATACGGATACCTCACTCGTCACCTTTGCACGAGGCAACTCACGCCCGGCGAAGCGGTTCAGATAATCGATAAGGTGAGTCTCAGTGCTCGAAATGAAGAAAAAACACGGCTCCGTGCCGAAAAATACATACATGTTCAGGCCTCGACAGCCACAATGAACAAAAACACCGGCACTCAAGGTGCCATTACAAACGGAGCTCCGGTTCCGTCTCCGCGGGAACGAACAACCCCCAAGATTGGGGGACCCGCGGAGCAATTGAGGGCCGACGGGTGGCTCGCCGCCGCCCGATCCGGCAACAGCGACAACGACCTCCGCCCCAGGCGACGAAGCAGCTTCAGCAATGGCTTCGGGGCGAGTGCTACGGCAGGAGGGCTCTCGTTCACCGAGGACGAGAACCAGCCATTCAAGCCGGGAGACGGAGGCCCAGGGGTGCGGGCGGAGTTGGCAATCTCGTTGGCAGAGAAGCCTTCTCTGGCTGCCACCACCTCAACACCGCGCCAGCGGGCGCCGGACGCCTCAAAGCGCACCGGCAGGTCCTCGCCCTCGCCGGAGCCGCCCAGAACATGAGCGCCGCCCTCGCGGCACACGACGTGCTGGGCGACCCACTGACACAGTTGTCGGCGCGAGGAAGGCCTGTACGTGGCCGGCCCGCACGCGGCGCGACCATCGTCCGGACGGAGGACGGAATGCTGCACCCTGGCTGAGCAGCGGCGGTCCGCCTACCCCGACGTGGCTGAGGGAAGCCTCCGCGGAGCTGGAAGATGCCTTTCTCCCCCAGACGCCGGGGGAAGAAAAGGGTTATCGACCCACACGGAGGCGGCCCCCCGACTCGCCTCACCTTCCGCCCTAGCAAGGATGATGAAGATCCTTGAAGCCGAGGGTGGGGCGGAGGCCACAGCCCGGCTCGCTTCTCCCCGCCATCAAGCTGGTGGTCACCGTCTTGGGTGACCACCGGCGAGGGGATGCAGCCGGGCTGCATGATGAAAATCCTTGAAGCCGAACGATGGCTAAAAGGTACCAACTTCCACGAAGTGGCGTTCCTCCGACGACAAGACGGAAGGATTCCGGGCGTCCCCCGCCCGGGGGCTCGGAAGGTGGGAAGACACGATGCATGTGGGGAGCGCGAAGACATGGTTGCCCTCCAAAGGGGTCGCCCCCCTTTTAAAGGTGACTCTCCCCACTTGCGCCCTCAACCGTTGCGGGTCAAGTCTTCTCCAACACGCTCCAAGATTCTCCCCCCCCCCACGGCGCGGGGGCTGGGTCCCACACGTCATGCAAGCCGGTCCAGGGGAGAAGAAGCCAAACCGCCACACGCGCGTGGTGCATGCGACCACACGGCGGTTACAAGCACTCCTCCACTTTCGCCCAGACGAGCGGGTGAAAGGGCGGACAGCCATGCAGGCGGCATGCAACCGTGCCAAGTGGGCGCACCCCTTTGACTCCAATGAGCCCAGCATGGGGGCCCAGGCCCACGCGTCATGCAACCGGCGCGCCGGTTGCTACGTGTGAGCAACTGCACCGCCACTCACGCCACTACCGCGCCTCCTCGACTGCGGAGTCAATACCGTGACTCGAGGCAACCCTGCAGTACCAGCCAAGCGCGACGGTCAAATGCGGTCAAAATTGGGCCGGCAATAATGGCGGTGACAGGCGGGCAGAAGCAGCGGTCACGTTGTCAGCCAAGCTCACGTCCCATCCAGGGGCAGCGGGGGAGCCCTCTCTCACGGCGTGAAGACGGCGCGCCCGTGATCCGTTCCTCGAACGGCGCACACACGCGCAATGACCGCCTCGCGAACCACTTGCCCCTTCGCATTAACTCCGCAGCAGGACAGGCGGCGCCTCAGGCGGGAGAAGCAAGCGGCGCTTCGCCTTCGCCATAATAACCGCGTCGAAAAAGGTACGCCACGTCATTCGACTTCACATCCTTTTCCTTTTCCTCTTTCTCTCTCTTACAACAGGGACCGGGAAAGGGGGATACCCCGAAAAGGACCCTTCCCCGTGAAGGAAACAGGCTCCGAGCCTCCCTACTGATCAAAGGTTCGAAGGCCGGCCCCTCGGAGGGGTTCAATGGTCGCCTCAGATCGATTGGGTTCTGCGCCCACTACTGGTCAGAGGTTCGATGGCCGGCCCCTCGAATGGTTCAACGGCCGCCTCAGGCCACTCGGGCTCCGCGCCCACTACTGATCAGGGGTTCGTAGGCTGGCCCTCGAAGGGTTCACAGTCGCCTCAGACACAGAGCGAGGGATGACCTTGGGTACATTCGATACATAACCAAGGCTCGGGCTACGCTCCCGAGGTACCCTAGGACATTTCCGAAACCAGCGGGAGCGATCTAGTAACGGAATCGCATCAGAGGGAGGCATCGAGCCCTCGGACCCCGTCAAAGGGGACCGGGTCCGGCAGATCACCCGCAGGTACTTTTGGAGCGCGCCTCCAGGCCTCTAGCCAACCCCTAGCAAATGGGGCACGGGCGTCCGCTCGGATTACCCGCCAGCAGCTCACCGGAAACACCATGTTTGGCGCCCTCCGAGGACAACATGGCGCTTCCCCCCTCCTCCTTGCGGAAAGGCGACGCAGGGGCGTATGTAAAAAAGACGAGTCTGTCCTTGACCGTCCTCTCGCCCTATGCAGAGGCTCGGGGGCTGCTCTCGCAAACCCGGCTTCGGCCAAACCGTTGACAACGTCAACATACTAGCCCGAGAACTTGGGACCCAACCGTGCACTCGGGCTACGGCCAGCTCGCATGTGGGAACAACTAGACCAGCCGAAGTGTTGCGAAACGCACTAAGACCTCGAAGGAGTAAAACTACTCCTCCGAGGCCTCGGGGCTACACTCGGCGGGTGCGCTCGCGCGCACCCACCGGAACAGAATGCAACCGAAAAAGGCTGGTCCCCTTGCAAAAAAGTGCGGCAAAAGCCTCCAAGCGAGTATTAGTACTCCCTTGGAGGCTCGGGGGCTACTGTCGGGGACCATAATTAGGGGTACCCTCAAGACCCCTAAATCTCAGCTGGTAACCCCCATCAGCACAAAGCTGCAAAGGCCTGATGGGTGCGATTAAGTCAAGGATCGGTCCATTCAAGGGACATGATCGTGCCTCGCCCGAGCCTAGCCTCGGGCAAGGGAAGCCGACCCCAGAGAACCTACGTCTCGCACGAGGACCCCCCTCCAGCAACGGGCACACTATCGGCTCGCTCGAGACCCAGTCTTCACCGAGAAGCAACCTTGACTACATCGCCACGCCGACCGACCAAATCGCAGGGGCATTTAATGCAAAGGTGGCCTGACGCCTTTATCCTGACGCAC
Source organism: Zea luxurians (assembly GCA_029449295.1). Lineage (NCBI taxonomy): Eukaryota > Viridiplantae > Streptophyta > Magnoliopsida > Poales > Poaceae > Zea > Zea luxurians. The sequence goes on along the minus strand of JAOPSE010000064.1, from coordinate 5,348,980 downwards.
GCCCACCAGTCGACAGAGCCGAAGTGACCGCGGTCACTTCGCCGCTCTACTGACCGGTCTGACAAGAGGACAGCGCCGCCTGTGCCACTCCGACTGCTGAGCCACCCGACAGAGTGAGGCTGACAGCAGCCAAGGCCGGCCTCAGGCGTCATAGGAAACTCCGCCTCGCCCGATCCTAGGGCTCGGACTCGGGCTCAGCCCCGGAAGACGGCGAACTCCGCTCCGCCCGACCCAGGGCTCGGACTCGGGCTCAGCCCCGGAAGACGGTGAACTCTGCTCCGCCCGACCCAGGGCTTGGACTCGGGCTCAGCCCCGGAAGACGGCGAACTCCGCTCCGCCCGACCCAGGGCTCGGACTCGGGCTCAGCCTCGGAAGACGGCGAACTCCGCTCTGCTCGACCCAGGGCTCGGACTCGGGCTCAGCCCCGGAAGACGGCGAACTCCGCTCCGCCCGACCCAGGGCTCGGACTCGGGCTCAGCCCCGGAAGACGGCGAACTCTGCTCCGCCCGACCCAGGGCTCGGACATGGGCTCAACCCCGGAAGACGACGAACTCTGCCTCGCCCGACCCCAGGGCTCGGACATGGGCTCAACCCCGGAAGACGACGAACTCCGCCTCGCCCGACCCCAGGGCTCAGGCTCGGGCTCAGCCCCGGAAGACGGCGAACTCCGCCTCGCCCGACCCCAGGGCTCGGACATGGGCTCAACCCCGGAAGACGACAAACTCCGCCTCGCCCGACCCGGGGGCTCGACCTCGACCTCGACCTCGGAGGAGCCTCCACCTCGCCCAGCCTAGGGCACGACCCGACCACGTCAACAGGAAGCGCCATCATTACCCTACCTCGAGCTGACTCGGGCTACGGGGAACCAGATCGGCGTCCCATCTGGCTCGCTCCACCATGCGAATAATGATGGCGCCCCGCATGCCCTGTGATGACGGCGGCTCTCAGCCCCCTTACGGAAGCAAGAGGACGTCAGCAAGGACTCGATAGCCCCAACAGGTGTCCTCTCGCCAGGCTCTAGCACTCCTCCGACGGCCACGACACCACACGAACTGGGCGCCAAGACCTCTCCGGCTGCCACGATGGCATGTACTTAGGGCGCTAGCTCACCATCGCTAGACACGTTAGCACATTGCTACACTCCCCATTGTACACCTGGATCCTCTCCTTACGCCTATAAAAGGGAGGACCAGGGCCCTCTTACAGAAGGTTGGCCCGCGCGGAGAAGGACGGGACGGCGCTCGCGCAAGGCCGCTCGCTCCCACTCCCGCGTGGACGCTTGTATCCCCCTACTGCAAGCACACCTGACTCAGGCGCGGGGCTAACACGAAGGCCGCGGGATCCGCTCTCTCACGCCTGCCTCCCTCCGGCTGCTTCCTTTCCCCCCTTCGCGTTCCGCCTCGCGTCGACCCATCTGGGCTGGGGCACACGACGACAATTCACTCGTCGGTCCAGGGACCCCCCGGGTTTCGAAACACCGACAAACATCTTATCATTATTTCTTTGAGGGCCATAAACACAAGTTAACCACCAACAATGATTATGCTCATTATAGAATTGAATTGAGATGTTGTGGTTGTCTATCCTAGTTAACTCAATGACTCCTAAGTGGTGCTTCCAAACAACCAGGACGCCACCACTAGCACAACATGACGGTAGGAAGGAGAACTGACATAAATCCAAACCCAAAGCTAACAGAATATAGAACAAGATAGAACTTTGATGTTTAGGGCTTTAGAAGATAGAACAAGATTTAGAACTAAACTTTGATGTTTAGAAGAGTTTAAACCCCTCACATTCCAACATATATTATTGACCGGATCCATTACAAGACAAATATAGGAAAGCGACCCATACAGAAAAAAGACTCACTAAAGGATAAGGTCCCATGGATTCCTCCAACCAAAGAGGGTTGCTAAGGCTTCTACGTGACTCTAAGATAAAAAAATGTTGGAAAAGGTTTAGATAATCCTCAATAACTTGTGGATTGATGCCTGCAGTCTCTGGGATTACTTTTAGAGACCTCGTTACTTGTTTTGTTGCTCTGTTCTCTAGGTCCTGCATGTTGAATTCCACCCCTACTCCTGCAAACTATCACCTCTGTCATAGCGCAATAACAGAATCTGTGACACCCCTTGGTCGCTTGGAAGAAATAGGAGTCGACAATAATTTTGAAGGATATTTTGTCATTTTGGTGAGGAAGGATCTTCTTCTAGAGTTTAGACCAGGAGATGAGTCCGATAACTACTCATAAGAATCCCTAAAAGACAGCCTAGAGCTATCATCAAAGGTCACAAAACTAGACTCGAGTGAGCAGTTGTTTCTGCTACTACACATGCCCTAATCCACTGAAGTCCATCATCAATAGGCCATGAGACCTAGAAATGGTCTCAGGTGAAGTAACAACAGCTCCTTCCACATCTGAGAGAGGTTCGGATGGAGTAACCGCTGTCACTTCAATGCCCAATCCCATCCCCATAGACTAAGCCTCCATAACATCCGAATCATTATTCAAAAGCAAGGTTTGCCTAGAAGAAACCAACTGATCAGAAACTTCAGGAAGCTAAAATTCAATTGAAACCCCAGAATCCCTAGCCATCATCCTCATTGAAGTCCTTTCTTCAGCCTCGGAAGCGGACTGATCATTTTCTTCATTTGTGGTACTTCTAGCGGTTTTTTGACGTCTCTGATAGAAGAGTTTGACTGTTATTAGACCAACACTAGACAGCCTAGACAACATGGATATCCAACTTAAGATCACTTGAAAATAACCTTGGCCCCTCTTTGCGTGCAAAAGTGGCTCCATGAGGTTTATGGGTTAGCATGGAACTGTAACCTAGAAGCATCAACAGTGCACGACTCAGGGAAAGATAACAACTAGCTGGGCCTTGGACGGTCACTAGTTGAATGCCCTGGGGGAGAAAGTACTACCTTCCTACATGGGGGTTAGCTCTCCCACCCCATGATGTACCTTGCCTAGATGTCACCTATCATAGTCCATGGTGATCATGATCTAGAGCACCATCATCTAAGTCATCGGTAGGAGGACCAGAATGTGATCGAAGTCATTGAGTCAGAAGGCCATGGAAAAATGAATAGTAATTGGGTAACTCAGAGCTATGGTTTTTCTAACGTTGCCCTCGACAACCTGAACAGGCTCAACAACCCACAAATCTCTTGTAGCAGGAATATATGATGGATTAGTACACCACACAAAGTACTTGAAGTAGGACAAATATTGCAGCGCCATAGTATCCTGATGTACTTGATGAATCCAAACAAATGGGCTAAGAAGACGTTCCACCGTGCTAGTTTCCCATGCATGAATAGGAATTCCCCCAATCTCAAGTTCAACCAGGTATGGCAATGTGATGTCCAAAGCACCTAGAAACCTTGACCAACACTTACAAATAACAAAGAAAGTGAAAGTCGCCTAGAGGGGGGTGAATAGGCGAAACATGAAAATTATAAACTTTGAACATGCACTACACCTAGGGTTAGGGTTAGAAATAAATTCGGAGTGCGGAAGATCGTTTCTCTTACTATGAGTTGCTCAATCAATGTAGATAACTTTGGGAGCAAACTCAAAACAATATGAGGAAGGGAACTTTAGAGAGAGGAGAGGGAAGAAACAAATCAAGTGATGAAGATCAACACAAATGAACACGGTGATTTGTTTCCCGAGGTTTGGTTCCAAAGAACCTACTCCTTGTTGAGGAGGCCACGAAGGCTAGGTCTATTCCAACCCTTTCCCTCTCTCAATCGGTCACTTAGACCGGTCGAGTGCTTTTTCTTAATCACATGGGTCACTAAGACCCGCAAGGATGACCACATAATTAGGTGTCTCTTGCAAGCTTTACAAAGCACTTGAGAAGTTTAGAATGAGAAGAAGGAAGCAACCAAGCAACAAGAGCAACAAAAGAAACACAAATCACCCTCTCTCAAGTCACTAAGCACTTGATTTGATTTTGGAGCTTAGAGAGGATTTGATGCTTTGATTGTGTCTTTGGAGTCTATTCTTTTGCCCTAATATTGAATGGAGAAGTTGCAATGCTTGGATGGCTTGAATGGTGGTGGTTGGGGGTATTTATAGCCCCAACCACTATTCCAGTTGTTGCTGTTGATGGGCACAACAGACAGTCAGGTGGTGCACCGGACACTCTATCCGGTGAGTGCCACGTCAGCCGACTGTTGGGGTTTGGAGTCGTTGACCGTTGAAGTCTTATGTCATCTTGCGGCACTGGACAGTCCGATAGCACACCGGACAGTCCGGTGTATTCTGACTTTGCAGACTGACTTCTGACTTCTATGCTGCTGACTGCGTCGCAGTCAGCACAGTCAACCGTTGGGTGAAGTTGACCATTGCTCCGTTTGATCATCGAACTTTCCGGTGGTGCACCGGACAATCCGATGAATTATAGCAGACGAGCATTGAGAAAACCCAAGAGCGGCCAGTTTGCGAGGTACTCAGCCAGGGCACCGAACAGTGTCTGGTGCACCACTAGCTGCACTAGAGCGGCCAGTATGTTTAGGTGAACTTTATGCACCTAAGAACAACATCCACTAGGCAAACTAGTTAGTCCATATGGTTTGTGAGTATTATAGGAAATGTTGAGGCTATTTCCCTTTCAATCTCCCCTTTTTGGTGATTGATGCCAATACAAACTGTTGGTCACTTGTTCTCAAATACTGTAAGTCAAGAACAAGGCAACACGATTGTTAATTGTAAGAGACCTTCGTCTTCCGAAGCATTATCTCCCTGTGGGTATAATACTCATCAGATGAAGGTCTAGAAGGACATACCTTCATCATTCAATAAGTAAACATGAAATACAAAGGAGTAAACATGATAACGAAATCTAAGTAATTCATTTATTATTGTATTCCATGAAACATATAAGAATATCAACGATGTTAATATTACATTGATACATTCGGCTTGCTCAAAGACAAGGGTGCCAGAGAGTAAAAAGTACCATCCAGTCCCCCGTACGGTGTTACTGTTCATCCATTTATAGGCATAGGACGCATCCCGGGTAAAAGTACATTTATGTCCTCAATATTCACTTATGATCATAATACAAGTCATTAAGGACTAAGTAGTTTTTCCCCCTTCGGCCAGCATCATCATCATGCTTCATCTCCATTACGAGCTGAAGGTGTCAATCTGGTGATAGCTTCGGCGTTTATTTTTATCATCCTTAGATTTGTCTTCATCTCGTATGCCTTCATCATGAGGAAAAGACTTGCATCCTAAAGACGAAGCCCCCTGTAATAGCTTATGCTGAAAACAAATGGTTAATTATGTTTTTGAGGACCTTCGGAAGAGGAAGGCCCCAACAGTAGCCCCTCGCAGTATTAATTTGTTTCTTTGTAGCAAATTTAGACTGTGACATGAACGAAGACCTTTAGCCAAAGGTCCAAAAAACACCTTCCCTTCTCTAGAATAGCGAATGACACTGACATGCAGGGCCCACCAAACCATGGGGCACTAGGTATATAAATAGGAGCCCGCATTGAAAACATTTTTTGTGCCATTATAGTTACATTGTGCTCATCATTTTAATCTTTCTTGCTTTGCCAAGTTTAATTGGATTTTAAGCTTCGACTTTTCAACGCCTTTTGGTTTGATGGCTGACGGGAAGAAGATTGTCGACCCAGCGCTGTCCGAGTTTTATGAAGCTATGGAAAGGACCAACGCAGAGAAGATTGCTCATGAGATGCTAGCTGGGATATCTAAGGGTTCTAGTGATAGTGAAGTTTTTGATGCAGAAAGCAAAAATGAGGGTGCCAAAGATTGGCCCTGGAGACCAACCCATGTTGTCTTCGGAAAATCAACCATCAAGCAAGGGCAAATTGATGCTATGAGGGGAAGATACTTCCATGACATTTCTATTATGAGGGCTGGAGGGGAAAGCCATGTCCCTCTGCCCGAAGTTGACGAGGTGGTAGTTTATAGAAGCTTCATGAAGGCAGGGCTTTGGTTCCCTTTGGATAAGTTGCTGGTCGAAGTTTTAAAGACTTTCGAAATCTACCTTCATCAGCTTATCCCCGAAGCTATTATCAAGATGGGGATGTTTATTTGGGCTATGAGGAGCCAGGGGCTAGAACTAAATGCAAAATGCTTCTGCAACATGCACGAGCTGTCCTATGAGACGAAGGCTACCGGAAAGGAGCAATATCATAACAACTTCGGTTGCTACAGCTTCGTGCCTCGTTCTGAGGCAAGCTACCCAGTTCCGACATTTCGGAAGAGATGGCCTGAGGCCTAGATGCAAGAGTGGTTCTATGTGAAGAACGACCTGGCTGAAAGGGAAGATATTAAGGGGATTATTCAACACCCTATCTGGTCTCGTTTTGGCATTAGGAGACCATCCACTGCCCTTGGGAATGACATACAAGCATGCCAAATGGCCTTTAATACAGTATGTACCTACATAGGCACAAGGGACTTAGTGCAGGAGCATATCGCTTATAGGGTGTGGCCACTCGCAAGTGGGTGGGAGATGCCGAAGGAAGCTGCTGCTGGATCTAGCCAAGGCAGTCTAGTTTACTTGAGTACACCTTTAGGTATAGGAATCAGTTCGATGAGCCGAATGATGACTGGCTAGATGCCATCGAAGCAACCAGTGATGAGTTGCTTGGTACATACTTGAAGGCTAAAGATGATGCTATGACAATAGCCTTCGGGGGGTCAAGGCAAAAAGAGATTGAATAGAGTTTTTGATGTCATCGGGTTCGTATACCCAGATTATTGTTTTCCTTCGTGAAAGTAAGGAAAGAAAAGAAAGACTACTGCTTCGGCGATTTCTAGCACGCCCCGAAGCCGAAAAAAGTTAAGGTTTTAACACACCGCCCCAAGCGCGTTGAAATGGCCAAAGTGTCAAGGCCTATTGAGGGGTCTTCTTCCGTATCCAAGCCAAGTTCCTCTGCTCCTGTCGAAGCTAGGAGAGAATCGGTCGAAGAACAGGAACTGAAGACGGCATCAGAGCAATCGAAGGCTTTGAGTCTGTTGCGAGAGATGGTGCTGCCAAGGGCATCAAAGATTCCTGCAGCAACCCCAAGGAGGAGGAGAATGGCCAGCGTACTAGACATTGTCATGGAATCTGTGAAGGTATAAACTCCTGCTTCAGCACCTAACACAAAGGGCGAAGCCTTAAAGAAATCTGACGAAGCTGGTATGGTGCGGGCTACTTCTGAAGCTGGACCCTCAGTTCCTGCCGAAGTACATCCTTCGGGGACTGGTCCTCTAATCAAGGAAAAAAGAAAATGTCCCTGAGAAACTTAAATCTCCTGCACCCGAAGCACCTACTGAAGAGCTGGATTTTATCGTGCGACATGCTTTAGGGAAGCAATTGTCCAAACAACAGATTGCTGAAGCTAGACAATATGCCAGGGATCTGAAGTATCCACAAGGATCCTTGGTATACAGCGGCACTGATGAAGATGACTTTTTGTATTGCCTTCCGGACAATAAGGAGATATCTGTTTGCCGGGAGATGATGAGGAACATGGGATTCCCGAAGCTTGAGCTCGGTCTATCTACAACGTCAAAAGTGATCTTGCAGATAGCCTTTCTTATAATAGCTTGAAGGTATATATACTTTTGTTGTAAAACAAACTATGTTTGTAGGTTTTCTTACTATCGTTATGTTCTCACATATATTTATTTATTTTGTTTTTAGGGACTAATTCTAAGCAAAGCTTTAAGGGCTCAATAGGAAGCAGATGACGAGAGTTGCCAGATAGCTCTTGGAAATCTTCGATCAGAGGTCATCAAATTAAGGAATGAAGCTCTTGAAAAAGATAAGATACTGTTTTCTCTAGTGGACAAGCTTAAAACTTGTGAAACCAAGCTTAGTGCTCAAGACGAAGCCCATGAAGCTGAGGTTGAAGATTTGAAGAAAAAACTTGCAGAGATGAATGAAAATTTCGAAGTTGCAAAGGCTAAGCAGGAGATAAGTGAAATGAAAAGATCCAAAGTGCAAAAGAATGTTGAGGAGATTCGGGATTCCAAGGAGAGATGCTACGAAACATCCATAGAATGCGCGAAGAAACTAAAAGATAGCTTTACAAGGGTAGGGGCATACTCTTCGGAACAAAAATTTATTCACGGTGATCCCGAAGGAGTTATCCAGTGGATTAGCGAAGAAGCCGAAGCTTTCGATGAAATACTCGGCGACCGCGGATGTTGGGGACTTGTTCTCAAATGCTAAGAATTAAGAACAAGGCAACATAAAAAGTGTCAAATGTTAAGCTCCTTCGTCCTTAAAAACATTATATTCCTTCGGATATAATGAATCTTGGACGAAGGTTACAAAGGAAAAGATTCTCATAAGATTGATTAACGGTTAAAAAAGAACACATACATAAAATACAAATAATGGCTTGAGTATTATCATCAACTTATCTTTATTGCCAAATTCATGAAAACAAATTACAAGTGTACCTTCGGATTGTTGGAAAGTAATGATGCAGACGTAATGAGAAAAAGCGTATGCCAAGTCAGCGTGAACAGTACAGGAGTGTTGTTCATCTATTTATAGGCACGGGACGTAGCCCGTGTAAAATTACATTGATGCCCTTTACATTTGATAATAACTTTATAGCAATCCTTCGAGGTTTAACTTGACTTTTCATCCTTAAGTCGGTTCCTCTTTTCCTTTGTCATGCCGAAGATTTTCTGCACGTAGCTTCGTGATCGTCCTGTCTTTCGTCGTGATCGCTTTCCACCCCAGTCAAGCTTTGTCTTAACCATGCTCTTGTACACCCGCAACCTGACTCCAAAGATACCTGCTCACATGTTTCACTCGGAAAATATTGTCAAATCATGTTTTTGAGGAGCTTCGGAAGCTGAAGGCCCCCAACAGTAGCCCCTCACAATATTAATTTACTGCAATGATAAATTCATATTGCGACATGGACAAAGGCTTTGAGCCGAAGGTCCGAAAAAACACCTTCCTTCTGCTAGAATAGCAGCAGTCATTGACAGACGGGGCCCTCCAGTTTCCAACACACTGGGTGTATAAATAAGAGCTCACCGCAAGTTTATTTGGCACGCTCTCTTGCCATCCGCTTTTACTCACCCAGAAAATTTTTTAGCCTGCACGCAATAGCACTTGCTTGGTTTTAGATTTTTAAGCTTCGGTTTCGAGTGTGTTTTGTCAGCATTTTCGAAGATGTCTGAGGATAAAAAAGCCGTTGGTGGTTCGAAGCTAAGCCTTTCTGAGGAAATGCACCTGGGTTTTCTTGAATCAATGTCGAAGACAAATACGGAGAAGATTACCAGAGAGATTTTGGAGGGTTTATCTGAAGATACTGGCGACAGTGATAGTTACGATGTGGATAGTGGTGGTGAAGATTCCGAAGATCGACCCTGGCGACCAAGCCATGCAGTTTTTGGTAAGTCGAGCATTAAGGAAAACCATCTTGTCAACATGAGAGGGAGATACTTTCGGGACTTGTCTGTTGTGAGGGCTGACGAATGAGAGAAGACTTGTCCAACTCCCGAGGAAAATGAGGTCGTGATATTCCGAAGCTTCTTGAAAGCTGGATTACGATTTCCCTTGAGTAGTTTTGTCGTGGAAGTATTGAAGACATTCGAAATCTACCTTCACCAACTTATCCCCGAAGCAATCATAAGGATGAACATCTTTGTGTGGGCCTTGAGGAGCCAAGGTTTGGAACCTAACGCAAAAAGCTTCTGTAACATACACGAGCTATTGTATGAGACAAAACCCTGGGGCAAAGAGCAGTACCACAACAACTTTGGCTGCTACAGCTTCGGCGCTCGGTCCGGGTCAAGCTGCCCTGTGCCAACTTTTCGAAAGAGGTGGCCCAGCGACTGGATGACAGAATGGTTTTACGTGAAAAATGACTTGAAATCACGTGAAGATATTAAAGGTATCAATATGCGCCCTATCTGGCAACGCTTCGGCCTCCGAAAGCCGAAGGTGGAAATGGATGAAGCAGCCGAAGAATGCCAGAGAGCCTTCGGCGTGGTTTGCTCTTTTATTGGTACAAGGGATTTGGTCTAAGAGCATATTGCCTTCAGAATCTGACCACTTGTAGAAAAGTGGGAAATGCCGAAGGAGACCGTCAAGGAACCTGACGAAGGCGGGCTAGTTAGGCTGAAATACACATTCAAATACGGAGATAAGTTTGTTGAACCAGGTGATGACTGTTTGAAGAGTATTGAGGCCATAAGTGACAAATTGCTTGGGGTATACTCGAAAGCCGAAGATACTGCACTATCAACGGCCTTCGGAGGCCGAAAGAAGAAGAGGCTTAACCGTGTATTTGATGCAATTGGGTTTATCTACCCTGACTACCATTACCCGGTGCGAGGCCAAAAAAGGAAAAATACTTCTCCTGCAAAGGAAACTGCTTCGGCTGCTCCTAGCGAACCGGCGCCAAAGAGGAAAAAGGTAAAGGTACTCACACACCCTCCACGTTATATTGAGCCGGCCACAGTGCCTGAGTTTATTGGCGAGGCCTCTTCGGCCACTGAAGCCAGAGAACCAACTCTAGTGGCAAAAGTCGAGGAAATAGCCGAAGTACCAGCAACAGAGAAAGTAGAAGAACCAAGGACTGAAAAAGCAAAAACATTAGAAATTTTAAGTCCAACAGCAAAAATCCAGAAGATGCCAGCAGCGACCTCGAAAAGAAAAAGGATGGTTAATATGCTAGATGTTTTGGAAACAATTAAATCTTCGAGCATAACTCCGAAGAAAACTGTTGAAGCTTCCAAAGTGTCTACTGAAGCCTTTGTTGCTGAAGGTTTGAAGCAACAATTTGAAACTGAAGCTGGGCCCTTAGAGCCCATCAAGGTAAAACCTTTGAAAGCTGAAGAAAGGAAATTGACAGAGGCAGCTTTGGAAACCGAAAAAATAAAAATGACAGAGCCAATTTTGATTGAAGAAATTGACACCAGCGTCCCCGAAGCATCTTCCAAAACACATGATTATATTGTGCGACATGCTTCGGGGAAGAAACTATCTGAAGAAGAGGTTTTTGAAGCTAATCACTATGCCCGAGAATTGAAGTATCCGAAGGGGGTCGTAGTGTTCAATGGAACAGACGAAGATGACTTCCTATACTGTCTCCCAGACAATAAAGAATTGTCCGTCTGCCGAGAGATGGCTAGGAGCATGGGGTTCCCGAAGCTTGAAGCTGGCCTTTACGCCATGACGAAGGAGGACCTTGCAGATAGCCTTGCATATAATAGTCTGAAGGTACAAAGATTGTAAATTTTGAAATTTATGAATTTTAAATTAGTCTTTTGTTCTTATGTTAATCTATTCATTCTTTTGAATAGGGCTTAATACTTAGCAATGCCTTAAGGGCACAAAAGAATGCTGAAGATGAGAGCTGCACTATTGCTCTTAACAACCTTCGGACAGAGGTTATCAGACTAAGAAACGAAGCCTTGGAAAAGGACAAAATCCTGGTTACACTAGTGGATAAGATAAAGGAAAACGAAGCTAATTCTAAAATTCAAGTCGAAGCTCAGAAGCGGGAAATCGAAGATCTTTGGAAACAACTAGTCCGAACTAAAGAAGAACACATTCTTGAAGAAACAAAACGAGAACTAAGTGATCAATGGGCAAATCATTTGGAAATAAATGTTGAAGAGCTTCGCGCTTCGAAGAAAAGGTGCTATGATAAATCCATAGAGTGTGTTAAAAAGATAAAATCTAGCTTCGCCAGCGTCGACGCATTTTCTAGTGAAGAAAATTTCACAAGAGGGAATCCAGAAGGCCCGATTGAATGGATTAGTCACGAAGCTGAGGCCTTCGAGGAAATCTTGAATAGTCGCAGGGACATTTGTGCTTTTTCGGGCGCCAGAGGAATTGTTACTATTTTGGAGAAGAAAGGGTGCGAGCATGTGAAATCTTTGGCACAGTCTGAAACTGCTTTATCCTCTGAAGATATCAAAGACCCTTCAGCCGAAGCAAGCCAGGTCGGTGGAAAATTTTTCACCGACATTTGGGACAATGGCGGCCGAGAAATGGCTCAAGAAATCATTCAGAGAAGCGAAAAAGGCATCCATGACGCTAGGAAGGTAGCGGAGGCTGCTGAAAAAGGACAGGGCCCGAAGGGCAAATAGGTATTAATTAGTGGTTTTTATTCTGTTGCGATTTTTGATTTTAAACTTTGTTCGCGGTTTTGTAATAGTAATATAGCCGTGTCCTCTCCTCCCTCAGAACCTGCTGAGGCAGCTCCGGAGCCCCCCCAACCCCGAAGGGGGACGACGAAATTAGGCAAATGGCCGAAGCCATCATGGACAAAGTTGTCAATCAGTTACTAAACGAAGCTGCAGAAGTAGTTCTTAGGGAAGATTAAGTGCTATTGTAAAAAAACTTGGAACATGACATGTGTAAAACTTTGTAACTTTGAATGTAATATATAATCTATTTATGGTTCAATTCTTTACGATGCATGAAATTCTGCATACATACCGTTTTTTGAGCCTTCGGCGAAAAAAACACCTTCCCTTCTTTTCATGCTTCGTGAAGAAAATCTTTTATGTATCACAAGAATTTCCATACTTCTCTGATGAAGAATATCCAAACTTCATGAAAACATTCTTTGAAGCTATAAAAAAGTTTTATGTTGCCTCTCTGACGAAGCTATACTTCTTCTCAATTTATCTTGTGCTTTAGCACGATTTTCTCTTTTTCCAAAACATTCTTCGAAAATCAACATTGTGTCCCCTTCTTGTTCTACATGCAATATGATGTATGATGCTTATGTTATGCAAAATGATGTGATGATGTTATGCTATGCAAAATGATATTTATGTCGAAGATACACACATCTCTGCAATAGGGCACACAATCTTTTTATCTCAGCGCTGACTTTTTGCTGTAAGCCTCCCTTAGGAGCTTCTTCGCCTTTTACTTTCAGCGGAATCAGCGTTTATTTTTCGCTGTAAGCCTCCCTTAGGAGCTTCTTCGCCTTTTACTTTCAGCGGAATCAGCGTTTATTTTTCGCTGTAGGCTCTGCATTCCCTTCGGAACGACTTTTGAGCAGAAAACTTACATTGCGCTCCTTTAGGAACGACTTTTATTACTTCGAAGAAGTTACAGTGTGTTCCTTAGAACAAGTTTTTGATAATTCGAAGGTTCTCCGTGCCACCATAAATTCTTGTGCTTCAGTAACTCAAGCCTATGGAGAAGATATACTTTCATTATGATGATAAGCTAAACTGTTACACGAATTTGAAAAAACGATAAAAGATACTTAAACTTCCCACAATTGTTCTTTACTACAAAGAAAGTAAAACTGAATGCGAAAAGCTGTTGTCGAGGTAGGATATTTTGTCAGTAAATATGCTTCGACTTTGGCACAGTGCTATTGACTGTGCGTGCTTCGGACTCCTCCCTGAGGTCCCTCTGGGGGTGAGAGTGCTGGCTCCCTTCTGGCTGCGGACCACGTTGTATTGGTGGTGGTGGTGGAAGCTGTTGCCAGGAAGCTTGGGGTTGGCTTGCCGAAGCAACAGAAACTGCAGTGTGATTGCCTACATATTCTGGAATGTAAGGCGAATGGTACGAAGCAGTATGCATGACCTGCTTCGACTGGTTCTGTTGCGCTGCAGCCTCTGCTAACTCCTTTTGCTTCTGGATGGTAACATGGCACATCCTGGTGGTATGGCCCTTGCCTTCACCACAGAACAGGCAATAAATTTTTCTTGGTTGATCTCCAAATCTTCCCCCGAAGCCCCTGTTGCCTCTGCCCCTTGGCGCTGGCGGCCGAAAAGAGCTTTGTTGTTGCCCCGAAGCTTGCGAGGAGCACTGTGGCCTTTGTTGTTGACTGCCTTTGTCATCACTTTGGGTAGAATTGTGAATTGACCTGACGTGCCTCGGATAAAATCTTCCTCCGAAGCCCCTGGCCATTTCAGAGAACCTTAAAGCTTCCTCCCTTCTTTGGCGAAAATCATTGTCAGCTCGAATATACTCGTCCATCTTCTGGAGCAGTTTTTCCAAAGTTTGAGGAGGCTTCCTGGCAAAATACTGAGCTGTAGGTCCTGGCCGAAGCCCCTTGATCATGGCCTCAATGACAATTTCATTGGGCACTGTTGGTGCCTGTGCCCTCAGACGTAGGAACCTTCGGACATATGCCTGAAGGTATTCTTCGTGATCCTGGGTGCACTAGAATAAAGCTTGAGCAGTGACTGGCTTCGTCTGAAACCCTTGGAAGCTGGTTATCAACATATCCTTCAACTTTTGCCATGAGGTGATTGTCCCTGGCCTAAGGGAGGAGTACCAAGTTTGTGCAACGCTCCTGACAGCCATGACGAAGGACTTTGCCATGACCGCCGTGTTGCCACCGTACGAAGATATAGTTGCCTCATAGCTCATCAAGAATTGTTTCGGGTCTGAATGACTGTCGTACATGGGGAGCTGGGGCGGCTTGTAAGACTGTGGCCAAGGAATAGCCTGCAGTTCTGTCGACAAGGGAGAAGCATCATCAAAAGCAAAATTTCCGTGATGGAAATCTTCATACCAGTCGCCCTCGTTGTAGAAGCCCTCTTGATGAAGCTCTCTGCACGGGGGCCTTTGGTTCTGGTCATCTTGAGCAAGATGTCGAAGCTCTTCAGAGGCTTCGTCTATCTGCCTTTGAAGATCAGCTAGACGAGCCATCTTCTCCTTCTTCCGTTGGACCTGTTGATTGATCATCTCTAAATTTTGGATTTCTTGATCCAAGTCGTCGTCCAAAGGCGTTGGACTGGTGACCTTCCTCTTCTGGCTTCGGGCTTCCCTAAGAGAAACGACATCTTGATTGGGGTCCAGCGGCTGCAGAGTGGCAGCCCCTGTCGCTGAAGCTTTTTTAGGCGGCATGATGAAGGTGACGCTTGCCGAAGGTGTTCAAAACTTCAGGAAATGGGTGTGAGTTCACCAGAGGTGGGCGCCAATGTTGGGGACTTGTTCTCAAATGCTAAGAATTAAGAACAAGGCAACATAAAAAGTGTCAAATGTTAAGCTCCTTCGTCCTTAAAAACATCATATTCCTTCGGATATAATTAATCTTGGACGAAGGTTACAAAGGAAAAGATTCTCATAAGATTGATTAACGGTTAAAAAAGAACACATACATAAAATACAAATAATGGCTTGAGTATTATCATCAACTTATCTTTATTGCCAAATTCATGAAAACAAATTACAAGTGTACCTTCGGATTGTTGGAAAGTAATGATGCAGACGTAATGAGAAAAAGCGTATGCCAAGTCAGCGTGAACAGTACGGGAGTGCTGTTCATCTATTTATAGGCACGGGACGCAGCCCGTGTAAAATTACATCGATGCCCTTTACATTTGATAATAACTTTATAGCAATCCTTTGAGGTTTAACTTGACTTTTCATCCTTAAGTCGGTTCCTCTTTTCCTTCGTCATGCCGAAGCTTTTCTGCACGTAGCTTCGTGATCGTCCTGTCTTTCGTCGTGATCGCTTTCCACCCCAGTCAAGCTTCGTCTTAACCATGCTCTTGTACACCCGCAACCTGACTCTGAAGATACCTGCTCACATGTTTCACTCGGAAAATATTGTCAAATCATGTTTTTGAGGAGCTTCGGAAGCCGAAGGCCCCCAACAACGGAGATTTCTGCGCATTCACCGGTGCACGAGGGGTCGCGTCAATTTTAGAAAAGGCTGGTTGTGAACATGTTAAGGTCGCAGCCCAGTCAGAATATATTTTCTCAGCTGGCGACACCAAGGATCCCTCGACCGAAGCTTCTTTACTAGGTGGAAGGTTTTACTCTGATGTTTGGATGAAGGGCAGTCGTGAGATGGCTGACGAAGTCATTAAAAAGAATGAAAAAGAATCTCACGACGCCCGAGAGGAGGCTAAACGAGCTGAAGAAGCTGCTGAACGCTTCATGATTATAGGTACTTTTAAGGTTTTTGCTTCGCTGTTCGTTTCTAGCTTTGAATTTTACCATCATATGCTTTATTGAAGCCGGCCTTTCACCACCACCGGAGCCATACAACCCCGAAGCTGACCCGGTTATGAAAGAGGCTTTGGATATAATGAAGATTGCTAACGAAGTCGTTGACAAAGTCGTCGATAGACTGTTACATGAAGCTGCTGAAAAATACTAAAGGAAGATTAATTTCGTGTGTGTTGGAGAATGTAATGCTTATGTATGGTTGCCGCCATATGTACGGAACAAACATCAAGTATTTGTATGTACATTAATGTAATATATCTCTTTGTGATGCATGAAATCTATATACATATCGTTTTGAGCCTTTGGCGAAAAAATACCTTTCCTTCTTTTCATGCTTCGCAAAGAGAATTTTCCTTATGCCACTGTTGACGAAGGTTGACCTCGTGTAGTACAATATGTCTACTGAAGGTACATGTTGTGCTATAGCACATTCTTTTGTGATTCGATAAGTATTTTTGAAGGAGCAATTTCCCTTCTTCTCCACGGCCTTTTGTTGATGCAAAATGATGTATGATGCGATGCTATGCGATGTGATATGATGGTATGATGCAAAATGATGTTTATGCCGAAGATAAAAAAACCCACACGAACACACATCCAGACTCTGCATCCCCTTAGGAACGACTTTGGAGTCTCTTCACCTTTTACTTAGGTGGTATTTCAGCTTTGCATCCCCTTAGGAACGACTTTTAAGCTAAGCTCTACATCCCCTTAGGAACAACTTTGGAGCTTCTTCACCTTTTACTTAGGTGGCATCTTAGCTCTGCATTCCCTTAGGAACGACTTTTGAGCTTCTTCACCTTTTACTTAGGTGGCATCTTAGCTCTGCATTCCCTTAGGAACAACTTTTGAGCTTTGGAACTTACTCTGTGCTCCCTTAGGAACGTCTTTGAAGCTTCAGAACTTGGTTTTGTCACACTCGATGGTGTAACCACAGGTTTATTACATCAATCTAAAGGTTAAACCTCCTTGTATTGTCTTTTACAATAGAAATATGAAAGCAGAAAATAGTAGAAGTGGAAACACATTAAGGCTTTCTTTTGGCCAAAACAATGTGCTAGCTTTAGACTGCTCCCGAAGGTCACGTTGTTGTTGAGGCCGAAGGTGCCCTTTTGGCTGCTGATAATGGTTTGGGCAGGCGCCATTAGTGGGGGTGGTGGTAATTGAGCCCAGGAGGTTTGGGAGTGACTTGCTGAAGCTACAGAAGCCGTAGGCTGTTGGTTGCCTACATATTCTGGGATGTATGGAGCAGTGCCGGTCCTGACATTTTAGAGGCCCGGAACAAGACTTATAATGGAGGCCCTTTGATAATATTAATTATTACACATAATTATAGTGCATATATATATATTGTTAATAAATATTTATGTATATTTGAAAACGTTGTTTATATTAAATACAAAGTAACTAAAATATAACATGGGGTATATATGTGTCCAGATGACTCAAAAGAAGGTTACCTCGAACAATGATCAAATTGATGTAATATGTTGTGAGATCAATCGATTATGTCATATTAGTTTCATGTTCGCTATGTAGGAAAAGACAAAAGCGTTGTCGTACCCAATGTCGTGTGTTGGCTACCGAGAGGAGAGGGCACGACCGCCTGTCTGTTTGTGACTGAGAGCCTAGGCAGATGGGCCTGAGACTAAGAAGTACTACTACTAGAATATAGAAATCAAAATTAATGGGTTACGTTTAATTCTTCTTGCTTGTTGTTACCGTGTTGTTGACTTATAATTAGATCTTTAAAAGTTTTGTAGAGCTAATAGACATATATATATATATATACAATATACGCTATATGGTTGTATATATATACTGTTATTTAGTAATTAAAGTGAGACCCCATTAATTTGGGGGCCCTGGTCGGGGGCACTGCTCGACCCCCGCCAGGGCCAGCACTGGTATGGAGAGTAGCACGAAGCAGTATGGAGGACTTGCTTCGGCTGATTCTGCCACGCCTCGGCTTCAGCAATTTCCTTTTGCTTCTGGATTGTGATCTGGCATGTCCTTGTTGTGTGGCCCTTGTCCTCGCCACATAAGAGATAGTACAACTTCCTGGGTTGATTACCAAACCTTCCTCCACTGAAGCTTCTTCCTCCTCTCCCTCTTAGGGCTGGTGGTCTATAAGAAGTCTGCTGCATGCTCGAAGGCTGTGAGTTATGATGGCTGCTCTGAGCATTATTGGCCCTTTCATCGTTGGCATTGGAGTTATGGATTGACCTAACATGCCTGGGATGAAGTCTTCCTTCGAAGCCCCTGGTCATTTTAGAAAACCTGTATGCTTCCTCCCTTCTTTGGAGGAACTCATTATCAGCCCGGATGTACTCGTCCATCTTCTGAAGTAGCTTCTCCAGGGTTTGTGGGGCTTCCTGGCAAAATATTGGGCTGTAGGTCCTGGCCGGAGCCCCTTGATCATGGCCTCAATGACAATTTCATTAGGCACTGTAGGCGCTTGTGCTCTCAAACGCAGGAATCTTCGGACATACGCCTGAAGGTACTCCTCATGTTCTTGAGTGCATTGAAACAAAGCCTGAGTAGTGACTGGCTTCGTCTAAAAGCCTTGGAAGCTAGTGACTAGCATATCCTTGAGCTTCTGCCATGATGTGATTGTCCCTGGCCGAAGGGAGGAATACCATGTCGGGGCCACGTTTCTGACTGCCATGACGAAGGACTTTTCCATGACAGCAGCGTTGCTCCCATACGAGGATATTGTTGCCTCGTAACTCATCAGAAATTGCTTTGGATCTGAGTGCCCATCATACATGGGCAACAGCGGTGGCTTGTAGGATCATGGCCACGGGGTAGCCTACAATTCTGCTGCCAGAGGAGAAGCATCATCAAAAGTAAAGTTACCATGATGAAAATCATCATACCATTCGTCTTCGTTGAATGAGCTCTCCTGACGAAGCTCCCTGTGTTGAGGCCTTCGGTCCTGGTCATCTTGAGTAAGATGACGCATCTCCTCAGCTGCGTCATCAATCTTCTTCTAAAGATCAGCCAGCTAAAGCATCTTCTCCTTTTTCCTTTGTACTTGCTGATGGATTGCCTCTAAATCCCTGATTTCCTAGTCAAGCTGCTCCTCTTGAAGAGTTGGGCTGGTGGCCTTTCTCTTTTGGCTCCTGGCCTCTCGCAAGGAGAGTGCGTCCTGATTTGTGTCCAGTGGTTGTAGGGCAGCCCCTAGCACCGTTGCCTTCTTTGGCGGCATGTCGAAGGTGAATGCTTGCCGAAGGTGGTGGAAGTGAGTTCACCGGAGGTGGGTGCCAATATTGGTCACTTGTTCTCAAATACTGTAAGTCAAGAACAAGGCAACACAATTGTTAATTGTAAGGGACCTTTGTCTTCCGAAGCATTATCTCCCCGTGGGTATAATACTCATTAGACGAAGGTCTAGAAGGACATACCTTCATCATTCAATAAGTAAACATGAAATACAAAGGAGTAAACATGATAACAGAATCTTAATAATTCATTTATTATTGTATTCCATGAAACATATAAGAATATCAACGATGTTAATATTACATTGATACCTTCGGCTTGCTCGAAGACGAGGGTGTCAGAGAGTAAAAAGTACCATCCAGTCCCTCGTACGGTGTTACTATTCATCTATTTATAGGCACAGGACACAGCCCGGGTAAAAGTACATTTATGTCCTCAATATTCACTTATGATTGTAATACAAGTCATTAAGGACTAAGTAGTCTTTTTCCCCTTTGGTCAGCATTATCATCATGCTTCATCTCTGTTATGAGCTGAAGGTGTCAATCTGGTGATAGCTTCGGCGTTTATTTTTATCATCCTTAGACCTGTCTTCATCTCGTATGCCTTCATCATGAGGAAAAGACTTGCATCCTAAAGACGAAGCCCCTTGTAATAGCTTATGCTGAAAACAAATGGTTAATTATGTTTTTGAGGACCTTCAGAAGAGGAAGGCCCCCAACACAAACCAAAGCAAATACAAAGAGTAGAAATGTAACTAATTTGCAATTTGTCAGATATGCATAAGTTACTTTGAAATGAAACAGTTTTAAACATATATGGTTGCTTTGATCTAGTTTAAGATTTTGGACCACATTTGCACCACTTAGCTTGTTTTTGCAAATCTTTTGGAAAATTCTTTTTAAATTCTTATGCAAATAGCCAATGGTATAAGAATATTATTTCAAAAAGCATTTTCAAGTTTTTGAAAATTCTCCCCCTGTTTCAAATGCTTTTCCTTTGGCTAAATAAAAAGCTCCTCCTGAAGTTCTCCCCTTAGCTGTCAAGAGGGTTTTTGCAATTTGAATAATCTCTCCCTCTTTTTGAAAAAGTTTTTAGAAAACAGGGTGGTGGTACGGTCCTTTTACTTTGAGCCTATTACTCTCTCCCCCTTTAGCATTAAGCGCCAAAAACAAAGAGAACTAGAGGCCTATTATTCTCTCCCCCTTTTGTAAAAGGATACGAATGAAAGTTCATGAGGAGGGCAAAGAATAAATGATACCGACAAAGTCGTAGTGGAAGCCTTGCCTTTTCTGAATACTTCATTTCCCTTTCAATATAAGACTAAGGATAGAAATACACTTGGAAGCACATTAGTCTTAGCTTTGGCACAAGAAGAATAAGAAATATGCATTTGTACCAAATGAAAGAGATATGATCAAAGGTATATAAATGAGCTATGTGTGCAAGATTTCAGTCAAAGTTCTGAGAATCTAAGATGTTTAGTTCATTCCTAAGCTTGCTAAAAGTCTTTTCATCCAGGGGCTTGGTGAATATATCGGCTAATTGGTTGTGGGTGCTAACATAAGCAATTTCGATATCCCCCTTTTGTTGGTGATCTCTAAAAAAGTGATACTGAATGTCTATGTGCTTAGTGCGGCTATGTTCAACGGGATTATCCGTCATGCGGATTGCACTCTCATTATCACATAGGAGAGGAACTTTGCTCAACTTGTAGCCATAGTCCCTAAGGGTTTGCCTCATATAGAGTAATTGTGCACAACAATGTCCTGCAGCAATATACTCGGCCTCGACGGTGGATAGAGCTAATGAGTTTTGTTTATTTGAAGCTCAAGACACCAGGGATCTTCCCAGAAACTGACAAGTCCCTGATGTGCTCATCCTATCAATTTTACATCCAGCATAATCGGTATCGGAATACCCTATGAGGCCAAAGGTAGATCCTTTGGGGTACCAAAGCCCAAACTTAGGAGTATAAACTAAATATCTCATGATTCTTTTCACGGCCTTAAGGTGAACTTTCTTAGGATTTGCCTGGAACCTTGCACACATACATACGAAAAGCATAATATCCGGGCGTGAAGCACATAAATAGAGTAAAGAACCTATCATCGACCGATATACCTTTTGATCTACGGATTTACCTCCTGTGTCGAGATCGAGATGCCCATTTGTTCCCATGGGAGTCTTGATGGGTTTGCCATTCTTCATTCCAAACTTGTTGAGTATATATTGAATGCATTTAGTTTGGCAAATGAAGGTGCACTCTTGGAGTTTCTTGATTTGGAATCCCAAGAAAATACTTCAACTCCCCCATCATAGACATCTCGAATTTCTGTATCATAATCCTACTGAACTCTTCACAAGATGACTTATTAGTAGACCAAAATATAATATCATCAACTAAAATTCGGCATATAAACAAGTCTTTAGTAATTGTTTTAGTGAAGACAGTAGGGTCAGCTTTACCAACTTTGAATCCATTAGTGATAAGAAAGTCTCTCAGGCATTCATACCATGCTCTTGGGGCTTGCTTGAGCCCATAAAGTGCCTTTGAGAGCTTATAAACATGTGTAGGATACTCACTATCTTCAAAGCCGGGAGGTTGCTCAACATACACCTCTTCCTTGATAGGGCCATTGAGGAAGGCACTTTTCACGTCCATTTGATACAACTTAAAGCCATTGTAAGTAGCATAGGCAAGTAATATACGAATTGACTAAGGCCTAGCTACGGGTGCATAGGTTTCATCGAAATCCAAACCTTCGACTTGTGAATATCCCTTGGCAACAAGTCGAGCTTTGTTCCTAGTCACCACACCATGCTCATCTTGTTTGTTGCGGAATAGGTGAAACCTGAAAATTATAAACTTTGAACATGCACTACACCTGGGGTTAGGGTTAAAAATAAATTCGAAGTGCGGAAGATCATTTGTCTTGCTATGAGTTGCTCAATCAATGCGGATAACTTTGGGAGCAAGCTCAAACAATATGAGCAAGGGAACTTTAGAGAGGAGAGGGAAGAAACAAATCAAGTGATGAAGATCAACACAAATGAACACAATGATTTGTTTCCGGAGGTTCGGTTCCAAAGAACCTACTCCCCGTTGAGGAGGCCACGAAGGCCAGGTCTATTCCAACCCTTTCCCTCTCTCAATCGGTCACTTAGACAGGTCGAGTGCTTCTTTTTAATCACACAGGTCACTAAGACCCCGCAAGGATCACCACACAATTAGGTGTCTCTTGCAAGCTTTACAAAGCAATTAAGAAGTTTAGGATGAGAAGAAGAAATCAACCAAGCAACAAGAGCAACAAAAGAAACACAAATCATCCTATCTCAAGTCACTAAGCACTTGATTTGATTTTGGAGCTTGGAGAGGATTTGATTCTTTGATTGTGTCTTTGGAGTCTATTCTTTTGCTCTAGTATTGAATGGAGAAGTTGCAATGCTTGGATGGCTTGAATGGTGGTGGTTGGGGGTATTTATAGCCCCAACCACTATTCCAGTCGTTGTTGTCGATGGGCACACCGGACAGTCCGGTGGTGCACCGGACACTCTACTGTTCATTGTTCGGTGAGTGCCACATCAGCCGACTGTTAGGGTTTGGAGCCGTTGACCGTTGAAGTCTTCTGTCCTCTTGCGGCATCGGACAATTCGGTGTGTTCTGACTTTGCAGACTGACTTCTGACTTCTGTGCTGCTGACTGCGCCGCAGTCAGCGCAGTCGACCTTTGGGCGAAGTTGACTGTTGCTGCATTGGCTCACCGGACATTCCGGTGGTGCACCGGACAGTCCGATGAATTATAGTGAATGAGCGCTAAGAAAACCCGAGAGTGACCAGTTCGCGAGGTGCTCAGCGAGGGCACCGGACAGTGTTCGGTGCACACCAGACAGTTTCCGGTGCGCCACTGGCTGCACCAGATCTTGTATGCTCCAAACTTTGTAGAATTCCCTCAAGTCATTTTCTCTGTATGTTTATGTGAACTTTATGCACCTGAGAAAAACATCCATTGGCAAACTAGTTAGTCCGTATGGTTTGTGATGGACGTCAAACACCAAAATCGATTATAGGAAATGTTGAGGCCATTTCCCTTTCAGAAAGTAGTTGCCCTAATGATAGACCTATGAGTTATGAGGAGATCTGTCATGGGAATATCAGATAGGATGAACAACTGACTGCTTGAGGAACTCCTGTGAATGACAAGGGATGCTTCAGTAATATTCAACTATGGAGCCAAAAGAGCGGCAATCTCCGCAAGGTGCAATCACATGGTCCCTGATAATAGTTAACACAACCACAGTCTTGAGATCATCCTCCATCGTTGCAAGCTTGTTATTCCATCCCACAATGCATGGCACGATAAATCTATGGGAGGTCTGTGAATCATTGATGTGTGGAGCTATCAACAATCTACCACCCAAGGAGTTGTCCCACGCTGGGCTTCCCTGCCTTCTAGTCGAACGTCATCGTTTGCACGACCGACGTCGACGAGGCTGACCAGCCATTGCACTAGAGCCCTCACCCAGACCGGCACCAACATCATCCGTCCGCTTTGGGTCCCCCAAATCAGCTAACAACACAAACATCGCCGATCTTTAGAATTAGCCAGGGAAGAAAGTCACTCCATGATTGCAGGCTTACAATGAGGGGGTTGGATATTAGGAAATAATCTATCCTAGGCCGAGGCCTTGATTGTAGAAATGGAGAGCTACGCCTGCGCCTCTACCCCGTTTCTCTTCATTGGATAGTTAAAGGATCGATGCCTAGTCTCTTCACAAGAAAAACACTTCACTAGGGAACGACACTGGAAGGCAAAACAATATATGTCCAGGCAACTAAAGCAACATTTGGCCATGGCCATCAGGACCGTTTGCCTGGCAGATTTTGCATTTTAGTGTTTCATAGCGACCCAAACCAAGCCGCACGGCGCGGTGCCTTCCTCCCGTCCACCCACGCAGGGACGACGACTGTGGCGGCGGAACTCTTCAGTGGGCGCTGGCGGGCGCGCGGCGGCTGCAGCCGGCGAGCGGCCGGGTTACGGCGGAGACTCAGGTGAGTTGGTCCATGTAGGGCCTCATGGCCCTTGGTAGGTTACGGCGGCCTGGGCCGAGAGACACGCGGTCTGCGGGTGCAGTTCAACGGATGCTGCGGGCGGAAGCGTTCTCCCGGCTAGCCGAGGTGACGACGGCGGCGTCCAACAGGGCTGGCCGGACGGTGCACGGCATTCAAGACCACATTGGTAATCGTTTCTGGGCTCGTTCGGATGTTGGGAGTTCAGATGATGAGCAGGTGGGGGTCGCTGGGGCTGACCAGGGGGCGCTGTGCGGGGGGGAGCCGGAGAACGGTTTCTCCCTCGGCGGTCTTGCGAGCTCGACGGGTGTTTCTTTGACTGCATTAAGCAATGCTGCCTTGGACCTTAATGGTTCGGCGGCGAGGAAGGTCATTGACGTGCTGGCCGCGAAGCTGGTGAAATCGCGGGGGTTGAGGCCGTGGGTGGGGCCGCTGCCTTCTCCTAGGCGATCGCCCCCCCGCACCCTTGGAGATGCTCTTGGTTCGGCTTCGATGGCGAGGCCCCGTCGGGCGGCGCGAGGTCTTCAGCGGGGACGGCCGCCGCCTTTGGTGAAGATGAACCGGCAGAATTTGAGTGGGCAGCGGGTGGAAAGGCAACTGGGGGCCCACAGAAGCCCATCTGGTAGGCCTCGTAAATCAAGTTTTAGCCCATGGCTGGATTCCGTTCTGATGGAAGGTGGGCCATTCAACACCATGGGGGCTAATTATGGCCCATCCGGCGGCGTTTGGAATGTGCCGAATATGCACGTAACGAGGGCGGTGGGTCTCCTTCCTGGGTTCACGGTCATTTGTTCAAGGTTGGGAACTAGGGTTAGCCACTGCCCTGCTCCACGTTCCAGGTCTCTGGTACTCGCGGCGACATCCTTCTCTTTCGCGGACGTGGTGCGCGGAGGTATGGAGAAAGGGGACGACATTCGGGGGAGTGGCAGGGCTGAGCCACCTAGGGGCTCCAGCCAAGGGAACGCCATGGGGAGGGGGCGTTTTGCCCCTCCACGTGGGGGATTCCACCCCGGGAGAGGGGGATTTGGAGCTCGTGGCGGCTTTGGGAATCGGTTTCAGGGCAACAGCAAGACCTGGAACCGGTTTGGCGGCGGACATGGCGGCTCTGGCTCTGGCCAGGGGCCGTGCGGCGATGCGGTGCCCTTGGGGGCCGGCTCCAGAAGAGGTAAAGAAATGGTGCAGGGGCAGGCGCGACTGGGTTTGGTGGCTGGATCCATGGCGGCTGAGCTACAGGTGCCGGGCCCAAACAAGGGGGATGCTATTGAAGTTGGCCTACTGCAACAGGTTGTTTCCTCGCTGCAGGAAGCTAAGAAAGATGGGAGGGCTGATGTCTCGTTGCCCGAGCTGCTTAGGGCGTTGCTGGAGAAGGTCGAGGACAAAGGTAAATCACGGATTACTTCGGAGACTTCTTCTCTGGTTGAGCCTAATATGGGTGATGGGGCCAGTCAGATTAGTGGAGGGGCAGGGGCAGAGGTGCCGGAGGGTTCGATCAAAGGGGGAAGCCGGTAGAATGCAGCTAAGGCCTATTGCCATAGATGTCGGTCTAAGGGACACTACTTGGCGGATTGTAAGGAGGAATTTTTATGTGAGGTCTGTGACAGTGTGGATCATCCTAAGAGTAGGTGCCTGGTTTTTAATCATCTCAAGCAGAGACCCGGATGCATCTATCTCAATGGATTTGCGGCTGTGGGGCTGGGTTTTTTCCATATTCCAGTGACTGTCAAGAATCCGGCAAAGAGGGAGGGCCTTGATGCAGTGATCAGAGTTACCAAGGGCGAGCTTACTGAGGTCGAAGTTGCTACTGAACTGAAGCACCTAATACCTGGGACACAGGATTGGAAGGTGCAAATGGTTCAGTCTAATGTGTTCCGGACAGCCTTTCCCTCCACAACTGAGTTACAACGGCTGGTGGAATGGGGAACGGTTCACTCAAAGAAGAAAGGGGTTCTTTTTCACTTTGAGGAAAAGCAATCGGAAAAGTCGTGCAAGGTGGTGAACAGCTACTGGGTGCAGGTAATGGGGATACCGTTGGCGTATCGTACTTTCCCAACTATTTGGGTAGTGGGCAGTCTGCTGGGTACATCAATTGATGTGGACATGAAACACACCAGGCAATTTGAGGTTGGTAGAGTCCAAGTTATGATTCTTGATGCTAATCTTATTCCCAGCACGGTGGAGGTGGTCATTGGGGAGGAAGTATACCTTCTGTCCTTCCGCGTTGAAGATGGGAATGGGGGGCTTCTGCCTGAGACTGATAATGTTGAGAGGGGGTTCAATGATGATGATGATGACCTGTTGGGGGATGATGATGGCGATGATCTTAATGGGGTTGGTCCTGGTCAGCTTGGTAAGATGGGTGATCGGGCTCCAGCTGCTGGTACTGGGGGATCATTTACCCATCAATCCAAGACTGGAACTGCTCAGGGGGCGGCTTTGGATGAGGAAGGTGGAATGGGATTTGTGGCAGTGTCGGGTGGGCAGCAAGTGGCTCAAGACGGGGCAGTGGAACCGTATCAAAGCGAGTCCTGCAGCGCTCAAGAGTTGGCTGCCATTCCTGAAATGCTGGCGGGTAGCAAGTCCACCCGGTCTAGCAAAAGAAGGGGCGCGTCAATGGACGAATCAACTCTGGAGCGGGCGGAAAGGCTTAAGGCGCGACTGAATGAAGGTAACTCTAAGTGTATTTTTGCTTTAACTTCAAGGCAAGTTGCGTCTCACTTAAATACTGTTGGGTTTTTGTTGGGTGATGATAGTCATGGGGTTGACATTGTTATGTCTAAACTGCGGGCTAGTCATGTGGGATCTGTCCGGGATCAAGGGGGGTTCGGGACTGTTTCGAGGAACCGTTAGAATCAGAAGAAAGGGAAATGGCAGTGGAGGAAACGCTAGATAGGTTGCTATTGAAAGACCTATGTGGGGAGCTCACTGAGGGGGTGTTGGAACCGATCTTAGATAAAGATAAGATTGAGGTTCCATCTGCCTCATCTACCAGGAAATCAAAAACTGGGGGTGGGGGTGGACGTGTTAGGGGTAAAGGAAGAAGGAAATCCCATTGTATCAAGAATCCAAGATGAAGGGAATCTTTTGGAATGCAAACGGGTTTAGAGACCCTGCGAAACACAGATTTGTGTCGGATTTAACCAAGCAACATAATCTCAGTTTTATAGCTATTTCAGAAACCTGTAGAAGGGATTTTACTGACCCCTTCCTAAAAAACCTAAGTGCGGGGAAGAATTTCCTATGGCACGTTAAGGAATCCAATGGAAGGTCAGGTGGAATCCTAATGGGTATTGATTTACAGGTTTTTGATATTGGGGCTATAGAGGATGGGGATTTTTTTGTCAAATTCCACCTAATTACTAAGGGGGATAATTTTAAATGGGCTCTGGTGTGTGTTTATGGCCCGGCGCAGGAGGACTGCAAAGTGCGGTTTTTGACGGAGCTGGCCAACTTGGGAGCTAGGGAAAGATTGCCCATTCTTATTGGGGGGATTTTAATATCCTAAGAAACCCAAAAGAAAAGAATAAACCCAACTTTAATCCTAGATGGCCGTTTTTGTTTAATGCCGTCATTGAAGGCCGGAACCTCCGTGAACTGGACATAACGGGCCAGCAGTTTACCTGGGCGAATGCACTGGCTAATTCGACTTTCGAAAAGCTGGATCGTATTCTTATGTCCACAGATTGGGAGCTGCATTTCCCGCGTGCCACCACGGTGGCGTGTAATAGAGACCTTTCGGACCATACCCCTCTCTTGCTGGACACGGGTGATGGTGGGGGCTCCTCGCGGCAGCAAGAATTCAAGTTTGAGCTTGGATGGTTGTTGAGAGAAGGCTTCACGGAGATGGTAACGGAGGTTTGGGAAAATGAGAATGGTGGAAGCAATGCTCTTGAAAGGTGGCAGGCCCGTGTTAGGAGAGTGCGCCAATTCTTGAGGGGCTGGGCTAAAAATGTGGGGGGCCATAATAAGAAGGAGAAACAAGATATCCTCGATAGATTAGATGCTCTGGATAAGAAGGCGGAGCACACTCTTCTATCCAGTCGGAGATGGATTATAAAAACGTCTTAAAGAAAAGACTGGTGGATATGCTCCGGGAGGAGGAACTGAAGTGGTACTAAAGAGCTAAAGCGAAAAATCTGCTTCAGGGAGACGCAAATACTCAATACTTCCACCACCTGGCTAATGGGAGACATAGGAAAACTAGAATTTTTAAGCTTCAGGATGGTAACAATGTTATCGAGGGAGATGAGAATCTTAAGCGACATATCACTTCTTATTATAAAGATCTCTTTGGACCACCTGAAGCCTCACATATCACTCTGGATGATTCTATTAGAGGGGATATTTCTCAGGTTTCGGTGGAAGAAAACCAAAGGCTCACTAGTAGGTTCTCTGAAGAGGAAGTTAAGGCCGCACTCTTCCAGATGGAAAATAACAAGGCCCTGGGCCCTGATGGGTTTCCAGCTGAGTTTTGGCAGGTGTTCTGGGATGTTATTAAGAAGGATTTGATGGCTATGTTCGACAGCTTTTATGATGGCTTGCTTCCTATTCATAGTATTAACTTCGGGACAATCATCTTAATTCCCAAAAGTTCGGAAGTGAGTTCCATCCAGCAGTATAGACCTATCTGTTTGCTTAACGTGAGCTTCAAGATTTTTACTAAGGTGCTTGCTAATAGGTTGACTACTGTAGCCAATAAGGTCATTAGTCCCACGCAGTCAGCTTTCCTTCCTGGTAGGAATATTATGGAGGGAGTGGTGGTCCTCCACGAGACCCTTCACGAACTTCATAGGAGGCAGCAGGATGGGGTTGTTTTTAAGATTGACTTCGAAAAAGCGTATGACAAGGTTAAGTGGCCGTTTGTCAGACAAACTCTTCGAATGAAGGGATTCGATGATAAATGGTGTGCCTGGGTGGACGCTATTATGAAGAAAGGTCATGTAGCCATTAAAGTTAATAATTGCACGGGGAATACTTTTGAGACTAAGAAGGGACTGCGTCAGGGCGACCCGTTGTCTCCGATTCTTTTCAATATAGTGGTTGACATGTTGGCTATTATTGTGAAAAGGGCTGTGTGGAACAATTTGGTGAGAGGGGTGGTTCCGCATCTGGTAGATGATGGTTTGTCCATTTTACAGTACGCTGATGACACAGTGCTGTTCATGGATCATGACCCGGTGAAGGCCGCAAATATGAAAATGATCCTCTGTGCCTTTGAGCAGGTGTCTAGGCTTAAAATTAACTTTCACAAAAGTGAGATTTATTGCTTCGGTAAGGCCAAGGAAGAGGAGGGTGCGTACTCTGGGCTTTTTGGTTGCAAAGCTGGGGGATTTCCTTTTAAGTATTTAGGAATTCCTATGAATGTTAGAAAGCTCTTGAATGCGGACTGGAGGGTTATTGAAGAAAGGTTTGAGAAGAAGCTGAGTAATTGGAAAAGTAAGCACTTGTCGGTTGGTGGTAGATTGATTTTGATTGAGTCCGTTCTTACTAGTATTGCTCTTTTTATGCTTTCATTCTTTGAAGCTCCAAGAGGGGTGCTAGAGAAGCTCAATTACTTCCGTTCTCGGTTCTTTTGGCAGGCTGATAACCACAAGAAAAAATACTGGTTGGTCAGGTGGAATATTATCTGTCAGCCTAAGGACCAAGGGGGGCTTGGGGTGAAAAATCTGGGTGTTCAGAATCAATGCCTTCTGAGCAAATGGCTTTTTAAGCTCATCAATGAGGAAGGGACGTGACAAACTATGTTAAAACACAAGTACTTAAAGGACCTACCCATTGGGGCGGTGGACAGAAAACCGGGCGATTCCCAATTTTGGTCAGGTCTAATGAAAGTCAAACATAAGTTCCTGGACTTCATTAGGTTCAGGATCAATAATGGAACCAATACCAGATTTTGGGAGGACCGTTGGGTGGGCAATTTCAAGCTTAAAGATCGTTTCCCTTCTTTGTATAATCTGACTAGGAAAAAAGGGAGTTCGGTGGCTGACGTTTTCAGGTCAGTTCCGCTGAATGTTTCTTTTAGGCGAGGTTTGACGGGGGTGAACCTTGAGGCTTGGTTTAGATTGGTGTCGCTGGTGGTGGCAGTTCAGGTCAATAGTGCGAAAGATGTGGGTGAGTGGGATTTACACCAGAATAAGAAGTTCTCGGTTAATTCCATGTATCTGGCGCTTATGTCCAATGGTCTTATAAGACAAAATAATCCTCTCTGGAGATTGAAGTTACCGCTTAAAATTAAGGTTTTTCTGTGGTATCTTGGTAGGGGGGTCATTCTGACTAAAGATAACTTGACGCGTAGGAACTGGAAGGGGAATAAGCTTTGTGTGTTTTGCTCTAATAGTGAAACGATTAGACACTTGTTCTTTGAGTGTCACTTCGCTCGTTTCATTTGGAGGGCGCTGTTAGCCGCTTTCGGTTTGCCGACCCCTCGGGATATGGAGCATGTTGCTGGGAATTGGTTGATGAGTTTCAGTAAACATGACAAATCCCTGATTATGACGGGGGTGGCGGCAATGATTTGGGCTCTATGGCTTAGCAGGAATGAGGTGGTTTTTGATCACGATATCCCGAAAACTTATATGCAGGTAATCTACAGGGGAACCTACTGGTGCCGTTCCTGGGCGCTGCTTCAAAGGCATGAAGCTGCAAAGGAGAAGCTAGTCCAGGCTTGCAGACATCTGGAGAAAGTGGTGATGATGGTGTTTGCGCATAATGGATGGCGTTTCTCCAATCACATTAATCTGTAGCTTTTTGATGTCTTTGAAGCCCTGCGTGGTTTCCCCTTGTTTCAGTTTCATGTGTGCTTAGCTATGGTGTTCGTGTGGATGCTGTTTATGTAGCTGTTGGCTCGGACCCTCTACAGAGGAGAAGGCCGGAACTATTTTTCCATTATCTAAAAAAGAGGCATGTTCCACATTTAGACGAAATCTCCTCGCGCTACGGGATTCCACCAGCCTCCATCCATTATCAACATCAGCACTCTCACTGCACTTCTGGCAAAAAATAGGACACCAAACTTGTTGCCCTGAAGATTTCACACGTAACAAACCCTCAGGCATGCTAATTTTGCTATAGGGTGCCACAGTGTCCACGACATTCTGCTTCGCGACAAGAACGTCCCGGAAGGAAGGGCACAAATAAATGACATACTTCACCCTATCAATCACTGGACTGGTATCACGCTAGCGACCTTACTTGGAATGGCCATGGTGGACGCAGGGAACCTCCCTAGAGAACAAGGAGGAGGGGGGACCAATAGTGAGGAGGACTAGAACGCTTCCGCGGTTGAGTGGGTGACCGCTGGACCCGAGGTGGGTGTCGACGCGGCAAGGCGGGGAAAGGAAGCGCCGAGGAGGGAAAGGTCGCCACCAGCGAGGGAGGGCTGGGAGCGGAGGAGTCGGGGTCCATTGCTCCTGTACAATTGCAACTTTTGTCTCATATTGGGTGAAATCAACTTAGAGGCATATCAACTTAAATTAGTTAAGGGGCTTGCTTGTTGTGAAATAGAGCTAGAGAAATAAATTGCATTAACGCCACCTTTAATACTATTGTAACACTCTACTTTTGTATGGCATAAAACCACCATGATTTCACAAACTCATGTTACAAGTTTTGGAGAGTAATTTGAAATTTCCCTTTTAACATGGGATTACATATTTTCACAATCAAGGAAAAGGGGAAATTATTTTTTGTATAAAATTTTTCACCAAGAAACGAGCCAAAACTTTACCAAAGCGTTCTTCTTATAATTCCTGGTTTTTTAATAGTTTTGAAGCGATTTGGATTTTATTTGAATTGAATTTGAAAAAACCAAACTTAAATTCAAATACAAAAAATAGAAAAAAAACGATAAAATAATACAACTGGACACCCCAAAGACATTCTGCCCAACATACCGTATTACCGCGCGCCCCGCGCTCTTCCCCCTCCACCTCTCATTGACACGCGGACTCTACCTGTCATCACGTCTTCCTCACACATCGGGTCCGAGCAACTGATATCTACCCGTCAGTAGGGTTAGAGCAACTCCAAAAAATGTATAAACAAACTTTAAAATAGATATTAGTAAAAAATAGTAGTTTTTCTTACTCCAACAGCTCCCTCATTCTTTTTCCAAAAAATTAGCGTCCTACATCTACAGCCTCCTCCCCCTCATATTTTGGTGTGTTCCATCCCTCCCCAATCCATTCTTCAACATATCAGATCATCCACAACCTCTCGACGACTATACAAATTGCGTCACATGTCACATTTAAAGGAACTGTTAGAGTACTCATTATAATTTTCTCTTAAAACTTTTTAGTCTACTCTTAATAATCAGTTTTGGTACAATTTTTAACATTCTTTTAGAGTTGCTCTTAAAACATTCGTTTCGCTTATTAGTCCTTATTTATATACTTAGTTTTATAATTAAATTATATTTAATATTTCAATGTAACATCTAAATGTGACAGTGATTACTAAAGTACTTATTTGATTCGGTGAATTTTTGGAAAAGCCCTCCGGTTTTGTAATTTTCACTCAAACCCCAGCATCTCCTCCCAGCGGGCAGCACCTAACCCGTCACGAGCGCACCGCCGCACGTTCCGGATTCCCCACCGCCGCCGCGATCCCGACCGGAGCCCTAATTCCAAGGGGTAAACGATGAGGCCGCACGCGGTGGGGACGGGCGGCGGTGGCGTGGGGAGGCGGAAGGCGGGGGCCGCCGCTGCTGCCGCAAGCCGGGAGTGGATGGTGGTGCCGGCGTCGGGTCCGGCTCGGGTGGAGGAAGCCGGGAAGCACGCGGTGATGGCGCGTACAGGGCTTCCCGCGCGCGATCTCAGGGTACTCGACCCGTTACTCTCGTACCCGTCCACGATCCTGGGCCGCGAGCGCGCCATCGTCGTCAACCTGGAGCGCGTCAAAGCCCTGATCACAGCCACAGAGGTGCTGCTTCCAAACACCAAGGATCCCGCCTTCGCGCGCTTCGTCCGCGACCTCCAGACCCGTGTCCTCGCATCTTCGTCGGACCAGGTAATGTTTTCTACTACTTCGTTATTAATTGTCTGGTATTGCTCCCTTAGGAATTGCTCCCCTAGTCCCAAAAGGAATGTAATTCTTGTTTTAAACCCTGTCAATTTCTTAAGTATATAGAGAATGGTATCGACAGTTTAATCTCAAAAAAGGTTTGCTATACAGAAATATATTCTACAATTACTTTATTGATACAGTACTTATTTGGTACTAGAAATGTTAGCATTTTTTTATAAACCTGGTCAAACCTAAAATTCTTTGGCTTCTTAAAGACGGAGATTTGCGTTCTGGCACAGAGGGAGTACTCTCTACGTTTCAACTTAGATTTAGTTTTGTTCAAAGTCTAACGTTTCTAACTCTGACCAAATAATATTAAATAAATGCACTATCAAGATAAATTTCATGGTGTATCTAATTAAACTTGTTAGATGTTGTAGGTGTTTCTGCATTTTTCGATAAACTTGGTCAAAGGTAGAGATGTCTGACTTAGGATAAAGTTAAAACAGACTTAAAATTTGGTAAGGGAGTAGGAATTATGGTATGAAATTTCTTAGTATGTGTGCAGGGCACTGTACTGGACAGTCTTGTTTTGAAGTTTGGTCACATTACCCGGATTATGCAATGGGTGGATATATTGTTCAAAGTGGAGAAAACCATATGTTCGAAGATAAAAACACCGTGATAATATTTCTATGTTTTGATCACTTAATGCTATTTTAAGATATTGCAATCAGGGGATGTATCATGGGAGGAGTTTATACAATTGGAGGATATATCACTAAATCGTTTCCCCCTTTATCTATTAGGCAGCTGAGTTCACTGACATGGAAGGTGAATCATCTAATGTTGCTTCACCATTTCCCCTACCAAGTGCATCCAAAGGACGTGAAATGGAGATGACTAAGAAGACTACTGCTGTTGTGCCTGAGATGACTAGTAGCAGCAGTATGCCCAATTTAGCTATTGCAAAAGATGGAAACACCAATGTTTTGCCTTTCGAATTTCGAGCTCTTGAAGTGTGCCTTGAGTCAGCCTGCAGATCTTTGGAAGATGAAGTATGTGCTTGCATCTGGAATTGTTTGTCTGGTTATATCCTGGCTATCTTGCTGCAATTGAATTTATATCTCTAACAAGCTGCATTCAATGCTTTAGCTTGCTTTCATTCATTATATAGGGTGTTTAGGAACTACATCATTGTTGTTCTTAGGTCCCGTCAGGTTTGAGGGACTGAAGGATTAGTCCCTAAATTGCCAAACGGTGGGACTAAAACAGGGACTAAACTGCTTTAGTTCCTAGCCCTTCAAGGGATGACTAAAAAGGACTAAAAGTTGAAGAATTAAACCCTAACCCTAACTCAGGGTTGGGACTTGTAGTAATAGACTCAGGTTATTGGGCGTGGCCCATTAAACAGGGGTATAACCGTAATTACAAGGGGCTAACCCCAAAACCCTAAATAGGTACTCTAACACCCCCTGCAGTCTCAACTCTATCCTGTACAGATGTTGATATTGGATCGAAAATTGGCGAATACACTGGACGGTAGCCCCTTGGTGAAGATGTTGGCGTACTGCAGCGTGGTGGGGACACTGAGAACCCGTATGTCACCGACAGCGACATGTTCGTGGACGAAGTGCAGGTCGATCTCCACGTGCTTCGTGCGCTGATGTTGCACGGGATTGGTGGAGAAGTAGACCGCGTTGGCGTTGTCGCAGTAGACGAGGGTGGCATGCTGAAGGGGGATGTGGAGCTCCTGGAGAAGCTGGCGCAGCCAGGAGGCCTCTGCCACGCCGTTGGCCACAACGCAGTACTTAGCCTCAGCATTGGAGCAGGAGACGACGGGATGCCGCTTAGCGGCCCAGGAGACGAGGTTGGCGCCCAGGAACATGGCAAAACCCAGAAGTGGACCCGCGCGTGTCAGGACAACCGACTCAATCAGCGTCGGTGTAGACCATGAGCTCCGATGTCGAGGAGGGTCGGAGTAGAAGGCCATAGTCGAGGGAGCCACAGAGGTAGCGCAGGATCTGCTTGAGAGCGGTGTGGTGGGGCTCCCTCGGGGTGTGCATGTGCAGGCACACATGGACGACTTAGGCGATGTCGAGCCTGGAGAAGGTCAAGTACTGGAGGGTGTCGGTCAGGCTTCGGTAGGACGTCGCGTCGGTGACTAGGGACCTGTCGTCCTCAGAGAGCTTCGCCTGAGTGTCGATAGGTGTGGAGCAGGGCTTGCAGTCGGACATGCCAGCCCGCTCCAGGACATTGATGGCGTACTAGCGCTGGTGGAGGAAGAGACCCTGAGGCTGGCGCTCAGCGGTGATGCCGAGGAAGTGGTGATGCGGCCCGAGGTCCTTCATCGCGAACTCCCGCTGAAGGGCACCGATCGTTCGCTGTAGAAGGTCGGCGGTGGATGCTGTGAGCACAATGTCGTTGATGTAGAGCAGGAGGTAGACGATGTCGTCGCCGCGCCGGTAGATGAACAGGGATGTGTCTGACTTGGCCTCGACGAAGCCGATGGAGGCTAGGTAGGAGGCGAAGCGACTGTACCAGGCCCGCGACGCTTGCTTGAGGTCGTACAATGAGCGGTTCAGCCAATGTACCAGATCCAGACGCGTGAAGTCGACGGTGGGCTGGCTGCAGCAGAGTCTCCGTCAGAGTGCCGTGGAGGAAGGTATTCTAGACATCGAGCTGATAAATCGCCCAGTCCCGGGAGATGGCGAGGGTGAGAACGACCCGGACAGTGGCGAACTTGACGACGGAGTTGAAAGTCTCATCGTAGTCAACTCCGGGGCGCTGGGTGAAGCCTCGAAGGACCCAATAGGCCTTGTAGCGGTAGAGGGAGCCATCCAAGGTCAGCTTGTGGCAAAAAATCCACTTGCCGGTGACCATGTTGGTGTCTGGTGGACGGTTGGACGCGTCACTAGGTCCCAGGTGTGGTTGGCCAGGAGGGCCGCATACTCCTCCATAGGGCGACGCTAGTGGGGGTCGGTGTGGGCGGTGCGAACGGAGGAGGGAACCGAGGAGGCGTTCGGAGGAGTGTCAGCCGTCAGGATCAGCTGGTCGGCGAGGCAGAGAATGCCGGCTGCGCGACTAGTCGCCATCGGGTGGATGTGCCTGGGGTCGCGGTGGATGGCTACCGGGTGGTACACGGGAGGCTCGATGTGGGCTGGTGGGTCATCAGGAGCCGAGGTAGTGGCCCGCTCGCGGCGGTAGATGAGGGCGGGGTCCGTGAAGCGAGCCGCGCTCGTCGACGGGGCCGGTTCTGCGGGGGCCGAGGGAGTGGCCCGCATGCGCCGGTGGTAGACGAGGGCAGGGTCGGCGAAGCGGGCCGCACTCGTCGTCGAGGCCGTGCATGGTGTGGAAGGGGTCGACGGGGTCGTGCGTGGCGTAGGTAGAGGCGCAGGCGGGGTCGACGGGGCTGCGCTTGGCGCGGGTGTAGGCGCGATCCGTGGCGTCTGGGCCACGCATGGCACAGGTAGAGACGCGAGCGGATCAGACTCATGGAGGGAGCCAAGATCGGTAGGTGGGGAGGAGCCAGCAAGGGGAAAGTCATCTTCGTCAAAAACAACATGACAAGAGATGATGATGGGATGGGAGAGGAGGTCAAGGCAACAATACCCCTTGTGGTCAGGAGAGTAACTGAGGAAAAGGCAACGAGTGGAGCGGGAAGATAGCTTGTGAAGAGCAGTGGCGGAGGTGTTGGGATAGCAGGCACAACCAAAGACACGAAGGTGGTCATAGGAGGGGGCTGTGCCATACATGACAAAGTGGGGAGTGGGGTGGCTCACCGCCTTCGAAGAGAGGCGGTTGAGGAGATGGGTAGCGGTGTTCAGGGCCTCTGCCCAGTAGCTGGTAGGGTGAGACGCCTGAAAGAGGAGACAACAGATCATGTTGGTGGTGGTGCGAATGATACGTTCGACCCGGCCATTCTAGGGAGAAGTGTAAGGGCACGAAAGGCGCAACTGAACGTCGTGGGAGAGGAAGGAGCGAGAGGCGGTGTTGTTGAACTCTCGGCCATTGTCACACTGCAGGGCATGAACCGGGCGACATAATTGGGTGGAGACCCAGGCGAAGAAGTGGGTAAGGGTGGAAAAAATGTATCAGACTTTAGACGCAAAGGAAAGGTCCAAAGAAAGTGAGAGAAGTCATCCAGAATGACCAGGTAGTATTTGTAACAAGAAAGGTTCAGGACAGGAAAGGTCCAGAGATCACAATGAACTGGATCGAAGGCCTGAGCAGCCCTGGACGTGGAAGTGGGAAAAGGAAGACGAGAGTGGCGGCCGTGCTAGCAAGCATAACAGAGATGTCCAGAGGACCCTGACTGCAAGAGATATTGGAGCGGCTGGAGAGTTGGGACATCACATCAGGTCCAGGGAAATATTGGCGACGATGCCTAATGGCGGAGGTGGTGGTGGCAGTAAGAGCATGGGGGGAGGATACACCGGTAGTGGAAGTGGAGGGCAAGTGAATGGAGTAGAGGGGCCGGAGCTGTCACAACGAGCGAGCACGACACGAGTGGGAAGGTGGCTTATGGTGAGCCCAGGGATCGAACTCCATAGAACAGTGGTTGTCGCTAGTGAAGCGATGTACCGAGAGAAGGGGATAACTCAGATGGGGAGCAACAAGAACGTTGTTAAGGTAGAAGGGTCCCCACCACGATAGAGGGAGGATGTGAGGGGTGAGGAGGATGGGAGTGAGATAGCGAGCTAGTGGTAGGGGTGGTGTGGGATGAGGCTCCAGAGTCGACCACCAAATCGGTGGGAGAGGGAGGGGGTGGCGAAGGCACGGTGTATGAGGAGAGAGCCAAGGGAGGGGAGGGAGACAACAAGGTCTCGATCGTCAGGGAGGTAAGCACAGCTCTGGAAAAAACAAGTGGCCTAGTCACGCGGCGGCCTGCCTAAGGGTAGAGCTCGACGCAGTCATGAAGGACACGATTCATGACCTGATCGAGGGCCACGAAGGTGCCCCGAATAATCTAACCGTCGTGAAGGGTGACACGCACAGCGGTCGCAGCGAGATTGGGCGAAGTAGGGAGGGGGTGGCACTCGAAGCCAGAGCAAAGCCAGGGCCTCCGTCGGCAGGAGGTGGGGAGGCCGAGCCACTGGGGGCTGCTGTAGGACCACCATGGCCTAGTGCAGGCGACGCTCCGGCGAGGGGAAAGGGCCCCATCGTGGGCGGATGAGAGGCAAAAGGGCCCCATCTCGACCGGGCCGCGACCAGTACGGAAGGGGATGTCCGGTCGCGCCCGACCAGCGAAAGGGAGCTACTCGGCGGCCTGCGACGACAAGACTAGTGGGGCGGCGCACTGTGGATGCAGGGAGAGCGCGGATCGCTGCCAGCGCGGGTGTAGGAAATAGGGCGGGCTGCGCAGCAGGGTAAGGAAGGGGGCTGGTCTCCGACGCGCTGGGGAAGAGTAACGCCCGGGTCAGTGTGGTCACGGCGGCCATGAGAGAGGTGGTCGTGCACATGAAGGAGAAGAGGCTCGGCGGCACAGAAGGGTGGCGTCGGATGAGGGCCGACGGCAGATCCGGCGGCAGGATGCCTTAGCGGCGGCGGCTCGGGCCCCGCGCGGGTGGGTCGGCGGGGGAGGTCGGCGGCCTGCACTGGAGGAAGGCCGGCGGCGAGGTGCCTCAGCGGCGGCAGCTTGGGCCCCGCGCAGGGGGACGACGGGGGGAGATCGCGAGCTAGGGAGAGGCCTGGCAGGTCGACGGTCGGCGGTGGCTCGGCCTAGTCCGCGCAGGGGGTGGGCGAAGACGCGCGCCTTTAAGGGCCCTGGCGGGTCGGCAGCCGACGGCAGAGGTGAACCAGGGGGTGGCTGCTGCCGGCCTTGCGCCTGCAACTGAGGTTGGACAGGGAAGCTGACGGCCGTGTGGGAGAGAGAAACTGGCTCTGGTACCAAGTTGGAGAATGAAACCCTAACCCTAACTCGGGGTTGGGACTTGTATTAATAGACTCAGGTTATTGGGCCTGACCCATTACACAGTGGTATAACCGTAATTAATCGCAACTAAACCATATTAATTGCACCTTTTGCTCCTCATTTATTTCAGTTGCACTAATGGTGAGAGAATGTTAAGATGCATTTTGTCTTCTTATGAGTCATTTCATGCATTCTGAATACTTTTAGTCCCTAGAACCAAACATGATAGAGACTAAACTCTAGTCTCTGGACTAAAGGAGCCAAACATGCCCTTAGAATATTTACTAATCTCTTCAGACATGTTTGTGTGTGTCCGGGGGGGGGGGGGGTCGTGGCCGTCTTGTTAAATGTCTGATGGCCTGGTTTGTCATAAATGTGGATAGAGGGTCATCTTAAACGTGAATTATACTTGTGGAAGCCGCCTATTTGGAATACTTCTGTCCTTTATTCACTATGTTTTCTATAGTATGTTTCAGATATTTAAGCTTATGGAGTAGTTTTAAGATTGCTAAGTAGTTCTCGGCTTCTCGCAAGTAAACAAACATAGCTTCCTTACATATTCTCGTGCTGACTAACATCACTTCTTTTTTTCTTCTCTTCCATAGACTTCTACTCTGGAGCAAGAGGCATATCCAGCATTAGATGAGCTGACATCAAAGATCAGCACATTAAACCTTGAACGAGTTAGGCAAATCAAGAGTCGTCTGGTTGCGATATCTGGTCGAGTACAGAAGGTAGTCAATTGAAACTATTTGGTCTGCTTTGTGCCAATCTTCTTTCAGATTTGTCAATGCTGGTCTTTGTTGCTAATTGTACTATCCTATATATGTTTCTTTTATGGTGAGATAAATGAGGGGTGTCTGGTGCTTACATACCATCAAACATATTATGCTGTTAAATGCTACTTCTGTCAAATACGATGTGGTGTCCACTTCAATTTCCTTGCAAGAAACTTGATTTACTAATCTAGTTTTCTCTTGTGAAAACATTATACTCTGCAAGGTGAGGGATGAGCTAGAGCATTTACTGGATGATGAAATGGATATGGCTGAAATGTACTTGACAGAGAAGCTTACTCAACAAGAAATTAGTGAGGCTTCATCTAGAGCTGAGGTTGATGATCCATCTCAAACAGAAGAGGATAGGCAAGTATCATAACAAGATATTTTTTATTTTTCTTTGACCCATTTTTGCTGCCCGCGCCCACCTCTTCCCCCTTTGTTGGTCTCCCGCAGCCTCCCTTGGCTGGCGAGCCCACCCCATCATCCTCTCCTCGCTTCTCGGAGATCGACGACTTCTTGCCGCACTCGCTCAACTGGCCGCAGGCAACGATGGTCACCTTTGCCGCTGTCACGGTGCCTACTACCTTCCTCCAGCGCCTCCCCTCTCCACGGACCATGTCTCTTGTGCTCCCTTCGCCGGACAGACTGCCCATCCCTGTGTCACCCGCCCTTCACTCCCTCCCACCCTCGCCGCCATCCACGCAGGAACCTGTGACATGGGTGTATACTCCTTCGTATGTCGCAATGTTGACGACGAGTGGACTGCCAACAACACTTCAACGAGATAGAGGCCTCTGTCGCCACCGCCTACAAGCTTCAGCGCCGCTATTCCACTCCTCACGATAATCGACGTATTCTCGACCGTGGGCCGCGCCATCGCGTCCCGCCCGCGTGCGGCCCCCTCCCATCTGCCCGTCCAATGGATGCTCTCTCGTGCCCCAACTAGTTGCAGTGGCCCCATCGCCCCTGCACATGCTGCTGGTATCACCGCTATGTTAGCTCCTGCGATTGGAGGCCTCGACCACACCTTCACCCTTCCTTGGCAGTTCCCCATGCCCGTGACACCATCCTTTGGACTCTCTTCTCCGTCGCCGCTTCCAGCGCTGTGGGGCCAACCTCCGTCGTAGGCGTACTATGGGCTGACGCAGTCCCCATGCCACCTTGTGGCTACTACCTCGATGCTTGTCCTTCGCTTCGCTGCGGTCCACGTGCCACCGTACCGTGTTTGTGCACTCCTTCACAACATGCAACTTCTCCGGGGCACGTTCATGGCATTTGACCGATAGATGAACTCGGTTCTCCGTGACTGCGTCGAGCTCTGCCACCCTCTGGTCTCTGTCCACCCTCAAGAGGACCACCACGCTCTAGGGCGTTTGTGTTCCGCGGTGCCGAGATTGTCTCCATAACGATAGGGGACCTCTTGTCACCACCACCCATGCTCGCCACCGGCGGCCCAACGCCCATCCTGGAGGCTTTGTGGGGTGGCTCTCTTGGCTCTCTCCTCACACCCCATGTCACTATAGCTCTAGCTACTCGCACTGACTGGGTTGTCGACTTCGGTGCCTCGTACCACACCACTTCTGACTACGGTACTGTTTCTTTACCCCATCCCCGCAGCCCCACCTTCCCTTCGTCCATCATTGTCGGTAATGGGTTGACTCTGCCTATCACCTCAGTAGGTGACATGGTCCTTCCTGGCCCTTCATACCTCAACAACGTCCTTGTTGCCCTCAACATACAAAACCTTCTCTTGGTTTGTCGCTTCACCACTAGCAACCATTGTTCTTTGGAGTTCGATCCTTGGGGGCTTAGCATACATGATCTTATCACTCGTGTCGTGGTCGCTCAATGTGACAGCTTCGTCCCCCTATATCCTATTTGCTTCCCCACCTCCCTTTATCCCGTGTTGCCACACCCTACGCCCTCACCGTCTTCGCCTCTGCCTCCACTTGGCACCGTCGTCTTGGCCAGCTCGGTCATTACGTTCTCTTAGACTATCGGGCACCTCGGCCATTCCCTGCCTCCGCGGCACTAGTGCCTCGCCTTGTCATAAAAAAACTTGGGCACCACACTCACCCTAGAATAACGAGCATGTCCAGTTACCAGTACTATCTGGTCATCCTAGAATATTTCTCTCACAATTTGTGGACCTTTCCCCTCCGCTGTAAGTATGACAATTTCACCACTCTATCTCACTTCTTCGCGTCAATGTAGTCACCGGCAAGTGGATCTTTCGGCGCAAGCTCAAGGCCTATGGTTCCCTTGACCGGTACACGTGTCGTTGGGTTCTTCGCGGCTTTACTTATCGCCCTGGAGTGGAGTACGACGAGACCTTCAGCCCCGCCGTGAAGTTCGCCACCATTGGGACCGTCCACTCCCTCGCGCTCTCCTAGGAATAGATAGTCCACCAGTTGGACGTCAAGAAAGCCTTTCTTCATGACACTCTGACCGAGATGGTGTACTGCAGTCAGCCCATTGGTTTCGTCGACTCCACTCGCCTGGGTATGGTCTGTAAGCTTAACCGCTCTTTGTATGGCCTCAAGCAGGTGTCGTGGGGTTGGTACAATCGCTTTGCCTCCTATGTCTCTCTCGGCTTCGTCGAGGCTAAGTCGGACACGTCCGTGTTTATCCTTCGACACGGTGGCAACATCATGTACCTTTTGCTTTATGCTGACAACATCGTGCTCACGACATCCAATGCCGCCCTTCACCGCACGATCGCCTAGCTGCAGCACGAGTTCGCGATGAAGGACTTTGGCTCTCTCCACCACTTTCTAGAGGTCGTCATGGAGCGTCGACCCAAGGCCTACTCCTTCACCAGCGCTAGTACGCCATTGACATTCTAGATCGGGTTGGCATGTCAGGTTGCAAGCCTTGCTTCATGACTGTTGACACTCAAGCGAAGGTCTCCGACGACGACGCGTCCTGGTCGGCAACGTGACGTTCTATCGAAGCCTTGTTAGGGCTCTTTAGTACCTCACCTCATCTGTTTCGACATCGGCTACATGGTCCAGCAGGTGTGCCTTCACATGCACACCCCGCGGGAGCCACACCTTATCGTTGCGAAGCGGATTCTTCGCTACCTCTGCGGCACCCTCGACTATGGTCTTTTTCGACCCTGGGTTTTCTATTCGATCCAATACCATGGATAACCTTAGGGCTTGTTCGGTTAGGGGTGGATTGAGAGGGGATTGGAGGGGCTTAAATCCCCTCCTATACAAACCACCTCAAACCGAACAAGCTCTTAAGTTGTTTGTATGCATCTTCTTGCAAATTTGCACATACCAATTTTTTTGATGTACTTTATCCTCTTTTGTGTGTGTGTATGTGTGTGTAGGGATGAAGATTATAGAAGTGAGCCAGATGGAAGCAATGACAGCTTTATTGGTTATAAGCCTAATATTGAAGAGCTAGAGATGCTTCTAGAAGCTTACTTTGTGCAAATTGATGGCACACTTAACAAGCTATCACATGTAATTTCACTTGCCTTCTTACATCGCTGCCAATATTGTTTTGTTTAGGAGGTACTATTGGTAACAGAAACTGTTTTCTTGAAGGGTGATATCACTTTAACCAGAATTACTAAACTGTGATGGAAGTATTTGATTTGTGTTGAGATGATGCTGTTACAAATAAGATATATAACAGATGCTCCCACAAGTAAAACAAACTAAAGACTTATAACTGTTGTTTCACTTTTGTGAAAAGATATTGC
Organism: Zea luxurians; assembly: GCA_029449295.1. NCBI lineage: Eukaryota > Viridiplantae > Streptophyta > Magnoliopsida > Poales > Poaceae > Zea > Zea luxurians. Next base: position 5,305,318 of record JAOPSE010000064.1, on the reverse strand, counting down.
ACATTTAAAACCAACAAGAGTTGAGCACTCTGTCATTAATTATTGTTGTTACTTATTTAACTGTTTCTTTAATAAACAACTTGTTTCGGTGTGGTTTAATAATGACATCCATTTATCTAAACAAGCTGATCTTAAGGCAACATAAAAATTAGCAATGTCTTGTAAAATTAGATAACTTAAGCCAATGAATGGCTTAGTTTGTTCTGCACCTAATTACCGATAGTTCTTTGTTGCTTTTTATTTTGATGTACCATGTGCTATCAGACTATCAGTATCAGTGACACAAGGACACTAGTGTGTGGAGCTAAGCATCATTCATTAGATGTCTTGTTTGCATGTTTCTGATCCTTGTCCTCTCTATGATTGAAGCTTAGGGAGTACGTTGATGACACAGAAGATTATATCAATATAATGTTGGACGACAAGCAGAATCAGCTGTTGCAGATGGGAGTTATGCTCTCAACTGCTACTGTTGTCATCACTGCTGGAGTGGCTGTAGTTGGCCTTTTTGGTATGAATATTGGCATATCACTTTACGCAGACCCAACAACTGCGGAGGAAACTCGAGCAGCAAACAGGAAATTTTGGGAAACTACTTTTGGGACCGTTGCTGGCTGCGTGATTTTGTACATCATAGCCATGGGTTGGGGAAAGAGAAGTGGATTACTGCAATAAGATGGAAGCATGAGTGTTCTGCACCCAATGAAAACTGGTTTGACAAAAATCTCCAAGATGAGATGTTGCATTGCCATGCCGCTCAAATACAGTACGTCCTATTCCACTATGCCGGGAAAGAAACATCTTGTGTACCGCTAGTAGTAATGTGTGTGAAATAAAACTATTGTACAATTTGTTGCCCCTCACCTGTCATGGCAACTCAGTAATTCTGTACCTGTTTACCACGCTAGCTGCGTTTTTTGCTCTTGCAGTTGTAATCATTTCTGTAACTGTTGTAAATGTATCCAGTGAACTGTAATATGTAAAGCAAGTATATCAGAAAGCTGCACTCTTGTCTGCATGAAGATCTTGTCATTAAGCTACAATATTTGGTTCCCTGACTAATGTTTAGTGCGTATGTTTGAATCCACCCGTTTAAACTTTATAAAACTCACCCAATCTAATCACCTCTACATCCATAATATCCACTAAATTCACTAAATAAATTACACCGAGGCTTAACACACCACACCACCAAAATCAATTGTTCAGATCGTGGATAACTCTCTTACTCAAATCAAAATCAAATAGACAATATTATTTGAATCATACTCCTATCTCTCCCTCGCCCATGACCTAGCTGTCCCTAGCCTCCCCATCCCCCGCGTTATCACCGTCCCTCACTTGAGCTGCCACCATCAACCCCTCCCCTCCCTGAGATCGTAGTATTAGCTTGGGTTGTATGCTAGGTATAAAACTAATTAAATAGATAAAGACTAAATGACGAGAAAAACTTGTTAAGCCTAATTAAGTCATGATTAGCAAATATTTATTGTTGCATCACGAGAGCGAATCATGAATTAATTAGGTTTAATAGATTCGTTTTATTGTTTAGTCTTTGTTATTGTAATTAGATTATATTTAATACTTCTTGTCGGAGAGGAAATCTCCGACCGGGTGGCGGAATGCACTCGCCCTAAATCCTAAGATGAGGAGGGGCCTAAGCGTTTTGCTTGTTAGAGATTGAGGGGATGAACACACAAGAACACGCAAAGATTTAGAGTGGTTCGGGCCGCCGGAGCGTACCCTACTCCACTGTGTGTTGTATTGCTCGTGAGCTTGAGTCTGAATGAGTCTGTCCGTCCGTTCCTAATGCGTCCTCCCTTTTATAGTTCAAGGGGGGCACATACAAGAATTCTAAGTCCCGACACGTGGCCCCAGGGACAAATGAAAGGAAGGAACTACTGCTTGCAACACCAGGATGATCTCCGTGCACCATAATATCTGTAGTGCATACAGTATTGATATCTCGCGGCAGCGACCTCGGTAACGCGCGAGTCATGATGAGCGCAGTGCATGCGGCAGCACAGGCGTACTGTTCGCCAACGGGAATAGACAAGCACGCCGCCTGCAGGATGGCCTGGGCGTCGCCTGCCAGCTGAGTGGACAGGACACATTAAATGCTGAAGGGGCACATCGCCTGTCAGCGGAGTAGACAGGCGGCACGTCTTCTCCGCAATCAATGCAGAGGCAGCGCTGCCCAGAGGCCTTACGTCAGGCTCCGTCCGCAGGCTCACGTCACGCACGGTAGGTCATTTGGCAGCATTGGGTCTCCGCTTGGGCGGGGAGCAGAAGCATTATGCGGACAGGTCCGCACCAGGCTGGGCCTGGACACATGTCGCTCCCGGACCCCTTCCTGAGCAGGGCCTGGGTATTCTCTGCCCCAGAGTCCCAGGACCCGGCTGTGGGTAGTTCGGACCCCACACAGAGGGGTCCGGGTCGCACCGGTGGGGTCCCTGGACCTTCCCCCGGAGGTCCGTTCTTCATGTACAGGGGTCCGGTGCTTCCCCCCATAGTGGGTCTGGACCCACTGTGTGCATCTTGGAGTACGTCTCTTTCCTTGGCCACATGGTGACCTCGGAGCCGTCCACGTGGCAGGGTAGAGAGTCGTTCGCCACGCTACTAGAGATCGCTGCGCGGGCATAGCGTCTTCATACTGTAGCAAGGGGTATCCCTGTTTTAGGGTATCGACAGTGGCCCTCAGGCCCACCTTAGGAGAGGATGCGAGCCTGCAGGTGAGGCCAAAACCTGTATCTTGCATAAGCACGGCATGGCTGGGGACTGGGGCGCCTCCTTTAGCGCGCGCCGCATTAACTCAGCGCGCACACGCTGTCAGCCTGCCATTGGTCGCACCAACTGTTGTGCCAGTCTTTGCGGCTGACTGGTCTGTGGCCCCCACGCATGGCGGTTTTGTCGAGTCGCGCACGCGGGGCGCCTTGTTGCCGCCGCCTAGGTCAAAAATATTCTCCCACAGCGGCCCCGAGGCGGTGCGGGATCATGCGCGGCGGTTCGCTCCTTGCGCGGCGGTTTGCCTTCTTCGCACTTGGGAACCAGCACCTCAGCTGCATGACTTGCGGGCCCGGGCCCCCATGTCAGTGACTGAGTTGTCTAGGCGCTAGGTGCGTGTCGGGCGGTTTTCCCAGGGCGCGAACGGGGGAGTCCTTCTTTGAAAAAGGGGTTCTCCCCACGTGCAGCGGTTTCGCTTTCGCATTCTCTCCAACTGCTGCGCCCTTTTGCCTCCGAGCCCTCTGCGCCCCTTTGCATTCACGCTCTTCAGCTCTTCGCCACCGCGGTCGCCATGGCCACGCTGGTTCGTCCTGAGCGTTTCCAGACGGAGGAGGCGCTTGACACGGTGCGCCGCCTGCTTGGATGGAGTACGCCGGCGTTCGCTAGGAGGATCCGGGCCGGCACTACTCCCCTCGGTGATCTCGCTGCTGGGGAGTTTGTGCTCTTCGTCTCCTATCTCTTCTGCGGGTTGGTGCTACCGATTTTGCCGTTCTTCCTACTGCTGCCGGAGGAGTTCGGACTCCAACTCCAGCACCTCACGCCCCACTCCATCCTCTAGGTGGCCATCTTCGTCCACTTATGCGAGATGTTCGTGGGGGTGGCAGCCTGCACTTCCCTCTTTCGCCAGTTCTTCATGCTGGTGAGGTCTGGGAAGGGCAAGGACCACCTTGGAGCCTACTACTTCCAGACGAGGTTAGATCCAACCGTGGCCTACATCGCCACCCTTGGCGGCGCGAGGTGGGAGAACTGACGTAATGACTGGGTGATCGCCAGCGCTGAGGCCAACGACCGCCTTGCTCTGCCGAGCGATGGACCAAGACTCGACCGGAAGCAATGGAAGGCCAAACCATCCCTCGCGCCGGAGTTCGAGCCCGTACTGGATAGGATCAAGGAACTGGCGACCGATGGTATGACCTCGATGCACGTAGTCGGCGATTTCTTGAACCGTTGGGTCATGCCGCTGCAGGGGAGGCCGCGTCTATGTTGCTGGTTCACCGGTCCCAGTGATATTGGGAGGATCCAACGTGGGCCGGGGACTGACCTATCCTAGGAGCAGCCGGAAATTTTGGTGAAGGGGGTCACTGGTGAGGCCTTTATCCCCGAATCCTTGATACCTCCCCAGGGCATTCTGCCGCTCTGCGATAATCCAGGGTTGCGGTTGGTGATGCTGGCCTGGCTGTCGACCCTCGATGAGAGTGGTGTGGTGATCCGCCAAACCGGCGACCGGGACCCCCACCAGGGTATCCATATTCCCGGTGTACCGGTCGGGGGTTCCCAGCCCACCAATGTGGGCTCCAGAGTTCCCCCCATGGCCCCTAGCTCCTCGGACAAGGGCAAGGGGCCTGCGAGCGGCTCTTCTCCTCCGGGTGCCACCGGGAGGCCAGAGGGAGAGAGGCGACACCGACTGCGCCGCGCCTATGGGTCTTTTGTCTCGGATCCGCCCCTTGATTCAGACTCCCCCCAGAAGCGTCAGAAGACAGCTGGTGGGACCAAGGAGGCCGACCCCCAGGCCTAGGGCGCACAGAAGGGCATGAGCCCTCCGCCACCACCACCTTCGGATCTGCCGCCACCGCCACCGCCACCGCCACCACCATCAGGCCCACTGCCGCCACCATAGGGGCAGCGGCAGCAACAACAGCAGCAGCGGCAGCAGCAACAGCAACGGGCGTCCTGCTTCCAGGGTCATTGGAAGGTCCAGGGCCCCAAGTAAGTTTAGCCCCATCCTAGTTCTTGCGAGTGCAGCTTTTATGTTGACAGGTCTTGACCCATCCTTTGCCCGTCAGGCCTCCTCCCGCTCCGCTTCTAGGGACGCTCCTCCCCCACCGGACACCATGCCCACCAGCGGGTCTGGCTCCCAGCAGACATCTGTTGGGAGTGTTGCCGTTGATCCGCCAGTGGCTACCGTGACCTCAACGGCGTCGCCGTCAAGTACACCATTGGCAGTGGCTGAGGAGGTTCCCGCTGCGCCCGCCCCACCATGCGGGGTGACACGGGTACTGAGGCGGCGGCATCGAGCCCCCAGGATCCGCCTATCACCGCCGAGGCAGCGCCATCGGGCTCCTAGGTTCTAGCTGGGGGTCCGGAGGCAGCAGCGTCGCCGACGGCTACTGCGGACCCGATGGCGGCGATATCGTCGAATACACCGCCGGCGGGAGACGCGGGGGCGTGTCCAGCTCCATCCCACCGTCGACTCCCGAGGGGCCGAAGGTTATTCTTGGGTGGCCGCTCTGGTCCGGCATCGAGCCAGAAGCAGCGCCGACTCCCCTCCCTCGGGTGTTGTCCCGCGCTCATCAGGCTCTCTAGGAGACCGAGGCGGCGATCCTGCGGGAATGGGAGGCGCTCGAGACCGAGCACCAGTGCCTCGGTGATTGGCGCACCCAGCTGGAGAAGCGCACTAAGGCCGCGTCCCGCCAATTCGCCTCGGAGCGGTCCAAGCTTGAGCAGGAGCGCGAGGACTTCAAGGAGGACCTCTAGAAGGTGTTTGACCGGGAGCGGGAGGTGACCCGGAAGGAGAAAGGGCTGGCCAAGAAGGAGGAGCACTTGGACCAGAGGGAGGAGGTCATCACGGCGTTCCAGGAAAAGCTGAAAGCCTATAATGTGATGCTGGAGAAACAGCAGGACGAGCAGACCGCGGCTGTGGCGAAACTGCAAAAGCTGCAGCAGGAGCTCGACGACAAGGCCATCAACATTGCTCTCGCCGAGGAGAACCTCAAGGCGAAGGATGCCTCCCTGGAGAAGCGGGCGACTGATCTCGCCTGGCAGGAGAAGGACCTCGCCTTCATGGAGGAGATGTGGGAAAGGCGGAACAAGTTGTTGGTCGAGTATGAGCTCGAGGCAGAGGAGAAAGAGAAGCAATTGGTGGAGAAAAAGCAGGCACTGAAGGGGCAGGTCCGCCGGTTTCAGGCGGCGCAGGCAGCCCAGGCGATGCAGACGGCCCCGGGCCCCCAGGCGGTGGAGGCGATGAAGAAGACGCTCGAAGACCTCCGGGCTGAGCAACGCGCCGAGGTCCAGCGCATCGTCGCCTGGGCCGGCGAGGCAAGCACGACACTAGTGCTGCTGGGGGTGAGCCCCATCCCGGTGTTGGAGCAACCGGCGTCCATCTCCGACGCGCTCTCGGTACTAGATTCCGCCACTGACCGCCTCCGATGCCTGGACCAGATCCTTGGAGCCCGCCTGGAGGCCGAGGGCAGCAGACTCTGCCGGTCGGTAATAGAGTACATCCTGACATGCTTCTGGAGTCACGACCCGGCTACCTCCTTGGAGCCGGTGATCGCAGGTCTGGTGGTCGATACTGAAGACGCCGCCCAGGAGGGCATACAGGATGCTGTGGATGTGGTGGCCAAGCGCTACCAGTGGGATCCCACTGACGATGAGTAGCCAGGCCTGCATAGAGAAAGCGAGGGTCCCGCTGGGGAGCGGGCTGTAATATATCTTGATTTTGTAAGATACTCTTTAAGAACTACTTATCAGGCAATATTACAACTTATCTGCACGCTACTTTTCCTTTGTTGTGTGCGTTGTTACCAACTTCTTCCCTGGTACTTGGCCCCCTTGGGATAGGGGCTCGACTTGTCGAGGCTGGATGCCAGTATTCTTAAGAAGGAATTGGTGACATGGCCCCAAGAGGTAATCTCAACTAGAACCCGGACCTGCACACAGTCTTGGCTAGGAAGTTTTAGTAGCGCACCCATAGGACCCACTAACTGGTATCTTTCATCGTTTGATTCACGCAACAGGACCGGCAGGACTTGGTCTGGGAAGCAAAGTGAAAGTCGCCTAGAGGGGGGGTGGATAGGCGAAACCTGAAAATTAAAACTTTATCCCCTAACTAGATCCCTTGATTAGTGGTTAGAACAAGATATACAAATATAGGAGTATACAAACTAAGTTCTTGCTTGAAAAGAGTATTGCTAAATAATGCGGGAGAGATGAATCAAGTAAGTTATAGAATAACAAAGCAAGAAGCCTTAGATGAGAAGAGCACTAGGACGAGTTCTTTCTTGCAACGTGTTGCTTCACTAAATGGAAATTTAACTTGAAGCAACACCAAATGATATTGGCAAAGAATGGAGCAAGAAAAAACTTAGAGTACGAGAAAACAAACAAATCACAAGCAATAAACACAATGGACACGGGTGATTTGTTTTACCGAGGTTCGGCCCTCGAAGGCCTAGTCCCCGTTGAGGAGTCCACTTAAGGACGGGTCTTTTTCAACCCTTTCCCTCTCTCCCCCGATCACACAAGTATCGGTGAGCTCTTCTTCTTCTCAAGGATCACTCTCGATCCCACAAGGACCACCACACTCTTTGGTGTCTCTTGTTAGCTTTTACAAGCCTCCAAAACTTTGGAGGAAGTTCGATGGGAGTCAATACTCCACGCACAAATAAACACAAGGATGTAGCACACACTATCTCTCAATGAATCTCACAAGGCCCTAGGGCTAAACTCAATTGAGTAGCTCTCAATTGCTTGCTCTCTCTTTTGTGGCACTTGTGTTGGTTGTAGTGGACTAAATCTTGTGTATAGGATGGATCAATGAATATATATGGTTGGGAGGGCTTGAGTATGTCAACTAGATGACTTGGAATGTTGCTTGGGCTCCCACTTCTTGAAGTGGCCGGTTGGGGTGGTATTTATAGCCACCAACCAAAATCTAGCCGTTGGTGAAAGCTGTCTGTCGTATGGTGCACCGGATAGTCCGGTGCACACCGGACATGTCCGGTGTGACAGCCACGTCACCCGGCCGTCAGGGTTTCGACCGTTGGAGCTCTGACGCTGGGCCCGCCTGGATGTCCGGTGGCGCACCGGACATGTACTGTAGAGTGTCCGGTGCGCCACTACGCGCGTGCCTGACTCCTGCGTGCTCTGGCGCGCATTAATTGCTGTTGCAGGTGACCGTTGGCGCGAAGTAGCCGTTGCCCCGCAGTTACACCGGACAGTCCGGTGTACACCGGACATGTCCGGTGAATTATAGCGGAGCAGCCGTTGTAGTTTCCCGAAGCTGGCAATTTCCTGTGGCAGCTCTTCCTTGGAGCACCGGACACTGTCCGGTGTACACCGGACAGTCCGGTGAATTATAGTGGAGTTGCCTCTGGATTTTCCCGAAGGCGACGAGTTTGCGCTGGAGTCCTCTGGTGCACCGGACATGTCCGGTGGCACACCGGACAGTCCGGTGCGCCAGACTAGAGGTGCCTTCGGTTGTCCCTTTGCTCTTTTGTTGAACCCAATACTCGGTCTTTTTATTGGCTAAGTGTGAACCTTTGGCACCTGTATAACTTATACACTAGAGCAAACTAGTTAGTCCAATTATTTGTGTTGGGCAATTCAACCACCAAAATTAATTAGGGACTAGGTGTAAGCCTAATTCCCTTTCAATCTCCCCCTTTTTGGTGATTGATGCCAACACAAACCAAAGCAAATATAAAAGTGCATAATTGAACTAGTTTGCATAATGTAAGTGCAAAGGTTGCTTGGAATTGAGCCAATATAAATACTTACTAGATATGCATGGATTGTTTCTTTAATTTTAACATTTTGGACAACGCTTGCACCACAAGTTTTGTTTTTGCAAATTCTTTTGTAAATTCTTTTCAAAGTCCTTTTGCAAGATAGTCAAAGGTAAATGAATAAGATTTTCTTAAGCATTTTCAAGTTTTGAAATTTTCTCCCCTTGTTTGAAATGCTTTTCCTTTGACTAAACAAAACTCCCCCTCAATCAATTCTCCTCTTAGTGTTCAAGAGGGTTTTAAGATATCAAGTTTTGGAAATACTACTTGCTCCCCTTTAGAACACAAAGAGATACCAATTTGAAATTTACCAATTGAAAATCATTAATTTTAAAAATTAGGGTGGTGGTGCGGTCCTTTTGCTTTGGGCTCATACTTTCTCCCCCTTTGGCATGAATCGCCAAAAACGGATACTTTGAGTGAGATATAAGCCCTTGTCTAACTACTATCTCCCCTTTGGCAAATAAAACATATGAGTGAAGATTATACCAAAGACGGAGAGTGAAGCGGAGCGATGGTGAAGGATAAGTAGTAGAGTGGAGTGGAAGCCTTTGTCTTCGCCGAAGACTCCAATTCCCTTTCAATATACCTATGACTTGGTTTGAAATACACTTGAGAACACATTAGTCATAGACATAAAAGAGATATGATCAATAAGGATATATCAAATTAAGCATGATCATAGTTCTATACAATATAGATTGCTCCCCTTAAGTATGTGGATGGAGAGGAACACATATTTTGGTCTTAAATGCCAATTGCACATAATTAGGTTAATGAGAACATATCTATATCATACAGATTGTGAAGTGCATTGTGTCATAGTATAAGTGTGATGCTCATGACAATTTATGCACTTATGAAAGCATGTTGTAAACAATTTAAGCATTTTCCCTTAAGGATTTCAAAGAGACTTAAGGACCATCCACCTTTGAAACAAAGGCAGCTTATCCTCGTTACAAGGTTAAGCTTTAAGCTCTTTGACAATAAAAGTACTTCATCTAGTTTTACCAGAGATGCACTAAAGCAGGAATGAATTTTGGGAAATTAAACTAGGTATGAAGCAGGGATAATACATGGATATGCTTTCTCTTCCTTTTATACAAGATATGCAAAGAATGTATAGAGAAGGAAGATTTAGGTACAAGTTCTAAATGAAAGGAGATAGTTTTACCCTTTTGTACCTTCACATAGAGATGCTCTTCTTCATTGTGCTTTGTCCAAAGTCTTTAGATGATTAAGACCTATATTCAATGGCAATATATGGAAATATTTTGCACAAGAGAGAGTTTTACAACTAGTGATCCTTTTCCAAGTTATTGTAAACATATATCAAATGGATCACCAATTGTATAAATGAATCATGAATTCTCCTTTTAACTTAGTGCATATCAAGAGAGATATTGATTGAAAGAATATGAGGCACTAAGAGGCATGGTTGTTAATGAAAGTCATTCAATGATCAAACAAATAACCCATGTGATTAAAAGAACAACATACGCATTAGATTATCAATTAAGCTTAGGATAGGAGAATCCAACAAATACTTCATGAGAAACTCATTCTCATGCAAGAGACTATATGAAATTTCTAAGATAAAGTAATAGTCTCAACATAATCAAGATATAAAAAAGGCTCCCCCTAAAGATATGCATCAAGTATTTGAATGAATTAAATGGATGCATTTACTTTAAAGACAAATAGAGAGAAGCATTATACATCTTGATCAAGGCTCATTAAATTTGTAATAAACAACTTGAGCCTAGTATTCTCATTATGAAAGGGTTTAGAATACTCACAACCACACCATTGATTGTTTCGTGGAAGTAGGTGGTGTTGTTCTTGATGTTCTCCTCTTTCATTTGAGAGTCCTCCCTTTGGAGTGGCTTCTTTTTCCTTTCAAACTTTGCTTTTCCTTTCTTCCTTTGGGTGAAGATCAACCCATGAAGCTTGTGCACTTTCTCTCTTGTAGATTTTCATAATTGAACTCAAGAGAAATGTTAGTAGCAACACAAGCACTAGTTTCCATTTTTGTAACCATTTTTGATAAGGAATGAAAAGCTAGATTACTAAAACATGGAAACTTCATAGCATGAACTAGATTATCCATAGACGATGTTATGCTCAATTTTAACTCATAAAACAAGCATAAATAATCCCTTGAGATTATAGGAATAAATCTAATTCATGATTTGGAAAGCGATAAATGTGAAAGAATCATATCCAATTTGGCCAAGAAGAAAATACGTCATGAATCATTGGATTGATTTTTTTTTCTTTTCATGTTAGATTACATGCTTCCAAAAAGAAACTTATTCTCTACAAGTGAGACTATTTGGGTTACTTAGATAAAAATCATTAGTCTCACTATTCTAGTTATAGAGAGAGTTTTCCTTTTACAAGTGTCCTAAGGATTTGAATTCCTTACATGACACCTTATTCTTTTAAGAACATGAAATATCTCTCTATATCTAAAATCATGGCAATAACAAGATAATTAGAGGGAGAACATGCCATGATATACTTGCAACAAATTAGAGCATGTAGATTGCCATAGTATGGAAATGATGAATGTGCAATCTACCATATGAGAGGAAATTCTTCAAAGAATGGTAATATCAATTTAAAGACATTTGAAGTGCTTCAATTTTTCTATGTGACTACTCAAGACACATAAGAAATGATATTTTAAAATACTTGCACTTAAAAGATAAGTGTTACCATCTGTTGGGGGCTTGTTCTCAAATGCTAAGAGTTAAGAACAAGGCAACACAGAAAATGTTAAATATTAAGGTCCTTCGTCCTCCACTTCATTATATCCCTTCGGGACATAAGGAACTTCGGACGAAGGTTACGAAGGACGCACCTTCGTAAACATAATAACGTAGGGTGAGGCATTCGTGTGAATCATGAGGTATTAAATGGACATTCAAATGTTAACATAGAATCATTTCCATTTCTATTAATACGAATGAATATAAATGACAGATGTACCTTCGGTCTTGAGGAAGGCAGGAGTACAAGTGTGATGCGAAGGCAAATGACAGGTTCGCGTGAACAGTACAGAGGTACTGTTCATCTATTTATAGGCACAGGTCGCAGCCTGTGACAAATTACAATTATGCCCCTCACAAATGTTTACAACATTGACCCAGACTCATATGAATAAAAAGGTCATTCTATCTCTATGTCGGTTTAAAACGCCGAAGCTCCATGAAAAGGAACCTTCGGCCATCTCTTGAAGACGACTTCAGCCGAAGCTGCTTCTTCGTGTGAGACCTTCGGCGCACCGAAGCACGACCCCAACAGTAGCCCCTTTCGCGGTGCTAGATCGTTCTTCGTAACGAGCTTGACCCGTGAAAAAAGAGCCTCTTCAGCTTCGGGAAGCCGAAGGTCCAAAAAACACCTTCCCTGAGCTCGTTGCGGAGAAACGATCCGGATTCCGAGCACGTGCCAGGCCCACCTTGCAGAGTTACTGTTTGATCTTTGCGGTCCACTGCTCAGCGAGTACAAGTGACCGCCCGTCTGGTGTAAAAATCTTGCCGCTTCGCCTTCTTACCTGCAGTACTATATAAACAAGCGGGTAGGTGCGTAGTTACCACAGCATTCATTGCTATTTGCACTGTTTTGCTGCCAAAATTTTCCACCATAGCCGAAGCTTGACTCCCAGAATCGAACGAAGGTCAGTCTCGACGTCTGCTTCGTCAGAAAGGAGAGCTTCGGAGAAAAGGAAAAAAGAAAAAAGTTTCTAACTTCCCCAAACTCAGAATTAAATGGCGAGAGTGCGGTCTACTGCCAAAGTTGTACGTGAGGGAGACGAAGCCGAAGGTTCGGACACTGTGCCCATCTCCGAAGCGATGCAGCGGTCCGGTCTAGTGACTGCGGAAGAAAGGCCTGCTGCCGAAGCAAACCCAACAACAGCCGAAGGAGAAGAAGAAAACATTGAAGGGACTGACCCCGAGGATGACTACCACATTGCCATGCCCAGCAAGCCCAGTCACCTGGATTTTGGGAAATCAACTGTTTCAAAAGCTGATCTTTCGAAGATGGTGAAAGCTGGTTATTTCAATGAAGATCAGAAGAAGCTACTCCGCTTCGGGGGAGAAGAAACCACCCCGAAGCCAGGGAAGGATGAGATTGTTATCTTCAAAAGCTTTTTAAAGGCTGGGTTGAGATTTCCTCTGCACAATATTATTGCGGAGATATTAAGGAGGTTTGGTATCTACTTTCATCAACTGACTCCTAACGCCATTGTTAGGCTCAATGTTTATATCTGGGCCCTTCGAAGCCAGGCCGTGGAACCGTTTGCTGACAGCTTCTGCCGAGTTCACGAATTACACTACCAAACAAAGGCCAGAAAAGATGGGCTACATGATAATTTCGGTTGCTATAATTTTGCCTACCGGAAGACAACAAAATGCCCTGTCATCAGCTACCGAAGCAAATGGCCAGCAGGCTGGAAATCTGAGTGGTTTTATGTGAAAGTTGACGAAGACAGAGAAAAATTGGTACAAAGCCCTTTGGAGTTGATCTTCGGAGAGACGAGGCCCCGATGCCGCATCGGCGATCTAAAAGGTCCCACCTGGGCTGCTCTGGGTGAATTTGAAATCATTTCAAAACATATTGGCACCAGGGATCTAGTTCAGGAATTTCTGGCATTCAGAGTTTTCCCTACTCTAAAAGAGTGGGAAATGCCGAAGCTGAAGGGAGAGAAGAAGAAGGGGGAATTGGTTCGTCTCCCCTATCACTTTAAATTCAAGAAGTACTTTAAAAAGCCCTGCAAAGAGTGGTTAGACACAGTTGAGACAATGTGTAATGAAATCTTGGGGAATTACTCCAAAAAAGAGGATCAATTAATGACAGCGGCCTTCGGCACCCGACCGAAGCGAAGACTAAACCGAGTATTCGATGCCCTGGGCTTCGAGTACCCAGACTATGAGCAGTTGAACAATGGTGCCGAGGGCCACAAAAGAAAAAGAGTAGCCGAAACTCTGACAAAGGATGAAGAGCAACCGGCAGCAGAGAAGAAAATTCCGAAGAAAAGGAAAATTTCAACTCCGAAACGGAAAATATCCGAAGAAGAGAGGACCCCCACACCGCCTTCTACCAGCGACGTGGAAGAAATTTTAAAGGTAATGACTGAACCCATGCCCACGAAGCTAAGTCCATTAGGGCTCCAACTGACGAAGCTTTTTCAAAAGGTGGACGAGCCGGATCAGACGAAGATGAGCAAACCCAAACGGCAAAGAATCATTGCGGTAACTGAAGTTATCGATAAGACACCGCCAAGAGCGTCAGTTCAGAAATCAGCAGCTGCCGAAAGCACCAAAAACGTCGAAATCGCCCCTTCGGAGGTCGCGGCTACCGAAGCCGCTTCAGCCGAAGATGTTAATTTAGAAACAACCATTGAGAATATTAACAAAATTTTGGAAGACATAGATGCAGAAGAAGGTGGTGTTGCTACTGAGAAATCCATGGCCGCAGTGCCTGAAAAAGGAAAAGAAATAGCCGAAGACATTTCGGACGACGAAGCTTACTCCTTTCAGAATTTAATTGGGCAAAAACTTACAAAGGACGAAATAGAAGAACTTAAAGAGTATGCCAAATCTTGCGGCTACAAGCCAGGTGCTCTCCTATTTGGAGGTGTGGATGATGAAAAGCTAGGCTGCATTCGAGACCAGACTGGAGCTAGGGTAATCGGTACTCTATCAAAGAGTATCGGTTTTCCGAAGCTAGAATCAGACATCAGCCGCTACCGACGGCAACATATCGTCGGCAGCTTATTTTATTCTAACTTCAAGGTAAACAACCTTTTCTCTCGTTTTTATTGCTGTTAACAACGAAAATATTACTAACACAAGTTGTTTCTGTACAGAGCATGCTACTGAGCAAAGCTCTGAAGATGCAACAGGACTTGGAGGACAAAAAGCACGAAGCTATAATTGAAAACTTAGAAAGCAAAATAAAAGAGCAATCTGCCATCATTGAAAAGAAAGACTTCGAGCTCCAATCGGCCGAAGGCTTACTGGCTGAGACTGAGGCTAAATTATTAGAGTTGAATTCGAAGCTTATCAATCAATCAAAACAATTCGATCAGGAGAAGCTGGAACTGAATTCGAAGCTTAAAGCCGAAGTCCAGACCAGCTCAGAGTTGAAGAAAACATTATCAAGCCTTCAAGACAAATGCTTGAACTTCGGCAATAATTGCATTGGACGATTAAAGAAGATATTTTACTCTGTTGGAGCCAGCAGCGGGAAATTTAACCCTTCGGCGGAAAATTTACCCCAGGCCTTCGATCATATTGAAGCTGAAATCGAAGAGCTTGACGAAGTTATAGCCGGGCATGGCGACTTCTGTGCCTGGGTAGCTTCTCGGGGTACCGCTGCTGCATTTCTGAAGGCTGGCTGCGAACACGGAAAAATTGTCAACAGGCCCAACTTCACCTTATCTCCATCAATCCTGGATGATATGCCTGACCTCGCCCGAAGTATCTCCAATAGATTTATAAAAATGATATGGACAAAAGGCGGGCGGGAGAAAGCTGGAGACGAAGCACGAAGTCATCTTGAACCAGTAAGAAATGATACTTCGGAGTTACCTTTTCCTTTGCTCTTGATTTTTACTCATAATCTCTTAATTTATGTAGGATGACGAAGGTGAAGATGATGCCTAAGTTATGTCGCCGAAACTGTCGCCAAAGCTGAAACTTAATGAAGATCAGTAGAAGTGTACTGTAGAAAAACTCAGGATATTTTTGTAACAATTCTTGTAAATACAATTAGACTGTTCTCAAGGAACTTTGTACATACCTTGTAATATATTCTTACCCTTCGATTGAGGCGCTTTGATGTGGACGAAATCAGTATTTTGAGCCGAAGGCGAAAAAACACCTTCCCTTCTTTTCGTACACAACGAAGCATAAAAACAATTCTTCTTTTTGCCGAGCCACGAAACTTTTCTCTTTTGTACACAACATAGCGTAACAAATCATAAAAAGGCACTTCTCCGAAGCTTTTCTTTTACATAGCGAATCATAAAAAACCTCTTCTGCGAAGCTTTTCTTTTACATAACAAATCATCATAAAAAACCTCTTCTCCGAAGCTTTTTGCCGAAGCAGCCACTTGGGAACACAAATGCTATGAATGAATGCTTATGCATGCACATGTTATGATGTAATGCACGAATGAATGTCCGAAGCATACGTCCGAAGCCACATTGTCAGCCATTACTTAGAAACAACCACAGATTAGCTCTGCATTCCCTTAGGAACGACTTTGGAGCCTCTTCGCCTTTTACTTAGGCAGTACCAGCGTTGACTTTTCGCTGTAAGCTCTGCATCCCCTTAGGGACGTCTTTGGAGCTTCTTCGTCTTTTACTTAGACGGTATAAGCTCTGCATTCCCTTAGGAACGTCTTTGGAGCTTCTTCGCCTTTTACTTTCGGCGGAATCAGCGTTGACTTTTCGCTGTAAGCTCTGCATCCCCTTAGGGACGTCTTCGGAGCTTTTTTCTCTTTTTCAGTTTCGGCACTCGATGGTGCGCTCTCAGCTTTTACATTTACATCTTTTGGGGGGATTTTGCTCTTTATAAAACTAAAAAGGAAAATTACAAATGGTGGCCCCATTAAAAACCTTTCTCCCCCTTTAGAAAGGAAAAGGGTGCCATAACAAAGAAAAGAAAAGATAAAATTACATCAAGTTATACATAAAACCGCCGAAGCTCATCCGCATTCCAAGATCTTGGAATTTCATTGCCATCCATGTCCTTCAGTCTGTACGAACCAGGCCTTGACGAAGATGCTACTAAGAAAGGCCCTTCCCATTTCAGTTGCAACTTGCCCACTGTATCCGGGTTGGCCACTCTCCGAAGCACCAAATGTCCTGGCTCAATATTTTTTAGCCGGACTTTTCTATCTCGCCATTTGATTGTTTCAGCCTGGTATTTGTTGATATTTTCCACGGCCTGAAGCCTGATCCCTTCTAAAGCATCTTTTTCCACCAAACAGGTATCTTCGGCACCTGATTCTGCCGAAGCTAGCACTCTTATTGATCCAGCTTTAGCTTCTTCTGGAGTTATTGCTTCGTCACCGAATAATAACTTGAATGGGGTAAAACCTGTAGACCTTGATATTGTTGTATTGTGGCTCCACACCACTTTGGTCAACTGATCTGGCCATTTTCCCCTTGGTTGATTAAAAATTAGCTTCATTATTCCTGTCATTATGATGCCGTTGGCCCTTTCAACAAGCCCATTCGACTCCGGATGCCTGACTGATGCAAAATGGATCTTCGTGCCAATTTGGTCACAGAAATTTCTGAAATCTTCGGAGTCGAACTGTGTTCCATTATCTACAGTGATGGCCTTCGGCACTCCGAAGCGACAGACAATATTCTGCCAGAAAAATTTTTGGACAGTGGCCGAAGTTATTGTGGCTAATGGCTTCGCCTCAATCCACTTGGAAAAATACTCCACAGCCACTATAACATATTTCAGATTGCCTTGGGCCGGTGGTAATGGACCCAGCAAATCGAGGCCCCACCTTTGCAATGGCCAGATGGGTTGTATTAGCTGTGTCAAAGACGAAGGTTGCTTTTGATCTCTTGCACATTTTTGACAACCTTCGCACTTTTGGACTAACTCCGCTGCATCCGAAGCTGCCTTCGGCCAATAAAATCCTTGGCGGAACACTTTTCCAAGTAACGGCCTGGATCCAATGTGGGATCCGCACAGGCCTGCATGTATCTCCTTCATCAACTCTATACCTTCAGCCCTAGACAAGCACTTGAGCAGCGGGGCACAAACTCCATGCTTGTATAACTCCCCTTCTATCATGACATAAGGACGAGCTCTTGCTTCTATCCTTTTATTATAAGCTTCGTCATCTGATAAGAAGTTTCCCTGAAGATAAGAAATTATTTCAGTTCTCCAATCTTCACTGTACACAGGAGAAATGTTAAGGACTGCTCTTTCAAGTAGCTCCACTGAAGGTGCCTTTATTGTTTCGAAGAACACATCCGAAGGTAGCGGTAGCCCCTGTGCTGCAGACTTGGCCAACAAATCAGCATGCTCATTTTGTCCTCGAGGGATATTCTTAACAGAAAATCCTTCGAAGGAAGCTTCGATCCTTCGGACCGTGTCTAGGTATTTTTCAAGCTTCGGGTCCTTAGCCTTGCAACTTTTATCAATATGACCCGAAACAACCTGGGAATCAGTTTTAAGAATTGCCCTTCTGATCCCCATTGCCTTTAGTTTCCGAAGACCCAGGAGCAAAGCTTCGTACTCAGCGATATTATTTGTGCAGCTGAAGTCAAGTCTTGCTGCATAGCAAGTTTTAACCTTGGATGGTGAGACCAAAACAGCAGCTGCACCTGCTCCGAAGGTTCCCCAAGAGCCATCGCAAAACACTGTCCATGCTTCGGCATCTTTATTCGCTTCTTCGTCCTGAGCCCCTGGCGTCCAGTCGGCAATGAAATCTGCCAATGCTTGAGACTGGATTGAGGATCTATGCACATAATCAATGTAAAATTCATTGAGTTCCGCAGCCCATTTTCCAATACGCCCAGTAGCTTCTCTATTCCTCATGATGTCCTTCAACGGCTGCGAAGAAGGAACAATAATGTTGAATGCCTGAAAGTAATGCCGAAGCTTCCTGGATGCCATTAAAACGGCATACAACACCTTCTCCAGCTCTGTATAATTTTTCTTTGAGACACTGAGGACCTCAGACACAAAATATACTGGGACCTGCTTCTTGATTTGTCCATCAGACTTCTCCTGGACAAGCGCCGCGCTAACTGCTGAGTACGAAGCTGCCACATACAACAACAGAGGAGCCCCTGGGGTTGGTGGAGTTAATGTTGTGAGATCTATTAAGTATTGCTTCAGCTCTTCGAAGGCTTTTTGCTGACTTGGGCCCCATTGAAAGACTTCAGCTGACTTCAGCACCTCGAAAAATGGTAAGTTTCTTTCTGCTGATCTGGATATAAATCTGTTGAGAGATGCCAGCCTTCCTGTCAATCTTTGGGCCCCCTTTCTTGTGGTTGGTGGCTCCATTCGAAGTATAGCTTCGATTTTATTTGGGTTAGCTTCGATTCCCTTCGTTGAAACCAAACATCCAAGAAATTTGCCCTTCTTCACTCCGAAGACACATTTTTCTGGATTTAGCTTCAGACCAGCCTGTCTGAAGCTGGCGAAGGTCTCCTGCAAATCAGCAATATGATTTTCTTGCTTCGTACTCTTTACGATAATGTCATCAACATAGGTCAACACATTTCTGCCTATCTGAGATTGGAGAACCTTCGCAGTCATTCTGCTGAAACTCCCTCCAGCATTCTTGAGCCCCTCAGGCATCCGAAGATAGCAATATGTACCACTTGGAGTTATGAAGCTAGTCTTCGGCTCATCTTCCTTCTTCATCCAGATTTGATGATAGCCTGAGTAGCAGTCCAGGAGACTCATGAGCTCCGAAGAAGCTGCTGCATCAACTAAAGAATCTATCCTTGGCAGCGGAAATTCATCCTTCGGACAAGCCTTGTTGAGATCTGTGAAATCAATACACATTCTCCACTTGCCATTGGCCTTCTTCACCATAACAGTGTTAGCTAGCCACTCTGGGTACTTCACTTCTCTGATAACTCCTGCACTGAGGAGTCTTTTTACTTCATTGCGAGCCCCTTCGGCCTTATCATCAGACATTTTCCGAAGCCTCTGCTTTCGGGGTCTGAAGGATGGATCAACATTAAGCGAATGTTCAATAACATCCCGATTTACTCCACAGAGATCATTAGCTGACCATGCAAAGACATCTTTGTTGTTGAATAAAAACCTTATCAAGGTTTTCTCCTGGTCTTCAGATAATTGCGAGCCCAACAACACCTTCTGCTCTGCTATATCTTCACACAATAACATAGGCTTCGGCTGATCCGCTGAAGCTGCCTTCTCCCTCCTGAATTTGTACTGTTCACAAGCTTCAGCTCCATCTATATTATGGATTGCCTTGGAGTCAGTCCAGCTTCCTTCGGCCCTTCTAGCAGCTTCCTGGCTTCCATGAATAGCAATAGGTCCTTGGTCCGAAGGTATCTTCATGCAGAGATAAGCTGGGTGAAGAATTGCTTCGAAGGCATTAAGAGTGCCACGGCCGATGATAGCATTGTAAGGATACTCCATGTCAACAATATCAAACACAATTTGCTCAGTCCTTGTGTTGTTGACAAATCCGAAGGTTACCGGCATGGTAATCTTCCCAAGTGCCACAATCTGCCGCCCTCCGAAGCCACAAAGAGGGTGCGTAGCATCATGAATCTTATCTTCGGGCTCTTGCATTTGCCTGAAGGCTTTAGCAAATATAATGTCAGCTGCACTGCCTGTGTCAACTAGGACATTGTGGACCAGAAATCCTTTGATCACGCAAGAGATAACCATGGCATCATTGTGGGGATAATCCTTAAGCTGAAGGTCTTCCTGAGAGAAGGTAATTGGAATATGGGACCATTTTGACTTGATGAAGGGTCCCTGCACTCCAACATGCTGCACCCTTCTCTGAGCCTCCTTCTTCTGCTTCTTGTTAGCCGGTTCTGAGCAAGAACCGCCTGTTATCGGGAGCACCAGCTTCGAAGCCGAAGCAGCTCCAGCTTGGTTGTTGAACGAAGCCATCAGCTCAGAAAAGTGGAAGTGAGTTCACCGGAGGTGGGCGCCAATGTTGGGGGCTTGTTCTCAAATGCTAAGAGTTAAGAACAAGGCAACACAGAAAATGTTAAATATTAAGGTCCTTCGTCCTCCACTTCATTATATCCCTTCGGGACATAAGGAACTTCGGACGAAGGTTACGAAGGACGCACCTTCGTAAACATAATAACGTAGGGTGAGGCATTCGTGTGAATCATGAGGTATTAAATGGACATTCAAATGTTAACATAGAATCATTTCCATTTCTATTAATACGAATGAATATAAATGACAGATGTACCTTCGGTCTTGAGGAAGGCAGGAGTACAAGTGTGATGCGAAGGCAAATGACAGGTTCGCGTGAACAGTACAGAGGTACTGTTCATCTATTTATAGGCACAGGTCGCAGCCTGTGACAAATTACAATTATGCCCCTCACAAATGTTTACAACATTGACCCAGACTCATATGAATAAAAAGGTCATTCTATCTCTATGTCGGTTTAAAACGCCGAAGCTCCATGAAAAGGAACCTTCGGCCATCTCTTGAAGACGACTTCAGCCGAAGCTGCTTCTTCGTGTGAGACCTTCGGCGCACCGAAGCACGACCCCAACACCATCCTTTGGCTCTCCTCCATGTTGTAGGCCTTGATTTTTCGCACAAGATATCTCTTCACTTCCTACAACATATAATATCTTCCTCGAGATGATATGAGTTTAAGACATAGCAATTTGAAAAATAACCTCGGGTCAATCATGTATATAGATCATTGAAGATTGATAGTTTGAGTTGATAAGAATTGAATGGACTTTCTCAAGCACCCCAAGGCTTCATATCATCTCCTTTTCCTGCAAAGCTTGTCAAGCATATTTTGGTACCCATCGCTTGATGGGTCCATCATGGTTAGTCAACAAAGATCTAGGAACCCAAAAGTCCTTTGTGTTAGCACTAGGTAAACTCATTACCTTTCTAGCACAAGTTGCAATTTTGGGTTGCCTAGTTACATGAGAATTAATTGACAAGCTAGGAGTGGAATTGTTACCAATGGGACAATCCTTGCATTGATGTCCCTTCTTTCGGCATGTGTAGCATAGGCGTTTTTCAAGTTTTGAAGTTTTCTTCTTTCCTGGTTTGTTGCTTGCTACATGGTTAGTAAAAACTTTCTTTTCTAACCCTATGCCTTTTTGTTTTAAATGGGGACAAGATCTAAGCAAGTGTCCCTTCTTGGAGCATTTAAAACAAAGTCTATCATCCTTGTTAATAATCGAGCCATTTTTAATGTAGGGACATGACCTAATCAAGTGCCCCTCTTCAAAGCATTCACTACACCTCTTAATGTGAAGTATGACTTGATCATTACCTTGGATGTTACCTTTTGTGGAGGCGTGGTTGAGGCTTTTGGAGGAGGTGTTGAATTTCATCTTTTGTTTCTTCCTCTTGGCAATCCTCAAATCCTTGACATTTTCTTCAAGGGATGTAGTGCATGCTACGGTTGTTCCCGTCTCAAGCTTCTTCACCATGTGATCACGGTTATCTTGAGAAGGTTGGGCAATGCATTTCCCTTTTAGTTGTGTCAAGCTCATCTTTAGCCTCTCATTCTCTTCTTTGAGCTTTTGATATGTATCATCTTTTGTTCCTGCAAGTTCTAGCTCAAAAGAAGATATGCTTGTTGACGAACAACAAGCATTAGCACATGGTAATATAGTATCAATTTGAATACATGTGCATGAGTGAGGTTGTTGGGATTTTAAGTTTTCTATCACAACCTCGTGAGCAATGTTTAATATGATATGATCATCTCTAAGATTTTCATGAGAGCATAGGAGTATATCATATTTTTCTTGAAAAGCTAGATTTTCAATTTTTAGCTTTTCTACTTGGTCCTTAAGCAAGGCATTTCTATTTACTAATTGAGCGATACAATGTAAAGTGTTATCTTGCTCAATTGAAATAGTTTCATACCTTTGGACCAAATCAACATGAGAGCACTTTAGCTCCTCATGTTCTTTAGTCAACTCATCAAAGCATTGCATCTTCATGGAGAGAATACTTTCTACCCTTTGACGAGCTTCGCCTTGCTCTCTCGCTCTTTCTACAAGTTTGAGCATGACCGCCTTATCTTCTTGGCTTAGGCGAGCGTAGAGTTGCACAAGGCTTCTTTCTTCCTCCTCATCCTCATTTGTGCTTCCGCTATCATTTTCATTAGCCACACAACATATGTGGGAATCGAAATGGGAAGACAAACCTTTTGGAGAGGTGGATTCATCGTTTGGTCTCCACCGTTCATTTTCTTCTTCTTCCTTGCAAGGGTTAGTATCACAAATACCAAAGGAAGTAGAAGCACAAAATGAACTATTATGTTTGGACTCATTAAATTTGCTTTTAATTCTAGTCAAAATATCGTGCGCATCATGGATGGATTCGTCATAGTTTGATATGAAGGCACGATAATCTTCTTTGCTAAGAGAATTGCTTAAGATGTCAAAAGCTAGGTAGTTTAAGCGAAAACATCTTTGATCCTCCTCGGAGACAATTTTTCCGTTAAAACTAGGAGGGAAGATACTCTTGTCTAAAATTTGTTCTAATTGTGGATCTATGGTTCTAAAAGCATTTATTACTCTAGTAGACCAAGAAACATAATTAGAACAATCGGAAAGTAATATCTCAAGAGTTACCTCCTTGTTCTCCTGGGTCTTCTTGTTCTTTTGGGATCTTCTACGAGCCATCACTTCGAGTTGTTAGACTCAAGATGAAGTGCCTAGCTTTGATACCAATTGAAAGTCGCCTAGAGGGGGGGTGGATAGGCGAAACCTGAAAATTAAAACTTTATCCCCCAACTAGATCCCTTGATTAGTGGTTAGAACAAGATATACAAATATAGGAGTATACAAACTAAGTTCTTGCTTGAAAAGAGTATTGCTAAATAATGCGGGAGAGATGAATCAAGTAAGTTATAGAATAACAAAGCAAGAAGCCTTAGATGAGAAGAGCACTAGGATGAGTTCTTTCTTGCAACGTGTTGCTTCACTAAATGGAAATTTAACTTGAAGCAACACCAAATGATATTGGCAAAGAATGGAGCAAGAAAAAACTTAGAGTACGAGAAAACAAACAAATCACAAGCAATAAACACAATGGACACGGGTGATTTGTTTTACCGAGGTTCGGCCCTCGAAGGCCTAGTCCCCGTTGAGGAGTCCACTTAAGGATGGGTCTTTTTCAACCCTTTCCCTCTCTCCCCCGATCACACAAGGATCGGTGAGCTCTTCTTCTTCTCAAGGACCACTCTCGATCCCACAAGGACCACCACACTCTTTGGTGTCTCTTGTTAGCTTTTACAAGCCTCCAAAACTTTGGAGGAAGTTCGATGGGAGTCAATACTCCACGCACAAATAAACACAAGGATGTAGCACACACTATCTCTCAATGAATCTCACAAGGCCCTAGGGCTAAACTCAATTGAGTAGCTCTCAATTGCTTGCTCTCTCTTTTGTGGCACTTGTGTTGGTTGTAGTGGACTAAATCTTGTGTATAGGATGGATCAATGAATATATATGGTTGGGAGGGCTTGAGTATGTCAACTAGATGACTTGGAATGTTGCTTGGACTCCCACTTCTTGAAGTGGCCGGTTGGGGTGGTATTTATAGCCACCAACCAAAATCTAGCCGTTGGTGAAAGCTGTCTGTCGTATGGTGCACCGGACAGTCCGGTGTGACAGCCACGTCACCCGGCCGTCAGGGTTTCGACCGTTGGAGCTCTGACGCTGGGCCCGCCTGGATGTCCGGTGGCGCACCGGACATGTACTGTAGAGTGTCCGGTGCGCCACTACGCGCGTGCCTGACTCCTGCGTGCTCTGGCGCGCATTAATTGCTGTTGCAGGTGACCGTTGGCGCGAAGTAGCCGTTGCCCCGCAGTTACACCGGACAGTCCGGTGTACACTGGACATGTCCGGTGAATTATAGCGGAGCAGCCATTGTAGTTTCCCGAAGCTGGCGAGTTCCTGAGGCCGCTCTTCCTTGGAGCACCGGACACTGTCCGGTGTACACCGGACAGTCCGGTGAATTATAGTGGAGTTGCCTCTGGATTTTCCCGAAGGCGACGAGTTTGCGCTGGAGTCCTCTGGTGCACCGGACATGTCCGGTGGCACACCGGACAGTCCGGTGCGCCAGACCAGAGGTGCCTTCGGTTGTCCCTTTGCTCTTTTGTTGAACCCAATACTCGGTCTTTTTATTGGCTAAGTGTGAACCTTTAGCACCTGTATAACTTATACACTAGAGCAAACTAGTTAGTCCAATTATTTGTGTTGGGCAATTCAACCACCAAAATTAATTAGGGACTAGGTGTAAGCCTAATTCCCTTTCACAAAGCCGTGTGCCCGGACCCCCTGAACCACAGTTCCAGATACTGGGACACCCACTACAGAGTGGTGGAGCGTTTGGGCTTACGGTACGGGACCAGGCTAAGCGACTTCACGGCTCCGGACCACCCCAGTGTCTAGAACCAGACCCCAGGTTCCCGGACCATAGGGTTATAGTTCCAAATACTAAGATACCCATCGCAGAGTGGTGGATCGTACAGGCTTAGGGTGCAGAACCAAGCTAAGCGGCTACACAGCTCCGTACCCCCCAGGAGGCGAGTACCCATTCTCTAGAACTGACCCCTAGGCTGTCGGGCCTGGCTACTCATTGCGGATGTCGCTATACCAGCAAGGGAGGGAAACCATATGGGTGGGTTAGATAATAATAATGGTTGTAAACTTAAGTATAATAAAACCATTAGAAAAACAAACCTGTGAGGCGAACCCCTTCCTTATAACTGGATATACATGAGCGTAGGCCAACAGACCGGGCTTATTGAGGGCGGACCTCACCGGGCTGGCGTACATATATGCGTTACCTAGTTACAAGGAAGAAAACCGAATCCCCCAGCTCTGCTTTTATGGGAAAACTTACGGAGATGCTCTATATTCCAAGGATTGGGACGAGGTACTCCGTCAGTTGTGGCGATGCGGACGCACCCGGGGCGGCATATTTCCGTCACCTTGAAGGGTCCCTCCCAGCTGGGGGAGAGTTTGTGGAGCCCTTCTCGGTTCAGTACTCGCCTTAGGACCAGGTCCCCGACCTCGAGCTTCCTACTATGCACGAACCGTTGGTGGTAGCACCTGAGCGCCTGGTTGTACCGTGCATTTCGGATTGCTGCTCGCCACCTGTGCTCGTCGATGAAGTCCACATCCTCACGTCGTAGCTGTTTCTGCGTAGATTCATCAAACGATTGGACCCGTGGGGAGCCCATAATGATTTCCGGCGGAAGGCAGGCTTCGGCCCCGTAGACCAGGAAGAATGGGGTCTCCCCGGTAGCTCGGCTGGGCGTGGTCCGGTTCCCCTACAGCACGGACGACAGCTCACTGACCCAATTTGCACCATGCTTCTTCAAGCAGTCATAGGTGCGCGTCTTGAGTCCCCTGAGGATCTCTGCATTTGCCCTCTCCACCTGGCCGTTGCTCCTAGGATGAGCCACGGATGCGAAGCAGAGCTGGGTGCCGATGCCCTCGCAGTACTCCTAGAAGATCCGACTTGTAAACTGGGTCCCGTTGTCCGTAATCATACGACTTGGTACCCCAAATCTATAGACGATCAACTTGAGGAAGGCGACAGCAGCACCCTAGGTGATGTTGACCATAGGGGTGGCCTCTGGCCAATTGGTGAACTTGTCGATGGCGACAAAGAGGTACCGGTACCCGCCGATGGCTCTGGGAAATGGTCCCAGGATATCCACCCCCATACGGTGAATGGCCAGGAGGGCGGAATCATTTGCAGAGCCTGAGCCGGTGTGTGTATCTGCTTTGCGTGGAACTGGCACGCTTCGCAGGACTTTACCAGCTCGGCCGCATCTTGGAGGGCGGTTGGCCAGTAAAAACCATGCCGGAAGGCTTTACCGACCAGTGTGCGAGATGAAGAATGACTTCCACACTCCCCTCCATGGATCTCCGTGAGTAGCTCACGTCCCTCCTCCTGGGTGATGCACCGCATGAGAATGCCGTTGACGCCACGGCGGTAGAGATCCCCTTCCACCACCGTGTATCGTTTAGCCAACCGCACTATGCGCTCTTCGGAGACATGGTCTTCAGGAAGGATATTTTCCTTCAGGTAATCCCGGATCTCGGAGATCCATGCATCGGGACCACTCTGAGCTGTCGGCTATGGCGCTAAGGGGTCGGCGGAGTCCCCCATAGCACACACAGCTTTCGGTGGGTTCTGGTGCGCCACCGAGACCGCCGGCTTCGAGGTGCCAGTCTTGCCCCCTTCGCCCAGTTCGGCAGGTTGGACGGTGGGTCTCAGCAGCCGTCTTTCGAAGACTCCCTCGGGCACGGGTGCCTGAGTTGATGCCCTCTGGGAGAGGTCATCTGCCGCTGAATTGTCGGCCCGAGGAACATGTTGCAGTTCTAGGGCCATGAAGTCCTTCTCCAGCTTCCTTACATGGAGGAGGTAAGCTGCAAGTTTGGGCTTGTTGCAGCTACATTCCCCGCGGACCTGCTTGATGATTAGCTGAGAGTCCCCCTTCACGAGGAGCCGTCAGATCCCTAGGGATAGGGCCACAGATAAGCCGAAGATCAGCGCCTCACACTCTGCCATGTTGTTGGTGGCCTTGAACTCGAGGCGCACCACATACTTCACCTGATCTTCGCCTGGGTTGACGAGGACCACTCCCGCACCAGCACTCTGCTGGCGAGCGGATCCGTCGAAGAAGAGCGTCCAGTGGGGCTCGGTGAAGACCAGACCTCTGCGCTCCGCAGATGTGGGGCCTAGATCGGGGTCTGGGCCCCCAGGGGCGCTCGGAGGTGGAGTCCACTCCATGATGAAGTCGGCCAGGACCTGACTTTTTGATGGCGTGGCGGGGCTAGAAGTCCATCTAGAACTCGGCGAGCTCCGCTGCCCACTTGGTGATGTTGCTAGTGGCGTTATAGTTGTGGAGGATGGCCCTTAACGGAAAGGAGGTCATCACCACAACTCTGTGTGCCTGGAAATAGTGGCGCAACTTCCTGGACGCAACTAGCACAGCATAGAGGAGTTTGTGCGTCTCGAGGTACCTGGCCTTCACCTCATGGAGGACCTCGCTGACGTAGTAGACCGGCTTCTGGACGGTCCGGGCCCCTGCAGCTGGTTCTAAGCTTCTAGGTCCTTGGCCTTCTTATGTCGCCCTTTCGGCGACTAGCACCATGCTCACCGCCTCTACAGTCGCCGCAATGTACAGATACAGCGGCTCCCCTGGCTCCAGAGCAACCAGGATCGGCAGGGATGCTAGGTGCTGCTTCAACTCTTGGAAGGCTTGTTCCGCCTCTTCGGTCCAAGTAAATGGGCCGAATTTCCACAGGATCTTGAAGAAGGGCAGTGCCCTCTCGGCCAGCCTCAAAATGAAGCGGCTAAGGTCAGCTAATGATCCTGTAAGCTTCTGGACGTCTTTGATACGGGCGGGGGGCCTCATTACCTCAATAGCCTTGATCTTCTCCGGGTTAGCTTCAATGCCCCAGTATGAAACCAGGAACCCCAGCAGCTTTCCTGTGGAGACACCGAAGACACACTTCTCCGGGTTTAGCTTGGTGCGAGTTGCCCGTAGCTTGCCAAAAACCAGGGTCAGGTCTTCTACTAGAGTCAACCCCTTCCTAGTCTTGACCATGATGTCATCGACATAAATCTCCACCTTGTCCCGAATCAGGTCCCCGAAGGTCTTACTCATTGCCCGAACAAATGTTGGCAAGGCGTTTTCAGACCGTAGGGCATCACAACATAACAGTACAGTCCATCCACCATTACAAAAGCGGTATGCTTCCTATCCTCCCTAGACATTCGGATTTGATGGAAACCAGAGTAGGCATCCAAGAAGGACAAAAGGTCGCACCCCGAGGTAGAGTCCACGATCTGATCTATACGAGGCAGTGGATACGGGTCCTTGGGACATGCCTTATTCAGGCTGGTGTAGTCGATGCACATCCAAAGCTTCCCGTTTGCCTTTGGCACGATGACCGGGTTGGCCAGCCATACAAGGTGATGAACTTCTTCGATGAAGCCAGCGTGTAACAGCTTCCGGACCTCCTCACGAATGAAGTCCTGCCGCTCCACGGACTGTCTCCAAGGCTTCTGGCTCACCGGCTTGGCGTCCGGGTAGATCTTCAGATGGTGCTCAATCACCTCCTTGGGGATCCCAGGCATCTGCGACGGCTCCCAAGCGAACATGTCGGCATTTGCCTGGAGGAAGGCGATGAGCGCGAGTTCCTATTTTTCTCCCAGATTTCCCGCGATATGGGAGGTCTGGGAGGGGTCCGTGCCGACCTGGATGGTCTTCGCGGGTCCGCCGTCTGCTCCGAACGGCTGTGCCTTCGGCACCTTGGAGGACGCTTTGGCACCGGAGGCTGGGGGGCTTCTCCCCCCGCCGTTCGGCCGAGCAATCTCGGCCGCCAGAGCATGAAGCTTCTCGACGGCCGCTAGCGCGGCGGCGCAGTCGCCCTGCACGGTGAGGACCCCTGCGGGGGACGGCATCTTGAGGACCAAATACCCGTAGTGGGCAATGGCCATGAACCGGTATAGGGTTGGCCTGCCAATGATGGCGTTGAAGGGGAGGTTGACATCCGCGACATCGAACTGGACATTCTCCATGCGGAAGTTTTCCTCCATCCCGAATGTGACTGAGAGCATGATGCTCCTGAGGGGATACACGGGCTGTGGGCCCACCCCAGAGAATGGGCGAGAGGGCCCCAGCACCGGCTACAGGATCTGTAGCTGCCTGAATGGCGCATGGCTGATGACGTTGAGGCCGGCCCCTCCGTCGATCAGCACATGGTGCAGCCGCATGTTGGCGACGACAGGGGCGGTGATGAGCGGTAGTACGCCTGCCCCCGCCATGTTGTTGGGGCAGTCGGATGCCCCGAAGGAGATGGTGGTGCTCCTCCACTGTTGGTGCAGAGCAGCCTTGGGGACCCCTAGGACTGCCGAAAGAACCTCCCGTCGCAGGGACTTGACGTTCCTACGGGAGGTGAGCTCCCAGCTTCCGCCGTACATTACATTCAACTTCTTGCGGCGGTCGTTGTCATCACCGGAGTCAGAGTCTCTGGTGAAGATGTCCTTGAGGTCCCCCTCGGGCGACTGGTACCCGAGGTCTCGTTCCCCCATGGTCACGACTTCTTCGTCGACCCTTTTCTTGCCGGGCCGGCGACGAGGTGGCGAGCCATCCTTGGAGGACTGCTCACGCTGCTCGCTGACGCGCTTCACGAGTTTGATAATCTCACGGCAGTCGGTGGTGCTGTGGCAGCTGTTGGGGTGCACTGGACATGTGCCACTGCTGCCTCCCTGGGGCCGTGGGCGCTTATTACGCTCACCGTGGCCCCCGGCTACGGCAGCGGCGACCGGAGCAACCTGCGGCTTCTCGTGGCCGCGGTTCTTGTTCTTCTTTTTCTTCTTGCCGCCACCCTGGGCGGCGACATCCGAGCCGCCCGTCTGGGTAACCCCAGTCTGTGGCGCCGAGTGCCATGCATGGCCCTCGGCGGCTCTGGCACACTTGTCAGCCAGAGCGAAGAGCGTGGTAACGTTGTCCACATCATGCGTGGCCAACTTCTCCAGCATCTTTTCATCACGTACCCCTGGCGGAAAGCAGTGATGATGGAAGCATCTGAGATATGAGGGATTGTCCCACGTATCTTGGTGAAGCGGGAAATGAACGCCCGGAGGGTCTCCCCGAGTTCCTGCCTCACTGCATGGAGGTGTGCCTCCACACCATGCTGTTGGTAAGCGCTGACAAAGTTCGCCATGAACTGCGCGTAGAGCTCTTCCCAGGAGCAGATGGATCCTGGGGCTAGGTTCATGATCCAAGTCCGGGCTGGCCTAGACAAAGCTACATGGAAGTAGGTCACCATCACGGCGGTGTCTCCACCTGCTGCCGTAATGTCAGTGACGTAGACCTGCAGGAATTCCGACGGGTTTGTTGTACCGTCGTACTTCTCTGGTAGGTGTGGCCGGAACTTGGATGGCCACGTCGCCGTGCGGAGATGGTCCGCTAGAGTGACGCAGCCCACACGAGCCAACGGGATACCCGTCTGGGATCGGGCACCCCTAGGGTCTGCGGTGCGACCACAGCAAAGTCTTGTTCGAGGTTGCGACCCTCGAGGTTTTGGTGATGCTCACGCGCCCTCTCCAGTGAGATACAGGCATCCTCGCCCGCTCGCCTGCGGTTGAGCTCATCCTGCAGGTCCTCTGGCCTCTCTAGAGAGGCTTGAGCGTCTTCTACCGCATGTCTACGGTTGAGCTCCGCCCATAGATCTTCGGTCGGCGCAACCCTCACCGAGGGTGAACGCACCGAGGCCGATGCCCCGTGCTGGCGCCGGGATGGTTGAGGCCTGGGCTTAGCCAAGCCAGAGTGCGTCATGCCAAGGAGGTGATCCACGTCGTCGTGTCACTACTTCATAGCCCCTGGCGAGGCCGTGGGGCTTGGCGGGTGACGCAACAACTCCTTGGCTACAGAAAGCGCCCCGGCGGGAGCAACCCCCGATGGAGTTCAGGACGCCTGTGTAGGCGTGTGCTGCCGTGCGGGGCACACAGCAGCTGCTCCAGGTGCCGGGCGGTTGGAGCTCAGCGACACAGAAGATGTGGCTTCCTCCTCCATGTGGAAGTCCCCTGAGACCACGTCGTGGTGCTCAACGATGTGAACCATGGCGCCGAGCAGGAAAACAAGCAAAAACCTAATGCCAGGCCCCCTACCTGGCGCGCCAAATGTCAGAGAGGAAATCTCCGGCCTGGTACCGGAATGCACCCATCCTAAATCCTAAGATGAGGAGGGGCCTAAGCGTTTTGCTTGTTAGAGATTGAGGGGATGAACACACAAGAACACGCAAGGGTTTAGAGTGGCTCGGGCCGCTGAAGCATAATACCCTACTCCACTGTGTGTTGTATTGCTCGTGAGCTTGAGTCTGAATGAGTCTGTCCGTCCATTCCTAATGCGCCCTCCCTTTTATAGTTCAAGGGGGCACATACAAGAATTCTAAGTCCCAACACGTGGCCCCAAGGACAAATGGAAGGAAGGAACTACTGCTTGCAACGCCAGGATGATCTCCATGCGCCATAATATCTGTAGTGCATACAGTATTGATATCTCGTGGCAGCGTCCTCGGTAACGCGCGAGTCATTATGAGTGCAGTGCATGCGGCAACACAGGCGTACTGTTCGCCAACGGGAATAGACAAGCACGCCGCCTGCAGGATGGCCTGGGCGCCGCCTGCCAGCTGAGTGGACAGGACACATTAAATGCTGAAGCGGCACATCGCCTGTTAGGGGGGTAGATAGGCGGCGTGTCTTCTCCGCAATCAATGCAGAGGCAGCGCGGCCCAGAGGCCTTACGTCAGGCTTCGTCCGCAGGCTCACGTCACGCATGGTAGGCCATTTGGTAGCATTGGGTCTCCGCCTAGGCGGGGAGCAGAAGCATTATGCGGGCAGGTCCGCACTAGGCTGGGCCTAGACACATGTCGCTCCTGGAACCCTGCCTGAGCAGGGCCTAGGTATTCTCTGCCCTAGAGTCCCGGGACCTGGCTGTGGGTAGTTCGGACCCCACACAGAGGGGTCCGGGACCCGTCCCGGAGGTCTGGGTCGCACCGGCGGGGGCCCTGGACCTTCCCCCGGAGGTCCGTTCTTCATGTACAAGGGTCGATGCTTCCCCCCACAGTGGGTCCGGACCCACTGTGTGCATCTTGGAGTACGTCTCTTTCCCTGGCCACGTGGCGACCTTGGAGCCGTCCACGTGGCGGGGTAGAGAGTCGTTCGCCACGCTACTAGAGATCGATGCACGGGCATAGCATCTTCATACTGTAGCAAGGGGTACCCCTGTTTCATGGTACCGACACTTCTAGTTAATATTCAAATATCTGATGTGATGGGACTAAAAATTAGTCCTTGGACCTAAACGGTCCTAGATTTGAGGGTGTCAATGTTTTACGAGTATAGTATTATGCTTGTCTCTAGAAGGTATTGAAAACGCTAGCTCATTTACCCACTCGGCGGATATAAGTAAAATGGACTCCAATCCATTTGTCTAAATGATTTTGGTTTTTGATGATTAACATAGCATGTGGACTAATGTGTTTGTTAGTGTTTGTGTTTATAGTTCATATGATGCAGAGTATTGATGGACTAAGGTAATGAGGAGATCAACACTTTAAAGAAGACACTATAAACTCGTATTGAAGACATTTATACATGCTGAGTCCAACACACCAAGAACTAGAAGTAGGATGCAAAGCCACAAACAAAAGTGAAGTTACCAAAGTTGAGACAAAAGAGCGACTGAATTAGAAGTGTCTCACGATTTTTAATCTGCTCAAATTGACATGGCTTCAACTCTAGGATGTAGAGCATTTCATTAGCTTTCCAAAAGTTCAATATTATCAAAATCGGAGTTCGAAGCTAAAAATTATGCCACAATACAAAATTGAGTGTGCTGAAAAAACAGATAGGAGTGGACTGGTGCAAAGGTTCGATGTACCAAATCTGCTCAAATTGACATGGCTTCAACTCTGGGATGTACAACATTTCATTAGCTTTCTAAAAAGTCTGAGATCATCAAAATTGGAGTTCAAAGCTAAAAGTTATGCCCAAAATATGAGTGCTCTACATAAGAGATCGGATGCACAGGACTATGGTCCAGTGCACCCAAAGGCTCTTTCAATAGCTAGTACACGTGGAAGGTCTGATGCATAGAATCATGGTCCAGTGCACCACATGACAGCAGAGGCTCCAACAACTAGTTTTCAACAGCTAATACAAGTGGAAGGTCTAGTGCATAGGACTATGGTTCGGTGCACCACAGAAAGGTGCAGTCATCCTTTCCAAAGGCTAGTTTTGGTGGAGCTCTATATATACCCACCCCAACCAGCCATTTCAATACATGGGAGCCCAAGCAACATACTAACACATGTGATACACATCTCCAAGGATTCAAACAGCCAAGTGCTTAAAAGAATCAACCAGTGATTAGCGTAGGTGCTTTGTAAAGTGCTTAGGTTACTTAGATCGCTTATAAGCTTGCTCTAAGTTGTTCCTAGTTAGTTGAGTGAGTTTAGAAAAACCAACCAAGCCCCTTGGCTCTTGCGCGAGCCATTGTACTATTGTAACGAGTGGGGTGAGAGTCTTGTGAGACCACAGCAACCACGTTGTGGTGTGGCTGCAACCGTGTAACAGAGGGAACAAGACCAGCGACGTGGATCGACCGGAAGCTCAATAGTGAAGACGACAGGGAGCGTTCGAGAGGAGGCTAGAACCGGAGCACCACTTGCGCTTGGAGAAGGCATGTGGCTCTCTACGGAGTTACTCGACCATGTGCTTGGCCCTCGTGTGGGCTTCTCTTTGTGTAGTGGCACCAATGAGGATTAGTCAGTGTTGGGTACCGACAAGTGGACAGGTGGGCCAGACACTTAGAGACAAAGACAAGGGACACTGAAGCGTGACAATACAAGACATTATGTGAGAATTGTAGTGTCTCGTTACTGAAAGGGAAATAGGGTTAACCTTTTTCCTACAATTAATTTTGGTGGTTGAATGTCCAACACAAACATATGGACTAACTAGTTTGCTCTAGAATTCATGTATTACAGGTGCATAAGGTTTAACACAAACCAATAAATATTCAAGTTAGGGACCCAATTCAAAAGGAGCAAAAAGAACTTGAGTGTGATGTGGTCTGGCGCACCGGACTGTCTGGTATGCCAGGACCGTACAACATCAAACCAGCCACTCTCGGGAAAACGCAGGCGCGCTCCGCTATAATTCACCAGACTGTCCGGTGTGCCACCGGACTATCCGGTGCGCCAGTGGATCAATGGCTAACTCGCTCAACGGACGACTCTGCAAAGTGCTACAGTGCGTGAACAGTATGCGACAGAAGTCAGAGTAGAAAGTCAGATGGGCACCAAACTGTCCAGTGTTGCACCGGACTGTCTAGTGCCGCAAGAAGACAAAGCTCCAACGGTCGATCAAGCTCCGAACCCTAACGGTTGGGTGACGTGGCAGCGCACCGGACAGTGAACAGGACCTGTCCAGTGGCGCACTGGACTGTCCGGTGCGCCCATCGACAACAGCCTCCCCAACGGCTACCTTGGTGGTTGAGGGCTATAAATACCCCCAACCACTATAACTCTAAGCATCCAAGTTTTCTAAAGTTCACATTCAATTCAAGAGCTAGTGCATTCATTCCAAGACCCAATTCAAAAGAGCAAAGCCTCTCCAAGTCCTAAATTCATCTCAAACACTTAGTGACTTGTGAGAGAGAGATTTCATGTTCTTTTGCGCTCTTGTTGCTTGGATTGTCTTCTTCCTTCCTCATTTCTTTTCTCAAGTGATTTGTAATTGAAGCAAGAGACACCTAAGTGTGTAGTGGCCCTTGCGGGGTCTAAGTGACCCAAGAGATTAAGGAAAATGCTCACTCGGTCTAAGTGACCGTTTGAGAGAAGGAAAGGGTTGAAATTGACCCGGTCTTTGTGACCTCCTCAACGGGGACTAGGTTCTTTAGAATTGAACCTCGGTAAAACAAATCACCATGTCCACTCGCCCTATTTCTTGGTTGATTTGTTTTCCCTCTCTATCGGACTTGAGTTTTTACTCTAACGCTAACCCCGGCTTGTAGTGTGTGTCTAAAGTTATAAATTTCAGGTTACGTCTATTCACCCCCCTCTAGGCGACTTTCAGTTACGTGTGTCCCGTCCAGCTACAGGACAAGAGTATTTATAGGGTCGTCCGAGGGTAGGTAATCCAAAGTACAGTCCTACCTCCGTTCACCAACTATATCCAAGGAATATTCCGCATAACGAGGTAATTACAATATTGTGCTCTCAACAGGTGGCACACACCAAATAATATACCAATGAGTTACGCTGACAGATGGGCCTTCGAAAGTGTCTCCTGGTGGACCAACGACATGCTGATCACTGTGTAGCCTTCGTCGCCACCTCCGAAGCCTTTGTGTCTTGCTGCCCTTTGCTCTCCTCAAACGGATGTGTGGTGTTGAGGGCTCTAGGGCGACACTACAGCAAAGGCCTTAGTCGGTGTCGATCGTTCAGGGCCTCGGCTTGATGTTATCCCTTGTTACGGTCAGTCGCAGAGTCAAAGACTCCTTCGCTCACAGTCCTGTGTACTGGTTAGTTGAAAATGAGAAGGGGAAGCCTTCATTCAGCCTCAGTCCGAAAGTGATTGATCCTGTTGGGCCATTCCCGAAGTCTCTTGATTTAGACAGGGATGAATGCTGCCCTCGATAGTCTGGGGAACTGCCTCGAGAGTGTCGCTGGATGTGGCCGTTGGGAAACTGAGGTTACAGAGTTGTGTACTGGAGAAGGTATAAATTGCTGCTTGCTTCGACACTTTTTACCTTGTGCCATTTTCAAAACGATCATCGCTCCGTCACTACTGCTGTTGAATCGATGCGGCCTTGCTGTTGCACTGCCGGTCACGAGACCGGCGTTGAGCTCCTCTACGCTGGCCGGAGTGAAGACTGTTGCTCGCCGTCGGCCCCGTACGCCGCCAGGCCTCCCCTTCCTGGTGGTGGTACAACCGTACAACGTCACCGCCACTGCATGGCGATCGGACAATGTTTACCCAAGCGGTGGAGAGGGGCATTAACTCGTCTTTCGCTAGGGTTTCACGTTCTGGTGGACTAGGTCGGGAAAATTATTAACTGGGTCGATCAAAGATCTCTTCGTGGAGGGTTAAGGAGATGGAGACCTTGGGATATTTTCCTGCTAGTTGCGGGCGAGCTGTGGGAGCAGAGACTACCCAGCGTCCACGGGGTGAAGTTGCAATCTTCGAGAGTTTGTTTGTTGTCGGACTTCACTTAGCGATGAAAACGGACGAAAAAAATCCCATTCTGACCCGACCTATTTTCTACATTTAACTCACCTGTTTTTAGATTTCTGGAAAAAAACGGGTTTGGCATGGGTTACAGGTTGGGAGTTTGCGGGATTAGGACGGAAACAAGAAGTACTATTTTCCGCTCGGATTGTCGGGATCCCGTATTCGGTCAGGATATTTCTGAATTTAACATGGCCCGAAGTGGTCATCCGTTAAACACTCAATCGTCACTCCCGTTAGGCCCAAAGCGGCCAAGCCCAATAGGCCTCCACGGACCACGGCTCCACTGAACTGACTTGACTCCACATAAACACAAGTGATTAAGTGAAACTAGAAACCCTAACTCCCTAAGCGCCGAGCCGAGCAGGACGGCCGCTCACCTCCGTCGGCGGCCGGACGCTGCATGGCACGGACACGGTGCACACACATCTCCAGTTCTCCTTCTCCAGTCTCTAGCTCGGGCCACGGACACGCAGGAGCAGGATAACATCGTTCACATCGACCCGTCGTCATCCTCGTCCATTGCCAGACTTTAGGTATGCCATACACCAGTATGCACATGCCTACAGCCTACGTCCGCGCAACAAGCAACAAAGCCAGCAAGTGCCTAGCAGGCCAGCACACCTAGGCACCTAGCTGGCTAGCCCCTCTGCGTTGGTGCCTTGTGACGAGTGCCTACGGCTTGTTTGAAGCTTTTATGCATCAAAATAGCTATGCTACACACTACCATATTTACTACGTTCAAAAAATATAAATAAAGAATTGTTAATTATTATTAAACATGTATGTAGGCCTCCATCCTCCCATATTCCCAATTCATGAATGAAGATGGCGAGCAGTGAAGAAATCTTCCAAATGTTTGATGTCATGGTGAAGGGGTGTTTGAATCATTTACAAACGTTTGATGTCATGAAGACATTGAAGAACTTTTATTGTGTCCGTATGTGTGTCAGTGTGTGATTGTGACTATTACACTGTTAACTGTTATTGTGTCTGAACTGAATTTATGTAGGCTAAGTGAGTGTAAGTTTACTTGTTGGATTTGGATTTGTGCTATGGGACTTATTTTTCTGTTGTTTAGTGGCTATGTGGTCATGTAATCATGTAGTAATGCGGACTTATTTTCTTGTTGTTTAGTGGACTATTGAATTTGGACTATAGCTACACACCTTGTGAGTGTTTGTTTCCTGTTAATTTTTTCCGTTGAGGCAATTTTCGTCCTTTTTTGGTTAGTTTTTGGTCGTTTTGGTTCGTTTCCGTAAACTCGTATAACCTCGACCGGCTTCCGTCCGTGGTTGTTCTGCTCCCGATCCCGTTTCTGATGATGAATTACGGGAGTGGAAACAGGAGAAGAGTTTTTATGTCTGTTTTCATCCCTACTTATTGTGTCACCAATTTTTGCTTGATGTGCTTGAAAAGCTTGAGGTTCAGATTCATCAGTTGATGCCGAATGTTGTGGTGGCCTTGAGCATGTTTGTCTGGGCAATGCCACTTTCGACGTCACCACATCATTTGAGGCCTTCACCAAGCATTATTGCTTGCACTGGTAGTAGCATTATGTGGGTGGTATCTTTGATCAGTTTGGTAGCTTCACTTTTACCCCAGAGACAAGGAAGACCAAGGAGAAGGTTGTCGAGTTAGGCTCCTGTGTGGTGGACAGAAAACTAGTTTTATGTGCATTGTCCGGACTCTTCTGAGGGCGAAGGTTGGCCTCAGTCGAGCACTATGTCTCCGTTTCAGTTGGAGGTTTTTCCATGTTTTGCGGTTGCTGAGAAGGATCACAGTGATCGTGCCTTCGGTATTGTTGCGGTGACCTGCAGTGGCAGAGACTTTGTTGAAGAGTACCTAGCATGTGAAATCTAGTCGCTCGGCCATGGCTGATCTATAGGACTAGTTATTCATAGAGACTTATTTGTATCTGGCAAGCATACTTTGAGTCCTGCATTTGCTGTGGGTTTGTGTGATAGTTCTCAGGACACTTTTGTTGCAGATACGGAGAAAGAAGCGGAGAACCTTGTTGGTCTTGTGACTGATCAGGAAGTTGAGAAGGGTACAAAGCTGCGTGGAGGCCATATGTGCCTGAACCATGTAGTTAGCTAGATGGGGCTAGCTTACGAAGAGCATAAGGCACACCCAAAGAGGGGGAGGAAAATGTCGACTAGAGTCCCCACCCAATCGCAACCGTCGACGGAGACTCCGTTAACCTGCTTAGGGGGAGTGGACGCGGGGGCCTCTTCTGAAGCTTTCACCGCCGAGCTAGCGGAGACATGCAGGGCAACTGTCTTGGTGCGCGATGCGGAAGCTAAAACCGCGGAGGACTTCGTTGAGCGGGTCACCGAGGGTAAGTTGGGGGAAAGATTTGATTCCAATGATGGTTGGTTTGGGGAGTGCAAAGTGATGGGTTGTAAGAGATATGACTACGATGTGCGGTTGTGAAGATGTTGTACCAGCCTGCACGGCGAGGGTGGTGCTTATATTACCTTATTCACATAATATCCTGAACATAATTGATGTAGCAATGGACCCAAAGGGGAAGGCACCTGCTCTGATCTACAGAGTGGTCAACATGGTGGGTCGATCGAAGAAGTGGAAGGCTCGTGTTGTTGGGCCCTCGGTTTCTGGAGGTCTTTGAAAGAGGCGAGGGCTGAAGCGGCAGATGAGGTGGGGGAGCTATGGCTATTGGGGGGTCCTTGGCTCCCTTGGTTATCGAGGACTTCGGCCTTGTCGACATGGAGCTGGCGACAAAGTGACCGATGAATATGGTGTCGCCAAGAGGGTTTTTTTGACAACTTATTCATTGTGCCGGTGAGGCGTTGGGTACCCCCAGGGCTTTGGGCCTGTCCTGGTCGAAGGTCATCTTGTGGGAGGTCGTGCACTCCGCCATCATGGCATGAGGGGAGGTGGACGCCTCTGTTATCATCGAAGGGGCCTTGAATGAGGCTGCTTCGCACCTTCACTCAATGAGAATTTTAAGCTTAGCTTGCTGCCTTCGTCGCACCTTGGGCTGACAATATGCTTTGTCAGCTTTCTGCTATTGTCGGCGTGCTAGCCCCCTTGGCAAGGGCCCGGGGAAGTAGCTGTCGCTAAGGCTGAGTGTGCGGTCGTTAAGGTGAAGTTGAAGGAGAAAAAGGCAGAGGGTGAGCGACAAGAGGTTGGCTTTATTCGACAACCCCCAAACCTGTCACACCCGGTTTTGAAGGTAAACCGAATGCGAACATGTACGTGCTAGGATCAGAAATTCATGTACAGAGCGATTACATAAATGACTCATCAGAGCACAATGCTTTGAATAACAATAAAGAATAGGTAATAATAAAGACTAGAGTCATTTACATAATATAAATCAAAGTACACAGAAACGAAACGTAGCCAACGTAAATAAACCCACCATAGGCAGCTGACTAGGGGAGGTCGCTAGCCTAATCCTCGAACTCGTCGAAGCCCTGGAACTCCTGGAGATCTGCCTCGATGCCTTCTTCTTTACCTGAGCATAGATTGCATCGAAAGCAACCTGGTGTTTTGTAAAAGCAAGGGTGAGTACACATCAACGTACTCATCAAATGTCCTGTTTGGCTGAGGTGGACTAGCTTTATGTGGGGTTAAGCTCAAGCAGTTGCTTTTAGTTGGTCAGATATTTATTATTAGCGGAAGCCAAGTTTTAGTAATAGTCAACCCGTGAACCATTTCCTCATTGAGGAAACATCATTATCATCATCGTAACCAAAACCATAAATAGAACCAATGTATCTCAGATCATTTGTATCTCTAATCAAAGAGGATCCCAAGGCCGCTCATAATCGTGAGCACAGCTGATATATTAGTTTCTAACCCTCTGCAGAGGTCGCACACTTTACCCACAAGTCGTGATTTCCTTTCTGCCCCGGGTTCTAACCTCCATTGATCACTACCAAGGTGACCCAGCAGGGTCTCACTACGTAGCCTTTACAAAGATTTCCCAGAGGTCATAGCCGCCCGTTAGGTTTCTCCAGTTTGATAAACACAGTACATCTCCCCAAAGGAAGGATGACTAACTGAGAGAACCTAGAGGGGGGTGAATAGGTGATCCTGTAAAATTCAAATACTAATAGCCACAAAACTTGGTTAAGTGTTAGTACGTCTAAGTAGCGAGCTCTTGCGGACACACAAGTATCATAGAGAAACAATCACAAAAGACACGTGAGTTTATCCCGTGGTTCGGTCAAGTATAACACTTGCCTACCTCCACGTTGTGGCGTCCCAAAGGACAAGGGTTGCACTCAACCCCTTTCAAGTGATCCAATGATCAACTTGAATACCACATCTTTTCTTTGCTTATCTCTTTTTCCCGTTTGCGAGGAATCTCCACAAGTTGGAGTCTCTCGCCCTTACAACTAAGATCACAGTGAAAGCACAAGAGTAAGGGTGGGAAGCAACACACACAAATCCGCAGCAACACACACGCACACAAGCCAAGACTTGAGCTCAAAATGAAGCACAACGAGTTCACAACTAGAACGGAGCTTAAATCACTAACACAGTCGATCAAATGCACGGAGACAGAGTGTGGAAGACTTAGAATGCTTAGAGTATGCTTGGGTGACTCCTCCATGCGCCTAGGGGTCCCTTTTATAGCCCCAAGGCAGCTAGGAGCCATTGGAGATCAACAAGGAAGGCTAATCTTGCCTTCTGTCGGGTGGCGCACCGGACAGTCCGGTGCGCCACCGAACAGTCACTGTAGACAATCCGGTGCAGATCTCCTTCCTATTTTGGCGTAGTCGACCGTTGCAGATTTGTGGCAGTTGGCGCACCGGACACTGTCCGATGCACACCGGACAGTCCGGTGCCTCCTGCCAACCGTTGGAGCGGGCCACGCGTCGCCCGCGGATTGCGCGGCCGACCGTTGCCCAGTCGACCGTTGGCTCACCGGATAGTCCGGTGCCCCACCGGACAGTCCAGTGAATTTTAGCCGTACGCCGTTGAACTTTTCCTGAGAGCGACGACTTCGCCGCGAATGACTCACCGGACAGTCCGGTGAGCCACCAGACATTCCGGTGAATTATAGCCGTACGCCGCCGTCGAGTCCCGAGAGTGGCTGGTTCACCTTGGACTTGTCTGGCGCACCGGATACTGTCCGATGCACCCAGACCGAGCAGCAGTTGGCTGTACACAGCCAACTCTTTTCCAATCCATTTTCTCCTGTTTCAAGCACTTAGACACAATATATTAGTACCCAAATCAATGTACTAAGTCTAGAAATGTACCTTGTTCCATGATTTGCACTTCTTTAATCTTTGGCACAATTTAACACTTAGAGAATATGTGTTGGGCACTTAATCACCAAAACACTTTAGAAATGGCCCAAGGGCACATTTCC
Source organism: Zea luxurians (assembly GCA_029449295.1). Classification (NCBI taxonomy): domain Eukaryota; kingdom Viridiplantae; phylum Streptophyta; class Magnoliopsida; order Poales; family Poaceae; genus Zea; species Zea luxurians. The sequence continues at coordinate 5,263,918 of JAOPSE010000064.1, read as the reverse complement.
CTTTCAATCTCCCCCTTTTTGGTGATTTATGCCAACACATCCAAAAGCAACCAAAAGAAGTGCAATATCAATGCAAAAGAGAACAAAATTGTCTTTCCACGAATTTTGACATATTTGGATCAATCTTTGCCACCACTTGGTTTGTTTTTGAGAACCAAATTCATTTTCCTATCTCTGCAACAAACTCACTTGTTTGGGCACAAAGAGAGATAATCCAAGAGTAAAAATGATTGAGAGCCAAAAACTCCCCCTTTTCCCATAGTCATAAATTCTCCCCATAATTGACTAAATTTTGCAATATGAGTGTTTTGGACAAATCAAAAAGTTCTAACTCTACTCATTTCAAAATTTCACAAGTGGTAGCTGATCCATTTGCTTTGGCCTTAATTTCTCCCCCTTTGGCATTAAGCACCAAAACGGGATCATTCTTGGCCCTTTAACCCCATTGCCTTACCAAAATTGTTAATTAAGAGCAAAAAGGCAATAAGAGCATGGATATGAACTTGGAGTTAATACCGGAGTGCAGTGGAAGTCTTTGCATGGTCCAAGTTCACCTTTCCCTTTCAATTCACTTTTGAGACTGAATCAAGTAAACTCAAACACAAAGGTTAGTCTCAAATGGGTCAAGTTGTAGCATGCCTCCCCCTAAATAAGTGCATCACTTACAAATGGACTTGTCAGGTCCGGGGATCATGTGTACAACTTGAGCTTCACAAATGAACAAAAATAGATTGAAATGCATAAATTAACATGATCAAAGGCATAAAACACATGTATGCTATAGATCAATCCAAGTTACGTGAATCTAAGACATTTAGCTCACTACGCAACCTGCAAAACCTTTTCTCATCTAAAGGCTTGGTGAAGATATCGGCTAGCTAGTTCTCGGTGTTAATATGGTACACCTCGATATCTCCCTTTTGCTTGTGGTCTCTCAGGAAGTGATGTCGGATGTCTATGTGCTTAGTGCGGCTGTGTTCAATAGGATTATCCGCCATGCGGATTGCACTCTCATTGTCACATAGGAGTGGGACTTTGCTCAGATTGTAGCCAAAGTCCCAGAGGGTTTGCCTCATCCAAAGTAGTTGCGAACAGCACTATCCTGCGGCAACATACTCGGCCTCAGCGGTGGATAGGGCAACGGATGTTTGTTTCTTTGAGCTCCACGACACCAGGGACCTTCCTAGGAATTGGCACGTCCCTGATGTACTCTTCCTATCAACCTTGCACCCGACATAATCGGAGTCTGAATATCCAATTAAGTCGAAGGTAGACCCCTTTGGATACCAGATCTCGAAGCAAGGCGTAGCAACTAAATATCTAAGAATCCGCTTAACGGCCACAAGGTGACATTCCCTTGGGTCGGATTGATATCTAGCACACATGCATACGCTAAGCATAATATCCGGTCTACTAACACATAAATAAAGCAATGAACCTATCATAGACTGGTATGCCTTTTGATCAACAGACTTACCTCCTTTGTTGAGGTCGACATGTCCATCGGTTCCCATTAGTGTCTTTGCGGGCTTGGCGTCCTTCATCCCGAACCGCTTGAGCAGGTCTTGCGTGTACTTCGTTTGGGAGATGAAGGTGCCGTCCTTGAGTTGCTTCACTTGGAACCCAAGAAAGTAGTTCAACTCGCCCATCATCGACATCTCAAATTTCTGTGTCATCACCCTGCTAAACTCCTCACAAGACTTTTGGTTAGTAGAACCAAATATTATGTCATCGACATAAATTTGGCACATAAATAGGTCACCATCACAAGTCTTAGTGAAAAGAGTTGGATCGGCTTTCCCAACCTTGAAAGCATTATCAATTAGGAAATCTCTAAGGCATTCATACCATGCTCTTGGGGCTTGCTTAAGTCCATAGAGCGCCTTAGAGAGCTTACACACATGGTCGGGGTACCGTTCATCCTCAAAGCCAGGGGGTTGCTCCACATACTCCTCCTCCTTGATTGGCCCATTGAGGAAAGCGCTCTTCACATCCATTTGGAACAACCTGAAAGAGTGGTGAGCGACATAGGCTAATAGAATGCAAATAGACTCTAGCCTAGCCACAGGAGCAAAAGTCTCCTCGAAATCCAAACCTGCGACTTGGGCATAACCTTTTGCCACAAGTCGAGCCTTGTTTCGTGTCACCACCCCGTGCTCGTCTTGCTTGTTGCGAAACACCCACTTGGTTCCCACAACGTTTTGCTTGGGACGTGGCACCAGGCTCCAAACTTCATTCCTCTTGAAGTTGTTGAGCTCTTCCTGCATGGCCAACACCCAGTCCAGATCTTGCAAGGCCTCTTCTACCGTGAAAGGCTCAATAGAAGAGACAAACGAGTAATGCTCACAAAAGTTAGCTAGTCTTGAGCGAGTAGTTACTCCCTTGCTTATATCACCTAGAATCTGGTCAACGGGATGATTCCTTTGAATCGTCGCTCGGACTTGAGTTGGAGGGGCCTGTGGTGCTTCTTCCTCCATAGTTGGGTCTTCTTGTGCTCCCCCTTGATCACATGCCTCCTCTTGAGGAACCTGTTCATCATCTTGAGTTGGGGGATGCACCATCGTTGAGGAAGAGGGTTGATCTTGCTCTTGTTGTTCCTGTGGTCGCACATCTCCAATCGCCATGGTGCGAATTGCGGCCGTTGGAACGTCATCTTCATCGGTTAGAAGTTCATACGAGGTCTTCTTGAGGAGGCGATGAAGGTAGACCCGGTTTATGGCATGGCAAGCTGTGTTCACAGCTTCCGACCAAAACCGCTCGAGCGTCTTGAATTCTCCAAGCATCGTCCTCACCATGTCGATAAGCGTCCTGTTCTTCCTCTCTACCACACCATTTTGCTGTGGTGTGTAGGGAGCGGAGAACTCGTGCTTGATTCCTTCCTCCTCAAGGTACTCCTTCACTTGTAAATTCTTGAACTCGGACCCGTTGTCGCTTCTTATCTTTTTCACCTTGAGCTCAAATTTGTTTTGAGCTCTCCTTAGAAAGCGCTTTAGGGTCCCTTGGGTTTCTGATTTATCCTGCAAAAAGAATACCCAAGTGAAGCGGGAAAAATCATCAACAATAACAAGACCATACTTACTTCCCCCGATGCTGAGGTAGGCGACGGGTCCGAAGAGGTCCATATGAAGTAGCTCTAGAGGTCTTGATGTGGTCATCACATTCTTGCTGTGATGAGTGCTTCCCACCTGTTTACTTGCTTGACAAGCTGCACAAGGTCTATCTTTTTCGAAAAATACATTGGTTAGACCTAACACATGTTCTCCCTTTAGAAGTTTATGAAGGTTCTTCATCCCAACATGTGCTATACGGCGATGCCACAGCCAGCCCATGCTAGTCTTAGCAATTAAGCATGCATCTAGATCGGTCTCCTCTTTCAAAAAATCAACTAAGTAGAGTTTGTCATCTAGTACACCCTTAAAAGCTAATGAACCATCACTCCTTCTAAAGACAGACACATCTACATTGGTAAATAGACAATTATAACCCATATTACATAGTTGACTGACAGATAATAAGTTGTACCCGAGCGATTCAACTAAGAACACATTGGATATGGAATGCTCGGATGAAATGGCTATCTTTCCTAGTGTTGGGGGTCTACTTCATCGCCGAAGGTCTCATAAGAAGAAACACCTTCGGAAGATTGACACAAAGCCAAAGCTATCAATCAAAAGGCTTCGGAGCATATTTCCAAATGCACCGACTTAAAGATGAAATGACCAACCAGCCCACGACAACTTGTATTATGATTGTAAACCTTTGTAAGGGGTATGAATGTAATTTCTCACAGGTTGTGTCATGTGCCTATAAATAGATGAACAGTACCCCCGTACTGTTCACGCTATCTTGTAATCGCTCGCGCGCAACACTTGGATTTTTGTCTTCTGTCAAGCCAAAGGTATAAATATAATTAAATATTGCATTTAAATATTCATGTTTGTATAATGGATCATATGAATGATATTACGTGTTTGTTCATGTTATCTTTCATGTTCCATATGTTTTATCTTTCATTATCTTATAATCGTGATGATGAAGGTATGTCCTTCAAGACCTTCGTCCGAAGATCGTTATATCCTAAGGGAAATAATGTTTCAAAGGACGAAGGATTTTAACATTTAATACTTTGTGTTGCCTTGTTCTTGACTCATAGCATTTGAGAACAAGTCCCCAACATTGGCGCCCACCTCCGGTGAACTCACTTCCACTGATTGAGCTGATAGCTTCGTACAACAAGCAAGCTGAAGCTGCTTCGGCTACAAAGCTGGTGCTCCCAATAACAGGTGGTTCATGCTCAGAGCCAGCCAACAAGAAGCAGAAGGAGGCTCAGAGAAGAGTACAACATGTTGGGGTGTAGGGACCCTTCATCAAGACAAAATGGTCCCACATCCCAATCACCTTCTCCCAGGAGGACCTTCAGCTCAAGGATTATCCTCATAATGATGCTATGGTCATATCTTGTGTCATCAAGGGATTTCTGGTCCATAATGTTTTGGTTGATATAGGCAGTGCAGCTGACATCATATTTGCTAAGGCCTTCAGACAGATGCAAGAGCCAGAGGACAAGATTCATGATGCTACACACCCTCTTTGTGGCTTCGGAGGAAGGCAGATTGTAGCACTTGGAAAGATCACAATGCCAGTGACCTTCGGATTTGTCCACAATACAAGGACTGAGCAGGTTGTGTTTGATATTGTTGACATGGAATATCCCTACAATGCAATCATTGGTCGAGGGACACTTAATGCTTTCGAAGCAATTCTTCATCCAGCATATCTATGCATGAAAATACCTTTGGAGCAAGGGCCTATAGCTATTCATGGAAGTCAGGAAGCTGGCAGAAAGGCTGAGGGAAATTGGACAGACTCAAAAGCCATCCACAATATAGATGGAGCTGAAGCTTGTGAGCAGTATAAGTTCAGAAGAGAGAAGGCCACTTCGGCTGATCAGCCGAAGCCCATGCTTCTGTGTGAAGACATAGCAGAGCAGAAGGTACTACTGGGGTCTCAATTATCTGAACAGCAGGAAAAAAAACTTTGATAAGGTTTTTATTCAACAACAAAGATGTTTTTGCATGGTCAGCCAACGATCTTTGTGGTGTCAACAGGGATGTCATTGAACATTCACTCAATGTCGATCCATCCTTCAGGCCTAGAAAGCAAAGGCTTCGGAAAATGTCTGATTATAAAGCCGAAGGTGCTCGGAATGAAGTAAAAAGACTTCTCGATGCTGGCGTCATCAGAGAAGTAAAATATCCAGAGTGGCTAGCCAATACTTTTATGGTGAAGAAGGCCAATGGCAAATGGAGAATGTGTATTGATTCATGGATCTCAACAAGGCCTATCCGAAGGACAAATTCCCATTACCAAGGATAAACTCTCTTGTGGATGCAGCAGCTTCGTCAGAACTTATGAGTCTTCTGGATTGCTACTTAGGATATCATCAAATATGGATGAAGAAGGAGGATGAGCCGAAGACTAGCTTCATAACTCCCAGTGGAACCTATTGCTAACTTCAGATGCCTGAGGGGCTCAAAAATGATGGAGGCAGTTTCAGCAGGATGACAGCCAAGGTCCTCCATTCCCAGACAGGCAGAAATGTGCTAACATATGTTGATAATATCATAGTAAAAAGCATGAAGCAAGAAAATCATATCACTGATCTGCAAGAAACATTTGCTAATTTCAGACAAGCTGGCCTGAAATTAAATCCTGAAAAGTGTGTCTTTGGAGTGAAGAAGGGCAAGTTCCTTGGCTGTCTGGTTTCGACGAAGCAAGATCGAAGCTAACCCAAGCAAGATCGAAGCTATCCTTCGAATGGAACCACCGAGCACAAAGAAAGGGACCCAACGGTTGGCAGGAAGATTGGCTTCATTGAATAGATTTATATCTAGATCAGCAGAAAGAAACTTGCCATTCTTTGAAATACTAAAGTCAGCCGAATTCTTTCAGTGGGGCCTAGCTCAACAGAAAGCCTTTGAAGAGCTGAAGCAATACTTGATTGATATCACAACATTAACTCCACCTGCGCCAGGGGCTCCGTTACTATTATATGTGCCAGCTTCGCACTCTGCAGTAAGTGCAGCGCTTGTGCAGGAAAAATTCGATGGACAAATCAAAAAGCAAGCCCCAGTATACTTTGTCTCCAAAGTTCTAAGCTTATCAAAGAAAAATTATACAGAATTGGAGAAGGTGTTGTATGCTGTCTTAATGGCCTCCAGGAAGCTTCGGCATTATTTTCAAGCATTCCATATAATTGTTCCTTCGTCGCAGCCTCTGAAGGACATCATGAGGAACAGAGAAGCTACTGGAAGGATTGGAAAGTGGGCTGCGGAACTCAACGAATTCAGCATTGATTATGTGCATAGATCCTCGATTCAATCCCAGGCGCTAGCAGACTTCATCGCTGACTGGACGCCAGGGGCTCAGGAAGAAGAAGCAAATAAAGATGCCGAAGCTTGGATGGTGTTCTGCGACGGTTCTTGGGGAACCTTTGGGGCAGGTGCGGCTGCTGTCTTAGTTGCACCTTCCAAAGTCAGAACATGCTATGCAATAAAGCTTGACTTTAGCTGCACAAATAATATTGCTGAATACAAAGCTTTGCTTTTGGGGCTTTGGAAGTTAAAGGCAATGGAGATAAGAAGGGCGGTCCTTAAAACCGACTCCCAAGTTATTTCTGGACATGTCGACAAGAGTTGCAAAGCAAGAGATCCGAAGCTTAAGAAATACCTCGATACAGTTCAAAGGCTTGAGGCTTCATTCGAAGGGTTTTCTGTTAAGAATATTCCGTGAGGAGAAAATGAGCAAGCTGATCTGCTAGCCAAGTCAACGGCACAGGGGCTGCCTCTACCTTCGGAAGTATTTTTTGAAATAATAAGAGCACCTTTGGTGGAACTTCTCGAAAGAGCAGTGCTCACTATATCTCCTGTTCATAGTGAAGATTGGAGGACTGAGATTATATATTTCCTCCAAGGTAATTGCCTTTCAGACGACGAAGCTTATAATAAGAGAATGGAGGCAAGAACAAGACCATATGTAATAATAGAAGGGGAGTTATACAAGCATGGAGTCTACTCTCCACTTCTTAAGTGTTTATCCAGAGCCGAAGGTATAGAGCTGATGAAGGAGATACATGCAGGTTTGTGTGGATCTCACATTGGGTCTAGGCCTTTGCTGGGAAAAGTTTTTCGACAGGGATTTTATTGGCCGAAGGCAGTTTCGGATGCAGCAAAGCTAGTCCAAAAGTGTGAAGGCTGTCAAAAATGTGCAAGAAACCAGAAGCAGCCTTCGTCTCTAACTCAATTAATACAGCCCACTTGGCCGTTGCAAAGATGGGGCCTTAATTTGCTAGGCACACTTCCACCAGCACAAGGCAATTTAAAATATGTTGTGGTGGCGGTAGAATATTTTTCCAAATGGATTGAGGCGAAGCCTTTGGCCACAATAACTTCGGTCACAGTCCAGAAGTTTTTCTGGCAAAACATTGTTTGTCGTTTCGGTGTGCCAAAAGCTATCACTGTAGACAATGGGACACAGTTTGATGCCGAAGCTTTCAAGGAATTCTGTGATCGGATTGGCACGAAGATCCATTTTGCATCAGTCAGACATCTAGAGTCAAATGGACTTGTCGAAAGGGCAAATGGTATCATAATGACGAGAATAATAAAGTTAATCTTCAATCAGCCCAGAGGAAAATGGCCAGATGAGTTGATTAAAGTGGTGTGGAGCCACAACACAACAATATCAAGGTCAAAAGGTTTTACACCATTCAAGTTATTGTTTGGTGACGAAGCAATAACTCCGGAAGAAGCTAAGGCAGGGTCAATTAGAACAGCTGATTATTCTGTGGCAAAAGATGCTATAGAAGGGACTAGGCTTCAGGCTGTGGAGAATATCAATAAATACCAAGCCGAAACAATAAAATGGCGTGACAGAAAGGTTCAGCTAAAAAACATTAAGCCAGGTCATCTGGTGCTTCGGAGAGTGGCCAATCCAGACACAGTAGGCAAGTTACAGCTGAAATGGGAAGGACCCTTTCTCGTGGTATCTTCGTCAAGACCCGGTTCTTACAGATTGAAGGATATGGACGGCAACGACATTCCTAGATCTTGGAATGCGTGCGAGCTTCGGCAATACTACGTGTAACTTGATGTAATCTTTTTCATTTTTCCTATGGTACCATTTTCCTTTCCAAAGGGGGAGAAAGGTTTTTAATAGGGCCATAATTTATAATCTTTCTTTTCTTATTTAGCTCCATGAGAGCAAAATCCCCCAAATATGTAAATGTAAAATCTGAGCATGCACCTTCGAGTGCAGAGAAAAAGAAAAAACAGAGAGAAGCTCGAAAGTCGTCCCTAAGGGGATGCAGAGCATGACAAAGCTACAAAAAGCTGTTCCTAAGGGAGCGCAGCGTAAGTTTTCTGCTCAAAAGTCGTTCCTAAGGGAATGCAGAGCCAAATACCGCCGAAATATAAGGCGAAGCGCGAAAAGTCAACGCGAATACCACCGAAATAGAAGGCGAAGAAGTTCAAAAGACGTTCCTAAGGGGATGCAGAACTTACACCGAAAAATAAGCCGTGCAGCCGAAAAATAAACGGCAAAGAGATTTCAGTTATTCCTAAGGGAATGAAGGTTGTGGATGAAGCTTCGGATGTGTGTGTTTGGGCATTCATTTGCACAAAACATTACATCATACATTGCATTCATAAACATTCATTTAGACATACATAGGATCATCATCATCATATCATACAGATACAGACAATTGCTTTGGTTCTAAGCATACAGCTTCAAGAAGCAGATTCGTGCTTTGTTGTGTACGGAAAGAAGGGAAGGTGTTTTTCGCCTTTGGCTCAAAAATACAGGTTTCGACCACATCAAAGCATTTCATACATCGATGGAAAGGTAAAAATATATTACAAGGTATGGACAAATTTACAGAGTATAATCTGATTCTTAAGTTACAATATTCTTTACAAGGGTTACTACAAAAGTTTCCTTAGAATTTTTTTCCACAACTAGGTACTCTAGCTTCGTCTTCATCTGTTGAGCTTCGGATTGCCAGCTAAGCTTCGGCTCTATGTTCTTCGGCTTCGTCATCCTGTACATATCAAAGCATTATAAGGAAAATTCAAGTTTCAAGGAAAAGGTAAGCACAAGGTATGATTTCATTACCGGCTTGAGATGACTCCGGGCTTCATCACCAGCTAGGCTTCGCCCACCCTTCGTCCATATTTGCTTTATGAATCTGTTTCCTATGCTTTGAGCTAGACTGGGGATATCAATCAGATCTGCTGGTGATAAGCTGAAGTTTGGTCTATTGATAATTTTTTTCATGCGTGCAACCAGACTTCATGAAGGCAACAGCTATGCCCCGAGAAGCTAGCAGGGCACAAAAATCACCGTGTCCTGCTATAACCTCATCAAGAGCATCAACTTCGCCCTCAATGTATTCGAAGGTTCCTGGCAGGTCTTCAACCGAAGGACTAAATTTTTCAGAGCTGGCTCCAACTGAGTTGAAGATCTGCCTTAGCCGCTGCACGCGTCGGTTGCTGAACTCTAGACATTTATCTTGAAGCTCTTTCAATGATTTTTGCAAATTTGAACTTTTTTCAACCTCAGCCACAAACTTTGTATCAAATTTCTGTTTTTCTTGTTTGAAACTCTCTGATTTTGAGAGAAGCTCTTTATCCAACTTTGCAATTTTGGCTTCTGCTTCTGCCAGTAAACCTTCCATTGTCTGAAGTTCAAAATCATTCTTTTCAAGAGCAATTGTTTGATCTTTTATTTTGCTTTCTAACCCTTCAATTATAACTTCGTGCTTTTTATCTTCAAGGTCTTGTTGCATCCTCAAAGCTTTGCTTAATAACATACTCTGTACAGAAGCAACCTTCGTTAGAAAACACCTTCGTTGTTAAAAACAATAGAAAGCCGAAGAAAATTTTTTACCTTGAAATTGGAATAGAACAAACTACCGACGATATGCTGTCGTCGGTAGCAGCTGATATCGGCCTCTAGCTTCGGGAAACCAATACTCTTCGACAGAGTACCGATAACTTTTGCTCCGGTTTGGTCTCGGAGGCAACCCAGGCTTTCGTCGTCAATGCCGCCAAAGAGTAGCGCTCCTGGCTGATACTCGCAGGAGATGGCATAGTCTCTCAATTCTTCTTTCTCAGCCTTTGTCAATTCTTGTCCAATCAAATTTTGAAAGTTGAAATTTTCTCCTTCTGAAGTATCTTCGGCTATTTCCTTCTCTTTCCCAGGCACTGTGGCCATGGTCTCTTCGGCGGCTATAGCAGCTTCTTCTGCGGCCATGTCCAGAAGTAATTTATCAATATCAGAAAGTGTACTTTCTAAGTTTGCACCTTCGGCAGTTGCAGCTTCAGCAGGTGCAGCTTCGGTAGCTGCAGCGCTCTCAACAACTGGTGCTTTTGGCGCCGAAGCTGGTGGTGGTGTTTCTTCAATGGCCTCTATCACAGTAATAATTCTTCATTTTTTTGGCCCAGCAGACTTCTTCGTTGCCGAGAGCTCCTCCTTCTTCTGTAAAAGCTTCGTCAGATGCAGCCCTAGTGGACTTAGCTTGATGGGCAAGGATTCAGTCATTACCTTTAGAATTTCTTCTACGTCGATAGCAGAAGGTGTTGAAGCAGTCTCTTCTTCCTTATCAGCTGCCTTCTGCTTCGGGACCATAGCTTTCCTTTTCTTCAGAGCGGTCGCCTTTGGCTCAGGGCTCAGTTTTCTCTTCTTTAGGTTTTCTTCATCTTCTTTTACCATTCTATCGGCCTGTCTGCCCACAACACTGACAACTCTTTTTCTTTTTTGCCCTTCAGCGCCCTTGCTCAATCGCTCATAGTCTAGATATTCAAAATTCAGAGCATCCATTACCCGATTTAATCTTCGCTTCGTTCGGGTGCCGAAGGCTGCAGTCATCAACTGATCTTCTTTTCTCATGTAATTGCCCAAAATCTCGTTGCACATAACTTCAATTGTGTCCAACCATTCTTGGCAGGGTTCTTTGAAGTGTTTCTTGAACTTGAAATGATAAGGCAGCCGAACAAGTTCACGCTTCTTCTTCTCACCTTTGAGCTTTGGCATACCCCATTCCCTTAACGTTGGGAATACCCAGTTGGCTAGGTATTCCTGAACTAAATCCCTAGTACCAATATGTTTAGATACAACTCTAAATTCGGCCACAGCATCCGAGCATGGTTCCCCCCGCGTCATGTTGCACTGAGGCCTAGTTAGCCCGAAGGTTAGCTTCAGCGGGCTCTGAACTAGCTTCTCCTTCTGTTCATCTATCTTTACATAGAACCATTCAGTCTTCCAACCGGTCGGCCACTTGGTGCGATAGCTGACCACCGGTGCTTTCATGTCCTTGCGGTATGCAAAATTATAACATCCAAAGTTCTCGTGTAATCCATCTGTTGGGAACCTTCGTCCTCCGAAGGTCCTCAAAAACATAATTTGACAGTATTTTCCAAGTGAATTATATGAACATGTATCTTCGTACTCAGATCATGAACATGGAGTACGGTCAGAACGAAGCCCAAGCCAGACGAAGGGGGATTGAGATAAAGGACGGGCTGATTACCAAGCTGTACGAAGGATGGTGCACAGCCGAAGCTATGCGCAGAAAGCTTCGTCGCGATAGCAGAAAGGGGAACCGACTTAAAGATGAAAAGACTATTTAGGCCTTGATAGATTCCCATAAGTCATTAGCAAATGTAATGGACATGAATGTAATTTTGCATGGGCTACGTCCCACGCCTATAAATAGATGAACAGTACTCCCGTACTAGAGGAGGGCTGACTTGGCATTTGCTTTCCGTCATCCTTGTACTTTTGCCTTCCTGCAATCCGAAGGTACACTTGTAATCTGAAATCATTTCTATTTTTATATGATAATAAAATAGAAATGACGTTGTAATAATATTTAAATGTTTATATTACTTTTTATGTTGCATGTAAGTTCTCTGTCATAATTTATTGTGCTTACGAAGATACGTTGTTTGTGACCTTCGTCCGGAACACATTATATCCCGAAGGGAAATAATGTTTCAAGGGACGAAGGACTTTATCACTTAACACTTTTTATGTTGCCTTGTTCTTAATCCGAAGCATTTGAGAACAAGTCCCCAACACCATCTTCTCTAGCCTTCGTCTGATAGTGAAGTTCATGCACCCGGCAGAAGGCTTCGGCAAGAGGTTCCGCTCCTTGGCTTCGGAGAGCCCAGATGAAAACACTGAGCCTAACGATAGCGTTAGGAGTCAGCAGATGAAGACAAATCTCAAAATTTTCTAACACATCTGCAATTATTCTGTGCATGGGAAGCCTCAGCCCTGCTTTGAAAAAACTCTTAAAACCACCACTTCATCATTTTCTGGTTTTGGGGTGGTCTCTTCCTCGCCGAAACAAATCAACTTCTCTTCGGCTTTCCCGAAGTAGCCTAGCTTTGTCATCACAGGCATATCAGCTTCGGAGATAGTTGACTTCCCAGAATCCAAATGGCTGGGTTTGGATGACATAATGGTGTTATAATCAATCTCCTCTTCACCAGTATCGCTCTCTTCATCTGCTTACTCGACTTCAGCAGCGGGTGCTTCTTCGTCGGAAGCGCCTTCAGTCACAACCAATCCCGACCGCCTCATAACTTCGGAGATCGGAGCAGTTTCAGTAGCTTCGGTTTCCTCTCCATCGCGAGTAACCCTAGCAGTTGAGCGCACCCTGGCCATTTGATGTTGAATTTCTTGCGTTTTGACGAATTTGAAATTTTTTTATCTTTGACGAAGCTCCTTCTTGTCACGAAGCTAGAGCAAAATGATCCTTCGGTTCACAATGCAGTGAGCAAGCTTCGGCTATGGTCAAATTTTTTGGCAGCACAACGATGCAATAGCAGTAAATGTTGTGGTAACTTCACACCTACCCGTCTGTTTATCTAGTGCTGTAGGTGGGAAGGTGAATCGTCAAGTCGCTCTCACCCGTTGAACAGTCACCCGCACTCGCTGAACGGTGGACCATTGTGCCCAAGAAGCTGAATCGCATGGTGGGACCATCCTTCGCTCGGAATATTTTAATTGTTTCTCAGCTACGAGCTCAGGGAAGGTGTTTTTCGGACCTTCAGCATTCCGAAGCCTGAGAGAATTTTTCACGGGTTGAGCTCGTCATGAAAAACGATCTGGCACCATGAAGGGGCTACTGTTGGGGGTCTGCTTCATCGCCGAAGGTCTCATAAGAAGAAACACCTTCGGAAGATTGACACAAAGCCGAAGCTATCAATCAAAAGGCTTCGGAGCATATTTCCAAATGCACCGACTTAAATATGAAATGACCAACCGGCCCACGACAACTTGTATTATGATTGTAAACCTTTGTAAGGGGTATGAATGTAATTTCTCACAGGTTGTGTCCTGTGCCTATAAATAGATGAACAGTACCCCCATACTGTTCACGCTATCTTGTAATCGCTCGCGCGCAACACTTGGATTTTTGTCTTCTGTCAAGCCGAAGGTATAAATATAATTAAATATTGCATTTAAATATTTATGTTTGTATAATGGAACATATGAATGATATTACGTGTTTGTTCGTGTTATCTTTCATGTTTCATATGTTTTATCTTTCATTATCTTATAATCGTGATGATGAAGGTATGTCCTTCAAGACCTTTGTCCGAAGATCGTTATATCCTAAGGGAAATAATGTTTCAAAGGACGAAGGATTTTAACATTTAATATTTTGTGTTGCCTTGTTCTTGACTCATAGCATATGAGAACAAGTCCCCAACACCTAGTCCTTTAACCTTGCCTTGGTTCCCATCTCCAAAGATGATTGAGTCCTAGGAATCCTTGTTCTTGACGTAGGAGGTGAACATCTTGTTCTCCCCTGTCATGTGGTTTGTGCATCCGCTGTCGATAATCCAGCTTGAGCCCCTAGATGCATAAACCTGCAAGGCAAATTAGGCTTGGGTTTTAGGTACCTAACTCTTGTTGGGTCCTACAAGCCGTTGGAGATCAACAAGGAAGGCTAATCTTGCCTTCTGTCGGGTGGCGCACCGGACAGTCCGGTGCGCCACCGGACAGTCACTGTAGACAGTCCGGTGCGGATCTCCTTCCTATTTTGGCGCAATCGACCGTTGCAGATTTGTGGCAGTTGGCGCACTGGACACTGTCCGGTGCACACCGGACAGTCCGGTGCCTCCTGTCGACCATTAGAGCGGGCCACGCGTCGCCCACGAATTGCGCGGCCGACCGTTGCCCAGTCGATCGTTGGCTCACCGGACAGTCCGGTGAATTTTAGCCGTACGCCGTTGAACTTTTCCCGAGAGCGGCGACTTTGCCGCGGACGACTCACCGGACAGTCCGGTGAATTATAGTCGTACGCCGCCGTCGAGTCCTGAGAGTGGCTGGTTCACCTTGGACTTGTCTAGCGCACCGGACACTGTCCGGTGCACCACCGGACAGTCTGGTGCACCCAGATCGAGCAGCAGTTGGCTGTACACAGCCAACTCTTTTCCAATCCATTTTCTCCTGTTTCTAGCACTTAGACACAATATATTAGTACCCAAATCAATGTACTAAGTCTAGAAACGTACCTTGTTCCATGATTTGCACTTCTTTAATCTTTGGCACAATTTAACACTTAGAGAATATGTGTTGGGCACTTAATCACCAAAACACTTTAGAAATGGTCCAAGGGCACATTTCCCTTTCACTAACAAAACCAAATCAAAGAACCTCTGCAACCAACCTCGGTAGAGCAAGTACTGTGCTCGGACCCCATTGATGGCCCTACAGCGAAGTCAACTACTCCTCTAGTTCCTCTAATTACTCAGCTAAGGGCGTCCCATTCCACCCTCATGGTTGCACTGTTATCCCAGGTTGTCACTCCCCAAACAGGTCCTTACGGAGAGGTACTCAGGAAACAACATGAGTCCCCTAAAGTAATCACAAGAACATCATCGGGATAACATCATAGTATCATAATATGCATATCATGTTCATTGATTAAAGTAAAGCAATAGCATAAAGCTAACCATGATAACCCAAAGGCAAACAAGGATAAGGTAAATAGAAAGCTAGTCAATCCTTAGGTTTTAATTAAGTAATGTGGGACAGTGAATTATAAGTAGATAGGACATAATGGGTCAGAGGACACTTGCCTTCACCAAACAGATGCTCAGGATCTTCAACCTTGTGGAACTTAAAGAGCCTGATCACTTGGTCACCAACGCTTGATCTTCGATCCCTCGAAGCTCGGAAATGGATCGCAATATATTCACGATGCACAATGAATACAAACAGGCACAAACATATATATATATATATATATATATATATATATATATATATATATATATATGCATAAGAACATTACACCATTCAAATAAAATACAATAAAATATGCAAAATAAAATAGAGCGCGTTACTACGGTCACACGAGGAAAAGAAACATCGAACTCATAGCTACGTTCAAGAGGTTAACGGTTTATGCTAAATAAATATTAACTATAACATTTAGTTTGACATAATTATATCAATTGACCTTTATAAAATGTAAATTAATACTACTACTTAGTTTTGACTGGCTTAATATTTTAATAGTTAACGGTTAATTAAGTAATTTAATTAATATGAGCGATTCTAAGCGAGGCGAACTAATGACGCGCGACAAGGTACACGACGTGCAAAAACAATGCGCGAACGATGCACGGCCACATGCGACATAGCGCGCGGACGACGCGCGAAGCAGCCCGCCACCGTATGCGGAACAGCATGCGCGACATGCGAGAAAACTAAATAGGGGACGCATTTATACTAAACAAATATTAAATAAATAGAAAGTAGTTAAGTTGATATTAGCCATGTTATTATTTATTATAAAAGCGCAAGTTGAACACTACACATTTAATCTAATTGGAACACTAATCTAATAAATATTAGCCGAGCGAATCTTAAGTTAGTTATCCAAAATATGTGACCTGACGAATTAACGTTATTAACATGAGTGTTTATAAGCGAAAACAATTTATCATCACGCGCAGATGCCGCACGACACACGCGAACGGCGCGCGACAATGCGTGCGAACAGCACGTGCGACATGCGCGAACGACACGCGATGACGCGCGTGAAACAGCACTGCGGCACGCACACGGTGCGCGCACAGCACGACGTCGCACGAACAACACGTACTACACGCAAGAGTCACTAATAGATATTGCGTTTGTACTAAATAAGTGTTAAATGAAAAGTATTCAAGTTGGCATTAATCTAGTTAACATTTATTCATACAGGCGCTGTGGCAGAACCTCCAAGTTATTGGGTCCACATGCACCTGTCCTTGTCCCAAAGACCTCAGACGGCTATGCATGTGCACCAGATAACTTAACAGGATCTGTCTGATTGCCCTAAGGACATCGGATAAACCACTTACAACCAGAACCGCGGGATTAAGTAACACAAATCACACACACCAATATTTTTGCAGCGGAAATCTTACTACCAAATTTTACAAGTTACAAAAATTTTACATTATTTTATCGGAGTGATTACAAGAGTATAAGTTTGAAATATATGCTAGCTCAAATGACCATCCTCAATAAGAAGTATAGAAGGAGTACTTAGACTTATAAGAAGGCCGAGCCCACCAGCACTTAACACCATCACATCAGCACAAGGTTAGAACCTGAAAAACAACAGGAAATAAAATCCTGAGTATGGAATTACTTAGCAAGACTTACCCGACTATAGAAAAGACTCTCAAGGGTATGCTGGCTCTAAGAGGATTCAAGAAATGACTTATCAAGAATCAAAGACTCTGTTTGCAGAAAAGTTTACTATGAGTGGATCCTTAAAAATCCAGTTTTAATTATCAGGTTAAGTAAAGTTACTGTTGGGGGGCCTTCGTCCTCCGAAGGTCCTCAAAAACATGATTTGACAATGTTTTCCAAGTGGATTATGTGAATAGGTATCTTCGGATTCAGAATTATGAACATAAAGCACGGTCAGGACGAAGCCTGAATCAGACGAAGGACGAGCTGATTACCAAGCTCTACGAAGGATGGTGCACAGCCGAAGCTGTGCGCAGGGAAGCTTCGTCGCGATAGCGGAAAGGGGAACTGACTTAAAGATGAAAAGACTACGTGGGCCTTGACAGATTTCCATAAGTCATTAACAAATGTAATGGACATGGATGTAATTTTACGTGGGCTGCGTCCCGCGTCTATAAATAGATGAACAGTACTCCCGTACTGTTCACGCTGACTTGGCATTTGCTTTTGCGTCACGCTTGTACTTTTCATCTTCTCTCAGGACCGAAGGTACATTTGTAATTTGAAATCATTTCTATTTTTCCATGTTAATAAAATAGAAATGATTCTATGACGATGTTTATATTATATTTCACACTTTATATGAATCCTTCGTCATTACTTATTATACCTACGAAGGTATGTCTCTTGTGACCTTCGTCCGAAACTCATTATTTCCCGAGGAGAAATAATGTTTGGAAGGACGAAGGACTTTAACATTTAACACTTTTTATGTTGCCTTGTTCTTAACTCTTAGCATTTGAGAACAAGTCCCCAACATTGGCGCCCACCTCCGGTGAACTCACTTCCACTTCGAGTTTTTTGAACACCTTCGGAAGTTGTAGACCTTCGCTATGGCACCGAAGAAAGCTTCAGCGGCTGGGGCTGCAGCACTGCAACCGCTGGACCACAACCAGGAGACCGTCTCTCTTCGGGAGGCCTGAAGCCAGAAGAGAAAGACCGTCAGCCCAACGCTTCAGGAGGAAGAGCTAGACCAAGAAATCAGGGATATGGAGAAGCTACATCAACAGGTGCAGAGGAAGAAGGAGAAGATGGCCCGGCTAGCTGAGTTGCAACGGCAGATAGACGAAGCCTCTGAGGAAGTTCGCCATCTTACGATGAGCAAAACAGAAGGCCTCAGCAGAAAGACCTTCATCAGGAGGGCTTCGTCAACGAAGATGACTGGTATGACAATTTCCATCAGGGAAATTTTGTTTTCGATGATGCTTCTCCTTTGTCCGCTGAGCTGCAGGCTACACCTTGGCCTCCATCCTATAAGCCACCCCAGCTTCCCATGTTCGACGGCCACTCAGACCCGAAGCAGTTCTTAATGAGCTACGAAGCAACAGTGTCTTCGTATGGGGGCAATGCTGCGGTCATGGCGAAGTCTTTCGTTATGGCCGTCAGGAATGTTGCTCAGACCTGGTATTCCTCCCTTCGACCAGGAACGATCACCTCATGGCAGAAGCTGAAGGATATGTTGTTAACCAGCTTTCAAGGATTTCAGACGAAGCCGGTTACTGCTCAAGCCTTGTTTCAGTGCACTCAGGATCATGAAGAATACCTTCAGGCGTATGTCAGAAGGTTTTTGCGTTTGAGGGCACAGGCACCAACGGTGCCCAATGAAATTGTTATCGAAGCCATGATCAAGGGGCTTCGTCCTGGACCTGCAGCCCAATACTTTGCTAGGAAGCCTCCTCAGACTCTGGAGAAACTACTCCAAAAGATGGACGAGTACATTCGTGCAGATAACGACTTTCGCCAAAGAAGGGAGGAGGCCTTCAGATTTTCTGAGATGACCAGGGGCTTCGGGGGACGATTCTATCCGAGGCATGTCAGGTCCATCCACAACACTCAAAATGATGATAAGGGGAGTCAGCAGAACAGGCCGCAGTGCTCCTCACAGGCTTCGGGGCAGCAGCAAACTTTCTTTTGGCCACCAGCTCCAAGAGGCAGAGGCGCCAGGGGCTTCGGCGGGAGATTTGGAGATCAACCAAGGAGGACATTTTGCTTATTCTGCGGTGAGAACAAGGGCCATACCACCAGGATGTGCCATGTTACCATCCAGAAGCAAAAGGAGCTAGCAGAAGCTGCAGCGCAACAGGGACAGCCGAAGCAGGTCATGCATACTGCTTCGTACCATCAGCCTTACATCCCGGAGTACGTGGGCAACCACCCTGCAGTTTCCGTAGCTTCGGCAAGTCAACCTCAAGCTTCATGGCAACAGCCCCCGCCTCCACCTCCGCTGCAACAAGGCCAGCAGCCAGAAGGGAGCCAATATGTTCCGCACCAAAGGGATCTCAGAGAGCAATCTGAAGCCCGTACAGTCAATAGTACTGTGCCAGAGTCGAAGCACATTTATTGACAAATATCCTACTTTGATAGCAGTCTTTTCCGTTTAAGTTCTGTTTTCTGTGTAATAAAGAACACTTCAGTTTTCATATAATAGTTTCGTGGTTGGTTATCAGAAAAGTCTATCTTATCTACAGGCTTAAGTTGCTGAAGCTTAAAAATTTGCGGTAGCAAGGAGGACCTTCGGATTATTAAAGATCCTTCAACGCAACCAAAAGTCGTTCTAAGGAACGCAGAGTAAGTTGCCGAAGTTACAAAAAGCCGTTCCAAAGGGAGCGCAGTGTAAGTTTTTTGCTCCGAAGACGTTCCTAAGGGAATGCAGAGCATACAGCGAAAAGTCAACGCTGATACCGCCTAAGTAAAAGGCGAAGAAGCTCCAAAGACGTTCCTAAGGGAATGCAGAGCTTACGAATATATTTTGTGTGTATCTTCGGAACAAATGTCATTTGCATAACATAACATCATTACATCATTTTGCATAACATAAGCATCATACATCATGTTGCATTTGACAAAAGAAGGGGACACAGTATCAACCTTCGAAAGGACGCTTTGAGAAAGTGAAAATTGTGTAAAGTCACGAGGGAATACAATGATAATCTTCGGAATACAGCTTCGGAGAATATTTTTCCGAAGCATGGACGAGCTTCATCAGAGCAATATCGAAGTTGTATAGCTTCGGAGAATGTTTTCATGAAGCATGAACGTGTTTCATCAGAATAATTTTAACGAAGAATGTCTTCTTCACGAAGCATGAAAAGAAGGGAAGGTGTTTTTTCGCCGAAGGCTCAAAAATGGTATGTATGTAGAGTTTCATGCATCGTAAAGAATTGAATAATGAAAAGAGACTTGTATATTACATTCAAATGTACAAAATGTTACATAGATCACACTTTAAATGTTTCTTCTAAATAGCATCTAGTCTTCTCTTAATACTGCTTCGGCGGCTTCATTTAGAAGCTGATCAACAACTTTATCCATGATAGCTTCGGCCATTTGTTTAATTTCGTCATCCCCTTTTGTGTGGGGGTCGGCAGTCGATCCAGCAGCTTCTGAGGGAAGAGAACATTTCTTCATTACTATTACAAATCGCGAGCAAAGTTTGAAATAAAAATTACAACACAATAAGAACGACTAATTAATACCTAATTGCCTTTCGGGCTCTGTACTTCTTTCGGCAGCTTCTGCCACTTTCCTAGCATCATGGATGCCTTTTTCGCTTCTTTGAATTATTTCTTGCGCCATTTCTCGGCCGCCATTGTCCCAGATATCAGTGAAGAATTTACCGCCAACCATGCTGGCTTCGGTCGAGGGATCTTTGATATCTTCCGAGGATAGGGCAGCTTCGGATTGAGCTAAGGATTTTATATGTTCACAACCTTTTTTCTCCAAAACAGCAGCAATTCCTCTGGCGCCTGAAAAAGCGCAGATGTCACCGCGGCTGCTCAGGATTTCCTCGAAGGCTTCTGCTTCGTGACTAATCCTGTCCAGTGGACCTTCGGGATTGCCCCTTGAAAAGTCCTCTTCACTAGAAAAGGCGCCAACGCTGGCGAAGCTGGATTTTATCTTTTTCACGCATTCTACAGATTTAACATAACATTTCCTCTGAGATGCACGAAGCTCTTTAACACTTAACTCCAAATTATTGACCATATGATCACTGAGTTCTCGTTTTGTTTCCTCCAGCACACGTTCCTCTTTAGCTCTAGCCAGCTGTTTCTGAAGATCTTTAATTTCACGTTTTTGGGCTTCGGCCTGGGTTTTTGAAGCAGCTTCGTCTTTCTTTACTTTATCTACCAGTGTAAGCAGAATCTTATCCTTTTCCAGAGCTTCGTTTCTCAGTTTGATAACTTCGGAGCGTAAATTGTTAAACGCAATGTCGTAGCTTTCATCTTCGGCGCTTTTTTGGGCTCTTAATGCGTTGCTTAGAATCAAGCCCTATACGAAAAAGAATCCATATAAGAATAAAGGAATGAATTACGTATTAAAAAAGTTTTTTCAAATGCTTAATTTCCATACCTTTAGGCTATTGTACGCAAGACTGTCTGCGAGATCCTCTTTCGTCATGGCGCATAATCCAGCTTCGAGTTTTGGGAAACCCATACTCCTGGCCATCTCCCGGCAGACAGATAATTCTTTGTTATCAGGGAGGCAGTATAGGAAGTCATCTTCATTTGTCCCATTGAATACTACTGCCCCCTTCGGATACTTTAACTCCCTAGCATAGTGATTCGCTTCATAGGTCTCTTCTTCAGACAGTTTCTTCCCCGAAGCATGTCGCACGATGTAATCGCGTATGCTGGAGGGAGCTTCGGGGGTGGCCGTGTCAATTTTTTCAACCAAGGCTGGTTCTGATATTTTCTCGGATTGTTCCTTGGTGGGCTCTGAAGGCCCAGCTTCAGCTTCAGCTTGTTGTTTCGAAGCTTCAGTAGATGCTTCAGCGGGTTCAGCAGACTCCTTTGCGGTTGTGCTTGAAGACTTAATTGTCTCCAAGACATCCAGTACGTTCACCATCCGTTTTCTTCTTGGGGTCACCAATGGGCCCTTTTGATTTTTTGTTGTTTCGACATTTGCTGAAGGACTTAAAATTTCTGATGTTTTTGGCCCTTCAGTCTTCGGTTTTTCTGCTCTTTCGGCTGAAGGTGCTTCAGTTTTTTCTTCTATCTTCGGCACTGGAGCTGGTTCTGTAGCTTCAGAGGCCAAAGAAACTTCACCAATAAATTCTGGCACTGTGGCCGGCTCAATAAAGCGAGTTCGATGGGTGAGCACCTTCATCTTTTTCCTTTGAGGCGCTGACTCACTAGTGGCACTTGTGGTAGCTTCTGTCGCAGGAGAAGTATTTTTCCTTTTGCGACCCAATACCGGATAGTGATAGTCAGGGTAGATAAACCCGACTGCGTCAAATACACGGTTGAGCCTTTTCTTCTTTCGGCCTCCGAAGGCTGCTGATAACGCAGTGTTCTCGGCCTTCGAATATGCTCCAAGAAGTTCGTCACTTAATGTTTCAATGCTTTTCAACCAATCGTCATCAGGTTCAACAAATTTATCCCCATATTTGAATGTGTATTTTAGTCTGACTAGTCCGCCTTCGTCGGACTCTTTAATGGTCTCCTTCGGCATTTCCCACTTTTCTGCAAGTGGCCATACCCTGAAGGCAATGTGCTCTTGGACTAAGTCCCTTGTCCCAATGAAAGAGCAGATTATGCCGAAGGCTCTTTGGCATTCTTCGGCTGCTTCATCCATTTCAACCTTCGGCCTTCGAAGTCCGAAGCGTTGCCAGATGGGGCGCATAATGATACTCTTGACATTTTCTTGCGCTGTTAAGTCATTCTTCACATAGAACCACTCTGTCATCCAGGCTCCGGGCCACCTCTTCCGAAAGGTCGGCACAGGGCAGCTTGACCCGGAGCGGGCACCGAAGCTATAACACCCAAAATTGTTGTGATATTGTTCTTTTCCCCAGGGCTTCGTCTCGTATAGTAACTCATGAATGTTGCAGAAGCTTTTAGCGTTTGGTTCCAAACCTTGGCTCCTCACAGCCCAGACAAACACCCCCATTCTTATGATGGCTTCGGGGGTAATTTGATGAAGGTAGACTTGAAATGTCTTCAGGACTTCAACAACAAAGTTGCTTAGGGGGAATCGAAGCCCAGCCTTGAGAAAGCTTCGGAAGATTACAACTTCATCTTCTTCTGGGGTGGGAGAAGTCTTCTCTCCAGCGTCAGCCCTCACAATAGATATATCTCGAAAATACCGCCCCCTCATATTATCAATATGACTTTGCTTGATGGTGGTTTTCCCGAAAACTGTGTGACTTGGCCACCATGGCCGATCTTCGGCCTCTTCCCCACCACTTTCTACATCATAGCTGTCGCTGTCACCAGTATCTTCGGACAAACCTTCAAGAATCTCCTTCGTGATTTTCTCCGTATTGGTCTCCGCCATCGCTATGAGGAACCCCAAATTCTTCTCTTCCTCGAGACTCAGCTTCGTCTCAGCAGGGATCTTCTTACCTTCAGACATCTTCGGAAACGCTAAAAAACTGTTTTCAGGGCCGAAGCTTCGAAATCAAAAAGGTCACCAATCTTAATGCACAAGAGCTAAAAATTTAGTGGACCGAAGCAGATGGCAAGTGTGCGTACCAAATAAGTTGGCGGTGTGATCTTATTTATACGCCCAGGGCGTTGAAAATTGAAAGACCCCGCTTGTCAGTGAATGTTGCTATTCTAGCAAAGGGAAGGTGTTTTTTCGGACCTTCGGCTCAAGGCCTTCGTCCATATCGCAATCTGAATTTATTATTAACAAATTAATATTGCGAGGGGCTACTGTTGGGGGCCTTCGTCCTCCGAAGGTCCTCAAAAACATGATTTGACAATGTTTTCCAAGTGGATTATGTGAATAGGTATCTTCGGATTCAGAATTATGAACATAAAGCACGGTCAGGACGAAGCCTGAATCAGACGAAGGACGAGCTGATTACCAAGCTCTACGAAGGATGGTGCACAGCCGAAGCTGTGCGCAGGGAAGCTTCGTCGCGATAGCGGAAAGGGGAACCGACTTAAAGATGAAAAGACTACGTGGGCCTTGACAGATTTCCATAAGTCATTAACAAATGTAATGGACATGGATGTAATTTTATGTGGGCTGCGTCCCGCGTCTATAAATAGATGAACAGTACTCCCGTACTGTTCACGCTGACTTGGCATTTGCTTTTGCGTCACGCTTGTACTTTTCATCTTCTCTCAGGACCGAAGGTACATTTGTAATTTGAAATCATTTCTATTTTTCCATGTTAATAAAATAGAAATGATTCTATGACGATGTTTATATTATATTTCACACTTTATATGAATCCTTCGTCATTACTTATTATACCTACGAAGGTATGTCTCTTGTGACCTTCGTCCGAAACTCATTATTTCCCGAGGAGAAATAATGTTTGGAAGGACGAAGGACTTTAACATTTAACACTTTTTATGTTGCCTTGTTCTTAACTCTTAGCATTTGAGAACAAGTCCCCAACAGTTACCTACATCTAGAGTTCTTTCTTCCCTAGTTCAATCACTTGGCCTATACTAGTCGTCTTGTCATCATCCCTTTAGTTCACTGGATTGCTACGTGTAGGGCAGTGACCAAGTCTTCATAACCGCGAAGGTACGGCGATCCGAATCGATTATACTCAGCTGAGGATCTCCAATCACACGACATATGTAGCACTTAACCCTTGCATATGTCAACTCGCCACCGGGGTTCTTAAGACCAGATCAGGTTCACGCCAACCGAGAGCACAGATACACCACCGTCCAGCCTCTTGCCACGGAGGGTACACGATACTCTCGCCATCTCTCCACTCCCATTGCAAGGTATCTTATTCTGATATTAGTCTGCCCGAGGCAAAGCTTACCCATGACGAGGCATGTGACCAGTTAAAGGGTCCTCGATCAGCAAGCCTACATCGGCACGGTCCTTAATCAACTCAGATGGAGACACTACACCGAGACTCCTTTCTCGTGCAAGTCAGCCGCCCGGTCTCAGCTTTATCATTTAAACCCAAAGTTTGGTACCTGGCAGAGGTACATCTTTTTTGATGTTGAATCCATTAAGGCCTTTGACGGATTCACCATCACATGTTTTTCTTTTTGAAAACATTCCCACCCACTGAAGCATCATTTTTGTTTTAAAACAAAACATTTTTGTTTGCTAAAGTAAGGCTAGGCATCAAAAATCCTTTTCAAAAAGGGTATCAAGGAAGGGTAATCAATTTTCAAGGAAGGAAATGCATCAACGGTTTAGCACACAACTCCTATCACCTAATGCATCAAACAAGGTGATAAAGATTTTTAAAACATCAAGGAGGTGGCGAATGCACCGGGGCTTGCCTGAATAACACTAGGTTAGTGTTGTTAAGTGGCGACCACTTGGCGACCATCTCTTGTTCTGATCTTGTTTCGTCTATCATCTTCAGATTAGTTCATCAGCTTCATCTGGCGGATTAGCCCGCGCTTGGGGTCGACTTGGGTCGTCTTCCGCACCACGCGATTATTTATCGTACCTCATGAGATGCATGATGCACATGTATGAGCATGAGTATAACGAGTATAATATAGATAATCTACTAAAAAGGACGAAACACTTAAAACCAAGCATTAAGCATCATGGATATCACAGCAGGGCATCGACTACATCCATTAACCAATTTGACATATTATACTAGAAAATCTATTTTGATTCCTAGCTTTTTATTTACTCTTTAACTGTGTATCTTAATGACTTAATTTATCGATTAACTTGTGTATCATATATATATATATATATATATAATTTTCCATTTCTAACACCTACAATTCCGCAAACACTGAGACCTATTGAGATCTTTTTCATCCTACGACATCGACCAAATTACTAAAACGACTCAGGCAATCAATAAATATTAAACCTAGTCAAACCATCCACCAATCCTCTAATACAAGTAACAAATTTACTTACTCTGACTAATTCGACGCGATAGTCGCAAGCACGACTAAGGGTTCCGGTTGACGGCATCCAGGGGCCTTCTTTTCTTCGGTAATCAATTGTTGTAGATCTTTTCCTCGACTGAATAATTTTGACAAACCGAACTTGAGTCGCGCAGGATGTCCGAGCTTTTTGTCGCGCACTTGGTGAACACCATGCTGCTAGCTTCGTCTTCACCCGATTCTTAGGATTTCTTGCTGACGCGCGGAACAACGACGAGATAGGGATTTTAAAGCCGAGCGAGCCGAGAGGCGCACTGGCGAGCAGGAAACCGTGCGAGCACAAGACAGGGAAAATGACGGGCTCGACAACACGCGAAGCGACGACAGTTGAATCGGCAACAAAGTGTTGGCGAATTTGATGAACACGACCACAGTCGCGTGCTGACGCGATCAAGATAACTGTGGCTAACGAGCTTACGATAGAAACGATGATGGCGCGACACGACAAACTGAAACAGGGACGCGGCAACAGACACGCTTGACAACCACAGACGCAGTCGGATAACTAAAAATACTGCGACAGCCAAGAATTGGCTCGAAGACGACGACCGGCACGCAAGAGAGGAGCTCGACGCGAAAACTCGACACGCCGTTACGAGCAGAGAATTTTCGTGCGCGCGGCAAACAAAGAAATAGCGAGCTTAGCGTGCGCAGAGAGCTCGACTGGGCGCGGCTACCAGGGATCTGCAAGAGTATAGAGACGCACAGCAGCAGAACCAATCAACCGGTGAAGAAGGAACTGACCGCGCTTGAACTCGAAATGGAGTACAGGCAAGGAATAATGGAGAACGCGAGTGCGCGGAACGGCAGTCGAAGCCGAGCAGGAAGAAAACTCCGACTGGGCGCGACCAAGGACTGGGCGAGCGCGACCATCGTCGCCGGTGAAAAGCCGAGCAAGGGAGGGGCGCTGCAGGGACGAAGCACACGTGCGCAAGGAAGCTCGACGGCTGGACGAGCATAGGAACGCGCGCAGGAGCTGGGACAGGCCATGCGCAGGGAAGAAGACGCGCAGAGGAGCTCAGCAGCGAGAGCAGAGCAGGGGCTGAGCTCACGGCCATGGAGGGATCTCGGCCAGACGGACAGGGAGCCATGGGAGAGGGAACCGGCTGTGGGCGCGGCAGAGAGAGAAAACGAAGAGCAGGGCGAGCTGGCAGCGAGCAGGCATCTGGGCGCGCTGTGGGAGCAGGAGCCGGAGAGAGTGCCGCGCGCAGGGAGATGGAGGGGAGTAGCAGAGCCGCGCGCAGGAGAGGCCTTGGCTGGGGAAGATGCTCGGCAGCGAGAGAGAGGAGCAGGCACGGCTGAGCGAGCAGGGGTAACGCGCGTGGAGAAGGAGCCTGCACGTGCGTTTAAAGGAACCAGGGGCGGCGGCGTCAAAAAATCCCAGGGGAGGGGCGGCGCGCGGATAGGTTAGAAGAACAGATATTTTCAGATTTTTTTTAATTATTTCTTTCTTCTCTTTTTTTATAATGGAAAATCGCAGATATTTTTAGATCGAGATTTTCAGCAATAACAAAAGGGTCAACGCACTAGACGACAACTGGCTACACACTTTATTTTCCGAATCAAGAAACGAAAAATCCGAGTGTCGGCGTTTCGACCCCGGGGGGTCCCTGGACCGACGAGTGAATTGTCGCTGCGTGTCCCTGCCCAAATGGGTTGGCGCGGGATGGAACACAAGAGGTGGGACAAGCCTTGTATTATCCTGCTCCAGGGGTGCCGCTCGCAGTAGGGGTTACAAGCGCGTCGCGTGAGAGAGAGAGGGACACAGAGCTCGTCCGCCGCTTCCCTCGCGCGAACCCCCCTCAGGGTGGCCCTGGACCTCCCTTTTATAGAGGCAAGGAGAGAGTCCAGACGTACAACGGGGGGCGTAGCTATGCGCTAACGTGTCCGGCAGTGGAGTGCCTCAGCCCTGTGTACATGCCAACGTGGCCATTGGGGGAGAGCTTGGGCCCTGTACATGTGATGGCGTGGCCGTCGGAGGAGCGCCTGAGTCCTGTAGAAGCACAGCTGGCAGCGCGGCGTGGATCCTGCTGACGTCTCCTTGCTGTCGTAAGGGGCTGAGAGCCACCGGCGTCATGGCGCACGCGGGGCACCATCATTACCCATCGCTGGGGTAAGCCAGATGGGACGCCGGTCTTGTTCCTTGTAGCCTGAGCAGGCTAGGAATAGGGAAATGATGCATCCCCTATTAGCGCGGTCAGTCCGAGCCCAGGGTCGGTCGAGGCGGAGACTTCTCTTGAGGCCGAGGCCGGGGTCGGGCGAGGACACGATTCCTCTCGAGACCGGGGTCGAGGCCGAGTCCGGGGGTCGGGCGAGGCGGAGACCTCCTCCCGAGGCCAGAGCCTGAGGTCGGGCGAGGCGGAGACCTCCTCCCGAGGCCGGAGCATGAGGTCAGGCGAGGCAGAAACCTCCTCCTGAGGCCGGAGCATGAGGTCGGGCGAGGCGGAGCTTCCTATTGCGCCCGACGCTGAACTCGGTGATTGATCGTGACTTGTTATCAGTCATTGCCGGGGTGGCTGACACGGCAGTCGGAGCGGAGCGAGCGGCGCTGTTTTCCTGTCATGTCAGACAGTAAAGAAGAGGGGCGAAGTGACTGTGGTCACTTCGGCCTGCCCGACTGAGGCGCGTGTGTCAGGATACGGTGTCAGGCATCCCCTGCATTTAATGCGCCTGCGAAGCGGTCGGTTGGTGAGGCGGTCTGGCCAAGGTTGCTTCACAACAAAGCCTGCCCGAGCCGGGCCTTGGGAGTGCCGAGGGGGCGCCCGCTGCCTGAGGAGGCCCTCGAGCAAGGCGTGAACTCGTCTGGGACTACTGTTCCAACCCGAGGCTGGGCTCGGTTGAGATCGTGTCCCTCGGGTAGACGAAGTCTTGGCTTGAACCGCACCCGTCAGTTGGTCTGAGGGTGTTTACCAGCCATGATTAGGAGCGTTGGGGGTACCCCTAATTATGGTACCCGACACCGAGGTATACGATTCTGACTAAATCTCGTTCGGATAGTTTTCGTGACTGTTTCGGGTAACACGGAAACGACTGGATATTGAATACATTATTCTGAGACAATACTGGTTTAGTTGAACTCAGATAAAAATTTATCTGATGTCTAAACACAGTTGATTTGATTCGAAACTTAATAATTCATCCGTAGTCTGAATTATTGCGACACGAGCCACGAAAATCTAATTTGAGATCGAGGCGAGAAATAACATACCGAATCAAATGGATTTCAGCTTGGTATTTTAAGTTACGACTGATTTCGTTGAAGTTAAACCGTTTAGAAATTATTCGAGTTCGGCTCTAATTACCTTTATCTATTTTAATCGATTTATTACCAAATATTCCTGATTATTAATCTCACGCATGATTTCTCTCGGATACTGCGCGATCTAAATTGTGTTGCCCCCAACATTTAGTTGTCGAGCACAAATTAAGTTATCGGGGATAGAATCATCCGAGTGAGTTCGGACTTCCGAGTTCGTGTTCGCGCAAGCGACGAATTTTAATTAATCATCGGACGCACAGATTTTTGGAACAACGATGTTTCGAATATCACGAAAATTTTGGAAGAGCCCGAGTAAATAAAAATGATGTCGAACTCGCGACAAACGGAATAGATGCGATATTAAAATCGCGATAGACGAAGACGAATAACTTTTAACATCCGTTTTATCCACTGATTACGTGCTTAAATCCGTACTCGTTGTCAAGCGGAATATAAACACCTGGGGTGTTATAGCCCTCCCCCTTAAAATAATCTCGTCCCGAGATTCGGAGCGAGAGACTTCTAAGGGTAGAGAAGCATGTAACCCATATCCATATCAGCGGTAACCTTAAGACAGTCCGAAGCGAAAGCGAGTGCCTCAGAATGTGGTTTCTCAAGTGGACATAACATATATTGCCTTAGGCTAATTTAGAAATGTCCACCAATAGAGACGTTGCCTGCTAGAGGAACACTTAAGGTTCCATGTGTGCAGTTGCTTTTTCTGATGACACTGTACTATCTGAGTCTGTTGAGCGAGTGGCAAATACGTGATTTTACTCAAACAGAATCAGATGCAACCATCATGGGTAAAACTCACCGAAAGAGGTTTACCAACAAGTGGTCACAGTGAGTTCGTAGCACATGAGATGGATGTGGATGTTGAATACTGTCGCGGTTAACATGTGGCTAACCCGAGAATTCAAGTCCACGAAAGATGGTATAGATTCGAGAGAATCACCAGCGGAGGGATCTGTAGATACGGACTTTATAACCAGTCCATTTTATTCAACACTAATCATGGCTCGACTGTGATCACACATGCTAGAAAAGCACATGTGAGCCGATCGAGGCATGACTAGAGCGATGATTAGGTGGTTACTGGCTGACTTAATCTCGATTCTTGAAAGTACTTCCTTAAGATGGGTTGTACCAAAGTGAGTTTAGATAACTCGGTAAAACGATCTCTAAACTCAAATTTTGTTCACAAAGCAGTTACGAGTTAGTAAAACCAACTTGTTGAACTACTTTTGACATTGAGCAGGTCCTCTCAGTACCATCGGTAAGCCAAGGGTTGAGAGTTCACCCATACTAACAGTTGATCATGCACTTGGGCAGAAATTCATTTGGTCATGTTGTTCATCCGTTTCTTCATGCGAGACGCATTATCCACTTGGGTAGGGAATACATGGATTAAATAAGAGAGCGAATGAACAAACTCCTGCATCTCAGTAGCTGGGAAATCCAATCTTCATTTTAAGAGCTAATTAGCTGTCTCTCGACACTAAAAGTTCCAAGGCTTCACCTTTACACAAGGATGTAAAGTGAACTTGCATGAGTAGTCACTACCAAGATCAAAAGAAATAAGACCACACATGAAAGTGGTATGCCCTTTTGATCCAATGGAGATGACAGATGTTGCTTGATCACTTCACAAACAACATAGAAATTGTTTCAAGGAAAAGGTCTACAGAAGATAACATATTGATATAATCTCATAATGGATTATGACTACTAACGGTGATACCAGCGGGTGCCATCGGTTTCAGTCATAACACCATTACTAGACGTAACCAATAAGAAATCTCGTGCGACACCAATGGATTGGGCAAGGGTAACAATATACAAAGAGATATTCCACCTGTAAGGATGGTTACAAGTAGAGAGCCAAATAGATTATGCCCCAAAGAAATGAACAAGGTATGGCCATAACTTAAATTTGTATGAGTTTGGTCATGGAGGGATAATGGTAAATTCAAATTTGGGTCTCGGTTCACCAACTAAGAACATGGCCTAATTTTGGGTTTAAGCAACCAAACTACTAACCCTCTATCGGCACATCAACACAAGAGCACACATAAAGCACCCTAAGAGGTCACCTAAAGAATGGAGGACACCTATTTCATCGAAGTTCATAATACCACATTACACCACATTATTTACAATCAATGGTTACTGGAATAAAGATGAGAGAAGCATTTTGGGTGTTTAGGTGACAAACATGATGCAACAATCAGGATGCAAGCTCGTCCTACACGTCCTCACTGATTTTGCCAACCAAATGTAGCAATACTGTTCTATCTCAGTGGCATACTTACGACTCTCTCGGTATTTTGCTAGTCGTCAACTACACATACGTTTTCGAGGTTAGTGTACCTGTAGAAAATTCCATCACAACCCAATTTGGAAATTTAGTTTTAAAACAAAAATGATGCTTCAGTGGGTGGGAATGTTTTCAAAAAGAAAAACATGTGATGGTGAATCCGTCAAAGGCCTTGATGGATTCAACATCGGGAAAGATGTACCTCGCCAAGTACCAAACTTTGGGTTTAAATTATAAAGCTAAGACCGGGTGGTTGACTTGCACGAGAAAGGAGTCCTGGTGTAGTGTCTCTGTCTGAGTCGATTAAGGACCATGCCGATGTAGGCTTGCTGATCGAGGACCCTTTAACTGGTCACATGCCTCGTCATGGGTAAGCTTTGCCTCGAGAAGACTAATACCAGAATAAGATACCACGCAATGGGAGTGGAGAGATGGTGAGAGTAGCATGTACCATCCGTGGCAAGAGGCTAGACAGTGGTGTATCTGTGCTCTCGGTTGGCATGAACCTGATCTAGTCTTAAGAACCCCGATGGCGAGTTGACATATGCAAGGGTTAAGTGCTACATATGTCGTGTGATTAGAGATCCTCAGCTGAGTATTATCGATTCGGATCACCGTACCTTCGCGGTTATGAAGACTTGGTCACTGCCCTACACGTAGCAATCCAGTGAACTAAAAGGATGATGAAAAGACGGCTAGTACAGGCCAAGTGATTGAGCTAGGGTAGAAAGAACTCTAGATGTAGGTAACTTTACTTAACCTGATAATTAAAACTGGATTTTTAAGGATCCACTCATAGTAAGCTTTTCTGCAAACAGAGTCTTTGATTCTTGATAAGCCATTCCTTGAATCCTCTTAGAGCCAGCATACCCTTGAGAGTCTTTTCTTTAGTCGGGTAAGTCTTGCTGAGTAATTCCATACTCAGGGTTTTATTCCCTGTTGTTTTTTAGGTTCTAACCTTGTGCTGCTTTGATGGTGTTAAGTACCGGTGGGCTCGGCCTTCTTATAAGTCTAAGTACTCCTTCTATACTTCTTATTGAGGATGGTCATTTGAGCTAGCATATATTTCAAACTTATATTCTTGTAATCACTTCGATAAAATAATGTAAAATTTTTGTAACTTGTAAAATTTGGTAATAAGATTTCCGCTGCAAAAATATTGGTGTGTGTGATTTGTGTTACTTAATCCCTCAGTTCTGGTTGTAAGTGTTTATCCGATGTCCTTGGGGCAATCGGACAGATCCTATTAAGTTATCTGGTGCACATGCATAGCCGACCTGTGTTTTTTCCCAGCCGCGTCCAGTCGGGAGCTCCCTCCAGCTTGGACCTTGCCCAGGCTTTGCTCGGAGCTCCCTTCTCCTGCTCCTGGTCGCCAGCACGCTCCTCTCTCTTCCCTGTCGGCTGCTGCTCCCTGGCGCTTGCCCCAGCACCAGCCTCGTAATTCCTTGGCTCGCCTAGGTCACACGCCGTCGTTCATCTCGCCTGCGCCCTTCTTCCTCCAGTCATCCGGGCGTGCTTCTGCAGCCACGGTCCGCTTAGCCGCCCATCTGCCAGCCATGGCGCGCCCCTTCCCCTTCTCGCCCTCTGTCGCGCGTCGTGCTTCTCCCTCCTCTGCCGAGCCCCTCCATGGTCGTGTCCCTCTGCTCGGAGCTTCCTACACGCGCGCTCTACTTTTCCCAACCGAGTGCTCCATCTTCCTCGACGCCGTTCTCTCTCCCGGTGCTCTCTTCTCCAGCTCTGGCGCCCGGCCGAGCTCCCTGGCCACCACGTCTCTGTTCCTCCCTGCTTCCCAACTCGCGGAGCTCCCCTACGCGCTGGTCGCTCCTCCCTGTGCGCGTGTCTCCATGGCCGCGTCCATGGCCACGTCCGCTCGTGCCTCTCCATGCCGCGCGCTCGCCGGGCTGTGCATCGCTAGGACCCAAAGCGTCGTTCTTCGTTTGGACAGCAACGACGTGCGCAAAAGCCTTGTTGCTGTTGTTGGAGGCTTCTCGACAAAATATCTAGCAAAGAGTTGAAGCTCCAGTGCATCGTCGTTGGGGTTCGACTGGCTACTTGTGCGAGCTGCTATCGAACTTGCCTGGCCATGACGCTCACGCCCCAGCCGTTCTCTTGCTCCTCGCATCGTGATTGTCGAGTTCACCGGCAACCACAGTCACGTCGTGCCGCGCCGCGAGCTTGCTCCCCGCTATCGTCGTTTCCTCGTGCCTGCTGGCCGTGCACCCCTACAGCTCCATGTTCGGCAAAATGAGTGGACCAGTGCTCGTCGCGTGTTGGGAAGATCGGCACCGATGTTCTTGCCGAATATTGATTGTTTGATTTTGGGGAGAACGACGCACACATGGTGTTCGATGAATGGTTCAAACCGGATAGCCTCATCGAACTCACGGCTCCGAGTCAATTCGGACATGGTAAGCTGATCCATTTATTTCTCGTGAGTTTAAGGAATAGTTGGATTGGATAAATATAGTAGTCGCGATGATTATCTTGTTGTGAGCTTATGTGCCGTAGTTATATTTGTCGTAAGATAAAATGTCTTAGCGTGCATAGTGGTATGGTTAGTGTTTGTGGCAGTGGTTCGATTATTCATTGACGTAGACTCCTGATAGTGATTTGCGGGTTTAGTTGGGGTAAGCTGGCGCAGAACCAAAAATTAGTGCGATATTTAACGTAAGCCCGAATTAGTATTCGTTAACCAGTATAATGGACTTGAGCTAAATTTATTATTGGCACGCGTTTTTGTTAGCCGAAATATTAGTATTAAATCCGATTAAAATTAGAATGCCATCGATATAGTTTTAATGTGATATCGATATCTAGTATTTTCATACTAGATTTGCGATGTCTTGCTATAAGTGTTTAATTCACAATCGCGTAGCACTATTTAGGTTCGTGATATTCCTGTCTATATGCATTCATGTGCATAATGCATTTCATTCAGGTACGTTAATTAATCACGTGATGCGGAGAAAAAGAGCCAAGTTGACCCCAAGATGGTGCAAGGAGTGGTCTTCTTCGCACGACGATGTCGTCAGTCGGAACAAAGGCTGGTCGTCAAGTGATCGACGTCTAACAACACTAACCTAGTGTTATCCAGGCAAGCCCCGGTGCATGCAACCCCTTCCTTGTGTTTTTAAATTGATTTTTACACACTTTAAGTCTAGTGAATGTGCATTAGGTTTATAGGAGTTGCTTGAAAACCCTTTGATGTATTGGCTACCTTGAAATCCATTCCTTTTATAGATAATTCTAGTGAAGTATCAAAATATGATTTACAAAAAATGCTAGCCCTGCTTATATGCAGATAGAGGTTGTCCTTTGCACTTATGCCTAGCTCAGGTTTATTCTGAGGAAGGATGGCTTCTACCTGCAAGAATATTTTCATTGAGAGCATGGTGGGATCTTACTGCAAAGTTCCCTATAATGCTCTTTTTGTCCTTAGAAACACAAACAATCCTAAGGATGGAAGTACTTAAATTGAGACTTGGTCTAGGAACAGGTGATGCTCCGCCCAGGTTAATTAAGGATTGGATGCGTATGTAGGCCTGTATGATCAAGGACTATCTTAACTGGCCACATGCCCTGGATATGGGACAGGGTAAGCTTGAACCCAGCTATTCCATACGTGAAAAGACAACCGCGCACTGGGCGTGGGAGATGGTGGGAGTAGCGTGTACCCTCCTAGCTGGAGGCTGGATGGAGGAGTACTATGCTCCCGGGTAGCGCGGACCGGTTCACGTTGTGGAGGATCTGTGGGAACGGTTGACATATGCAAGGGTTAAGTGCTACATATGTCGTGTGGTTAGAGATCCTCAGCTGAGTAAATCGATTCGGATCGCCGTTATATCCCCGGACAGTGGAGACTTGGTCACTGACCTGCAACCTAAGTCAGGATGTAAACATTATGAGTAAAAATGATGTTGTACTGATGAGATGGCGAAATTAGACTAGATGCAACTAGAGTATATTAATATTTAATCTGGCGTTAAAATATTGAAAATAAGGACTCACTTTAGTAAGCTATTTCTGCAAAAGTATATAAGTTGATTCTTGTTAAAGCCTTTTCCTTGATTCCTATTTTAACTAGCATATCCTTGAGAGTCT
Organism: Zea luxurians; assembly: GCA_029449295.1. Lineage (NCBI taxonomy): Eukaryota > Viridiplantae > Streptophyta > Magnoliopsida > Poales > Poaceae > Zea > Zea luxurians. Next base: position 5,228,565 of record JAOPSE010000064.1, on the reverse strand, counting down.
TTTCTTTAGTCGGGTAAGCCTTGCTGAGTAATTCCGTACTCAGGGTTTTATTCCCTGTTGTTTTTCAGGTTTTAACTTTGTGTTGCAGTTGATGGTGTTAAGTGCCGGTGGGCTCAGCCTTCTTATAAGTCTAAGTACCTCTCCTATACTTCTTATTGAGGATGGTCACTTAAGCTAGCATATATTTCAAACTTACAAGTAATTTATAACATTTTAAAGTTATTTCTTTGAATCACTTTGTAATCACTCCGATAAACATAATGAAAATTTGATGTAACTTGTAACCTTTTGTAATAAAGAAATTCCGCTGCAAAAATATTGGTGTGTGATTTGTGTTTACTTAATCTTGCGATCTTGGTTGTAAGTGGTTTATCCGAGGTCCTTGGGACACTCGGACGGATCCTGTTAAGTTATTTGGTGCACATGCATAGCCGTATGAGGTCTTTGAGACAAGGACAGATGCATATGGGCCTAATAACTTGGGAGGTTCTGCTAGAAGTTGTAAAATAGTTTTAACTATAAAGATATTTTAAATAACCAACATATTAAACAATTACTCAACTAATTAATTAATTAAACTTGTGTCATGACGAAATAATGTTACTAATATGAATGTGACGTTGTTACAGAGTTTACACGACCGAAACGAGTCGAAACAGGTTTACGACGCAAATTATATTTATAGAAACATTGCGTAGAACCTGTAATTTAAACAAACATGTTTTAAAAGACGTGACATACGTAAATTACTGGATTGACGTCGTGTTTACACTAAGCGAGTATTGAATAAAAAAGCATTTACATGGCCATTAATCATGTTAGCATTTATTTATAGAAGTTCAAATTATAACTACAAACGAGTTTTATTTAGATTGTTATTTCAATAATCATTGAATAAACAAATAAACAAACAAATGAGTAAATGAATAAAACATGCGTCATGAGAAAATAATATTTTTAACATGTTCATGGTATTACTACGAAGCTAATGCGACTGAAATGAAATAAATCGAACATCTAACACAAAGGTTAACATGTATTTAATAAATCATGGATTAAGCGATGTGCTGCTATTTCATTGGCTGGGAATTTGCCACGTGCAAGGCCACAAGGGCACGCCAAAGAAGATCCCAGGATATGTTGTGGAGGGGGAGGGGTTACTTTTCCCTGCGTGATTCACGTACCACGTTAGGAGCATTTGCATGCAAGGTGGGGCCCTGGCGGTTTCTCTGCAATGCAGAGCATGGGATTGGAAAAGACATGCGACATGCCACATGCAGGTGGGGCACAAGCACGACTTCCTTTTTTTACTGGAAAGAACCGGTTCCGTCCTTCTCGACATGCGCGGGTGGGGAATATGGCGCCGACCGAGCGGGTTCACCGGTGGCCAAGTCCAGAGGCGGAGGCAGGGCAGACCGCGGCCGCGGTTGCGGCTACTCGGCCACGCAGGGTCGTTGGACCAAGCTGGTGTCGCCGTGGCGTGCTGGCCGCAGGGGTCGCGACGCTCGCCGGCGGACGGCACAACCACGCACGGCCTACTGTCCGTAGCTAGACGCAGCGCACAACTAGGTGACTCGCCAGAGTTCGAACTTCTCACCTCGACGACGTGCGGAGGGTGACCTCTAGCGTTGAGCTCGGATGGGAGGGCGAAGCACAAACGACGAGGCAGCAGGGGCGGCTCCGGGCAGGTGAACACGGCCGGGCTCGGTAAGCTGGCCCATGGGCACGGCGGTGTTTGACACGGCAAGCAGCAGAGCATGGTGGCGAGGTGGCTGCTCGAGGGGTGTGATGGAGAGGAGGGGAGGCGACGGGGCTAGGCTCAAATGTGCGTCCTAGGCGGGGGAGGTGTTGGGGACTTGTTCAAATGCTATGAGTTAAGAACAAGGCAACATAAAATATTAAAGGTTAATGCCCTTCGTCCTTCGAAGCATTATTTCCCTTAGGATATAATGATCTTCATACGAAGGTCATGAAGGACATACCTTCATCATTGCAATGTATGTTAATGAAAGGAGAAGCATATGAAATGTAAAAGACAACATGAATAGTCATATGACATTATTAATATATCTTCTTTTGGTTATCATGGATAAACAGAAACAATATTGAATAACATTTATACCTTCGGCTTGACAGAAGGTAAAAGTCCAAGCGTGACGCACGAACAAATACAAGTCAGGTGAACAGTACGGGAGTACTGTTCACCTATTTATAGGCACTAGACGCAACTCGATCAGAATTACATGTATGCCCTTGATGACTAGTTACAATCATGACACAAATCATCATGGACTGATCGGTCTTTTCCTCTTTAAGTTATTGGTGCAGTCCTTCGTCTTAAGGCATGTCGTTATGCCGAAGCTCCCTGGATCGTAGCTTCAGCGTATACCTTCACGTTGTGTTTGATTATACACTGATCTTCCGAAGGTGCTTCTTCTTAAAGGACCTTTGGCGACGAAGCAGGCAGCCAACCATGCTTTTCATATTGTGTACATCTTCATTACAAGTCCGAAGGTTCCTGTACATACATAATACTTGGGAAACATTGTTAATAATGTTTTTGAGGACCTTCGAAAGACGAAGGCCCCCAACAGCAGCCCCTCGCAGTATTAATTTGTTTAAATAACGAATTTAGACTGCGACGTGAACGAAGGCCTTAAGCCAAAGGTCCGAAAAAACACCTTCCCTTTGCTAGAATAGCAACAGTCGATGACAAACGGGGCCCACCAAGTTGCAAGGCACTGGGCGTATAAATATAAACGATAGTGGCAGCACTTGATACACCATTTCCACCATTTGCATTATTGTCTCAAACTTTTTAGCTCTTGCTCACTAGCTCTCGCCTGATATTCAAGCTTTTTCTAGCTTCGGTTTAAGAACGTGCTTTCACCATGTCTGGGGAGAAGATGACTGAGGAAAAGAAAATTACTGCGGAAACGAAGGTAACTGAGGAAACGAAGTTGTTTGAAGAAAAGAAGACCGCGGATCCTTTTATCGCCGGGTTTGTTGAGTCTATGACAAAAACAAACACAGAGAAGATTACTAAAGAGATTCTAGAAAGTTTGTCTGAAGATACTGATGATAGTGATAGTTATGATGTGGAGAGTGGAGATGAAGATTCTGAAGACCGGCCCTGGCGACCAAGCCATACTGTCTTTGGAAAATCAACTATTAAACAGAGTCATCTTGACAACATGAGAGGGAGGTACTTTCGTGATATGTCTATCGTGAGAGTTGGTGGAGACAACACTACCCCTGCCCCTGAGGAAAATGAAGTTGTTATCTACCGAAGCTTTTTTAAGGCTGGTCTTCGGTTCCCTTTGAGCAAGTTTGTGGTTGAAGTGCTGAAGATATATCAGATCTTCCTTTATCAGATCACCCCCGAAGCTATTATTAGGATGGGGATTTTCGTCTGGGCTATAAGAAGTCAGGGGTTGGAGCCAAGCGCAAAGTGCTTCTGTAGTATGCACGAGCTTTTATATGAGACGAAGGCTACTGGCAAAGAACAGTACCACAACAACTTCGGTTGTTATGGATTTGTTGCTCGTCCCAACGCAAGCCACCCGGTGCCAACGCTCCGGAAGAGATGGCCCGGACCCTAGATGGAGGAGTGGTTTTATGTTAAAATGATTTAAAGGCAAGGGAAGACATCAAAGAAATCATCCAGCGCCCCATCTGGTCTCGCTTCGGCCTCCAAAGGCCGAAGGTGGAAATTGATGACGCTGTTGAAGCATGCCAGAGGGCTTTTAGCACTGTTTGTGCCTTCATTGGCACAAGGGATTTGATTCAAGAGCATATAGCCTTTAGGGTATGGCCACTTGTGGAGATTTGGGATATGCCGAAGGAGACCACCGCCGATTCCAGTGAAGGTGGTCTGGTCCGACTGAAGTATATCTTCAGATTTAGGGAAAGGTTTGTTGAGCTAGACGATGACTGGCTGAAGTGTATTGATGCCACCAGCGATGATCTACTCGGATCATACTCCAAGGCCAAAGATAATGTTTTGTCCGTAGCTTTCGGGGGTCGAGGAAAGAAGAGATTGAATAGGGTATTTGATGCAATTGGCTTCGTATACCCTGACTACCATTACCCTCTTCGAGGGCAAGGGAAAAAGAGAAAGACTACCGCTTCGGCCACCCCAACTGAGCCGAAGAGTAAAAAGGTGGAGGTTCTGACTCACCCGCCGTGATACATTGAACCAGCCGTGGTGCCTGAATTTGGCGAGGGAACTTCTTCAGCTGCCGAAGCAGAACAAACTGCTCCGATTGCGCAGAGTGCTGAAGAGCCGACTGTAGCGCCGAAGGTGCATACAGTCGAATCAAGTAAAGCTAAAGATGACAAGGTCGAAAAGCCACAGGCGGAAGAAGTGATACAAGTGCCAGAAATCCTGAGCCCACCGGCAAAGGCAGATTTGCAGAAGATACAAAAAACTTCTGCCACAACTCCTAAGAGGAGGAGGATGGCCAGCGTGCTAGACATTGTGCTAGAGACTACAAAGGCCTTGAGCCCTGCTCCTACAAAGAAAATTGTTGAAGCTGCCAAAACGCAAGCCGAAGTCGAAACTGAGCAAGCAGAAACCAAAGCTACACTAGCTCAGGCTAAAGCCGAAGCTGGGCCTTCAGTGCCCATCGAGACGAAGCCTGTCGCACCTGAGGAAAGATCAACAGAACAGATTGCACCTGAAAAGGTCGAAGCTTCTGCTCCTGAAGCTTCGAACAAAAATGCTGACTACATCATTCGTCATGCTTTGGGAAAGAAACTATCCCAAGAAGAAATACTAGAAGCCAGACACTATGCCCAAAGATTGAAATATCCGAAGGGGGCCTTAGTGTTCAACGGTAGTAACGAAGAAGATTTTCTGTACTGTCTCCCAGATAACAAAGAAATATCTGTTTGCCGAGAGATGGGTAAGAGCATAGGATTCCCGAAGCTAGAAGACGGCCTTTCGATTTTGTCGAAGGATGAACTTGCTGACAGCCTAGCGTACAATAGTATAAAGGTATAGAAGTTAACTTTGAATTTTAGAGCGGAGTATTTTATTTCCCATGCTTAATTGTTTCCTCTTTTTTGCAGGGCTTAATTCTTAGTAATGCCCTGAGGGCATAGAAGAATATTGAAGACGAAAGATATACAATGGCCCATAATAACCTTCGTTCAGAGGTGATTGAATTGAGAAACAAAAGTCTTGAAAAAGACAAAATCTTAATTTCATTGGTAAACAAAGTGAAGGAAGATGAAACTAGTTTCAAAGCTCAGGTCGAAGCCCAAAAACTGAAATTGGAGACCTTCGGAGGCAACTGGCCGAAGCTAAGGAAAACTGTGCACTCGCACAAGCTAACCAAGAAATTAGTGAATATTGGAAAAATCATCTAGAGAAAAATGTTAAAGAACTTCGTACATCCAGGGAAAGGTGCTTTGAGAAATCCTTGGATTGCGTGAAGAAAATAAAAGCTAGCTTCGCCAAAGTAGGTGCCTATTCCGCTGAAAAAACTTCATACGAGGCGACCCCGAAAGCGTTGTTGAATGGATAAGTGGAGAAGCCGAAACCTTCGAAGAAATTTTGAGTGATCGCGGGGATGTCTGCGCTTTTTTCGGTGCGCGGGGGATTTCATCCATCTTGGAGAAGGCTGGATACGATCATATTAAATCCATAGCCCGGGCTGAAGCCACCTTTTTTGTGGACGATACGAAGGATCCTTCAGCTGAAGCAACCTTGATGGGTGGAAAATTCTACAATGATGTCTGGGTGAATCGTGGCCGAGAGATGGCCCATGAAATTATAAAAAAGAGTGAAAAAGACACCCACGACGCCCAGGCAGAAGCAAAGCGAGCTAAAGAAGCTGCAGAACGCGAAAGGTGTATAGGTATTATATCTTGATTATCTAGCTTCGTTACTTTCTTTAAGGCTTCGAACTTACGTGTTTACCTATTTCAGCTGAACTATCCCTGCCACCGGAGCCGTATGATCCCTAGCTGATCTAGAGATGAAGGAATCATTGGATATCATAAGCACGGCTAAATCCATCGTTGACGAAGTCGTCAACAAATTACTGAACGAAATTGTCGAAAAAGTTCTTAAAGAGGAATAAATTTTTATTGTAATAATCACTTTGAGAAGCTTGATGTGTAAAACGATTGAAGGAAGATTAGATCTCTTTGGTAACAAAACTATGTAATGTCTGAAGCATGTAATATTGAAACAAATATGTAAATTATTGTAATTTATTTCTTTGTGATGCATGAAATTTACGCACATACCATTTTTGAGCCTTCGACGAAAAAACACCTTCCCTTCTTTTCATGCTTCGTAAAGAAAAAGATCCCTTCTTACGACAAGGCTCTTGAAACTGTATTTCCCGAAGCTTACTTCGTGCCTTAGCACATTTTCAATTTGACGAAGCATTTGCTGAAGATTGGCTTCGTATTCGATTCTTGTGTCGGTAATGCAATATGATGTATGATGTAATGCTATGCGAAATGATGTGATGATATGATGCAAAATGATGAGGATGCCGAAGATATACAACCACACACTCACACTAGAACACACAAGCTCTGCATCCCCTTAGGAACGTCTTTTGAGCTTCTTCACCTTCTATTTCGGTGATATAAGTTCTGCATCTCCTTAGGAACGTCTTTTGAACTTCTTCGCCTTCTATTTCGACGGTATAAGTTCTGCATCCGTCGGTGTTTTGGGTCTGACCGCGCACCTAGGGTTGCCCCTCGAGGTGCTTTTTGGTGTAAGACGGTGTTACCGACTGTAGCTCGATGGTTCTTGCCAGATGCACGAGAGACAGTGGACAACTTTATACAGGTTCGGGCCGCTTAGAGAGGCGTAATACCCTACTTCCTGGTGTGGATCCTTTATGTGGAGGGTTACAGGGGAGTTCTCTAGTTTGAGGGATGCTAGAGAGCTGAGTAGACGGCTAATGAGCGAGTTGTTGTTTGATGGGGTACCCCCTAGGCCTTATATATTCGACCGTGGGGCGTTACATGCGGATATGATAACCATGTGCACCTAAGTAATAGTGGACCGACTGAGCTTATCTTCCTATAATCCTGCCGACTTATCATCATTCAGTTTCGACGTCTGAGGGCGTTGCGTGGGAGAATCGGATCACTGTTGTGGATAAAGTTTGAATTCAATGAGCCGAACGAGCTTGAGTTGATCCGATCTCATGTTGATCCGTTTTGCCAGACATTCCTCCCCTGGCCCACAAAGGGATGGCCTTGCGTAATAATGGGCCCAAGGCCTTTCGTGAGGCCTTCTTGCCTTCTAGTGGACCCGGGGGATATCTGTCCCCCACAAGCCCCCAATCTTTGAGTTGATTTTGAAATAATCGGCTCAAAGATTCTAGGTCCAGCTTGCAGTTTTTGATTTTGGTAAGGAATGCTTTGAAAATATGCTTATCGAGTTGTTGCTTCCAAACTCTGAGTATCTCGGTAAAGACGATCTTCTGTTATCCTCTCCTGTCATTATCCGTCGGTCTTCATTTTATTCTTCAGAAATCAGTGATCTGTCTCTGGTTTATGCTTTGGAGATCAGCATCCTGCTCTCTGGGGTTCAGGAATCATTGGGTGCACCGGAGGTGCACCCAATGGGTGTAGCCCCTGAGCTTTGGGTGGATTACTGAAAATAATCCACTCAAAGGTCTTCATCTCATGCTTTTTTAGAAATTATTGTTTTGTCTTCATCTCATGCTTTAGAAATCAGCATTTTATCATTAGTTCATGCTTTAGAGATCAGCATTATATCATCAGCTTTATGCTTTAGAGATCAGCATATGGTTTTGCCTTTGAGATTAGCAACGTGGTCTACCCATGTCCTGTTAGGTTCGAAATTTATTTGATCGGCGATAGATTGGACGTCCAGTAGATGGCTCTTGGCTGGTCTTCATTTCGCTTGGTGCTTCAATGCTTCTGTTGATTAGACTTGTACTTCAGCAACTATTTTTGGCTTTCCTCCGATCTCTTATCAATATCTTCCTTCTGTCTTATTCATTGCGTATACTGTATGGATGTGACTGTTTGGGAAAATCTATTGAAAATTCCTAGACATCCCCCCAATGGGTGTAGCCAAGGGACGGCTTGGTGCGCTAAGCGTTTAGCGAACTGCCCCTGAGTAGTAACTTGATGTGACAGCGGGGTGTAATCATATCATCCAAGCGGTTGACTTCAGTCCCAATGGGTGTCGTGTTACGTGAAACGGCGTCTGCTGCCTGACTTGTTTCCAAACGATTTGAATTGCTTATTGAATATTTGCGACTGTTCAGTGACCATGGTAGGAGACGAGCGGTTGCCTCCCGTCCCTATAAATAGACTGTCTGCTTCACTGGTGTCTTCACACATCTTCCGACCATTTGCTGCTTATTCTCCTCTTTTCTCTTCTCTTCTACTCAACCATGGGCAAGAGCAAGAAAGGCGGAAGTTCGTCGCACCACTCTGGTGACAAGAGGAAGCGCGAGCCGAGTCCCCCCTCGGAGGACTTTGGTGACTCTAAGTACTCGGAGCAGGAGTTCTCCTCCAAGTCCGAGGGGTCGCCAATCTACGCCTCTCCCCCGGTGTCGTCCGATGACTCGGACGATTCCCAGGGGATCGCTACCGAGGTGTGGACGTACATCCGGGCCGTCGAGCGCTCCGGGCTCGAGGGCTTAGATGAGTCGGAGACCTCCTCGGACGAGGAGGACTCCTCCGACTCGTTCGAGGAGGGGAGCGGTGGTGACGGCGATGACGAGGGCGACGGCGGTGATGGAGGCGATGGTGACGGCAAGGGCGACGACAGTAAGGGCGACGGCAAGGGCGACGGCGACGGCGGCAGCGGCAAGGGTGGCAGCGGCAGGGCCAGTGGCAAAGCGCCACTAGCTTAAATATTAGTATAGATAAGTAGTAGTAGAAGTAGTATTAGTAGTAGTGAAATAATGTAGTAGTAGTTAGTAGTATAGTATAGTGTAAGTAGTGTAGTGATGTAGTAATGTAATGTAGCGAAAAAGGGAGGAAGGCCAGCTCATAATGAGTTGGTCTTTGAGTTTGTGGAAGAACTTCCCTTCTCAATATATTAAAGAAAATTTCATCTCGTTCTGAGTATCTCCTTTTTGCTTTTCCATCATTCTTTTATACTCAATCGATAGCTTGTATCCATGCACAGCGTTGCCGTTGTTCTTAGAAATAATACCCGAGTAACGACTGGTAATTGCTGAGTCGTATTTGGTTCTGCCGGCGTTTACATGGAGAAAACGGTTGAGTTATGCATTGCCGGCGTTTTTAGAAATAACCGCCGAGTTGCTCTGGACCATGTCGGTGTTTTAGAGGTAACAGCCGAGTTATGTTAGGCCATATCAGCGCTTTAGAGGTAACTGCCGAGTTGTGTTGGGCCTCGTTGGCGCTTTAGAGGTAGCCACCGAGTTAAGCTGTGCCATGTCGGCGCTTTAGAAGTAGCTGCCGAGTTATGTTGGGCTACGTTGGCGCTTTAGAGGTAGTTGTCGAGTTAAGCTGGGCCACATCGGCGCTTTAGAGTTAGCTGTAGGACGTCTTGCTTTTTCTGAGTGATGACTCAACACTTTTAGAAACGGTGTCTGACCCGGGAAAACCCCATTTATATAATGTCGTTGCACGCCTCTGTGTTTCGAGCCCTAACTTCACCTTTCTGCCTCCGAACATTACTCTGCTTCCCTCTGATTTCGCTTTCTTTCAATCCGCCGACGAGATTGCGATGGCGCCCAAGCGGAAGAACCAAAATTCTGCTGTGGTTGTCATTCCTCCCATCGACCCCAACAGCCAGTTGCCTTTCGCAGGTAATCATATGTCTGTTGTTTCAGAGTCGGATCTCCTCCATCTTGTCGATGTTGGAATTCTTCCTCCGAAAGAGCTTTGTTCTTGGCGGATTTGTCGTGGGGTTACTGTCCCAACAGAGGATACCCACAAGTCCATTGTTTATGTTCCTTTTCTTATCCGCGGCCTTGCTCTTCCCATTTCTCCCTTCTTCCATGGTCTCTTGACTTTTATAATCTGAACCTGACTCATCTGAATCCCAATTCCATTTTACAAATTTCTATCTTTGTTTTATCTGTGTGAGGCCTACCTTGGAATTCTTCCCCACTTTGGTTTATGGAAGTATCTGTATCACTGTCGATCTGGGATGGCTGGGGGTTAGCACCAACTCGTGGGTGGCACGAGTCTAGAGATGCGCCGTGGGAGGAAAATGGAATACCTTGACATCCCGCTTAAGGACAGCATTAAAGGGTGGCGCCTAGAATGGTTTATTGTGGAAAACCACGGCTAGTCCCTCTCCCCTCGGTCGGGGAGACAGCCAGATGTGCACACTCCAAGTTGGATTGAGTCTCCTACTGCCTTGGAAGTAACAGAAGCCAAGGTTCTGCTTGCTGAAATTTGTATTCTGAAGGAGAGAGGTCTGACCGCCAAGGTTGTGGTTGCTGACTTTGTTTTTAAGAATATTCAGCCCTTGGAGGATAGAGCATACCCAGCTTACTTGTATAGTGGTGTCACTGACTCGACCCGGGTTACCAATATGAGGATTCCTGCTGAGGATTTGGTGAGCTGACTAGACATTGAGAGGCAAAGTATCAAATGTTGGTGCTCCTGTTGTCTACTCTGCTTGGAATTTGCCACCTCCAAAGTCCTTTTTCAGTTTCGTGTCCAATCCTCCTTCTGGTGATAGTGGTCTAGGTCTTAGAGTGCGACCCTCTCCCGAAGATATTGAGGTCTTGGTTGCTTTTCTTTGTGATCTTCCCAATGATGAGAGGCAAGTTTATTTTGAGATGCCAGTGAGTCCAAATGATGCGGAAATAAATGTTGTACTCGATATGTTGGCTGGAGATTCCTCTGACTTGGCCCCTGCTGAAACAATGGCTGTTGTGGTTATACCAGAGATTGACAAAACAGTGGACACCCGAAAGCCTGAGGGTACTTGTCCAAAGCGTCTTCGCTAGGTCAGTCGTCCGACTACGCCTGCTGAAGAAAAGAAGAAGAAAAAGAGACGACTTCGGTGATTGTCGTGCTTGGACCAGGATGCTGGCCCTTCTGCTCCCATTGATGAAAAAGTACTGGCAAAGGTCTTTACTGGATTTGATCCCACTGGTGGTGTACCTGCTGAAGCTGACCCCAACGGGTGTAACTATGCACCAACTGACCCTAATGGGTGTATCCGTGCACCGGCTGACCCCAATGGGTGTGATCCTGTCGAAGCTGACCCCAATGGGTGTGATTTTGCACCGTCTTTTGTCCGCATTTTTGATGAGGACGAAGAAGAAGAAGAAGAAATTCCACTAGTTCGCAAGAATAGTCGGCGTTATAGAGGCAGTGGGGAAGACAGTGATATTCCTTCTCCAGCTCTGTCTGCTCTCGTCAACCTTCAAGAATTGTCCATAACAGATTTTGATCAGGCCCTTGAGGATGTTGTCCCTGAAGATATGCTATCGGAGCCGATTGATGGTGATATGATGGATGTTTGCTCTGAAATTCTAGATGCGGGATTAGAGGTCTCCCGAGCAGCATCTCGCGCATTGTCGACTTTGGAGGGCAGTCTTCAATGTCAAGAGGTTGGTCATAATTGCCTGTCTCCCATGGAGGTGGCTAAGGGTCCTTCAGCCGCAGAGGTGGCTGTTGCAGGAAACCCAGCCCCTAGGGGTGGTGCCGGCGGTTACCCAGCCCCCGAAGGTGTTGCCGGTAATGATCCGGCTCGGGTGGGTAGCGCAAACTGCAACCCAGCCCCCGAGAGTGTCCGGGCAAGCTCTCCTTCCCATACCTCCATGGATGTCCATGTCGGGTTGTCTCCACCTGGTTCTGATGGGGTGATAGCGAGGCATGCTTCTTTAGCTTCAAGCGAGGGAGTCACCTTAGAGGTCGGCACACTAGATGCTAGAATTCTGATATCTGCTAGTGGAGCTGAATCAATTCCCGACGATGCTCTTTAGATTGTTCCAGTTGATCTTCCTTCGTCGAGCTTCAACATGACTTCTCATGACTTGGGGTTGCCTTCATTCTTTTCTAATCTTTAGGTAACTTAGTTCTTCTCGCTTTGTCATTCCTCCTGGTGAATCACTTTCTCTGTACTCATTTGTTTTTAATAACAGGCTTTGATTGACGGGATGTCTGCTCAATTGAAATCACATGGTGCCTCTATCCCAGAAGGAGCTCTATCTCTGACACAGTGGAATCCATTGCTGCTTCAGAAACAGATAGCTGATTTGAAAGTGTCAAATGCTGGTTGGTATCTTTGATTCTCCCTTGGCTGATTGATTAATTTGTTTTTAACCGTGTATCCCTCTTCAACTGCTTTTTGTCAGATATGGCCCGGCGGTATTCTAACCTTGAGGAGAAACAATCCCAAGGTCAGATCGACCTAGCTCGGGTTTCTGCTTCTTTAGACGATGCAAATTCTTTGAATTCCTCTCTTAATGCTCAGCTTGACTCTAAAAGGGCGGCTAACGAGGTAAGCTTACTTAATTGGATCTTCCATGCTTTTGTTGATTTTTGGATATTTGAGGGCTGATTCTTGTCTTGTAGGAGGAGAAACAAGCACTTGCGGCTTCTCGTGATAATCTGGACAGATTGTATCGTGATGCCAGCAACTCCCTAACCATCTTGGAGAGGAGTCACCGCTTTACTATGACAGATCTGGATCATCATCGCCACGAACTGCAAGTATCCTAGGATGAGATCCTGCGGCTCAGACAGCTAGTGTCAACCAAGGACTCTGTCATTAAAGATTTGCGTGCCTCCAAGAGATCAGTCACCCAGGAGCTAGAAGCCGCTCAACTGGCTGCCAAGGTTGTAGAGGACAACTGTGCCGTTCTGAAGGCCCAGCGTGACAAGGCTATGGACAAAGCCATTCGCGTGGGGCAAATCTTGATGAGAAGGCCTGGTGTAGTTGTTCCTGATGACATTGTTGCGGATGTCAAGGCTACACCTGATGTTTCGAGTCGCCCTTCCTCCTCGATTGCTCCTGCAGAAGACATTGCCAAATAGAGATGTTTCACTGTATTTAGAAGATACTGAATGCATTTGTGAACTATATGCGTGCGTGATCAGCGCACTTGAATATTCGGTAGGATATTAGAATGTGTTCTTGGCATTGAAAAATTATAACATTTTGTCTCTGTTGTTAGAATTCGACAGATGTCATGAATGATTGCAGAAGTAAGTGTGGCGTGCTGGTTTTGGGATCTTTTCCTAATTTATGCTAATTGATCAGCTGGTAAGGCATAGAGATCGCCTTAAGATGAGTAAACGTGAGCATGTTACACTAAGTCAAGTAAGCGTGAGCATGTTGCACCGTCTTAAGTCACTGCCGACTTAAGTCGATTGCTCCGTTAGTAGGGTATAGTGGTCACCCTAAGTTGAGTAAGCGTGAGCATGTTGCACCGTCTTAAGTCACCGCCGACTTAAGCCGATTGCTCCGTTAGTAGGGTATAGTGGTCACCCTAAGTTGAGTAAGCGTGAGCATGTTGCACCGTCTTAAGTTACTGCCGACTTAAGCCGATTGCTCCGTTAGTAGGGTATAGTGGTCACCCTAAGTTGAGTAAGCGTGAGCATGTTGCACCGTCTTAAGTTACTACCGACTTAAGCCGATTGCTCCGTTAGTAGGGTATAGTGGTCACCCTAAGTTGAGTAAGCGTGTTGATTGATAATAAATAGTTCGAGTGCTCCTGAGAATGAAATCTTTTTATTGATGATGTATTATCCAATTACAGAATACAATGCTGCTCTGATAGCTTTTGAAATCTTGCTAAGGGTAAAACTTCCTGAGATGCTCTATATTCCATGAATTCCCTATTTCCGTGCCATCCATTTGAGTAAGCCGATATGATCCTGGCCGAGTGACCTCCGCTACTACAAATGGCCCTTCCCATAGCGGTGACAATTTGTGTCGTCCTTCCCCCATTAGAATTCAGTGAAGGACCAAGTCTCCCACTACAAAGGATCAATGTCGTATAGCCTTATCATGGTAGCGCCTCAGGGTTTGCTGGTATCTAGCTGACTGGATTACTGTATTCAATCGCTCTTCCTCCAATACATCAATATCCTCTAGCCTGGTAGCCTCTGCCTCAGCTATGTTTTCAAAGACCAGCCAAGGTGCCCCAAACCTGAGGTCGGCAGGTAGCACTGCCTCCGAACCATAGACCATGAATAAAGGGGTATTTCCATGCAGAGCTCGACTTGGTTGAGTTATTAGGCTCCAAACTACATACGACAACTCTCTGATCCACTTTCCCGCAAACTTTTCATTCTTGTCAAAGACTTTCTTCTTGAGTGCCCCCAGTATCATTCCATTAGCCCTTTCTACCTGACCGTTGGCTCTTGAATGTGCTACTGATGCATATTTGATCTGGATGCTCCGTTGTTCGCAAAAATCAAAGAATTCAGAGCTAGTGAAATTGGATCCCAGGTCGGTTATGATGCTATTCGGTATCCCAAATCTGAATATTATGTCTTGTATGAATTCCACCGCCTTGGCTAAAGTTAGAGAAGCAATGGGTTTGTATTCTATCCATTTGGTGAATTTGTCAATGGCGACCAACACGTGAGTGTATCCTCCCTGAGATTTTTTGAAGGGTCCAATCATGTCCAGTCCCCAGCACGTAAATGGCCATGTTATGGGTATGGTCTGCAGTTGCTGTGCTGGTAAATGTTGCTGCTTTGATAAGAATTGGCAAGCTTCACACCTCTGGACTGGCTCGGCTGTGTCACTCTTTACTGTCGGCCAGATGCTGCGTGTATCCCGCACTGTCCGACGTGGATCTCATCTAGCAGTTGCTTCCCAGTAACCGAAAGAATGCACTTCATGAGGATTCCTGTTGCGCCCCTTCTGTACAGTGCATCCCCAATGAGGGTGTAATGGGCTGACTGCCTTGCGAAGTGTTCTGCTGCGGCTTTATCATCCAGCTCCTCTTCGTTCTTTATATACTTGATGATAGGCTCCCTCTAGCCACTAGAGTCTAACCTTGGATGGCTCAAAACATTGCACTCTTCTGCCTGATCTGAGGAAATGCTTGGGCGGGGCATCTCTTGGACGAAAACTCCAGGTGGGACCTGAGTCCGACTGGATCCTAGTTTCAACAATGCGTCTGCTGCAGCATTGCGATCTCTTTCCACATGATGAAATTCCAGCCCTTCAAATTTGTCTTCCAGTTTTCGGACGGCTGCGCAGTACATGCCCATAGAGTCATTCGAGCAATCCCATTCTTTATTTATCTGACTTATGACCACCAGTGAATCTCCGTATACCATTAATCTCTTAATGCCCAGTGATATGGCAATGTTCAATCCGTGGATTAGAGCTTCATATTCTGCAGCATTATTGGATGCTGAGAATAACAACCGAAGAGCATATTTGAGTGGTTCACCTCCAGGGGCAATGAAGAGGATCCCTGCACCTGCTCCCTACAGTTTTAGTGAGCCATCGAAATACATCCGCCATACTTCTGCAGTCTTCTGGTTGTCTGGTACTTGTTGCTCGGTCCACTCTGATATGAAGTCGACTAGCGCTTGGGTCTTTATTGCAGTGCGAGGTCGAAACTCAATGTCGGGAGCTCCCAGCTCGTAGGCCCACTTGGCTATTCTTCCAATGGCTTCTTTGTTGTGGAGAATATCCCCTATCGGAAACCCGGTGACTACTATGACTTTGTGGTCGTCAAAGTAGTGGTGGAACTTGCGTGCAGTTAGAAGTACTGCATACAATAGTTTTTGAACTTGAGGATACTTCTTTTTAGAGGGTCCCAGAACTTCGCTGATGAAGTAGACGGGATGCTGTATTGGATATGCGTGCTCTTCCTCTGCCCGCTCGACTACCAATGCGGTGCTCACCACGTGAGTCATGCAAGAGATGTATAACAGCAGATCTTCCGCCGGCTGGTTTGGCGTGGCTCGGCGTGGCGGCTTTAGCACTGGCGGTGTGGTCAGGAACTTCTTCAGTGCATCAAGGGCTTCCTGAGCTTCTAAGGTCCTATGGAACTTGACCACTTTCTTGAGCAATTAATAGAATGGTAGGCCTTTTTCTCCTAACCTTGATATGAACCTGCTTAAAGCTGCCATGCATCCAGTAAGCCTTTGCACTTTCTTCTGTGACTGTGGTGCTTCCATCCTCATGATAGCCTCGATCTTTTCTGGGTTAGCTTCAATTCCTCGGTGGCTGATAATGAACCCGAGCAATTTTCCTACTGGCACTCCAAAGACACATTGTTTTGGATTGAGCTTCCATCGATATCGCCTCAGACTGTTGAAGACCAGCTGCAAATCTTCAATGAAGTTTTCTGAGTTCTCTATCTTAATCACTACATCACCAACATAAGCTTCTACCTGCTTGCCCTAGTGATCGGCTAAGCATGTTTGAATGGCTCTCTGGTAGGTCGCTCCAGCGTTTTTGAGGCCGAACGGCATGAAGGTATAGCAGAAAGCTTCAAACGGGGTAATGAATGCTGTTTTTTCCTCGTCTTCTTTTGCCAAGCTGATTTGATGGTATCTTGAGTAGCAATCCAAGAATGACAGCATAGAGCATCTGGCGGTTGAATCTACCACCTGATCTATTATGGGAAGTCCGAAGGGATCCTTCGGACAGTGTTTGTTGAGATCTGTATAGTCGACGCACATGTGCCAATCCACTTTATTCTTTTTTAGTACAAGAATAGGATTTGCTAACCACTCAGGATGCAGTACTTCTCTAATGAACCCTGCAGGAAACGGGTGACGCCTAAGAGGGGGGGTGAATTAGGACTTCTAAAACTTTTACTAAACTAGGCCACAATTAAATCCCTAGAGCAAAACCTATGCAAGTAATCAAACTAGAATGTGCAAACTAGGTTTTGTCTAAGTGTTGCTATCTCTACCGCAAAGGCTAAGTTTCAATCTACACTAAATAAGTATGACTACAAGATTGAAACTTAAATGCTTAATATAAATGCGGAAACTTAAGGAGCAAAGTAGAGAAGCAAACTCTCGTGGATGACGCCGGTATTTTTACCGAGGTATCCGGAACCGCGCAAGGTCCTGACTAATCCTCGTTGGTGCCCCTACGCAAAGGGAAGCCCACGCGAGGGCCAAGCACCACGGTCGAGTAACTCCGTAGAGAGCCGCGGGCCTTCTCCACGCGCAAGTGGTGCTCCGCTTCCGGCTCCTCTCGGACGCTCCCCGCCGTCTCCACTATCGAGCTTCCGGCCGAAACGCCGCGGGCCTCGTTCCCTCCGGTACACGGTGGCGGCCGTGACACAAACGCGGTTGTCACGGTCTCGCAAGACTCTCGCCCCACTCGGTACAATTACAACGACTCACGCAAGAGCCGAGGGGTTGTGTGGTTTTACAAAACTCACTCAACTAACTAGGGTTCACCTAGAGCAAGCGCTAAAGCGGTCTAACTAACCTAAGCACTTCGCAAAGCACCTACGCTAATCACCGAGTGATTCTATTAAGCACTTGGGTGTTTGAGCTCTTGGAAATATGCACTATGTGTCTTGGTATGTTGCTTGGGCTCCCACACTTGAGAATGGCCGGTTGGGGTGGTATTTATAGCCTCCACTCCCCAAACTAGCCGTTGGACAGAAAGCAGCAGCTTTCTGTCGTCGGGTGCACCGGACAGTCCGGTGCACCACCGGACATCTACTGTGCAGTATCCGGTGCACGCCACGTCAGCCGACCGTTGGCGCCTGTAGCAGTCGACCGTTGGATCCGACCGTTGCCGTCTACCCGTGGCACACCGGACAGTCCGGTGCACACCGGACAGTCCGGTGCTACAGCCAGAGAGCGCCTGTCTGTGACCTCTCTACGCAAACTGTCCGGTGCCACACCGGACAGCACTGTCCGGTGCGCCACCCGGCGCTGGCTGACAGCCCGCTTCTTGGGTTCCTTCGCTGATTTCTTCGAGCTTCTTTTGTTCTTGAGTACTGGACTCCTATGCATCTTTTTATGTCTTCTTTTGAGGTGTTGCATCCTCATCGCCTTGGTCCAATTCTCTTCGCATTCTGTGAACTATAATAATAAACACTGGCAAACATATTAGTCCACAGGTTGTGTTAATCATCAAACACCAAAACTCAATTAGCCAAATGGCCCGGGGTCCATTTTCCTTACAAACCCTGCGCGACTAAGCGAGCTAGCTCGGCACGGATAGCTTCTCTCTTGTCGGGCGTGAAACAACACAACTTTTGTCGGATCGGCCTCGCCTGGGGATAGACCTTTAGTTTGTGCTTGGCCAGCTCTCTCGGGACTCCCAGCATATCCGCAGGTTGCCATGCGAATACGTCTCGGTTATCTTGCAGAAACTAGACGAGCACGCCTTCCTATTTGTCATCCAAGCTGGAGTTGATGATGGCAGTCTTCCGTTCATCTGCGAACCCGAGGTTGATTCTCTTCGTTTCCTCAATTGGCCGCATAGAGGTCACGGCTTGAGCTTCATTTGCGGGTATCGCGAGGTCTTCCTCAGGCTTTGAGTTCGCCTGCGCGGAGGAAGTCGTTGGTGGTTTGGTGGTGAGAGCCACCTAAATGGCCACTCGGAAGCATTCTACGGCGCCTTGGAAGTCAGCACGCATGGTGATGATTCCTTGTGGTCCTGGCATCTTCAATATCATGTATGAATAGTGCGGAATGGCCATGAACTTTGCCAATCCTGGCCTGCCGATGATGGTGTTGTATCCACAGTCGAAGCTTGCTACCTCGAACCTCAAGAACTCGGTTCTGTAGTTTTCCGGACTTCCGAAGGTAACTGCCATGTAGATATGTCCGAGTGGATATTCTCCTTCAGTCGGCACAATGCCGAAGAAAGGAGTGTCTGACTCATGGAGCTCTCTGAGTGCAACTCCCAAGCCTAGGAGTGTCCGGGGGAAGGTGACGTTGATGCTGCTTCCTCCATCTACTAACACCTTCTTTACCCTGCTCTCTCGGATCACCAGATCGACGAGGAGCGGGTATTTGCCCGGATGATCGAAGTTGAGCCACTCATCTGCCCGAGTAAAGGTGATAGGGTGTTTGGACCATCGATATGGGGCGGGAGGACTGGTGGTCGTCACCACTATCTGACGGTCATTGAGCTTCTGCTGCCTCTTGCTCTCTTACGACTCGTGTCCACCGAAGATGACGTTGACTTCTCCATCGACGCGCGGGAATGCTCTGCCTCCTCCCCCTTCCTGCTGCTTGGGTTGTCGAGGTTCTCCGAGTCCTCCTCACAGTGGGGGAGGTGGTAGAGGTTGGAAGGGTCGGTCGTTCCCGATGGAGTGCTGGAAGTCTCTGCAGTTCCGGAGGGTGTGGCGCATGTCCTTGTGGTACGGACATTGGGTGCCGAGGATGTCGTCCAATGTTCGTTCGCCTCCACGAGGTGCTCCTCGGGCACGAGAGACGGGTGGTCCGGCAGCGTGGACTTCTTCGCGAGGCCTCTTCTCCCAACGCTTGTCGGGTTGTTGGTTTGCGTCGCGTTGTGGTGCCAATGGTGTAGGCTTCGTTCCTCCGATGAGGTCCTGAGCCCGTTCGTCGGCGGTGATGTAGAGGTCCGCTTCCCTGAATAGCTGCTCGGAGGTAGTCGGTGCCTTTTGCAGTATGGCTCGGACGAAGGCCGAGTCATTAGATCCTCGGTAGAAGTCCTCAATCACTGCTGCTTCCGCAACCTCGGGGATACGATTTCTCATGGTCTGAAACCTTTTGAGGTACGACCAGAGAGTCTCGTCCCCTCGGCGCCTGATGGATTTGAGGTCCCATGGCTGTGCCGGCTTGTCAGGGAGAGATTGGAAGTTGGCGATAAAACGCCGACTGAAGTCGTTCCAACTGTCGATGCAGTGTCAGGGCAGGTGTCGTAGCCTTTGCAGAGCATTTTGCCCAAGGACGATGGGCAAATACACAGTCATCACATCTTCTGTTGCCCCAGCGGCCCGGGCAGCGGTGGTATAGACGACCAACCAGCCTCCCGGGTCCTGTTTAGGCTCGTACTTGTCGACGTTGGAGACCTTGAAGTTAGGGGGCCACTGAATGGCCCTGAGACGTGGAGTGAGCGCTGATACTCCACACATGTCCTCCTGTCGACGATTGTGGTGTTGGTCCCGGGGAGAGGAGTTGTCGATGTGCTGCCTCGACCGTCCCCGGGTCGTGCCGCCAGTTAATGCTATTGCCGATTCAACCCTGGTGGCCTGACTTCGTGCAGGGACGTCGTGATCCCGATCATACTCTTCCCAGCGCCGAATCTTGTTCTCATGTCATCGTTCACGCGAAGCATTGATGGAGCTCTGTGCGTCCCATCGACTATTGATGGCGTGTCGTAGATCGCTCGGAGGATGAGCGAGAGGCAGAAGATGATTAGCTGTCCGAGTGAGCAGCCGCCGATATCTCTCGGCGTTTGGAGTCCGGGGGAGGCCATCGGCTATCCGAGCCAACACCCCTCTGACCTCGCTTGGTGTGTTCATGGCTCGGGCGAAGTTGGGGTTCAGGTTTCGTCCGAAGAGAGGGTTCTCTCGACGTTGTCTTGCCTCCTACTCGGCCTGCTCTTGAGCTTGCCGACAATCTCGTCGGTGGGAGTTCCTCCTTTCTCTGAAGACTCGTTCATCTAGAGTTTCTCCCACCTCCGAGATCTCATCTCGCGATACAGGCTACGCTGGGTCCCGCTCTCCGGCTTTATGATGTCATCGTACATTACGGCGTCGGTTCCTTCATCGGCGAGCTTCCTGCTGAGAAGGTTCTTCCCCTAGCATGGTCGGTTCGTCATCGGAGACGGGGGACGATTCTACTCTCCCCCCGATGAAGAGGATGTCGGGGTAGAATGGAGTTGTCGTGACGACAAGCTTCTTTCTGTTCTCCTTTGAGGGTGGAGGTACTAGAAGGGTAGCTTGATGGGTCTTTGTTTCTTTTTTCCTTGTGATCCGTGTCCATCCTTCTATGGATGAGGTGGACAACGGGGTTCTCCGGGTGAATGAACTCTCTGCTCCTGGCTTGCAGGAGGTAGTTTTCGTTCGGAGCGCTGGAGGTTGCGCTATCTCCTGCTTCATTTCGGCTTTCCCGGAGATTTTCGAGGAAGGTTTTCTCTCCGGCAGATCCACTATGCGATGCAGAGTCCCTTCTTCGTCTGCCACGGATGAGATGGTTCCGAAGCGGAACACGGATCTAGGGTGGAGAGCAATCTTGTGCTGAAAAGTGATGGCCATTGAGCTAGCTTGGATCAGTGACACAACCCCTACCTGGCGCGCCAGCTATCGGTGTTTTGGGTCTGACCGCGCACCTGGGGTTGCCCCTCGAGGTGCTTTTTGGTGTAGGATGGTGTTACCGACTGTAGCTCGATAGTTTGTGCCAGATGCACAAGAGACAGTGGACAACTTTATATAGGTTCGGGCCGCTTAGAGAGGTGTAATACCCTACTATCTGGTGTGGATCTTTTATGTGGAGGGTTACACGGGAGTTGTCTAGTTCGAGGGATGCTAGAGAGCTGAGTAGACGGCTAATGAGCGAGTTGTTGTTTGATGGGGTACCCCCTAGGCCTTATATATTCGACCGTGGGGCGTTACATGCGGAAATGATAACCATGTGCGCCTAAGTAATAGTGAACCGACTGAGCTTATCTTCCTATAATCCTGCCGACTTATCATCATTCAGTTCCAATGTCTGAGGGCGTTGCACAGGAGAATCAGATCACTGTTGTGGATAAAGTTTGAATTCAATGAGCCACACGAGCTCGAGTTGATCCGATCTCATGTCGATCCGTTTTGCCAGACATTCCTCCCCTGGCCCACGAAGGGATGGCCTTACGTAATAATGGGCCCAAGGCCTTTCGCGAGGCCTTCGTGCCTTCTAGTGGACCCGGGGGATATCTGTCCCCCACAGCATCTCCTTAGAAACGTCTTTTGAACTTCTTCGCCTTATATTTCGGCGGTATTTGGCTCTGCATTCCCTTTGGAATGACTTTTGAGCAGAAAACTTATGATGTGTTCCCTTAGGAACGACTTTTGTAGCTTCGGCAATTTTGGCTCTGCATTCCCTTAGGAACGACTTTTGAGCACAAAACTTACGCTGCGCTCCCTTAGGAATGACTTTTGTAGATTCGTCAATTTTGGCTCTGTGTTCCCTTGGGAACGACTTTTGTAGCTTCGTCAGTTTTGGCTCTGTGTTCCCTTAGGAACGACTTTTGTAGCTTCGTAAATCTGTGAAGAAGATATATTTCATTCTAATAGAAACAAAATCATTACAAGAAATTAAATCTAAGTTTTCATTGCTTGTTCCTTATTCAAAAAAGCAAAAATAAGCTAGAAGATAGAAGTATTTAGGAAGCAGGATATTGGTCAGTATATGTGCTTTGATTCTGGTACAGTACTATTGACTGTACGAGCTTCGGACTCCTCTCTGAAGTCACGTAGTTGTTGTTGGCGCCCTTTTGGCTGCTGGCTTCGGGAATAAGTAGGTTGTAGTGGAGGTGGCGGTGGAAGCTGAGGCCAAGAAGCCTGTGAATGGCTTGCCGAAGCGATAGAGGCTGCAGGTTGATTGCCCACGTATTCTGGTATGTAAGGAGAGTGGCACGAAGTAGTGTGTAAGACTTGCTTCGGTTGATTCTTCCGAGCTTCTGCTTCGGCAATCTCCTTTTGCTTCAGAATGGTGATTTGGCATGTTCTTGTAGTATGGCCCTTGTTCTCACCCCAGAATAAACAATAAATTTTCCTGGGTTGATCCCCATATCTGCCTCCAAAGCCCCTGCCGCCTCTGCTTGGAGCTGGTGGCCTGAAGGAGCTTTGCTGCTGTCCCGAAGACTGTGGCCTCTGAAGCTGGCTTCCTTTGTCATCATTCTGACTAGAGCTGTGGATTGATCTGACATGCCTAGGGTGGATTCTTCCTCCGAAGCCTTTAGTCATCTCAGAGAATCTGTAAGCTTCCTCCCTTCTTCGGCGGAACACGAGAGACAGTGGACAACTTTATATAGGTTCGGGCCGCTTAGAGAGGTGTAATACCCTACTATCTGGTGTGGATCTTTTATGTGGAGGGTTACACGGGAGTTGTCTAGTTCGAGGGATGCTAGAGAGCTGAGTAGACGGCTAATGAGCGAGTTGTTGTTTGACGGGGTACCCCCTAGGCCTTATATATTCGACCGTGGGGCGTTACATGCGGAAATGATAACCATGTGCGCCTAAGTAATAGTGAACCGACTGAGCTTATCTTCCTATAATCCTGCCGACTTATCATCATTCAGTTCCGATGTTTGAGGGCGTTGCACAAGAGAATCAGATCACTGTTGTGGATAAAGTTTGAATTCAATGAGCCGCACGAGCTCGAGTTGATCCGATCTCATGTCGATCCGTTTTACCAGACATTCCTCCCCTGGCCCACGAAGGGATGGCCTTACGTAATAATGGGCCCAAGGCCTTTCGCGAGGCCTTCGTGCCTTCTAGTGGACCCGGGGGATATCTGTCCCCCACAGCATCTCCTTAGAAACGTCTTTTGAACTTCTTCGCCTTATATTTCGGCGGTATTTGGCTCTGCATTCCCTTTGGAATGACTTTTGAGCAGAAAACTTATGATGCGTTCCCTTAGGAACGACTTTTGTAGCTTCGGCAATTTTGGCTCTGCATTCCCTTAGGAACGACTTTTGAGCACAAAACTTACGCTGCGCTCCCTTAGGAATGACTTTTGTAGCTTCGTCAATTTTGGCTCTGTGTTCCCTTGGGAACGACTTTTGTAGCTTCGTCAGTTTTGGCTCTGTGTTCCCTTAGGAACGACTTTTGTAGCTTCGTAAATCTGTGAAGAAGATATATTTCATTCTAATAGAAACAAAATCATTACAAGAAATTAAATCTAAGTTTTCATTGCTTGTTCCTTATTCAAAAAAGCAAAAATAAGCTAGAAGATAGAAGTATTTAGGAAGCAGGATATTGGTCAGTATATGTGCTTTGATTCTGGTACAGTACTATTGACTGTACGAGCTTCGGACTCCTCTCTGAAGTCACGTAGTTGTTGTTGGCGCCCTTTTGGCTGCTGGCTTCAGGAATAAGTAGGTTGTAGTGGAGGTGGCGGTGGAAGCTGAGGCCAAGAAGCCTGTGAATGGCTTGCCGAAGCGATAGAGGCTGCAGGTTGATTGCCCACGTATTCTGGTATGTAAGGAGAGTGGCACGAAGTAGTGTGTAAGACTTGCTTCGGTTGATTCTGCCGAGCTTCTGCTTCGGCAATCTCCTTTTGCTTCAGAATGGTGATTTGGCATGTTCTTGTAGTATGGCCCTTGTTCTCACCCCAGAATAAACAATAAATTTTCCTGGGTTGATCCCCATATCTGCCTCCAAAGCCCCTCCCGCCTCTGCTTGGAGCTGGTGGCCTGAAGGAGCTTTGCTGCTGTCCCGAAGACTGTGGCCTCTAAAGCTGGCTTCCTTTGTCATCATTCTGACTAGAGCTGTGGATTGATCTGACATGCCTAGGGTGGATTCTTCCTCCAAAGCCTTTAGTCATCTCAGAGAATCTGTAAGCTTCCTCCCTTCTTCGGCGGAAGTCGTTGTTAGCCCGAATGTACTCATCCATTTTCTGAAGCAGCTTCTCTAGAGTCTGGGGGGCTTCCTGGTGAAGTATTGAGTCGTAGGCCCTGGCCGAAGACCTTTTATCATGGCTTCAATGACGATTTCATTGGGCACTATAGGCGCTTGTGCTCTCAGGCGCAGGAACCTTCGGACATATGCCTGAAGGTACTCCTCATGGTCTTAAGTGCACTGGAACAAGGCCTAAGCAGTGACTAGCTTCCTTTGAAACCCTTGAAGACTAGTGACCAGCATATCCTTAAGCTTATGCCATGACGTGATTGCCCCTGGTTGGAGAGAGGAGTACCATGTCTGGGCCACACTCTGAACTGCCATGACGAAGGACATCGCCATGACTGCAGTATTGCCCCCATACGAAGATATAGTTGCGTCGTACCTCATCAGGAACTGCTTCGGATCTGAGTGCCCATCATACATGGGGAGCTGAGGGGGCTTGTATGATGAGGGCCATGGGGTAGCCTGTAGTTCTGCTGATACAGGAGAAGCATCATCAAAAGAAAAATTTCCATGATGGAAATTGTCATACCAATCATCATCATTGTAGGAATTGTCCTGACGAAGCTCTCTCTGTGGAGGTCTTCGGTCCTGGTCATCTTGAGTAAGATGACGTATTTCTTCAGCAGCTTCATCGATCTTCTTCTGAAGATCGGAAAGACGAAGCATCTTCTCTCTCTTCCTTTCAACCTACTGATGGATAGCTTCGAGATCCCTTATCTCCTAGTCCAGCTCCTCTTGGGGGTTGGACTTGTAGCCTTCCTCTTTTGAGTTTGGGCTTCGCGCAGCGTATCCTGGTTGACGTCTAGTGGCTGCAGTGTAACCCCTAGCCCTGAAGCTTTCTTCGGCGGCATGACGAAGGTCATAGCTTGCCGAAGGTGGTCGAATGAGTTCACCGGAGGTGGGCGCCAATGTTGGGGACTTGTTCTTAAATGCTATGAGTTAAGAACAAGGCAACATAAAATGTTAAAGGTTAATGCCCTTCGTCCTTCGAAGCATTATTTCCCTTAGGATATAATGATCTTCAGACGAAGGTCATGAAGGACATACCTTCATCATTGCAATGTATGTTAATGAAAGGAGAAGCGTATGCAATGTAAAAGACAAGATTAATAGTCATATGACATTATTAATATATCTTCTTTTGGTTATCATGGATAAATAGAAACAATATTGAATTACATTTATACCTTCGGCTTGACAGAAGGTAAAAGTCCAAGCGTGACGCACGAACAAATACAAGTCAGCGTGAATAGTATGGGAGTACTATTCACCTATTTATAGGCATGAGACGCAACCCGATCATAGTTACATGTATCCCTTGATGACTAGTTACAATCATGACACAAATCATCATGGACTGATCGGTCTTTTCCTCTTTAAGTCGGTGTAGCCCTTCGTCTCAAGGCATGTCGTTATGCTGAAGCTCCCTGGATCATAGCTTCGGCGTATACCTTCGCGTTGTGTTTGATTATACACTGATCTTCCGAAGGTGCTTCTTCTTAAAGGACCTTCAGCGACGAAGCAGGCCGCCAACCATGCTTTTCATATTGTGTACAGCTTCATTACAAGTCCGAAGGTTCCTGTACATACATAATACTTAGGAAACATTGTTAATCATGTTTTTGAGGACCTTCGGAAGATGAAGGCCCCCAACAGGAGGGTTGGCTAAGAAGCCGTGTCGTGGGCGTGGAGGTTGGAGTAAGATGAGCAGGGTGCGACGCTCTTCGGCTAACGGGCGGGCTCGGCGACATGCACGCGGTGTGGGGGACGTGGCGCAGATGCTGGGTGCGAGCGGTACGACGGCTGGGCTAGGGCACGCATGCACCCGCAAGGCGCTGGGCCATGACGCGGGGTGGGCTGCGCCTGATGCTTGTGCTTGGGGGGCAATGGGATGTTGGGCCGAGGCCGGCTGGCGGCCCAGGGAAGGGGGACAGCCAGGTTTGGGGAAATGAAGGGGAAAATTTTTGAGCTTTCTCTTTTATGTTCCTCTTCTTATCTATTTAAATTTGGTTTTAGTTTTGAATTCAAAATATAACATGATTTATGAATTCAGATGAATGCACAACAAAGCACAATCATCATAAAAAATAAAAAAAAGGTGCTCCAGCATGATGCAACAATCAAAACTCTCTTAGGGTTTCATTCTACTACACCCAACATTTGTATATAAAGCAAGATACTCCATTATTTTGAGAAAAGAGAAGAAAACTAGAGGAAGGAGAGGGTAACACCTTAATTTGGTGGATATTAGCAAAGAAATTTTATAACCCCAAATTCAGGGTGTTACAAAACCGATGTTAGATTCTCACCCAAGCTAGACCCGAACTACTTATCATCATAAGGGGTTGGCTTTATTTGTTCCATGGCCCTAGGATATGAGGTTCAATATGTTCGAAGATCTTAGCAAAGAAAGGTCTCAATGTAGTTTTGCCTCGAACTCTCGGGGTCTTATGGCCCTAGTAACAGATAGTAGGGTAATGTAGGTTTTGGGGCCCTTATAATGCCATGGGCCCTGAAGTGATCTTTCCATTGGCCCCAATGTTGTTCTAGGGCCAAGGAGTGGTATCATAGTCATAAACAATACCCTTGGCACCATAAAGGTCCCAAGCACATTTTGTCAAAGCCCCCTCAAGTTCTATCACTATCGGGATATGGGGCCCTCGATAGTGCGAGAGGCTCGCATAGGACTTGCATGGCCCTGAGGACACCGATAGCCTCAAGGCCCCTAAGAGGGTAGTATGCTGCATAAGTAGAAGTCTAGGTTATTCCTGCATGCAATCTTAGAGAAAGCAAAAAAATTACCTTGTTAGCGGCCACCCTTACACTATACTTATCTATAGGTTTTTATGTTACTCTTAGAACCTCTTTAAGGCCCAGCTAATGACTTAGAATGGTGGTGTCATAAGAGCAAGCCCTTGTGCGATAGAGCAAAGGAAGGGCATACCGGGCTGAGAAGAGTGACCCACCATAGTAGAGCAAATCTATAGCATGATTTGGCTATTGTTGGGGTACTGCCTTCAGGCATATTTATCATTCCATTTAACACAGGGACATGCTGCTAGAAACCAACCCAACCTAGCTTGTGCAAAGGTGCAATGACTTTGTTATACAATAGATCAAAAGGGTTGTATTTTAATCTAAGAGTTGGACCCCCAAAAGGTATGGTAAAAATACTTAAGGAAACTCTTTCATAAGTAGAGAGTACTTGAACCATGAGTGGCTATTATGAGTATGCCACATCCTGCTTGTTGAGCTAGTGTGCTAGCACCTTGGGGGCCAAAGAAGGAGTTACATGAAGATAGGCTTCATAGGATAGGCGAAAAAATCATTCATGCATAAAGTCATGAAGAAGGCAATAAAGTTCTGCCATGTTGGGGGCCTTACTTACACAATTCTTAGCTATATTCCTATGACTTTACGCCTAAACCGTTTTAGGTCCTTGGCTAATGGCTCACGAGGGCGGTGAGACATCTATAGATGTATGGATTAGGACAAAAGGAATGACCCACCATGGCAGAGCGTATTCGTGCTATACTTCACTATTCCTAGGGTGTTGCCTCTAGGCATCTTTGCTGAACTACTTAGCACTGGGGTCAACTGCCATATACCATTATATTCTAGGTTTCCTAGGCGCACACTGACTCCATTTAAGTAGGAGCTAGGAAGGAACTATGTACAAGTGTAAAAATAGGGCTTTCAAAGTGGTATGACTAGAAAGGCTATAAAGGTGTGTTAGTGAATACTTATATGAATAAGAGCACTCTTATCATAGAGCTAAAACATTAGCTCACCTTGCAAAAATATAAAAACAATATAATTATAAGTTAATGAAATTAATAGACTCTAATCATCAATTAGCTATAGTTAGTTTTTATTACTTTAGAATTAGCCCTCTATTGATGTTCTCGTTAGTTCATGTATCAAGCATGCCCATAGTCAACTAATTTAGACCCATAAGGGAATGAAGGTCCAACCCAAACAGCTCCTCTGAGACCAAAAGAGATATTGGGTCGTCCATTGGTGGTACTTCATGTCTAGAAGAAGCTACATCCCGCAACCATTGCAAAATCCCCAAATCAATGGTGGAGCCGAAGGGGTGCAACTAGAGAGATCGGAGAAGGGAAAGAAGGTGGTGGGGGGTGGCGACCTACTTCGCGATGACCTTCAATGCATTCCTCTTCTGGCAGTCCAGATAGGGTCCACATCTAGACTACCCTTCACCAGGACAAAAAGGTACTATGTGGTGACACAATCTCTTCCCCTTCCCTCGCCTTCTGTATTCAAATCCAGTCCTTGTTATTATGCAGGTGTAGGTTGTGGGTTCTGTTATTGCCGTAGCTTGTAAGATTTGGTTTCTCTATGCCCTTCGATTAGCAGTTGCTCGAACCACATGAATCCTGGAATACATTGCTGGATTTGATGAAATGGATTTGGTAAAGAGGTTTGGCATAACTCTGATTCTAAGTGTGATGTCTTGAAGCATAGGCTCTCTTCATTTAGTGTTGCATGCTCCCCCGATACTCTCTCTCTCTCTCATCCACGTTGCTATCGGGTCCAGTCCAACCATGTTGTTCGGGCACCAGACGAACCCAGCTAGCTCCACCTCTCGAGCAACCGCTCCGGATCCCTCCCGTCTCCTCCATCGCAGTGGACCCATCTCTAGTAGCACCACAAACCTCTCACCACCACCGCAATCTCACAGCAGCAAGGTGTCATGGTACTAGGAGCACAAATGCCAGCCAGTACCAACTTTACTTTTCCTATACAGGTGTGTGGATAAAGGCATAGGTATGCCTTCGGTCTAAAAGCGCCTGCATGCGGTATCCCTTCCTCAACCCACCTCGCGGCCAAGCATCTCCTCTAGTGGCGAAGCTGAGGCCTGATCTGGCCCAACCTAAATAATATGCTTTCGCATCCTGGTCACACGTCTCGTCCTCAGCTAATCGCCGTCACTTTAAGGTTTGTTCGGTTAGAAGAAGATAAGATAAGATCAAATCTCCTTTTAATTAAAATTAATTAGAAAATGATTTAATTTCCTTGATCTCCTCTTGTCCGTATGCAACCGAAAGTCTTTTGGGGGCGCAGAGGGGATGGCAACGGGAAATCCCCGTCGGGTTTTGGCTCCCTGTACCCGTCCCCGCGACAAAAAAAATTTCCCCACGGGAATCCCCACGAACTCTTGCGGGGGGCATTTCTTCCCCATCCCCGTTCCCCGCGGGGATAAATCCCCATCGGGGATCCCCGTCCCCGCTTAAATTATAATTATGACATACTTTCTTCGTTATTAATACAAAACATTATCACTTATATACATTGTCAGATATTAGTGAAAGTGCATTCATCCCTTTTTGTGAGTTTTGGTGATTTGGATAACAACACATTTAAAGGTCTAACGAGTTTGCTAAGTGTTGAACAGGAAATTCAGTATGATGAACATACTTGAATAGTGTATAATGATCAGTGAACAAAGGTTCAACACGAGGTTAAATAACCAATGAGACAATGCAAATGGATATAATATGATCTCTATATTGGTTTGAATATATGGACAAGACCCAAGAAATCACTACATACATATGATCAAATAGAGGATGAAGTGATTAAGAAGATAGGTCAAGCCAAAGTGAATAAGATATGAGGAATCGTGAATTGGCTTGACCATATTACTATCAGTCCATATATGCTTCTATGAGAATCAAACTAAAGCTTGATTAATCTTAACAGTTATATCTAGAAGACATTCAAGCAAGGTTCACAATATTGAAGAAATGATTCTCTCAATGGATGCTCAATAGGATGTGACTCAAGAATGGCTTGATAGGGTGAAGATAGCAAGGAAAGGGCTTCGAGGAACTAAGCGAAGGTGAAGGCCAAGCGACGGCTTGTAGACCGAGGTACCATGGCTAAGGTGAAGAAGAGAGTACTTGCACTAAGTCGATGAACTAATCAGCTATGAAGAGTTACAACATGTTGATGCATCAGTAAGGTGACTTGAAGCCATGATTTGAACTCATATAAGGTGATATGGTACAAGTCACAGGGTTTGATTTGAGTTTGCTTCAAAAGGTGAGACAAAGATGTTTGTGATCCTTATGAAGCAATGCCATGGAGAAATCACACATGAGACACCAGTGACTCAAGGAGTTTTCTTAATTAATTTTATTTAACTTGAGTATAGGAATCGTCGTACTATAAAGGGGGATCCAAAAAGAAGGTTGGTGTTTGCCAAAGCTCAAACCTCTCTATTCAAAAGCTATTTTTGAAAAGCAAAAATCTCTTTAACGTTCTATGGTTGACCGTGGTTAGGGTTGAGAAACCTAGAGTGTTCTTGCTGAAAAGCAGCTGAACTTGTTCAGCTGCAGCTGAGCTTTTCAGCTGAGCTGGACTTCAGCTGAGCTGAGCTCCTTCAGCTGCAGCTGAGCTTTTCAGCTGAGCTGGACTTCAGCTGAGCTGAGCTTCTTCAGCTACAGCTGAGCTTTTCAGCTGAGCTGAACTTCAGCTGAGCTGAGCTTTTCAGCTGGGCTGAACTTCAGCTGAACTCAACTTCAGCTGTGAACCTCTTTGACCATACACCAGCTGAACTTGCCTCCGGGCAGTTGAGCTGGGGTTTTCTCTCCTAAACTCACTGGTCAAGACCAGTTGAACTGGTCCTGAGGGGCAGTTCAGCTGGTCTCTGACCCCTCTGACCTCTGTTCTGCAGTCTGCCAGTCAGACTGGCAAACAGGTCACCAGAGCTGTCAGGGGCTGTCACACCCGGTTTTTAGAAGGTAAACCGAATGCGAACCATGTACGTGCCAGGATCAGTTATTCACGTACACAGCAGTTACATAACATGGACATCATCACACAGTGCTCAAATGGTATTAAAAAGGGAAATAATAGTCGATTACATCATACGTCTGAGATGTCCATATAGTTCTTACAATAAATCAAAGTGCGAAAACGAAACGTAGATAACGCGGCCTTCACAGGCAGCCGACTGGGGGTTGCCGCTAACCCACGCCTAGAACTCGTCGTAGTCTTGGAACTCCTGGAAGTCTCCTTCCACAGCTTCATCTTCTCCTGAGCAGTGGTTGCAATGCTGACAACCTGGGGGGGGATTGGTGTGTAGAGCAAGGGTGAGTACACATCAACATACTCAGCAAGCATCCTGTTTGGCTGTAGTGGACTAGCTTTATGTGGGGATAAGTCAAGCAGTTGCTTTTAGTTAGTCAAGTTATTACTTACTAGTAGAGAGCCAGGTTTTAACATTAACCCAAGTTATTAGCCCAATGTATCCTTTCCAAACGGAAAGAATACCACTTACCAATACCATAATCATAATCAGAACCATCAATCTCATTGCCACCTGTACCAAAATATCATTGATCAAGTATCACTAATCTCTGGAGCTCCCTTGGCCGCTCATAACCGTGAGCACGGCTGATATATCAGTTTCATAACACTCTGCAGAGGTTGCGCACTTTACCCATAAGCCGTGATTCCCTCTCTAGCCCGGGCTTGCAAGACCCTTATTCACTCCCAAGGTGAATGGCTAGGGATTCACTACGAAGCCTTTACAAAGATTCCCCGGGGCTGTAGCCACCCGTTAGGTTTCCTAAATGTACCGCACTCCTCCCCAAGGGACAAATCAACCTTGGCAGAGCGAGCCGCATACACCGAGCCCCATTGACGGCACAACGGCTAAGCGAACTACACCCCGGTTCCTCAAATTATTCAGCTAAGGGCGTCCCATTCCACCCTCATGGTTGCACTGTTTTCCCGGGCGGTCATCCATTGAACAGGTCCTTACGGAGAGGCACTCGAGAAACCGCTCGAGTCCCCTTAAATGCCACAAGTATGATCATAAACAAGAAGGGGAAAACAGCGTATCATAGATAATCACATCATGTTCGTTGATTAGAGTTGGGCAATAGCATCAAACTAAGCAGTAATGATCCGACCCAAATAGGTAAACAAGGACATGGATAACAAAAGCTAGTCAATCCTTAGGTATAAATGTGTAATGCGGGAGGTGAATTAAAGAATGAATAGGACAGAGATAGGTCAAAGGACACTTGCCTCCACCAACCGACTGCTGCTCAGGGGCTTCTCCTGCGAATTCCTCGGGCTCTTCGACCGGATCGTTCTCTATGCGAGCGCAAACATACATACATCCATCCACATATTTAATACAAAAGAATAGTACACCATACAAGGGAACAAGTAAAGCGAATATGCATCAAGTATGACATTTGACATCGCATTTGTTATGGTTAGAAAGAAACAGGAAAGGGCCTCGCAGGGGGGTTAAATCTCATGTACTAATGATCAATTACAATTGGTTCTTAACAAAAGAATTCTGTTATATATACACTAATGGAAACCTAATCATTTCAAGTTGATCAACATTGAATGAGATAAACAATTAACTGCGTGAATCAACTGGCATAACGGAATTTTAAATTAAACTTCCTATTTCCATAGCATGAACAATGATCAGTCTACCTAAAATAAAGTAATTATGATCACAGAAAGTAAATAAAATAAAATAAAAAAAATAAAAAAAAAGAGGGGGGGGCGGTTGAACCGGCCCTAGGGGCGGTTGAACCGGTTTTGCGCAGGGCGGCCGAGCTGGGGCGGGCGCGCGGGGGAGGGCGGCCGAGCTGGGGCCGGGGCGGCTGAGCCGGTCGGCCAGGGCGGCTGAACCGGCCCTGGGCTGGGGTGCGGGCGCGGCCGGGGCTGGCCGGGCGGCCAGGCGGGCGCGGCTGGGGGGCGGCTGGGGCTGGCCAGCGGCCAGGCGGGCGCGGCTGGGGGGCGGCCGGGGCTGGCCAGCGGCCAGGCGGGCGCGGCTGGGTGCGGCCGTGGCCGGCCAGGGGCTAGGGCGGCGCGGCCAGGGCGGCCAGGGGCGCTGGGGCGCGGCCAGGGGTGGCCGGGCGGGCTGGGGGAAAGGGGAGGGGAGAGGGGAGGGAGGGAGGAGGGAGGAGGGAGGGGGGGCCTCACCGGCGATGGGCGGCCGATCCGGAGAGGGCGGCGGCCGGCGCTAGGGCAGGGGTAGGGGCGGCGGCTTAGGGAGAGAGAGAGGGAAAATGAGAGGGAGAGGGAGAGGGTTAGGGGAAAAAGGGGAGGTGGGGGGGGCGGCTGGGCCTTCTTGGGCCCAAGAGGGGGCGCCAGGGGCGGCTGGGCCGGCCGGGGTCGGCCCAGGGCGCGGGAGAGAGAGAAAAAGAGGAGAGAGAAAGAGAGAGAAAGAGAGAGAAAGAGAGAGAAAAGATTATTTCCCTGTTTTCGAAATCCGATCTTTTAGATGAATGCGTTTGCACTTTCAAACAAAAAATGCAAGGTTCGGCATGGTGCATCAAACAACACAAAGTATTTTTAGAGTTTTTCTTACACGGGAATTCCAAACCGAATCCCGCTAGAACTTTGGAAAAGGTCAAGGTTTAGCGAGGGAAACAGAAAAGGAAAAGGTAACGCCCGAATTTTGGCGAGTAAAGAAAAGAAAAAATTCAACTGCAAAATTCGGGGCGTTACAAACCTATCCCCCTTAAAAGAATCTCGCCCTCGAGATTCAGGGCTGGCTAGCAAAGAGCTCTGGGTACTTAGCCATCAAATCATCTTCACGCTCCCAGGTTGCTTCTTCCTCAGAGTGGTGACTCCATCTGACTTTGCACATTCTGATGGTCTTCCTTCGGGTGACTCTGTCTGCAACCTCAAGGATCTGAGCTGGCTTCTCAACATAGGTCAAGTCCTCCTGGACTTCCAGACCTTCCACTGGCAACTGCTCTTCTGGCACACGCAAACACTTCTTCAACTGAGACACATGAAAGACATCATGCACAGCTGACAAATTCTCTGGCAAACTGAGCTGATAGGCCACTTCTCCATGCTTTGAGAGGATCTGGTACGGACCAATGTAGCGGGGTGCTAGCTTGCCTTTGATTCCGAACCTTCTGACTCCTCTGATCGGTGACACTTTCAGATAGACAAAGTCTCCGACTTCAAAACTCAGCTCTCTTCTTCTTGTGTCTGCATAGCTTCGCTGCCTCGATTGCGCTATCTTCAGATTCTCTCGGACCATCTTGATGTTCTCTTCGGCTTCAAGCAGAATGTCTGGCCCAAACACTTGCTTCTCTCCAGGCTGATCCCATTGCAACGGAGTTCTACAACTCCTTCCATAAAGCGCTTGAAATGGTGACATCTTCAAACTGGCCTGGTAACTGTTGTTATAGGAAAACTCTGCATAAGGCAATCGCTTATCCCATCCGGACTGATCTTGCAACGCACAGGCTCTCAACATATCTTCAAGAATTTGATTGGTTCTTTCGGTCTGGCCACCTGTCTGCAGATGATATGCTGAACTAAAATTCAGATGCGTGCCCAAGGCTTCATGCAACTGCTACCAGAAATGAGAGGTGAACTGCGTTCCTCTGTCTGACACTATCTTCTTTGGCACACCATGAAGACAAACGATCCGAGACATATACAGTTCTGCCAATACTGCACTGCTGTAGGTGGTCTTGACAGGTATGAAGTGGGCTGACTTGGTTAAACGGTCCACTACTACCCAAATAGAATCGTAGCCGGCTCGAGTGCGAGGCAATCCGACTATGAAATCCATACCGATTTCATCCCATTTCCACTGAGGGATCTGCAACGGTTGCAACAATCCAGCAGGTCTCTGGTGCTCTGCCTTAATTCTTCGACAACTATCGCACTTAGCCACATGCTCTGCGATTTCTCTCTTCATTCCATACCACCAGAATTTCTTCTTCAGATCCTGATACATCTTTTCACTGCCAGGGTGAATCGAATAAGCTGTCTCATGAGCTTCCTTGAGAATCAACTCCCGAATAGACTGGACATTGGGAACACACAAGCGGTCTTTGAACCATATCACGCCTTCTGCATCTTCCCGAAAATCTTTGCCTCTGCCATCTAGAATCAGTCGCCGAATCTCACTGATCTTCTCATCATTCTTCTGCGCTTCTTTGATTTCTCGCTCCAAGGTAGGTTCCAATTCAACTGTGACTCCTCGCGAATTGTTCAGAAATCCGAGACTCAACCTGTCGAACTCCTTGGCTAACTCATAAGGCATCGGACGAGCGACCATCAGATTGACTTGACTCTTTCTGCTCAAAGCATCTGCCACTACGTTTGCTTTGCCTGGATGGTAATGAATCTCCAACTCATAGTCTTTGATCAACTCTAACCATCTTCGTTGCCTCATGTTCAATTCTGACTGAGTGAATATGTACTTCAGACTCTTGTGGTCTGTGTAAACATCACATTTCTGTCCATACAGATAGTGCCTCCATGTCTTCAGTGCGTGAACCACTGCTGCCAACTCTAGGTCATGGATTGGGTAGTTCTTCTCATGAACCTTCAGCTGTCGGGACGAGTAAGCCACAACTCTTCCCTCTTGCATCAACACGCATCCCAAACCTGTGTAACAAGCATCACAGTACACAGAGAAGGGCTTGTGCACATCAGGCAAGACTAAGACAGGCGCTGTTGTCAACTTCTCTTTCAGCGCTTCAAAGGCCTCTTGACATTTCTGGGTCCACTTGAACTCAACCTTGTTGCCTAGCAACGCTGTCATTGGTTTCGCAATCTTCGAAAACCCTTCAATGAATCGCCGATAATATCCGGCCATTCCAATGAAGCTCTTGATTCCTCGAGCATCCGTTGGCGCTTTCCAGTTCAGAATGTCTGCCACTTTCTTCGGATCCACAGCCAATCCTTCTTTGTTGATTATGTGACCCAAGAACAGGACTTCACTGATCCAGAACTCACACTTGCTCAACTTTGCATACAACTGGTGCTCTCGCAATCTCTGCAATACCATCCTCAAATGATCTGCATGCTCTTCTTCGCTTTGAGAATAAATCAGAATGTCATCAATGAATACCACCACAAACTTATCAAGATAATCCATGAATACGCTGTTCATCAAGTTCATAAAGAACGTTGGTGCATTGGTCAAACCAAAAGACATCACTGTAAACTCATATAACCCATACTTGGTAATGAATGCCGTCTTCGGTATGTCCGAAGGTCGGATCCTGAGCTGATGATAACCTGACCTCAGATCTATCTTGGAGAACACACTGGCTCCTCTCAACTGGTCGAACAGATCTTCTATTCTGGGCAAGGGATACTTGTTCTTGATCGTGACTTCATTCAGAGCTCGATAATCGATACACATCCTTTTGGTGCCATCTTTCTTCTCCACAAACAGGACAGGGGCGGCCCAAGGCGAGGTGCTTGGCCGGATGTAACCTTTCTCTGACAGCTCATCAATCTGCTTCTTAAGCTCAACCAACTCTGGTCCAGATATTCTGTAAGCTCTCTTGAAGATAGGGGCGGTTCCAGGAAGAAGCTCTATGGCAAACTCAACTTTCCGCTCTGGTGGCATACCCGGTAAATCCTTTGGAAACACATC
Source organism: Zea luxurians (assembly GCA_029449295.1). NCBI lineage: Eukaryota > Viridiplantae > Streptophyta > Magnoliopsida > Poales > Poaceae > Zea > Zea luxurians. Next base: position 5,191,662 of record JAOPSE010000064.1, on the reverse strand, counting down.
TGGGAATTCAGACACAACCTTGATTCTCTCAATTGGATCTACTTCACTGCTATCGACAGCCATCTGATAACAACTTCTTTTCTTTGGCTCAGGCGGGACTAACTCGGTCACCACTTCCTCTCCTAGTGGGGACACCAACTTGATTGTCCTTTCATCACAACTGATAACTGCCTGATACTTATCTAGCCAATTCATCCCTAGGATGACATCTATTCCCTGATTACCCATTACTATAAGGTTAGCGGGAAACGCTATCCCCCTTATTTCCACACTTACATTCAAACAAATGCTATCAGCTCGAATTCTACCACCGGCTGAGTCAATTTGAATGGGGGTTGACATGGTAGTAATTGGAAGATTATGTGCTTTCACCCATGATGCAGTAATAAAAGAATGCGTTGCTCCAGTATCAAATAACACTTCTGCAATGTGGGAATCGACTGGGAACATACCTACTGTCATGCCAGGAGTCTCCTGAACTGCTTCAGCCTCCAAGTGGTTCAATCTTCCATGATTATAACGCTGCTGAGGGCGGTTGCCTGATCCAGGCTGAGATGCATTCTGCTTTGCTGGGGCATTGGGGCCTGACTGCTGCTGGGCTGCTTTCTTCGGACATTGCATCACCCAGTGGCCTTGCTCTCCACAGTGGAAACATGCCCTGTTTCCAACCTGAGCTGGTGCTGCCTGACTGCTCTGCTGGTTTGCTGGGGCAGGAAGACGAGGTGTCTGTTGATTCTGCCTCTGAAACTGACCTCCTGATTGATTGCTCTGACGGTTCTGGTACTGATGCTGAGGGTACTGCCTTTGGAACTGCTGATACTGCTGACGCTGCTGATGCTGCTGAGGTGGACGCTGGTTCTGCCTGAACTGCTGAGGTTGATTGCCTGAAAAACGGGGACGACTGCTGCTTCCAGGCTGGGGTCCACTGATCTTGCGCTTACGATCCTCCATCTCCTTACGCTTCCTTTCTGTCATGATTGCTCTGTCAATCAGGTGCTGGAATGTCGGGAAGGTGTGATTCATCAGTTGGTACTGAAGAGGGTCAACCAAGCCTCTCAAGAAACGGTACTGTCGCTTGGCGTCGGTGTTGACATCCTTAGGAGCATAGCGAGACAACTGCAGAAACCTGTCTCGATACTCACTGACAGATGATGACCCTTGCTTAAGGGCCAGGAACTCCTCCTTCTTCACTGTCATCAGACCTGCAGGCACATGGTACTGACGAAAGCTACCTCTGAATTCTTCCCAGGTGATGGCATCGGGGTTGGCATGGGTGGCGAGGTAAGACTCCCACCATGATTGGGCTGCTCCTCTCAACAGACGGGGACCATACAAGACTTTCTCCCTGTCATCACACTGAGCGGTATGCAACTCCCGCTCCACAGTGCGCAGCCAATCTTCAGCATCCATGGGGTCAGAAGAGTGAGCGAACGTTGGGGGATGACCTCTCATGAATTCAGCACGCTTGTCTCTAGGCATCTGAGGCATCTGAGGCTGGGGTGGTGCTTGCTGCTGCTGCTGCTGCTGAATGGCGGCCAGAGTCTGACCGATGGCCTGAACTGCTTGAGTTTGCATCAGAAACATCTGCTCGATCGACATCGGGGGCGGGGGTGGCAGCTGCTGCTGGGGCACCTCATCCTGCGGGGCGGCTTGCTCCTGCTGAGCACGCCTTCCTCCTCTGCGCCTGTTCTCTGACATCTGCAGAACGCAACCACACATCAGAACTGATCTGGCAAATCTTGCAGCATAAGAAAAGAGTATAGAATTCTCCAACAGCACTGAACAGATGAGCATCTTCACTGATCTCCAACACAGACCACACAGCTTCTCAGATAAAGAGGAAAGTAGAATAAAGGGTTTCCCAACTATATAACTAACTCCATTAACATAATAGGTAAACCAAAATGCAGGGGATACCCACATTCTGGTGACAGTCATTACAAAGATCCAAACCAAACATAGTTCATCATGACAAACATAAATGCACAGGATATAGCAAACTACCCTGTCTAACTAAGACTAACTAAGACCGAGACTAACGCTAAGACTGAAGCTTCTATGTATATATATTTCGTATTAATTACAAGATCCAACTCTAACGATCTATGGTTCTAGATTTATCTTGGTCTTGCAGTCGGGATTGCCATAAGACTGGAGTCCACGCCGAGGTGAGCGGTACGGGTGCTGAGTCCCGACGGGGGCGGGGGAACCATCATCCAAGTGACGACGCTCCGCGCGCTCAGCCCGCAGCAGGGCGATCTTAGCACGAGCCCTACTCAGCTCGTCTAATGCATGGTCCAGCTCCGTGTTTAGCACGGCGGCTAGGTTGACTGTGCTGCTCAACCTAGGATTGTCCTCACCAGCAGGTGAAACAATCACGCCTCCTGTGCTGCCAGATGGACGGCGGGGGTAATACTTCAGGTCGAGGCCGTCAGCTACCCCACCGAGAACCGGGCAGTAGTGCGAAAGCGCACGCCGTGCAGCATCCTGCATGGCTGCCTCAGCTGAGTCCCGCTCAGAGATAGAATAGTGCTCTGAGCAAGCCTCCGCGCCCTGGAGACTGTTCTCCGGACGGCGCACCAAGCAGGTCGCCTCCCAGCGGTCCGGGTAGACCCCGCGACTATGCTGGTAGACCACACAGCGATACTCGATGGACCAAGTACGCCGGTCAAGTGCCCGACGTAGCAGGGTGTCGAGCGCGTCGTGGAAGTGACACCCGCGAGCAGCGTCGCGAGTGATGGGTCGAGCAACCCATCCTTCCGGCTCATGGCTAGAGAGGTCGAGGTCGGTGTCGTGGCTCGGGCTGTCGTCGCCACCTCCGTCGTCTGGGTCTCCTCCAGCAGCTACTCCAGAAGCTGGGACGCCCAGTGGTGGTGCAGGGGGCGCCTCCAGGGGGAAGCACAGGGGAGCAGCTCCTCACAGACTCTATCTCCTGCTGGAGCGAGAAGGAAGAGCCCTGCTGCTCCTGTCGTCGACGTTCCTGCTCCTCATGCAGGCGGTGGTGCAGTCTCTCCAAGTGGCTGGACTGTCCGGCCACGGGACGGCGAAGCGGACGCTCAGCAAGGCGGGAGGGTAAGAAGGGGATGACGGACTTTCGTGCAGTGTGTCTAAGTCGAGCCATCTACAAAAGACATCGCAAGCAAAAGGGTGAGAACAGAATTAATATGACCAGCAAATAATGAATCATAAATAAATGAAGGATCAGAATAATAATGAATCATAAATAAATGAAGGATCAGAATAAAAACAAAATTTTCAGCAAGGTATAATATATAGTAGAATATAGATTTGGTCAGTAGGACCAACTTTTGAAGGGATACCAAAGTCAAGGCAAGGACAGGGGTCTATAGTCCTTAGAACGACCATTCTACTCTAGGTTAGCGGTCCTACAGTCAGCACGGCTTTGATACCACTTATGTCACACCCGGTTTTTAGAAGGTAAACCGAATGCGAACCATGTACGTGCCAGGATCAGTTATTCACGTACACAGCAGTTACATAACATGGACATCATCACACAGTGCTCAAATGGTATTAAAAAGGGAAATAATAGTCGATTACATCATACGTCTGAGACGTCCATATAGTTCTTACAATAAATCAAAGTGCGAAAACGAAACGTAGATAACGCGGCCTTCACAGGCAGCCGACTGGGGGTTGCCGCTAACCCACGCCTAGAACTCGTCGTAGTCTTGGAACTCCTGGAAGTCTCCTTCCACAGCTTCATCTTCTCCTGAGCAGTGGTTGCAATGCTGACAACCTGGGGGGGGATTGGTGTGTAGAGCAAGGGTGAGTACACATCAACATACTCAGCAAGCATCCTGTTTGGCTGTAGTGGACTAGCTTTATGTGGGGATAAGTCAAGCAGTTGCTTTTAGTTAGTCAGGTTATTACTTACTAGTAGAGAGCCAGGTTTTAACATTAACCCAAGTTATTAGCCCAATGTATCCTTTCCAAACGGAAAGAATACCACTTACCAATACCATAATCATAATCAGAACCATCAATCTCATTGCCACCTGTACCAAAATATCACTGATCAAGTATCACTAATCTCTGGAGCTCCCTTGGCCGCTCATAACCGTGAGCACGGCTGATATATCAGTTTCATAACACTCTGCAGAGGTTGCGCACTTTACCCATAAGCCGTGATTCCCTCTCTAGCCCGGGCTTGCAAGACCCTTATTCACTCCCAAGGTGAATGGCTAGGGATTCACTACGAAGCCTTTACAAAGATTCCCCGGGGCTGTAGCCACCCGTTAGGTTTCCTAAATGTACCGCACTCCTCCCCAAGGGACAAATCAACCTTGGCAGAGCGAGCCGCATACACCGAGCCCCATTGACGGCACAACGGCTAAGCGAACTACACCCCGGTTCCTCAAATTATTCAGCTAAGGGCGTCCCATTCCACCCTCATGGTTGCACTGTTTTCCCGGGCGGTCATCCATTGAACAGGTCCTTACGGAGAGGCACTCGAGAAACCGCTCGAGTCCCCTTAAATGCCACAAGTATGATCATAAACAAGAAGGAGAAAACAGCGTATCATAGATAATCACATCATGTTCGTTGATTAGAGTTGGGCAATAGCATCAAACTAAGCAGTAATGATCCGACCCAAATAGGTAAACAAGGACATGGATAACAAAAGCTAGTCAATCCTTAGGTATAAATGTGTAATGCAGGAGGTGAATTAAAGAATGAATAGGACAGAGATAGGTCAAAGGACACTTGCCTCCACCAACCGACTGCTGCTCAGGGGCTTCTCCTGCGAATTCCTCGGGCTCTTCGACCGGATCGTTCTCTATGCGAGCGCAAACATACATACATCCATCCACATATTTAATACAAAAGAACAGTACACCATACAAGGGAACAAGTAAAGCGAATATGCATCAAGTATGACATTTGACATCGCATTTGTTATGGTTAGAAAGAAACAGGAAAGGGCCTCGCAGGGGGGTTAAATCTCATGTACTAATGATCAATTACAATTGGTTCTTAACAAAAGAATTCTGTTATATATACACTAATGGAAACCTAATCATTTCAAGTTGATCAACATTGAATGAGATAAACAATTAACTGCGTGAATCAACTGGCATAACGGAATTTTAAATTAAACTTCCTATTTCCATAGCATGAACAATGATCAGTCTACCTAAAATAAAGTAATTATGATCACAGAAAGTAAATAAAATAAAATAAAAAAAATAAAAAAAAAGAGGGGGGGGCGGTTGAACCGGCCCTAGGGGCGGTTGAACCGGTTTTGCGCAGGGCGGCCGAGCTGGGGCGGGCGCGCGGGGGAGGGCGGCCGAGCTGGGGCCGGGGCGGCTGAGCCGGTCGGCCAGGGCGGCTGAACCGGCCCTGGGCTGGGGTGCGGGCGCGGCCGGGGCTGGCCGGGCGGCCAGGCGGGCGCGGCTGGGGGGGCGGCCGGGGCTGGCCAGCGGCCAGGCGGGCGCGGCTGGGGGGCGGCCGGGGCTGGCCAGCGGCCAGGCGGGCGCGGCTGGGTGCGGCCGTGGCCGGCCAGGGGCTAGGGCGGCGCGGCCAGGGCGGCCAGGGGCGCTGGGGCGCGGCCAGGGGTGGCCGGGCGGGCTGGGGGAAAGGGGAGGGGAGAGGGGAGGGAGGGAGGAGGGAGGAGGGAGGGGGGGCCTCACCGGCGATGGGCGGCCGATCCGGAGAGGGCGGCGGCCGGCGCTAGGGCAGGGGTAGGGGCAGCGGCTTAGGGAGAGAGAGAGGGAAAATGAGAGGGAGAGGGAGAGGGTTAGGGGAAAAAGGGGAGGTGGGGGGGCGGCTGGGCCTTTTTGGGCCCAAGAGGGGGCGCCAGGGGCGGCTGGGCCGGCCGGGGTCGGCCCAGGGCGCGGGAGAGAGAGAAAAAGAGGAGAGAGAAAGAGAGAGAAAAAGAGAGAAAAGATTATTTCCCTGTTTTCGAAATCCGATCTTTTAGATGAATGCGTTTGCACTTTCAAACAAAAAAATGCAAGGTTCGGCATGGTGCATCAAACAACACAAAGTATTTTTAGAGTTTTTCTTACACGGGAATTCCAAACCGAATCCCGCTAGAACTTTGGAAAAGGTCAAGGTTTAGCGAGGGAAACAGAAAAGGAAAAGGTAACGCCCGAATTTTGGCGAGTAAAGAAAAGAAAAAATTCAACTGCAAAATTCGGGGCATTACAGGGGCGGTTCAACCGCCCCCCTCGGCGGTTCAACCGGTCTTGGTCAACTTGACCAGTCTGCAGGTCAGTCTGCGCGTCAGTCTGCCAGTCAGACTGGCAGACAGGCTGCCAGGCCTGCCAGGGGAGGTTCAACCGCCCTAGGGGGAGGTTCAACCGGTCTCAGGCAGAAAAATCTGCCCAACGGCTAGTTTTGAGCTCCACCTATATATACTACCTCCTACCTCTCTCCCCAAAGCAGTGAGCACGATTTGAACTCCATTTCCAACTTGAGAAACACCTCTCACTCTCTCTCACACATCTCTTGCCTCTCCCATTTCAAATCCTTGGAGAGAAATCTTTGAGTGAGCTTGAGAGCTGCGGTTTTTGTGCTCCATCTCTAAATCTCTCTTGCTCTTCTTCTTCATTCGAGCTTTGGTACTACATCGAGTTCTTTGTGGATTCATTACTCTTGGAGCTTCTAGCTCCTAGACGACTAGGTGTCTCTTGTGAGTCTCCAAATCTTGTGGAAGACCACAAGAAAGTTTGTATTACCCGCTCGTTTGAGCAAAGATTAGTGTGTGAGCTTGACCTTTGTGGTCGGCAAAGGGAGGATTAGGGTTGAAAGAGACCCGGCTCTTTGTGGGCGCCTCAACGAGGAAGTAGGGCACCTTGGTGGTGTGACCGAACCTCGGGATAAATCTTGTGTCTCTTGTGTTCTTGCTCATTGTGTTTGTTTGTGTTCTTCGTTCTCTCACCCTTCCGTGGAAGATTGTTTATATCTTTTTGGTGTGTGGATTTTGAGAAGCGCCCTTCTCAGATCTACTACTTTGAACCCTGTGGATCATTTAGAACATCTCATTTCCAAAGTTAACTGGGTGAATTTCGAGATCAATTCAGTTTTACCCAGTTTGCTTCTAGTTTTTGTAGAAAAAGTTTTAACTTGCCTATTCACCCCCCCTCTAGGCAACTTTCAATTGGTATCAGAGCCTAATCCTCGTCCTAACGCTTAACCGCGTGAGGAAAGATCATGTCGGGGGGACTAAGAAACGAAAGTGCTTCTAAGCTTGAAAATGTTGAGGTTGCCTCGACTTCATCTTTTGGTGCAGATGTTGATCCTAGGGCAATAGATCTTGCCATGAGAATCGCCGAAAGGATGTTCCTCAAAATGAAGGAAGATGAGGCGAAGAACATTATTGAAGAAGAAGAAAATGATCGATGGAGACCAAACGATGAATCCACCTCTTCACAAGGTTCGTCTTTCAAATCCACTTCTCATATGTGCTTTGTTGCTAATGAGAGTGACAGTGAAAGCGAAAGTGAGGATGAGGAGGAGCATGAAAGTGATAGTGAAGATGAGGATGATCTTCAAAAATTCTTCGCTCAACTAAGTAAGAAGAACCGGATGAGCTTGCTCAAACTCATGAAAAGAGCGGAAGAACAAAAGGAAATGCTTCATAAGCAAGAAGATATCCTCATCGAAAAAATCAAAGACTTGGAGAAGTTGACCAAAGAGCATGAGAAGCTAAAGTGCTCTCATGATGATTTGGTCCAAAGGTATGAAGACATTTCAATTGAGCAAATTAAAGCTATTAATCATTCATTATATATTGCTCAATTAGAAAATAAAAATGCTATGCTCAAGAACACGGTAGAAAAGCTAAACATTGAAAATATAGCTTTACAAGAAAAACATGATATGCTTGTATGCTCTCATAATAAATTTATGGATTCCCATATCATGTTAGAAATGGCTCATGAGGTTGTGCTAACTAATTTGAAATCATACCAACCTCACATGTGCACATGTGTTGAAATTGAAACTATATTACCATGTGCTAACAATTGTTGTTATCAAGCAAGTCAATCTTCCATTGAGCTAGAAATTTCAGGAATTAGTGATATTTCTATCACACAAGAAAATAAAGAGCTCAAGGAAGAAGTTGGAATGCTAAGAAGGAGCTTAACTCGTTTGAAGGGAAAGTGTCATGCTCAACCTTCTCAAGATAACCGTGATAATATGGTGAAAAAGCTTGAGAAGGGGACAACCGTAGCATGCACAAAACCCCTTCAAAAGAATACCAAGCTTTCCAAGAAGGGCATGAGCAAAATCCATGGTGAGAAAATTATTGCTCATATGATTTGCTCTAACAATGTACCTATATGCTTCAACAAAGAAAGATCAAAGAGAAGCAATAGAAGGTGCTATGGATGCAAGGAGAAGGGTCATGAAATTGATTCATGCCCCCACATGAAGAATCAAGACCTTGCACGATCAAGAAAGATGACCATCAAAAAGGATGAAAGCAAAAGGCAAATGCATTGCAAGGACAAGCATCACATTTGCTACAATTGCCATGAAAAAGGTCATCTATTCAAGGTTTGTCCAAAGGATAAAACTCCTAAGCCTAACTTGTCAATACATTCAAATATGCTTAGGAGACCCAAATTTGACTCTTGTGCTAGAAAGGTGATGAGTTCACCACATTCTAGGACCAAGGCTATTTGGGTGCCTAAGTCCTTATTGGCTAACCTTGATGGACCCATCCAAAGATGGGTACCAAAATGTACTTGATAAGTTTTGCAGGTACCCAGAGATGATATGAAGCTTTGGGGTGCTTGAGCGGTTCAACTCAATTCTTATCTCAAGCTATCAATATTACATTGTCTATCCTTTAAGATTGACCCAAAGATGAATTGAGATTGTTATATCACTAACTTCATATTCATCTCTAGCAAGAACTTGTGTTGTAGGGAATAAAGATTAACCTTTGTGGGAATCAAGCAAAAGGGCTACAACCAAGTGATATCCAAAGGATGGTAACAATTAATTCTTAAGTGCACATTGCTTTTAATTGGTATATTCCTTTGTGTCTTTTGTAGCCACATAGGAAAAATGAAGCACTTGAGAATGAACTTAAAAGATTTTACCTTGCTTTGGAAAGGATCTAATTATATGGTAGATTGCAAGTTCATATTTTATATTATGACAATCTACATGCTTTAAATTGGTTGTATGTATCTTGTGGCATATTTCAAATTGATTATCGTATTATTGCCATGACCTAGACATAAAGAGGATTATCCCATGTTCTTAAATGAATAGAGTGCTAAGTAAGAAATTCAAATTCTTAAAGCACTTACCAAAAGGGAAATTCTCTATATGACTAGAGTTGTGAGACTAATGTTTCTATCCAAGTGTTTATGTAGTCTCACAACATGAGAATGTGTTTCCCAAATGGAGTGTGCCATTTAACATTCAAAGAAGATCAAACCAATACTATGTGATGTATTCATTCTTGTTTAAATTGGTTTTGAGTCTTCTACATTAATCACTCGCCATGCTATGAATTAAACTTGCCATGTAAACTTAATTAAATAATCATGCTACTTTCATCTTTTTTACAATTGATGTTATGCATGATGCTTGTAAGGGTAATTTAGTTCATATCATGAGGTTTCCTTGTTTTAGTAACCTTCTTGTCATTCATATACTAGAGGTTGCTAAATAGGAAACTATTGCTTGTGTTACTAATACAATCTCTTTTAAGCTATTTCATGGAAATTCATAAGTAGAGATTGTGCTCTTTCAATTGGTAAAATCACAAGCTTTAAAGGTTAATCTTCACCTAAAAGGAAGATTAGGAATGCTCAAGGCAAAGGTATGGAACAAATTGCTTCAATTGATAGTTAATCAATAGTAGTTCCTTCCAAGTGGCATTCTTTCAATTGGTAATAATATATTCTATGGAAAGGAATGTCAATATGAAGGTTAAATTCCTTTTGGCTTAAATTTGTAAATTGGTGCATATTATTAATTCACTCATCCATGTGCATTAATTTAAAAGGAATTTAATTTATGCTTGTATGCCCATAAATGATGATTTGCTTGCCATTCATATATAGATATCATCATTCATTAAATACTTCCTTGTACTACTAATACCTCTTTTCAAAGTGTTTTATCGACTAGTTTTAAAAGGAAAAGAGATAACAAAGAAGGAAGTCTTCACAAATGATGAAAAGAAGAATAATAAGGTGACACCACCACAGATAGTAAGATCTGTCAAATTGGTATAACAAATGGTACATTCTATATGGTGGTAAGTATTCTTAGGCATAAGTTATTCATTGCAAATTTGTCATGCCTTGACCATGATATGTAATGTACTCCTCATGAGACTCTTAACTGAATTGAAAGTGCATGTGGTAAGTCATTCAAATACTTAATGCACATATCTAGTGGGAGAACATTATATATCTTGTGTCATAGAGAATAAGTTTCCCTTGAGTAAGCTATGCTAAGACAATCCAAAATGATAAATTTGTATCTCATTCATATGGATTGTAATCTTTGTTTTCTAAATAGCTACTCTTGATGCAGTTTAAAATTCCCTTATCGTTAAATCTAAAAGTGCATAAGAATTTTTTTTTATATTCATCTCATACATATGCACTAACATGGATATGATTTTTAAACTGTAAAATGTACAATTAGTGATCCATACTCTCTAAATTTTGGAAACCCATATTTTGATATTTTAGAAATCTACTTCATCGATATCCATATGCTTCACATTGAATTGGATCACTAAGTTGTAAATTCCATGCATAACTTGTCTTCATGATATGATTGCTTGTGCGACAAACCTTGATAAGCTAGGTGCACCCAAGGTCAAGCTAGGTTCATCATCAAGAAGGCAACACAACGATGTATTAAGAAAAGGAGAAAAGGCTCCTATTCTTAACTCTAGTTTTTATCTATGTGATTAAATATTGACTTGAAACCATGTAAGATGGTTGTCAAGTATATGTGGGTGCCTACACAAAGAGAAAGTCCACAATAAGGATTGTGTGGGTACTCAAGGCTCTTACTACTAATCTCAAAGGACCCAATTCAAATTGGGTACCAAGATATGAAGCTTAAACTTGTTTTGCAGGATCACTCCTTCAATGGATCAAGTTGGGTGCTCGATAATGGATGTATAAATCATATTTGGAGATAATAGCAAGGGTGGTAACAACTGAATCTCAAGTGCATATTATTTTCAAATCTTATATCTTTTGTGACTTGTGTAGCCACTAAAGAAAAAGAAGCACTTGAGGATATACATCAGTTGTTGATTATGAAATAAAGGTCTAATTGGAAGATGAATGAATATTATCATATGGTGAACAATCCAAAATTATGTGACGTATTCTCTATCTAGTTAATTTGGATTTGATTCTTCTATATTAGACACTTACCATAATATGGATTAAGTCAGCCCTTTTAGACTTCATTGAATAACCATGCATATTATCTATGACATTCAAAATATATTGTGCATGAGGGCTCAAGGGAAATTTAGTCCATATTATGAGGTTTCTCTATTTTAGCAACTCGCTTGCCTTCCACATATAAAGGGTTGCAAAATAAGAAACTAGTGCTTGTGCTACTAATGTCATCTCTTCTGTTGAGTTTATCCATAGAAAATCTATGTTAAGAGATGGTGCTTGTTTTAAATTGGATAAATCACAAGCTTAAAAGATATTATTCAACTAAAGTAAGATGAAGTTGATAAGAGGCCAAGGTATGAAAACTTCCTCTCCTTCAGTTGTGTTAGTATTCTATCCTTAGTGGGATTTACCATAGTATAGGTTAAATTTCTTGCAATATAAAATGTTCAATAGTGCATATAACTTTCACATCAACTATATGTGTGCACTAATTTAAAAGAATTTAGTCTATCCTTTTGGGTTTCAATAATGATGATTCATTTGCCATCCACATATAAGGATCATCATTTGTGAAACCCTCTCTTGTGTTTTTAATGCTCTCTTTTCTAAGTGTTACAACGAGGTCCTTCCAAGAGCTTTCAAGATGGATTCAAAATCAACAAAAAAATGAATGAAGTTCAAGATCACTTGGTTGGATGAAATCACAAAGAGAAAAGAGATCACAATGATTCAAGAAGGGAGTTATATTTTTTTGTCAACCAAATAATGAAGATGTAGTGACATATTTATATGATATCCTTCATTATGAGGTTTGAGGTTCATATTAGCATGCTTTACCCTTCAGAATTTCAATTGATATACTTTCAGTTCTTAAACTTTCAATTGGTTTAATTTTCATCATCTATGTAAAGCATGTTATGTTAAACCAAGATATAGTGCAAACATCTTCTTTAACCTCGTATTGTTGATGTGCATAAGTGTACTTTGTGTACTCTTGCATGCACAAATTGAGTGAGAGTTTAGCCTATATCCTGTGAAACTAATGATTTATTTCAAGTTCATGTTGTTTAGTCTCACACCTTGGTGAAAGGAGAACATCAAATGAGGATGAGTGGTTCCAAGGAAATGATCAAATATTTACCACATGTCACCACATGGATTAGTTCTATTGGGGAACGATATGTGTTCTCTAGCATAAGTTCAATTGTTCCAAATATATTATGCCTTGACCAAGATATATGATGAACTCCTCTAAGAATCTTAATTGAATCAAGTGCATGTTACAAGTAATTCGAGTACTTGATGCATATATTTAGGGGGAGCTCATTCTATATCTTGTGTCCTTAAAGACTAACATTTTCTTTTAGTGAATTTGTGTAGTTCATTGAAGAGAATGAGTTTCTATTGATCTTTGAAGATGATAAGTTTTTCTTTGGCATGCTAAATTGATTCAATCCAAGTCATGATGAAGAATGATGGGCACAATAAAAATTATCTTGCTTTATGTAAAGAAGTGCCAAGCCTATCAAAGAACTGAGTTGAAAAACAATCATCTTGGTGGAGACCATGTGACGTAAAACAAAGTTTCAAATTTAAAAGGAATTTTTGGGCAAAGATAATCGCTTCCACTGCAAATTTTGATGGGTATCAAAGATTCTTTGCTCCAATAAATGTATCTTTTATACATTTCATAAGGGAATGAGTTTCTCTTTTATATGCTACTCCAACATCATCTAAAACTGGTAAACATGTATCATATTATTTTGGTTTGCATATGTCTAAAGTAGCATAACTTATAAATTCTCCTGTCTAGAACTTAATTGATTAAATAGTGCACATGTTCCTTATGTTGCATGATTATGTTCAATTGATACTCCTTTTATGCCAATGGTACTTTAAGTTGCAAATAAGTACTCTCAACAGGTATCAATTGAATTCATATATATGTGTGCACTAAAACTTGAGGAGAACTTAGTGTAATATGTAATTAATGATCTGATTATCTATCAAATTGTATCAATTGGTGGTTTTCAATTGATATTTTTCGTACATGATCACTAGTTGTATAATTCATACTTGTGCAATTTTTATGCTGTCTCTTGTTATGATAAGAAAATGCTAGGTGACATCTAGACTCCAGGTATCAAGATTTATCTTTCAATTAGTATGACAATATTCATTTGATATCTTGGACCTATGTCACAATTATGCCAACAAGAGATTGCAAAATGAACTCTAAATACAACACAAGTGTGGAACACCCCTTTGAAAAGGTAAAACGCAAAGGTACATCACTTATGACACTTCTCCATTACCTTTGTGCCATATAAGGACCCTTTTCATGATAGTGTGTTCAAATCTTGATTAATCATAATTTCTACCATTTATATTCTTTATATCTTTTTTGGAGATTTATGACAAAGGGGGAGAAATTGTGCATTAAAGCTTACCTTTAGTCTTATGTAACTAAGTGTAAGAAGACTTTTGAAAAGGGGGAGAAATAATTGACAAAAGGGGGTTGAATCATAAGTAAAACATAAGATGAAGGAAATTGATGAGTGCATAATATGTCATGAGCATCACGTTTATTTTATGACACACTGCACCCTATGAATAGTATAATATAAGTTGTCTATACTTTGACCTAAATATGTGCTTTTGGCATTTGAGTACAAAAGTGTTATTTTCTGAAATGCACATATTTAGGGGGAGGAAACTATATCATAGGATTTAAAATCTTATTTATCAAATCTTATGTAAGCTTTAAATGTGTTGTCATCAATCACCAAAAAGGGGGAGATTGAAAGTGCATTCATCCCTTTTTGTGAGTTTTGGTGATTTGGATAACAACACATTTAAAGGTCTAACGAGTTTGCTAAGTGTTGAACAGGAAATTCAGTATGATGAACATACTTGAATAGTGTATAATGATCAGTGAACAAAGGTTCAACACGAGGTTAAATAACCAATAAGACAATGCAAATGGATATAATATGATCTCTATATTGGTTTGAATATATGGACAAGACCCAAGAAATCACTACATACATATGATCAAATAGAGGATGAAGTGATTAAGAAGATAGGTCAAGCCAAAGTGAATAAGATATGAGGAATCGTGAATTGGCTTGACCATATTACTATCAGTCCATATATGCTTCTATGAGAATCAAACTAAAGCTTGATTAATCTTAACAGTTATATCTAGAAGACATTCAAGCAAGGTTCACAATATTGAAGAAATGATTCTCTCAATGGATGCTCAATAGGATGTGACTCAAGAATGGCTTGATAGGGTGAAGATAGCAAGGAAAGGGCTTCGAGGAACTAAGCGAAGGTGAAGGCCAAGCGACGGCTTGTAGACCGAGGTACCATGGCTAAGGTGAAGAAGAGAGTACTTGCACTAAGTCGATGAACTAATCAGCTATGAAGAGTTACAACATGTTGATGCATCAGTAAGGTGACTTGAAGCCATGATTTGAACTCATATAAGGTGATATGGTACAAGTCACAGGGTTTGATTTGAGTTTGCTTCAAAAGGTGAGACAAAGATGTTTGTGATCCTTATGAAGCAATGCCATGGAGAAATCACACATGAGACACCAGTGACTCAAGGAGTTTTCTTAATTAATTTTATTTAACTTGAGTATAGGAATCGTCGTACTATAAAGGGGGATCCAAAAAGAAGGTTGGTGTTTGCCAAAGCTCAAACCTCTCTATTCAAAAGCTATTTTTGAAAAGCAAAAATCTCTTTAACGTTCTATGGTTGACCGTGGTTAGGGTTGAGAAACCTAGAGTGTTCTTGCTGAAAAGCAGCTGAACTTGTTCAGCTGCAGCTGAGCTTTTCAGCTGAGCTGGACTTCAGCTGAGCTGAGCTCCTTCAGCTGCAGCTGAGCTTTTCAGCTGAGCTGGACTTCAGCTGAGCTGAGCTTCTTCAGCTACAGCTGAGCTTTTCAGCTGAGCTGAACTTCAGCTGAGCTGAGCTTTTCAGCTGGGCTGAACTTCAGCTGAACTCAACTTCAGCTGTGAACCTCTTTGACCATACACCAGCTGAACTTGCCTCCGGGCAGTTGAGCTGGGGTTTTCTCTCCTAAACTCACTGGTCAAGACCAGTTGAACTGGTCCTGAGGGGCAGTTCAGCTGGTCTCTGACCCCTCTGACCTCTGTTCTACAGTCTGCCAGTCAGACTGGCAAACAGGTCGCCAGAGCTGTCAGGGGCGGTTCAACCGCCCCCCCTAGGCGGTTCAACCGGTCTTGGTCAACTTGACCAGTCTTCAGGTCAGTCTGCGCGTCAGTCTGCCAGTCAGACTGGCAGACAGGCTGCCAGGCCTGCCAGGGGAGGTTCAACCGCCCTAGGGGGAGGTTCAACCGGTCTCAGGCAGAAAAATCTGCCCAACGGCTAGTTTTGAGCTCCACCTATATATACTACCTCCTACCTCTCTCCCCAAAGCAGTGAGCACGATTTGAACTCCATTTCCAACTTGAGAAACACCTCTCACTCTCTCTCACACATCTCTTGCCTCTCCCATTTCAAATCCTTGGAGAGAAATCTTTGAGTGAGCTTGAGAGCTGCGGTTTTTGTGCTCCATCTCTAAATCTCTCTTGCTCTTCTTCTTCATTCGAGCTTTGGTACTACATCGAGTTCTTTGTGGATTCATTACTCTTGGAGCTTCTAGCTCCTAGACGACTAGGTGTCTCTTGTGAGTCTCCAAATCTTGTGGAAGACCACAAGAAAGTTTGTATTACCCGCTCGTTTGAGCAAAGATTAGTGTGTGAGCTTGACCTTTGTGGTCGGCAAAGGGAGGATTAGGGTTGAAAGAGACCCGGCTCTTTGTGGGCGCCTCAACGAGGAAGTAGGGCACCTTGGTGGTGTGACCGAACCTCGGGATAAATCTTGTGTCTCTTGTGTTCTTGCTCATTGTGTTTGTTTGTGTTCTTCGTTCTCTCACCCTTCCGTGGAAGATTGTTTATATCTTTTTGGTGTGTGGATTTTGAGAAGCGCCCTTCTCAGATCTACTACTTTGAACCCTGTGGATCATTTAGAACATCTCATTTCCAAAGTTAACTGGGTGAATTTCGAGATCAATTCAGTTTTACCCAGTTTGCTTCTAGTTTTTGTAGAAAAAGTTTTAACTTGCCTATTCACCCCCCCTCTAGGCAACTTTCAATTAGAACTCATTATGTGTACATCAAAATAACATATTTATAGAATGAGTTATCTCTTAACAATATAATTATTTATTTTTATCATTATATATTACATGAAAACAACACCATATATAAGTTTAACGGGTCCCCGCGGGGAACGGGGATGGGGCTCCCCGTCCCCGTTTACCCATCGAGGGAGGATTTTTCCCCGTTTACATCACCGCGAGGGGAGAACCTTTCCAATCCCCATCCCTTAATGGAAGAATTCCCCATGGGGAATCGGGGATAGGGGTCATTGTCATCTCTAGCGGAGTCGCGGAGAAGATTAAATCACCTTTTAATCAAAATTAATTAGAAAGTGATTTAATTTCCTTGTCTCCTCTTGTCCTATGCAACCGAGAGCCTTTTGGGGCGCGCCTCCATCTCGTCGCCTCGACTGCCGCACATCACAATTCACAGCGCCCCGCCTCCACCAGTCCACCTCCACACGACGCGACCACGCATCCACGCCTCACCTTCACCTCCTCGCCGCCACCCCGTGAGCCGGCAACCGCCCACCATCTAGCCTCTGCGCCCGCCGCCCGGCCACCGGGCACTGGCCACGTCCTGCCGACGGCCGCCTGAGGCAGTGAGGCCTGACCACGCCCGGGCCCGACCGCTCGCCGCTCGGTGAGGTGCTCTCCTCTCCCTTCTCCACTCTGTGTCTGTGCCCGGTCTTGGATTCGTGGTTGGCTCCGCCACTGATCTCCTCCTAGCACGGCAGCACCCCAGAGCCCTAGCGCAAGCCTGGTGCTCCAGATCTCCACCCTGACCATGTCGGGGCGGAGACAGGCCTGGCAGTTTGCGGCCGCGCTGGTCTTCTTCCATGGCTCCGAGTACGTCCTCGCTGCCGCTTTCCACGGCCGCCAGAACGTCACCGCTACTTGTGAGTGCACCATGACCTATGTCTCTTGCGATTTGAGTGTGCCTTGGACTGTATGCTCGTGAAATTCGGTGGATTTGAAACTGGTGTTATGCAAATCCTAAATCTGGAGTAAATTCTAGCGCTCTGCTCAGAAGTTAAAACAAATCGCCTTCGCTGCGTGAGTTGATTTGTGCTCGTGAGGTTTACTAGATTTCAAAGTGGTATCGAGGGATTCCTAGATTGCACCTCAGTCTCGTTACTAGATTCTAGCAGTCTCACTGAGTAGTTGAAGCAAATTGTTGCTGAGTAAAGATGTGACTATGTCTTCACAATTTCTTGCTTGGGTTTGAACTGCCATTTGGCCTAGCCAGAGTATTTGTAGTGGACCTTGTAGTCTATATATTTTGTAAACTGCGCTTGCTGTCTGATCTATGTCAACTTTAGCAGCTAGCACCTGTCTGTTTCATTTATTTGAGACAAGCTGCCAAGTGTTGCTCCTATTGAATTTAGAAATTAAGGAACATATCACAGTGGGCCTGGATTTTCAGTTAAAATCTCGAAAATTAGAAAGTACGATCAAAGTTCATCAGTGAAACATGTTTTGACAAATAAAGCTTATAAAAAAAATAATTGCTTCATAAATCATTAGTTTTTTTCCACAATGGATGAACCGAATTTCATTATGGATGGTAAGTAAATTGCACTGGTTTCAAGTCATTTCCCAGTTTCAGACGGCGACTATGCCACACACAGCAAACAACAAGTTTCAGATCGACATAAGAAGAGCAGACTCACTGCTTGAGGATGCTACATGAGTGGGGTCTGGGGAAAGGATAAACCGAGGCATGTCTTTTTCACGCAAATGCGGAGAGGCCGCTTCAAACCCGCAATCTGGTGACTCAGTGAGACAGCTCTCACCACTGCACTAGGCCTGCCATTCATAAGAAGCTAACACTAAAACTGACCCAACCTATTACAAGCCAGATGAGGTGCCACGGCACGCAAGCCAGCGAAGACTGACTTCCAAGCAGCAAAGAGCTGAAGTCTTCAAGTCTTGATGATCACCTGAGAGTCATCCTTCTGTTGGACTTGCTGGTGGAATTGCAAAGCCACCGATTTCAGAATTGCTGCCCCCCCTGTTCCCATCTGACTCGCAGGATCTTGTTTCTGAAGCCCTACCCAATATACTTGCATAGAACAAATCGAACATAAAATCTCTGTAGGAGCCTTTACTCTTCCCATCAAAGCAAATAGAGTATGGAATTAGTTACTTCTAATTGGGCTTATGCAATTGCAGCTTGCATTGGGCCAGCTCATGTAGTATGTGATCAAACCATGCTTTCCTTCCAAACAAGGATAAGGTTGCACCAATGTTCACGGTATTTTCATTTCAGAACACTAAGAAGTACATAAATAATTCCTGAAACTTGGCCTAGCATGATGCTGGTTTTTGTTTTAAACTGTTAATTTTTTAAATTCTGGCTTTGATGGAAATGGTGAATATATCAAGGGTTCTCAAAGTTTTGGAGGTCTTCTGTGGACAAAACGTGCAATCAAATAATACAACCAAAAGTTCAAAACTTCATTTAGCTACTGGACACTGATCAAACAGCACCTGGAGAAGCATTTGGCTGGCGCATGTTAATACTATTGATTATTAGTTTTTTGGTCCTTAATTCTTACAGTTTAGATTATACTTTGCATTATCCTCTCTTTATTTTTGGCAGTATTGTTAGTAATGAAGTTGCTTCTCATGCAGCACTTCTTATTAGCAAGCAGTATGTATTGGCAATGGGTTTTGCAATGCTGGAACACCTGACAGAAATTCTTATTCTCCCGGAAGTAAAGGAGTTCTGGTTTGTCAGTAATATTGGCCTTCTAATGGTTATTATCGGTGAAATTATCCGTAAACTTGCTGTAGTGACAGCTGGACGTGCCTTCACACATGTTATAAGAACTTATTATGAAGATCAGCATCAATTGATCACACATGGACTGTATAGGTAAATGATTCTTTACCTTTTGCAATAGTTCGAAAGTTATTGAGTTACTACTCTACATTTGCCCTACAACAATTCAGAAGTTTCATTTGTTAATTGTTATAACCTGCTTAATTGTACAGGTTTATGCGCCACCCTGGGTATTCTGGCTTTCTTATATGGGCAATAGGAACACAGGTTATGCTGTGTAATCCATTATCAACAGTTGCATTCACATTGGTCTTGTGGCGATTCTTTTCAAAACGGATACCGTATCCTGCCTGAAATATATTTTATTTGTCCCTCCTTATGTTCTAGACTCTGTCTTGATTATTGAACTTCCAGAAGCATACCAAGTTATGTGTTTTCAACACCCATTGAATATGACCATCTTCGTGATAAGAGTAAAACTAGTTTTTTTCTTGTGATTCCTTCACCCAGAACAGGTATGAAGAATTTTTCTTGAGGCAGTTCTTTGGCTCTGAATACGATGAATATGCACAGAGAGTACACTCTGGAATACCATTTATTAAATGAAAGTATGACACTTGCAAAGTATGCCCTTGAATCCTTGACTTTTAAGCTCCCATTTGATACCATGTACTTTAAACTTTATGATGTAACTAGTTGTTCTATCATGTTTTATTTAATTTTCAAACCTAGAGGTAGTGCAATAATAAAACCGGTGGATGCATGCTTTCTCATAAAAGAAAGAGAAATCGAACAATAATCTCATAACTTTGTTTCTTTTCTCATAGGAACATGTTTAGTTTGAATATTTTATCCCTGGCCCAGAATTATAGCTATTTTGTGCACAATAACTTCTCACAATTATTTTTCACATTTAAAGTGTTTTTACACTATATTGTAAATTATGTAGTTTTACCTCGAGCACGCAAGAGAGTTGTGTATCTTTGTATTAAGAAGAAAAAAGGGGAAAAGAACCCCCCCCCCCCCTACAACCACCTCAATCCCTCACCTGTTTTTGAAAAGAACAGGCAAGCAAGCCGAGGCTAACTCTCACACTACGACAAACTACCAAGGCAACCTGGTCTATTGTTAATCCTGCTGTAAGGTTGTCAGGAAAGAAATCCTTCTATCCAGCCAAGCTCTAGAAAAGTGCCTCTTCCTTTGCTAGGAGCAGAGCCCTTTCCAAGCTAGGAGAAACCCCATCAAAAACACATGTATCATGAAGCTTCCACAGGCTCTAGGAGCCTAGAATGACAACGGAATCGAAACCTTTCTGAATTTCAACCCCAACTCTTTGGCTCCCCCTCTACTGCCAGCTAGCAAAGGACTCATCCTCATTTGTAGGTGGCAACTCCTGCAAATTGAAGTAATGGAGAAAAAGGAACCAGAATGCCTGGCAAAAACACAACTTGTTAGCATGTGATCAATTGTCTCCTCTTGCTGATCACACAGGAGACATGCAGCTGGGTGTGGTAGGTTACGTCGGGCTAGCCGATCTGCTGTCCAGCACCTCTTCTGTATCATTAGCCACATAAAGAAATTGCATTTGTTTGGTACTTTGGTGCCCAAGATTTCCAAATACGTTCCCAAGCTCCAAAAACTGTGGATCCTTGGAAGAGTATGTATGGCTCATAATCTAACATATCCTTGTGGCTTGACATCCCACATTTTTCTTGCACATGAATTCTAAGCAAATGTGGCTCACATCATTTTGCTACATTGTTTCTACTTTGTGAAAGAAAAAATAGTTTTGAGATCCACCAGTAAGATTTCGAATAAACTATTTCTTGAAAAATGTGGCATGACCACACTTCAATAAACATATCTTGTAGTCTGTGTACTGTGGTTACTAGTGAAACAGCTCATTTTTGTTCTTCCTTTTTAAATACAGCACACATCTGGAGATAGGATATTCATATTGTGTTTGTATCAAATGCACATGACCCATCTGGAGCACATATGCACATATTAAATCTGGACCCTTCGTTCAGCATTTCAGCAATCAATGACTGGTATATTTTCGAAAAAAACTTCGATGCCCTTTTCCTTTGTGTCGAGGTGCATATTTGCAAAAAAAAAAAGCGCGTTCAACCGTTGATTGTTGCGCGAATTGAAGGGAGATACGTTGCTTAGGATATTAAATCTGGACTGTGCATTTATAGTTGTCTGGAGACGCCAGTTTCGTGTCTTGGACTAGGAACAGATCATATTAGAGCATCTCCAGACAAAACTGAGTACCTGGATCTTAATTATCTAGCTGTCTCATGTTGTAAGGTTGTATGATTATGATTTATTCTGAATCCTGAGTACCTGGATCGCAAGTTCCAAAACTATTTAGATTTAAAGGTACATTGCCAGGGAAACTTGTGACCTGTTTGACAAAAAAACATCATGTGTGATTATAATTGTGTGTGTTCACACCATGACACTTTGATACTATGGTTACATTTTGGTCTCCGTTGTAACCCAGGTTTTATTCTGAGATATGGAAAGTTTTTGTGGTTGTGTTTCCCTGGCGTAGAGCTTTTCTTTCTGTAGGCACCTTTTTGGATGCCTGTTCTTCAAAGATGGTGTTAAGACATGACAACATTATGTACCTTTGTAGTGCTAGACTCAAACACAGACATAATCACTTGTTGTATTTTCTGTTTGCACCAAGAACACTATCAGTTCATCACACAAAACACACCTGACCTCCAAAACCGCCATGGTCTGTCTGTGCAAAATACATGAACTGTCAGCATCTATAGTTTGTTATACTTAGAGATGTTTTGTTTTATGGAAGCAGCTGATAGTGGTTTTATTCTTTCAGAAAGAGGATGTAAAGGGAATGCCGGTAGAGCTAATGGCCCAAGCTAAAAGAATGAATCATGATTATCATTTGGCCAATGATTCCAGGCAATTCCTTTATCATATTTCATCTGCTGTATTCTCCAAGTGACATTTTCACTGATGTATGCTCGATAACTCCAATAAAGGCATAAAGCGAGAGATGCTACAGCTTTGTTGAATGCAAACAGGTTTGCTCATGTTGAATTATTGTAAGGCCGCGCCCTTAGCAGAGCGTGCATATGTTGAATTATTGTTGAATGCAAACATTGTTTTGTACTGTAGACTATACTGTTTACAGAGTAGAGTTTGAAATAGAGTAGAGATTGAAAGAGTAGAGTTTGAAATAGAGTAGAGTTTGAAATAGTAAGATAGGAGATGAGATAGAGAGGCTGCTGGAGGTAGCCTAACGCATTACAAGTGCAGAAACCTGCTCCAGCTTGCTTGGGATCAAAAGGATCTGATGACATTTTTGTTCTTATTCCAGAACAGCACAACTCAACTATCAGGGTTTTTTTTATCTGGTTATAAGCTGTTGTTTTGTACTGAGATTTCATTGTTCACTTGAAGAAACCCTTGCTGGGAGAGCAGAATGCATGGTGCTGTTTAAGTGATCCCGTGTTATATTTACTCATGTAGCCATGTTCCGGGCATACATGTCAAGTATGCTGGTTGCTTTTCTGCTGTCCGGCGTCATGTTCTAAATTAATATATGTAGTGAAATTTCTGCTCCGTTGATTCTTAACTTGTGCAGCAGTATCTTTCTTTCGCACGGGCTTTCCGTTGATTCAGAGGAGCTCTCATAATCATATAGTGCCCTAGACAATTTGCTTGTGCACTTGCTGCTGCCTGCTGGGTGCTGACCTTTTTATCATGATGTTTCCAACTTGTGCCACTAAAATCCATTAAAGTCGATCAAATATCAAGAACAAGTTGGACCACGAAACCATGATTGGAACCCAAAAAAAAAACCAGAGGCAGTCGTCCATTCTGCGTTCGTGTCGTTTTGGATTGACCATTTTGTCAGGGTACCATAATCCTGAAAGGTATCATAAGGCTAAAATACTTCTCATATTTCCCTATTATTATATAATGATACATGCACTTTTTACATAGACTTTCGGCTGACCAACTCCCACCTCGATAAAAGAGATATACCAACGTAGGGTGACAAAGCAGGCATGTACATGTACATATCTCAACAGAGATCTGACATCTGAAAACAGACCCAAAAAAAAAACTGCTCGCTTCATTCTCTCTCGCTAATCTAACTTTGACCCCTAAGCATCCCAAGCTGCTCCTCAGCACTGGGTGGTGGTGGTGCTCATCTGCTTCCTGTTGGCCAGAGAAGAGAAGGCCCTGGCAGTCTTCACCTTCTTCACCAGAAGCCCCCATTTGTCGCCATCATCGCCGGCCTTGGCAGCCGCCTTATCCTGCTCCTGCTGCTTAAACCTCCTGCACGGCACAACAACAACAACAACAATGTGAGGCGCGAGCTCACGTAATGGACCATGGATGGCTGCAACGAAGCAAGCAGCGACTGACTGGTGAGCGGCGGCGCTTACATGCAGAGCGGGGTGTTGCAGCGGTCGGTGCGGTCGCAGAGCGCGGAGTGGAGGCGGAGCAGCTGCCACATGCGCTGGCACCGCGCGCAGCTCTTGCGGTGGCACTGGGAGAAGTGGCGGATGAGCAGCTGCAGGCCCCGGCACGTGGCGTAGCGCGCGCACGGCGCCGGCGCCGGCGCCCGCCCCGCCGGGCCGACCTCCGTGCATCCCTCCGTGCAGATGTGGTCCAGGCAGTCCATGGCCTCGCTCAGCTCCACGTACACGCGCTGCTCCGCGCGCTTCCGCCGCCACTTGCGCCGCCGCTGCATGTCCAGGAAGGAACCGAGCGCGCATCGGTCAGTGCTTTAGCTCAAGAGGCTGGGCCGGTCGTCGGTACCCAAAAAATAAAAAACGTGCATCGTGGAACTGTTGTTTCCAACAAACGTTATTATCGGTGAAACGTTCTCCGCTGGACTTTTGAAGGCGTACGAAGAATGTTTAAAGATGGAACTGATGGAGTAGCCGCCAAGATTTCTGCTAACTTTGGTCAAACCGAGGCACAAGGTTGCTTGGTCTAAAGTCTTGAACATGACCTAGCCTGGAAACTGTGTTCCAGACTTCCAGGTATCTATTTGTGTACCCCCAGCCAGATGAAAACGTGTAAAATCAAAACAGAGTCGGAAAGGTAAGAGGTCGGAGAGATGCGAACATTCGCCCGACCATTCGGCGTGGACGGGCCGGCCCAAACAGACGCACCAACCACATAGAAAGAACACTGGCGTCATGTCGTTCGTACGTACGCGCACGAACGCGACACGGAGGTCCGACCATGTCCACCATTTCCTGGAACAAAGCTTGACGGTAAAGAAAGCATGCTCCCCAGTGCCGCCCACCCCACCCCACCCCACCGGCGTGCGCCATCATGCATGCACGATAGTTTCCTCGATCGCACTCGCACTTCCATTCGGTGCGGTGCGTGCAAGCATGTGTCAGTCAGATTTACATCGACCGACCGAGGTCCGGTCCGGTCCGGTCCGGTAGCAATCCATGGAAGAAAAAAAAAGCGTGCGTACCATGTCGGCCTCGTGCAGGCGCTGCAGGACGTGGAGCTCCTGCCAGGGGTCGTTCTCCTGCAGGAAGCGCCAGGCCTCGGTGCGCTCCACGGCCGCGAACTCCTTGGCCAGCAGCCTGGCGCAGCGCAGGTGCAGGCGCGGCGCGTCGCAGAGGCCGGCCAGCTGCAGCACGTCCACCACCGAGTCCGCGGTGAGGCGCGCGCCGATGGCGCCCTCGCACGTCCGCTTCAGCCACGGCACCTGGTACGCGTGCGCCAGCACCAGCACCTGCACCGCGTGCTCCTCCATGTCGTCATCCTCCTCATCCTCGCCGCCGCACCTGCCCACCAGACGGTTTTTTGCTGTCGTGTTAAGCACACATGATCGGTCGTCATCATCTAAAATCTAAAATAATTAAGCACGGGCAGCGTTGCAGACACTGTTTAGTTAGAACCTGACAAGTTCCTGAGAGCCACCAGAACATGCGCTAGTGTGGTGGACGAATCGTATGTCGTAATTTTGTAGCTAACGAATTGTATAGTACGTCGACCTGGTAGTCAGGGTAGTAGTGCGGTAGAAGAACCTTCGACGGGTTCCACAAGAATGAACATTTGCCCAGGGCGAGGCTGCGATCGCTCAGGCGGTCGTTTTCTCGGAATCC
Source organism: Zea luxurians (assembly GCA_029449295.1). Lineage (NCBI taxonomy): Eukaryota > Viridiplantae > Streptophyta > Magnoliopsida > Poales > Poaceae > Zea > Zea luxurians. The sequence continues at coordinate 5,166,206 of JAOPSE010000064.1, read as the reverse complement.
ACATGTAGCCACGTCGGCCGAAGAATTTTCCAATCCACGGTAAGCAACACCACAATGAATGATAGCAGCCGTGGGCGAGAGTGGTCCGCCGGTGCGTTGCGTCCCGGCGCCGGCCGTACCCGCGACAGCGACGGCCCGGCCCGGCCCGGCCCAGTCGTGCGCTACGCGATGACGCGCACGTCGGCTGAGAGCGCGGGGTCGTGCAGGTCCAACCGGGCAGGTGCCACCCACACAACCCACAATGCCACACCCACACCAACCAGGCAGCCTAGCGGCGGAGAAATAATAATAATAATAATAACTTAAAAAGGCTGTAACGCTTTTTTTTTACATCGCTTTAGCTTTATCTTTTTTTTTTTTTGCCCTCCGTCGCCGTCCTATTCGCCGCTGGGAAAGCCACGAGATTTTTTGGCGTCCGCTACGGGGGTTTGGCCGTTTGGGCACTTGGCAGACCGGCGCGGGGTGTGTGTGTGGCTCTGGTTGTAAGAGGGGTTCGGCGGGCGACGTGGCTGCGACCTGCCGCCGCGCCAACCCGGGACGTGACAGTCTGACAGATGATGGTGAGGCAGCCAGTTGGCCAACCCAAACCAACGAGAGCCCCATTTGATTTGCGAGCTGACACCCGGCTCGGTGATTGGATGGTGCGGCAAAAAAATAAAAAAAAATCACGGGATTCGCTCGTTGAGCCGACAAGCGCTAGATAGTGTCCGGAACCGCTGTTCAAATGCATTTCGATCCGTAGTTTATATTAGCTAGAGATAGTGTCCGGGGAATGCTTAATTTGGGTGCAAGGTTTTCCTACTACGGGGGAGCTCGATCGGTTTGGTTGGATTTGGAGTTTTAAAATCGATTGTTGAAGCTAGCGCGTGGTCATGGACTTGCTTCTTGCCATTCCTAGAACGTTGGACACCTCGAATTTCAGGTTTATACTGTGTTTGTATATACTGTTAAAGAAGGAAACGTAATGGACTCGAGATAAATAAAGAATAAAAAAGTACTAGAATACTTTTTCCCAATATAAAAACGCTTCTTGATGATGTCTAAGAATAAAGGTTGATCTTCCGGGTTGTTAACGTGTGGGTGGAGCACACGCGCGCGCCATGTTTTCCCTCCTCGTGCGTTTAGAATAACGCAGGATTAGTCCTTGCTAATAATCGTGTGCCGCACTGGCTTGTCCAGCCCCAGGGCCCAGGGGGCCAGGCGGCCGCAGCCTCGCGAGGAACGGGCATGTGCGAAAACAAGACTAGCAACAAGGAGGCCACCATGGCTGAGCGCGGCCGGGGAATTGAAGGGAGACAGACAGACAGACAGACAGGCACGGTGCCCACGGGCGTTACCTGCCGGCGTAGAGGAGGCGGACGAAGGCGGCGGCGGCGTCGTCGGTGACGCCGCGGATCCGGACGACGGACCGCCCGGGCTTGCCGCTCTCCCTGTCCTTCCGCAGGCGGCGCTCCAGGATGCTGCCGAGCACCGGCGACGCCGAGGCCTAGCGCGCGCGGAAACAGACGGAACACAGCTCCCGTCAGACGACTGCTAGACGACCCGGACGGGACGGCCGAACGGAGCAATGCGCCAAGGAGGGGGGAAAAAAGGGATCGGACGCTTACCAGGACAGAGGAATGCGCGGGGATCCTCCGGCGCCCGCCCGTCGTGACGACGTCGACGTCGGCGGCGGCCGGGTCGCCGGCGCCGCCGCGGTTGCCGAGCCGCGGTGCCTCGCACATCTCGTCGTCTGGCGAGAGGTGGTGGAAGGGAACGAGCCGGGGGGGTGGGGGGGATAAAAAAAATATCTGCGGAAAAAGGTCCGGGGCTGGCGCGGCGGGGGCGGGAGACGTCGCAGTTGCTTGCGTTGGTTGCGTGCTCTGTCTGGGTAGCCAGGCCAATTGCCGCAGCCCTGCAGGCGTTTGAACGCCTTTTATAGAGGGAGGGAGGGAAAAGCCGGCTGAGGCCTGGGCGGCACGGACAACGGGAGATGTGGCCGTCCCACGTTTCCAGACTTGCAGCCTAGTCCCGCAGGCAGGGGGACAAACACAAACGGCCTCCGCCAGTTGCCACCTCCTCGGGTTCGGGCTGCTCGTCACTTCCTTGTTACCACCCCGCTGTTAAAAACGACCGGCACGGTTGGATCACAAACGAACGTGTTTAGCCTAGGAACGTTTCAGCACCTGCGTAGTTGTGTCGCTGGAATGCACTTTTTATCGCTGTACAGAAACTTTTTTCTTTTCGAATGAAGCGGTAGTCTTTTTGTTAGGGGTAGAAAAAAAGTTATACTGACACGGGAACCAAGTTTGCTATGCCCGATATCGAAAATTTTCAAGTAATGGAGGGCGGGTCCGGGTCCGGGTCAGGGTCAGGGTCAGGGCAAGACGACCGTCTGATGGATGGAGCAGGACCACCCGCCCGCGAGGAGAAGCGAGGTCGAGGGGTCGCGAGCACAAGGAGTCAAGGAGGCGGCACGGCAGAGGCCAACACGGCCTTTGGAACGAGGAAGCGCCACATGTGGCTCCCCCACGGCCGACGTGGCGCGTCCGTGGCCCCCATGCAGAGGCCTGATCGGTTCGCCGGCATGGGCCAGGCAGGGCCCCCCCAGGCCGGGCCGAAAAAAAGCACAGCCAGGTAACAGCTCAGGCTCAGCCTCAGCCGCTACGAGCGGCGGGCCTACGCTCTACTCGCAGTAGGATTAAGCCGTCCGACGTGGCGGCGATTAGTTTACCTCCCACCGGACCGGGTGTGGGAGCGCAAGTGGATTGTTATAAAATAATGTGATGTGATCAAAACCCATCCCACCGTTGATCCTACGGTTATTTGATCCAAGGGTCAGATGCCCTTTGTAACATATATATATATATATATAGGAATATCTCTGCAATAAACAGTGATTCCCTGTCATTTGTCTCTGTTGTCTCTCCATTTGCCACTGAGCACTGCAATAGAATACAACACGTTATCAGCACTGTCTCAAGGAGAAATCAGAGAAGGGGAAAGTGGAAGAACGCGTTGTTCTTCACGAGAACAACAAGATCGATCTTCACATCAACAGCAAGGTATGGAGCATACCGTTTCCATGCGCATACGCCGTATGCGCGAAGTTCTGCACATTGTTGATGATTCGTTGTTGGAGGCGTTCACCGCTGGTCAAGCCGCAGCGCTTCCACCGGTGCACGCGATCCCTGAACGCCGTGTGCAAGTGCAAAATGTGCACTTCTGCGTTCTCCATGGATGGACAGCGGTGGTTCCGCTGCCGGTTGTGGAGTGTGGACTCCCCATTGCATCCCCGTCGCCACCGACGCCGGTGTTTGACGCAGGATCGTCTGCATCGGCCCCCATGGATGTCGATCTGGCGGCACCACCACCGCCTCCGCCCACTGCGGCGGCAGTTGCTCGTCGTTCGCCATCTCCACCAGTGCCTGCGGTCGTCGGGACCATTGCTGCCCGTCGTGGACAGCCCCCGCGTGCCGTCGATGCTCCACGTGGACGCATCATCTTCACTGGCCATCGCCCAAAAGGGATGGCCTCGTCTTCCTCCTCCAACGGGAGGGCCTAATGGCCCTCGATCCGGCCGCCGCGTCGGCCATTTGGGGGAGGGGATGGGGAGCGGCGCGGCCACTGGCGGCGCTCGGCCCAGCCACCGCCGGCCCCCAGCAATGGGCGCTCGGCGCGGCCCCTGCCAGGAGCGCTCGGCCTCCAGTCAGGCGAGGGCGTGGGAGACCGGCCACTTGGGCGCGGCTCTGCCTGGCCGGCCGCTGGGCGCGGCCCCGAGCAGCCGCCGGGCGCGGCCCCGAGCAGGCCGCTGGGCGCGGCACCGACCAGGCGCTGGGCGCGGCCCCGACCAGGCCGCTGGGCGCGGCCCCGAGCAGGCGCTCGACCGGAGGCTCCCATCCTGGGCGCGCGGCCACCCGGCGCGCGGGCACCCGGCGCTCGACACTCGGCGCGGGCCCCACGACGGCACACGGCGCGGCCCCCCTGGGCGCTCGCGCGCGCGGCCCCAGGGCGCGGCCCCTGCTCGGCACCCGGCGCGGCCAGGCGGCACGGCAACCGCCGGCCCCCAGCGCGCGGCTCGGCGCGGCCTCCACGCCGGCGGCTCGCTCGGCACGGGCGCAGGGATGCCCTCGGCCAGGGCGGCGCGGGAGCTCCACTGCGGCAGGCGGCTTCCTGGCCGGACGACGAGGCACGACCCCAGGCGCGGGAGCGCGGGCGGCTCCGGTCTTGCGCGCTCGGCGCGGCCCACCGAGTCGCTCTGCGCGGCTCCCACCGTGCGAGGACGCGAGCGGCGGCTGGGACTTGCTCCCTGGGCGGCGGCGGCTACAGGGGGCGGTTAGGGTTGGAAACCCTAGCCGCCCCAATATAAAATAGGTTTTTGGGCCTCTGTTGGGCCGCCTGGGCAGGCCAGCTAGGCTGGGCCGGCGTGCAGGCCTTCTGGCCGCTGCCTGGCTCGCCTGGCAGGCCGCCTGGGCTACTTTCAGAGGCCTAATATAGCCTGTTTTTACCATTTTTAAATTCTGAATTTCAGTATAAGACTCTGTTTTATATGTAATTTCAGTTCAAGTTATCTTAGGCGTCTAAATTCGTAATTTAGACTGCATATATTGTAAAGACATATCTGTTTTATTGTACATATAGCAGATTTTAGTTCGTGAATTATTGTTTGTTTTACATTAATAATTCACATATCTCTACTTGCTATTATTTACGCATCCATTTATGTTTGCATATAAATATAGCATTTATTAAGTTCAGACTTAATAAAACTCATGCAAAAATAAAATTACATTATTTTGGATAAAGAGCACAGGGAGATAGAGTCCTAAGCATAGGCTGCACTAAATTCTTTTATAGAATTTAGTAGCCCAGAGACCGTGCTTGTGGCAGCATTTGGAATGCCTATCTCTATGAGGTCTACATCTCTCGGGATGACTACCTATACGTGCTATCCAAAATAACAGGATATTGAGTTATTGAATTTTACTTTGATAATTAGTAGAGCATAGGTAGTGGAGACCTAAGCATTGGCTGCGATTTGTTCATTTATGAACTTATCTGCCCAGAGACCGTGCTTTTAGGCAGCAAGTTTCTTGCCCACTACTAGGAGATCTACCTCATTAATTTGAGGATTATCTATACAATGCTCACTAGTATTCAAAGTATTTATTCAATTAGAAGGTTTGGAACCTTCAGGTAACTCATATCACATGTAAGAGTCAGTGAATTTTACTTTGATAATTAGTAGAGCATGGGTAGTGGAGTCCTAAGCATTGGCTGCGGTTTGTTCATCCGTGAACTTATCAGCCCAGAGACCGTGCTTTTAGGCAGCAAGTTTCTTGCCCACTACTAGATCTACCTCATTAATTTGAGGATTATCTATACTATGCTTACTAAAATTCAAAGTACTTATTCAATGGCAAGGTTTGGAACCTTCAAAGAACTCGTTACATATGTAATTTTAAGAATTTTTGCATATTGAGCTTACAACATTACCATTGTGACTATTAATTTATGCGTAAATTAATGAATGTCCATGGTAATGACTGTAGGAACATGTCAACCAAAGAGTTCGAGGAACTCGCCCTTGATGGGCATAACTACCCAACTTGGGCTTCAGATATTGAAATAACTTTTGCTTCTCGTGGGATCGTTGATGCCATTGCAGCACCCATCACTGGTACTGATCCAGTGAATGAGGTTAAAAAGAACACAGCACTTTTCCTTTTGAGGCTTTATATCCATAAGGACCTTAAGCAAGAGTACCTTATGGAGAGATGCCCTCACAACTTGTGGAAAGCTCTCAAAGAGCGCTATGAACAGCAGAAGGAGCTCATATGGCCGTCAGCCAACCATGAGTGGAACCACCTTCGTCTGCAAGATTTTAAATCTGTTGCAGAATATAACCATGCTCTTCATAGCATTTGTTCTAAATTGAAGTTTTGCGAGAAAGAGCCCACTGAAGCAGATAAAATAGAGAAGACTCTATCTACCATGCTTCCAGAGGACAGAATATTGCATCAGCAGTATCGCTCTAGCAATTTCCAGAAATATTCTCAACTTATGCACACATTGACCCAAGCAGAAAAGCATCATGAGCTTCTTCTAAAGAATGCTCAGCAGCGCCCTCCTGGGTCTGCCCCTCTGCCTGAGGTACATTTCAATGTGCATAAGACTGGGAATAAGAAAGGATTCAAGAAAAACTTCAAGAATCCTTCTGGACCTCGCAAATTCAATAAGAACAAATTCCACAAGAAAGGTAAAGGAAAAGGAAAAGGAAATGGCAAGCCTCTACCATCTAAGGGCAATAGAGCTTGCCTTAAATGTGGTACTGAGGGCCACTTTGCTAGGGATTGCACTTGCCCTAAGCACCTTGTTCTTTTGTATCAACAATCCCTAAAGAAGCCAAAGTCTGATAAGCCTGCTTTTGAGGCTCATTTCAATTCTACTGAAGCACCAATTGAGGTTGGAAGTTCTTCACTGGCTTCTGGTGATCTGAAGAACACTCTTACTAAAGAGCACCCCAATGTGGTTGACAACAAGCCTCCACTTCTGCAAGAAGATGAATCTGATGATATGATCATTGAGTATATGTCAAAGGATCCATTTGGAGATTTGGCATAAATCTCTCATGCTTGGAGATTTGATCATGATCACTGTGGCTTGTGTGGTTGTTCTATACTGTCTTTATAATGTTGTTGTAATAAGTAGAGGTATACAATCTCATGTTTTGAGATGTAACACACTCTACAAGACCAGTGTTGGGTCCTGTGTGTAGTGCGAACTCATTGGTTGAGTCGCCATACCATTATTGTAATATGGTTTCGACATTGTGATATTTAATCTCATGTTCTGTATAGTACTAAGTTGCATCATAAAATTCTTATTCAGAATTTTCTTTATGTATAGATGCATAATGATGACAACTCGACGGAAGAGGAATTATGCCTTGTGGACAGTTGTACCACAAACTCTATACTTAGGGAGATCAAATACTTTCAGACTCTTAAGAAAAAGAGATGGGAAAGTTTTGACCATCGCCGGACGCGATGCTGTGATAGTTGGCTCTGGTCGAGCAACTATTACCCTGCCTATGGGTACTGAAATTGTGATCGAGGATGCATTATTGTATCCTGATTCCACACGTACCCTCCTGAGTTTTAGAGATATCCGGCAAAATGGATTTCATATTGAAACCCATGATGAAAATCAAGAAGAGTTTCTCTTCTTGACAAAGCCGAATAAATATGGCAAACGCATATGCGAGAAAATTCCATCACTCACGTCAGGGTTGTACTATACATATATTAAGAGCAATGCACATGTTGCATATAAGGTAATTTTCCAAGATGTTGATGCATTCCAGATTTGGCATGATCGACTTGGTCATCCTGGCATAGGGATGATGAGGAAAATTACAGGCAATTCAATTGGTCATAATTTGCCTACAACAAGTTTTCCCAAATCTAAGGATTTTATTTGCACCGCATGTGCAACTGGGAAACTTATTTTGAGACCATCATATCTCAAAATTAAAGCTGAACCGCTTAAATTCCTTGAAAGGATTCAAGGAGATATTTGTGGGCCAATTATGCCAACTTCTGGGCCATTCAGGTATTTCATGGTACTGATTGACGCATCTACAAGATGATCACATGTGTGTTTACTATCAACACGCAACCATGCATTTGCCAAGATAATGTCTCAAATTATCAAATTAAGGGCAAATTTCCCTGAACATCGGATTAGTTCAATCCGAATGGACAATGCTGCTGAATTCAAATCTCAGGCATTCAATGATTATTGTATGGCGCTGGGGATTCAAGTACAGCACTCGGTACCGTATGTCCACACCCAGAATGGTTTGGCTGAGTCACTAATCAAGAGGATTAAACTCATCGCAAGGCCATTATTGATGAATTGCAAATTGCCTTCGTCGTGTTGGGGTCATGCAGTTCTGCACGCTGCTGACCTTATACAATTACGACCAACTGCATACCATTCAACATCCCCAATACAAATGGTACGTGGAAATCCTCCAAGTATTTCCCATTTGCGTAAATTTGGATGTTGTGTATACATTCCAATCTCACCACCTCAGAGAACAGCTATGGGCCCACACAGGAAAGTGGGGATCTATGTGGGATTTCAATCTCCGTCGATCATTAAGTATTTAGAACCCTTAACAGGGGATCTATTTACAGCCCGTTTTGCTGACTCTATCTTTGATGAGGAACATTTCCCGGCATTAGGGGGAGAATTCAAGTACCAAAAAGAATGCCAGGAAATAAATTGGAATACTCAATGTGTTCCAGGTTATGATCCACGTACTTCAGAAACTGAACTACAAGTTCAGAAAATTATACATTTGCAAAGACTTGCAAATGAACTGCCAGATGCATTCACTAATTACAAAGGTGTCACTAAATCATTCATTCCTGCTAGGAATGCACCAGAAAGAGTGGAAGTACCGAATAAGGCCACTCAACTCCTAGAGAGGAGAAGTATGGTGAATAAGCGCAGTTCTGTTGCTAAGAAGCAAAGAACAATAGTGAATGCAAAAGGACACCAAAATGATACAATGTATCATGTGGATTGTGATGATCCACAACCCAGCTCGGATGTGCACATAACCGAGGCTGGGACATCGGAAAATCCTAGACACATCAATTTGGGAAATTCTGATGAGTCTCTAAGGAATGATGAAATTGCCATCAACTATGTTGAGACTGGTGAAACATATGACAGAAAAGCTACAAATGTCGACATATATTTCTCCGAGCAGATTGCTGAGGACCTTCAAAATGATCTAGATCCTAAGACCATGGCAGAGTGCAGTAAGCGCTCGGATTGGATCAAATGGAAGGCAGCAATCGAAGCAGAGTTAGCCTCGCTTTACAAAAGAGAAGTTTTCTCGGCTGTAATACCTACACCACGTGATATCTTCCCTGTGGGATATAAGTGGGTTTTCATTCGGAAACGAAATGAAAATGGTGAGGTAGTGAGATACAAAGCAAGGCTAGTAGCACAAGGGTTTACGCAAAGACCCGGCGTTGATTTCAACGAAACTTATTCACCAGTCATGAGTGCAATAACATTCCGATATTTAATATCATTGGCAGTACAAAATCATCTATCTATGCAGTTAATGGACGTAGTGACCGCATATCTTTATGGGTCACTGGATTCTGATATATACATGAAAGTTCCTGATGGAATAGATGTACCGAATCCAAAGGCAAAGCGCAACATGTATTGCGTGAAGTTGCAGAAGTCATTATATGGCTTAAAACAATCGGGCAGGATGTGGTACAACCGATTGAGTGAATTCCTTTTGAGTAAGGGATACACGAAAAATGATGATTGCCCGTGCGTCTTCATCAAAAGGTCCAAAGTGGGATTCTGTATCATATCAGTTTATGTTGATGACCTTAACATCATAGGAAATAAACTTGATATTGATGAAGCACGTCATCATTTAACGACGGAATTTGAGATGAAGGATTTGGGTAAAACCAAATTTTGCTTAGGTCTACAACTTGAGCATTTACCTTCTGGAATCCTTGTACATCAAAGTACATATACCCAAAAGGTATTGGAAAAATTCAATATGCATATGTCTTATCCTTCAAAGACTCCTATGGTGGTCAGATCTTTGGATTTAAAGAAAGATCCATTCAGACCACGGGATGATGAAGAACAGATACTGGGACCGGAGTTCCCATATCTCAGTGCTATTGGTGCATTGATGTATCTTGCTAATAATACCCGGCCGGATATTGCTTTTGCAGTAAATTTGTTAGCAAGGCACAGTTCTGCTCCAACAAAAAGACACTGGGTTGGCATTAAGAATATTTTCCGATACCTAAATGGCACAAAGGATCTAGGACTCTTTTACAAGAGAAGTAATGATCCTAGTTTAATTGGGTATACAGATGCTGGCTATTTATCTGATCCCCACAATGGCCGATCGCAAACTGGATTCGTATTCTTACAAGGTGGAACTGCCATCTCGTGGAAATCGTCTAAACAGACCTTTGTGACCACGTCCACGAACCATTCTGAAATAATTGCATTATTTGAAGCATCACGTGAATGTGTATGGCTTCGAAGAATGGTGAATCATATACTCACAACTTGTGGTATTGGTTCTCTTGACTCACCAACAATTATCTATGAAGATAATTCAGCTTGTGTTGTTCAGATGGATACAGGTTATATCAAGAGTAATATCAATAAGCATATTTCTCCTAAACTGTTTTATCCCCATGAACTTCAGGAAAAAGGGGATATAAACATCTTGCAAACAAAGTCTTGTGATAATCTTGCAGATCTATTCACAAAATCTCTACCATACTCTACATTTCAGAAATGTGTTGAGGGGATTGGTATGAGGAGACTTAAATGCTTGCAAGGTTCAGGGGGAGTGATTCTCCTTGATATATGACCTGTATTGAACCATCATATTACACTCTTTTCTTTGTATGAGTTTTGCCTTGCTAAGGTTTTCTCATCCAAAGTTTTTAACGAGGTAATATCAACAAAGCTATATGCTTCATCATTAATTTTCCCCACAGGGGTTTTTATACATGATGATTACAAGCATATTTTCTTTTGGAGACTATGTGAGATTATTCTCATTATCCAAAAGGATATTATGTACTCCTTATTTTTCCCACAGGGTTTTTGAGGAGAATAAGATAAATTGCAGATGATCAAACGGTTTTGGGTTGATCAAGGGGGAGTGTTATAAAATAATGTGATGTGATCAAAACCCATCCCACCGTTGATCCTACGGTTATTTGATCCAAGGGTTAGATGCCCTTTGTAACATATATATATATATAGGAATATCTCTGCAATAAACAGTGATTCCCTGTCATTTGTCTCTGTTGTCTCTCCATTTGCCACTGAGTACTGCAATAGAATACAACATGGATGATGCTGTGCCTGCCTGCCTGCCATCTGCCGGGGTTTGGCTGAGCCACATGCATGCATGTCGGACGTGGCGACTGGGCTGCTGCTGCAGCCTGCAGCCAGCAAGTCTCTCTTATCTCTTCTTTATTATTACTGCTACACTGACCTTGGAGCGTTGTCTGTTTGCGTCACTTGCAAATGCAAATGGCAGTGGACACAAAGCTAGCTAGCAGTCAAAAAAAAAAAACACAATAGCTCGGTCGAGGGGGGCGGGTCGATGGGCATGCACTTGTGATTATATTAGCGCGCGCTTTTTTGCCTTTTGGTTCTTCACGTGTCCCAGGAGGCAAGAGAACGAACATGTCGTCGTCGTCGATCGATCGCCAAAAGCTCCGCGGAATATTACTATCTTGATCTTGGTTAGGCAAAGCATCACCCGTTTCCTTGTATAGCGCTAATACGCCAAGTCCGGCAGTCAGTACGTACTCGTACTCAGTAGCTATCGTTCCCCTTGCGAGCTGAGGTTGTGCACACAGCACAGCGTCAGCCTAGCCTGTACGTAGGGAGTGTAGGTCTCCAAGAATGTGCCTACTTTGCGCAGCCTTATTTTGCGTAGCCAAAGCCAGCGGGCCCAACGCAACGTGCGTCGACGACACATCTAGAGCTCTTCCCGCGTTTCCAGGCTTTCCATCTACGTACCGTGACGTCCTCTCCTCTCCTTTAGATGTGTCTTGCAGCTGGGGCGGACTGGTTGCATCTATCACTGGATCGGTGCCATCGTTACCACCTGAAATCGACCGATCACTCTCCAGATGTTTGATCACTCCGTTTACCGACCAGGCAGGCATTGGCTTCCCACCTGTCATTCGCCGTTTCGCATCACACGAGCGTGGTGTGTGTTTGCCCTCCGGCCCCTGCCTGCACCGCTCCGCCTCTTCCGTCCACAGTGCGCTACAGAGCATCGACTGCTACTGCCAGAGACAACGACGCGCTGGAGCCACACTAGTCACATCCTTATTATGCCTCGTTAGTTTTGCTTTCAATTAGTTGTAATTACTCAAAATCTTTTATTATTTTTTTTCTAATCCCATTTAATTTACATATATAAGATAGAAATAACCGAACAAGACCTTATAAACCACTTTAAGAGATGTTTGGTTTCTCAAGACTAATTTTTAGTTTCTACCTTCTGTTCCATTTTAGTTCCAAAATTATTAATTATGGAATTAAAACACTGAAAGTGCATTCATCCCTTTTGTGAGTTTTGGTGATTTGGATAACAACACATTTAAAGGTCTAACGAGTTTGCTAAGTGTTGAACAGGAAATTCAGTATGATGAACATACTTGAATAGTGTATAATGATCAATGAACAAAGGTTCAACATGAGGTTAAATAACCAATGAGACAATGCAAATGGATATAATATGGTCTCTGTATTGGTTTGAATATATATGGACAAGACCTGAGAAATCACTACATACATATGATCAAAATAGAGGATAAAGTGATTAAGAGGACTGGTTAAGCCAAAGTGGATAAGATATGAGGAATCGTGAATTGGCTTGACCATATTACTACCAGTCCATATATGCTTCTATGAGAATCAAACTAGAGCTTGATTGGTTTTAACAATTATATCTAAAAGACATTCAAGCAAGGTTCACAATATTGAAGAAATGATTCTCTCAATGGATGCTCAATATGATGTGACTCAAGAATGGCTTGATAGGGTGAAGATAGCAAGGAAAGAGCTTCGAGGAACTAAGCGAAGGTGAAGGCCAAGCGACGGCTTGTGGACCGAGGTACCATGGCTAAGGTGAAGAAGAGAGTACTTGCACTAAGTCGATGAACTAATCAGCTATGAAGAGTTATAACATGTTGATGCATCAGTACGGTGACTTGAAGCCATGATTTGAACTCACACAAGGTGATATGGTATAAGTCACAGGGTTTGATTTGTGTTTGCTTCAAAAGGTGATACAAAGATGTTTGTGATCCTTATGAAGCAACGCCATGGAGAAATCACACATGAGACACCAATGACTCAAGGAGTTTACTTAATTATATTTTATTTAACTTGAGTATAGGAATCGTCGTACTATAAAGGGGGATCCAAAAAGAAGGTTGGTGTTTTGCCAAAGCTCAAGCCTCTATATTCAAAAGCTATTTTTTGAAAAGCAAAAATCTCTTTAAAATTCTTTGGTTGACCTTGGTTAGGTTTGAGAAACCTAGAGTGTTCTTGTTGAAAAACAGCTGAACTTCTTCAACTGCAGCTGAGCTTTTCAGCTGAGCTGAACTTCAGCTGAGCTGAGCTTCTTCAGCTGCAGCTGAGCTTTTCAGCTGAGCTGAACTTCAGCTGAGTTGAGCTTTCTCAACTTCAGCTGAACTCAACTTCAGCTGTGAACCTCTTTGACCATACACCAGCTGAACTTGCCTCCGGACAGTTGAGCTGGGGTTTTCTCTCCTAAACTCACTGGTCAAGACCGGTTGAACTGGTCCTGAGGGGCAGTTCAGCTGGTCTCTGACCCCTCTGACCTCTGATCTGCAGTCTGCCAGTCAGACTGGCAAACAGGTCGCCAGGAGCTGTCAGGGGCGGTTCAACTGCCCCCCCTGGGCGGTTCAACCGGTCTTGGTCAACTTTGACCAGTCTGCGGTCAGTCTGCGCGTCAGTCTGCCAGTCAGACTGGCAGACAGGCTGCCAGGCCTGCCAGGGGCGGTTCAACCGCCCTAGGGGGCGGTTCAACCGGTCTCAGGTAGAAAAATCTGCCCAAACGGCTAGTTTTGAGCTCCACCTATATATACTCACTCCTACCTCTCACCCCACAGCAGTGAGCACGATTTGAACTCCATTTCTAACCCAAGAAACACCTCTCTCTCTCTCACACACATCTCTTGCCTCTCCCATTTCAAATCTTTGGAGAGAAATCTTTGAGTGAGCTTGAGAGCTGCGGTTTTGTGCTTCATCTCTAAATCTCTCTTGCTCTTCTTCTTCATTCGAGCTTTGGTACTACATCGAGTTCTTTGTGGATTCATTACTCTTGGAGCTTCTAGCTCCTAGACGACTAGGTGTCTCTTGTGAGTCTCCAAATCTTGTGGAAGACCACAAGAAAGTTTGTATTACCCGCTCGTTTGAGCAAAGATTAGTGTGTGAGCTTGACCTTTGTGGTCGGCAAAGGGAGGATTAGGGTTGAAAGAGACCCGGCTCTTTGTGGGCGCCTCAACGAGGAAGTAGGGCACCTTGGTGGTGTGACCGAACCTCGGGATAAATCTTGTGTCTCTTGTGATCTTGTTTATTGTGCTTATTTGTGTTCTTCGTTCTCTCACCATTCCGTGAAAGATTTGTTTATATCTTTTTGGTGTGTGGATTTTGAGAAGTGCCCTTCTCAGATCTACTACTTTGAACCCTGTGGATCATTTAGAACATCTCATTTCTAAAGTTAACTGGGTGAATTTCGAGGTCAATTCAGTTTTACTCAGTTTGCTTCTAGTTTTTTGTTGAAAAAGTTTTAACTTGCCTATTCACCCCCTCTAGGCTACTTTCAATTGGTATCAGAGCCTAATCCTCGTTCTAACGCTTAACCGCGTGAGGAAAAGATCATGTCGGGGGGTATAAGAAATGAAAGTGCTTCTAAGCTTGAAAAAGTTGAGATTGTCTCGACTTAATCTTTTGGTGCAGATGTTGATCCTAGGGCAATAGATCTTGCCATGAGAATCGCCGAAAGGGTGTTCCTCAAAATGAAGGAAGATGAGGCGAAGAACAAAATTGAAGAAGAAAATGATCGATGGATACCAAACGACGAATCCACCTCTTCACAAGGTTCGTCTTTCAAATCCACTTCTCATATGTGCTTTATTGCTAATGGGAGTGACAGTGAAAGCGAAAGTGATGATGAGGAGGAGCAAGAAAGTGATAGTGAAGATGAGGATGATCTTCAACAATTCTTCGCTCAGCTAAGCAAGAAACATCGGATGAGCTTGCTCAAACTCATGAAAAGAGCGGAAGAACAAAAAGAAATGCTTCATAAGCAAGAAGACTTCCTCATCAGAAAAATCGAAGACTTAGAGAAGTTGACCAAAGAGCATGAGAAGCTAAAGTGCTCTCATGATGATTTGGTCCAAAGGTATGAAGACATTTCAATTGAGCAAATTAAAGCTATTAATCATTCATCATATATTTCTCAATTAGAAAATAAAAATGCTATGCTCAAGAACACGATAGAAAAGCTAAATATTGAAAATCTAGCTTTGCAAGAAAAACATGATATGCTTGTGTACTCTCATAATAAATTGATGGATTCACATATCATGTTAGAAATGGCTCATGAGGTTGTGTTAACTAATTTGAAATCATACCAACCTCACATATGCACATGCACTCAAGTAGAAACTATGTTATTATGTGCTAACAAATGTTGCTCTCAAGAAAGCCAATCTTCCATTGAGCTAGAAATTTCAGGAATTAGTGATATTTCTATCACACAAGAAAATAAAGAGCTCAAGGAAGAAGTTGGAATGCTAAGAAGGAGCTTAACTCGTTTGAAGGGAAAGTGTCATGCTCAACCTTCTCAAGATAACCATGATAATATGGTGAAAAAGCTTGAGAAGGGGACAACCGTAGCATGCACAAAACCCCTTCAAAGGAATACCAAGCTTTCCAAGAAGAGCATGAGCAAAATCCATGGTGAGAAAATTAATGCTCATATGATTTGCTCTAACTATGTACCTATGTGCTTCAACAAAGAAAGATCAAAGAGAAGCAATAGGAGGTGTTATGGATGCAAGGAGAAGGGCCATGAAATTGATTCATGCCCCCACATGAAGAATCAAGACCTTGCACGATCAAGAAAGATGACCATCAAAAAGGATGAAAGCAAAAGGCAAATGCATTGCAAGGATAAGCATCACATTTGCTACAATTGCCGTGAAAAAGGTCATCTATTCAAGGTTTGTCCAAAGGGTAAAACTCCTAAGCCTAACTTGTCAATACATTCAAATATGCTTAGGAGACCCAAATTTGACTCTTGTGCTAGAAAGGTGATGAGTTCACCACATTCTAGGACCAAGGCTATTTGGGTGCCTAAGTCCTTATTGGCTAACCTTGATGGACCCATCATGAGATGGGTACCAAAATGTACTTAATAATTTTTGCAGGTACCTAGAGATGATATGAAGCTTTGGGGTGCTTGAGCAGTTTAACTCAATCCTTATCTCAAGCTATCAATCTTACATTGACTATTCTTTTAAGATTGGCCCAAAGATGAATTGAGTTGTTATATCACTAACTTCATATTCATCTCTAGCAAGAATTTGTGTTGTAGGGAATAAGGATTAACCTTTGTGGGAATCAAGCAAAAGGCCTACAACCAAGTGATATCCAAAGGATGGTAACAATTAACTCTTAAGTGCACATTGCTTTTAATTGGTATATTCCTTTGTGTCTTTTGTAGCCGCATAGGAAAAATGAAGCACTTGAGAATGAACTTAAAAGATTTTACCTTGCTTTGGAAAGGATCTAATTATATGGTAGATTGCAAGTTCATATTTTCATATTGTGACAATCTACATGCTTTAAATTGATTGTATGTATCTTGTGGCATATTTCAAGTTAATCATCATATTATTGCCATGACCTAGACATAAAGAGTATTATCCCATGTTCTTAAATGAATAGAGTGCTAAGTAAGAAATTCAAATTCTTAAAGCACTTACCAAAAGGGAATTCTCTATATGACTAGAGTTGTGAGACTAATGTTTCTATCCAAGTGTTTATGTAGTCTCACATCATGAGAACAAATGGAGTATGCCATTCAACATTCAAAGAAGATCAAACCAATACTATGTGATGTATTCATTCTTGTTTAAATTGGTTTTGAGTCTTCTACATTAATCACTCACCATGCTATAAATTAAACTTGCCATGTAAACTTAATTAAATAATCATGCTACTTTCATCTTTTTTACAATTGATGTTATGCATGATGCTTGTAAGGGTAATTTAGTTCATATCATGAGGTTTCCTTGTTTTAGTAACCTTCTTGTCATTCATATACTAGAGGTTGCTAAATAGGAAACTATTGCTTGTGTTACTAATACAATCTCTTTTAAGATATTTCATGGAAATTCATAAGTAGAGATTGTGCTCTTTCAATTGGTAAAATCAAAAGCTTTAAAGGTTAATCTTCACCTAAAAGAAAGATTAGGAATGCTCAAGGCAAAGGTATGGAACAAATTGCTTCAATTGGTAGTTGATCAATAGTAGTTCCTTCCAAGTGGCATTCTTTCAATTGGTAATAATATATTCTATGGAAAGGAATGTCAATATGAAGGTTAAATTTCTTTTGGCTTAAATTTGTAAACTAGTGCATATTGTTAATTCACTCCTCCATGTGCATTAACTTAAAAAGGAATTTAACTTATGCCTTTATACCTCATAAATGATGATTTGTTTGCAATTCATATCTAAAGATCACTATTCATTAAATACTTCCTTGTACTACTAATATCTCTTTTCAAAGTTCTTTTTCAACTAGTATTAAAAGGAAAAGAGATAACAAGCTAAAGAAGGAAGTCTCCACAAATGATGAAAAGAAGAATACTACGATGACACCACCACAGATAGTAAGATCTTTCAAATTGGTATAACAAATGGTACATTCTATATGGTGGTGAGTATTCTTAGGCATAAGTTAATTCATTGCAAATTTGTCATGCCTTGACCAATATATGTAATGTACTCCTCATGCGACTCTTAATTGAATTGAAAGTGCATTTGGCAAGTCATTCAAATACTTGATGCACATATCTAGTAGGAGCACATTATATATCTTGTGTCTTAGAGAATATGTTTCTCTTTAGTAAGCTATACTAACTCAATCCAAAATGGTAAATTTGTATTTCATTCATATGGATTGTAATCTTTGTTTTCTAAATAGCTACTCTTGATGCATCTCAAAATTTTCTTATCATTAAAACTAAAAGTGCATAATAATCCTTTTTTTTATTCATCACATACATATGCACTAACATGGATATGATTTTTTAAACTGTATAAAAAATGAATTTAGTGATCCACTCTCTAAATTTTGGAAACCCATATTTTGATATCTTAGAAATCTACTTCAATCGGTATCCATATGCTTCACATTGAATTAGATCACTAAGTTGTAAATTCCATGCATAACTTGTCTTCATGATATGAATGCTTGTGTGACTAACCTTGATAAGCTAGGTGCAACCAAGAACAAGCTAGGTTCATCATCAAGAAGGCAACACAACGATGTATTAATAAAAGGAGAAAAGGCTCCTATTCTTAACTCTAGCTTTTATCTGTGTGATTAAATATTGACTTAAAACCATGTAAGATGGTTGTCAAGTATATGTGGGTACTCAAGGCTCCTACTAATCTCAAAGGACCCAATTCAAATTGGGTACCAAGATATGCATCTTAAACTTGTTTTGCAGGATCACGCCTTCAATGGATCAAGTTGGGTGCTCGATAATGAATGTATAAATCATATTTGGAGATAGTAGAAAGGGTGGTAACAACTGAATCACAAGTGCATATTATTTTCAAATCTTATATCTTTTGTGACTTGTGTAGCCACTAAGGAAGAAGAAGCACTTGAGGATACACATCAGTTGTTGATTATGAAATAAAGGTCAAATTGGAAGATGAATGAATATTATCATATGGTGAACAATCCAAAATTATGTGATGTATTCTCTATCTAGTTAATTTGGATTTGCTTCTTCTATATTAGACACTCACCATAATATGGATTAAGTCATCCCTTTAGACTTTATTGAATAACCATGCATATTATCCATGTCATTCAAAATATATTGTGCATGAGGGTTCAAGGAAATTTAGTCCATATTATGAGGTTTCTCTATTTTAGCAACTCGTTTGCCTTTCATATAAAGGATCGCTGAATAAGAAACTAGTGCTTGTGCTACTAATGCCATCTCTTGTGTTGAGTTTATCCATAGAAAATCTACGTTAAGAGATGGTGCTTGTTTTAAATTGGATAAATCACAAGCTTAAAGGATACTATTCAACTAAAGTAAGATGAAGTTGATAAGAGGCCAAGGTATGAAAACTTCTTCTCCTTCAGTCGTTTTAGTATTCTATCCTTAGTGGGATGTACCATAGTATAGGTTAAATTCCTTGCAATATAAAATGTTCAATAGTGCATATAACTTGGACATCAACTATATGTGTGCACTAATTTAAAGGAATTTAGTCTATCCTTTTGGGTTTCAATAATGATGATTCATTTGCCATCCACATATAAGGATCATCATTTGTGAAACCCTCTCTTGTGTTTTTAATGCTCTCTTTTCTAAGTGTTACAATGAGGTCCTTCCAAGAGCTTTCAAGATGGATTCAAAATCTACAAAAATGAATGAAGTTCAAGATCACTTGGTTGGATGAAATCACAAAGAGAAAAGAGATCACAGTGAATCAAGAAGGGAGTTATATTTTTTTTTGTCAACCAAATAATGAAGATGTGTGACATATTTATATGATATCCTTCATTATGAGGTTGAGGTTCATATTAGCATGCTTTACCCTTCGGGATTTCAATTGATATACTTTCAGTTCTTAAATCTTCAATTGGTTTAATTTTCGTCATCTATATAAAGCATGTTATGTTAAGCCAAGATATAATACAAACATCTCCTTTAACCTCACATTGTTAATGGGCATAAGTGTACTTTGTGTACTCTTGCATGCACAAATTGAGGGAGAGTTTAGCCTATATCTTGTGAGGCTAATGATTTCTTCAAGTCCATGTTGTGTAGTCTCACACCTTGGTGAAAGAAGAACATCAAATGAGGATGAGTGGTTCCAAGGAAATGATCAAATAATTACCACATGTCACCCCATGGATTAGTTCTTTTGGGGAACGACATGTGTTCTCTAGCATAAATTCAATTGTTGCAAATTTATTATGCCCTGGCCAAGATATATGATGAACCCCTCTAAGAATCTTAATTGAATCAATTGCATGTTACAAGTAATTCGAGTACTTTATGCATACATTTAGGGGGAGCTCATTCTATATCTTGTGTCCTTAAAGACTAACATTTTCTTTTAGTGAATTTGTGTAGTTCTTTGAAGAGAATGAGTTTCTCTTGATCGTTTAAAGAGGATAAGTTTCTCTTTGAAATGTCAAACCTATCAAAAGCTAAGATAGAAATTCATGATTATAATGAAGACCATATGACATGGAACAAAGGTGTGTCACTCCATGAACTATTGTATTACATTTTTTTATATATAGGCTCTTACATGCTAGTGTGTGCATGTATATGCAATATCTTAAGTCACCATAAGGTTACACTTGTGGTGACGATTAAAGAATCTCTAGATATTTGATTAATACCTCTTGTGGTGATGTCATAAGTTAGTCTTAAGTCATCTTAGTGAGGTGTGAGTCAAACATGCTAACTTTTTGGCTTAAAATGTTGCATATCATGTCTATTAGTATACTTGTTGAGTATCGGTAATTCCTTAAATTGGTGCAATTTCATATTTTCATACTTTATTTGTACCAAGGTTCAAATTGTAGGACTTAATCCCCTGGCCTCACAAGTCCAAGTGCATAAGCTAAACAAGTATTCATCACTTGTATGCACACATTTAGGGGGAGAATAGTCTATAATTTGAATCTTTGAGACTAACTTCATTTTCAAGTCTATTATGTGTGTAGTCTCAAATTAGAAAGGAATGTTCGGGCAAAGACAATCACTTCCACTGCAAATTTTGATGGGTATCAAAGATTCTTTGCTCCAATAAATGTATCTTTTATACATTTCATAAGGGAATGAGTTTCTCTTTTATATGCTACTCCAACATCATCTAAAACTGGTAAACATGTATCACATCCTTTTGGATTGCAAATGTCTAAAGTAGCATAGCTTATAAATTCTCCTATCTAGAAATTAATTGATTAAATAGTGCACATGTTTCTTATGATTGCATGATTATGTTCAATTGATACTCCTTTTATGCCAATGGTACTTTAAATTGCAAATAAGTACTTTCAACGGATATCAATTGAATTCATATATATGTGTGCACTAAAACTTGAGGACAACTTAGTGTAATATGCTATTAGTGATCTGCTTATCTATCAAATTGTATCAATTGGTGTTTTTCAATTGATATTTTTCATACATGATCACTAGTTGCATAATCCATACTTGTGCAATTTTCATGTTACCTCTTGTTGTGATAAGAAAATGCTAGGTGACATCTAGACTCTAGGTATCAAGTTTCACCTTCGATTTAGTATGAAAATCTTCATTTGATATCTTGGACTTATGTCACAACTATACCAACAAGAGCGTGCAAATGAATTCTAAATCCAACACAAGTTTGGAACACCCCCTTGAAAAGGTAAAACGCAAAGGTACATCACTTCATGTCACTTCTAAATTACCTTTGTGCCATACAAGGACCCGTTTCATGATAGTGTGTTCAAATCTTGCTTAAATCATAATTTCTACCCTTTATATTCTTTGTATCCTTTTTGGAGATTTATGACAAAGGGGGAGAAATTCTGCATTAAAGCTTATCTTTATTTTTGAAAAGGGGAGAAATAATTAACAAAAAGGGGGAACCATAAGAAAAACATAAGATGTAGAAAGTTGATGAGTGCATACTATGTCATGAGCATCACGTTTATTTTATTACACACTGCACCCTATGAATAGTATGATATAAGTTGTCTCCATACTTTGACCCAAATATGTGCTTTTGGCATTTGAGTTCAAAATTGGTATTTTCTGAAATGCACATATTTAGGGGGAGAAATTATATCATAGGATTCAAAATCTTATTTATCAAATCTCATGTAAGCTTTAAATGTGTTGTCATCAATCACCAAAAAGGGGGAGATTGAAAGTGCATTCATCCCTTTTGTGAGTTTTGGTGATTTGGATAACAACACATTTAAAGGTCTAACGAGTTTGCTAAGTGTTGAACAGGAAATTCAGTATGATGAACATACTTGAATAGTGTATAATGATCAATGAACAAAGGTTCAACATGAGGTTAAATAACCAATGAGACAATGCAAATGGATATAATATGGTCTCTATATTGGTTTGAATATATATGGACAAGACCTGAGAAATCACTACATACATATGATCAGAATAGAGGATAAAGTGATTAAGAGGACTGGTTAAGTGAAAGGGAATTAGGCTTACACCTAGTTCCTAAATAATTTTGGTGGTTGAATTGCCCAACACAAATATTGGACTAACTAGTTTGCTCTAGTGAATAAGTTATACAGGTGCAAAAGGTTCACATTCAGTCAATAAAAAGACCAAGTGTTGGATTCAACAAAGGAGCAAGGGGGCAACCGAGGGCACCTCTGGCTGGAGGCACCGGACTGTCCGGTGTGCACCGGACAGTGTCCGGTGCGCCCAGAGGACTCCAACTCAAACTCTTCGCCCTCGGGATTTCTCGGAAGCCGGCGCGCTATAATTCACCGGACTGTCCGGTGTGCACCGGACATGTCCGGTGCTCCAAGGAAGCGCGGTCTCCGGAACTCGCCAGCCTCGGGTTCGCGCGGCAGCCGCTCCGCTAAAATTCACCGGACTGTCCGGTGTTCACCGGACTGTCCGGTGTGCCAGCGGAGCAACGGCTCTCTGCGGCGCCAACGGCTCCCTGCGGTGCATTTAATGCGCGCGCAGACGTCAGGCACGCCCATACCGGTGCACCGGACATCAAACAGTACATGTCCGGTGTGCACCGGACACCCAGGAGGGCCCAGAAGTCAGAAGCTCCAACGGTCAGAATCCAACGGCAATGGTGACGTGGCAGGGGCACCGGACTGTCCGGTGTGCACCGGACTGTCCGGTGTGCCATCGAACAGACAGCTTCCAGCAACGGTCACTTTTGGTGGTTGGGGCTATAAATACCCCAACCACCCCACATTCATTGCCATCCAAGTTTTCCACTTCTCAACTACTACAAGAGCTCTAGCATTCAATTCTAGACACACCAAATAGATCAAGTCCTCTCCAAATTCCACACAACACCATAGTGACTAGAGAGAGTGATTTGCTTGTGTTCTTTCGAGCTCTTGCGCTTGGATCGCATTCTTTTCTTTCTCACTTGTTCTTGTGATCAATCTCAATTGTAACCAAGGCAAGAGGCACCAATTGTGTGGTGGCCCTTGCGGGGAAGCTTTGTTCCCGTTTGATTGAGAAGAAGAGAAAGCTCACTCGATCCGTGGGATCGTTTGAGAGAGGGAAGGGTTGAAAGAGACCCGGCCTTTGTGGCCTCCTCAACGGGGAGTAGGTTTGCAAGAACCGAACCTCGGTAAAACAAATCCGCGTGTCACTCTCCTCATTTGCTTGCGATTTGTTTTGCACCCTCTCTCGCGGACTCTATTTTATTTCTAACGCTAACCCGGCTTGTAGTTGTGTTTATATTTGTAAATTTCAGTTTCGCCCTATTCACCCCCCCCTCTAGGCGACTTTCAATTGGTATCAAAGCCTGGTGCTTCATTAGAGCCTAACCGCTCGAAGTGATATCGGGAGATCACACCAAGAGGGAGATGGAGACCGGCGATAACAAGCCCACTACAAGCCAAGGGAGCACTTCATCGGAAGAGTCCCGCACCAAGAGAAGGGAGAAGAAGAAGAACTCCTCCAAGCGGAAGGAGAAAAGATCTTCCTCTTCTCACCACAAGGAGAAGAAGGAAAAATCTTCTTCTCACAAGCCGCATCGGAGTGGGGACAAGCACAAGAGGATGAGGAAGGTGCCTACTACGAGACCGACACTTCATCGACATCCACCTCTGGCTCCGACGCGGCGTCCGTCACTTCTAAACGCCAAGAGCGTAAGAAGTATAGTAAGATCCCCCTACGCTACCCTCGCACTCCTAAACATACACCTTTACTTTCCGTCCCATTAGGCAAACCACCAACTTTTAATGGTGAAGATTATGCTATGTGGAGCAATTTAATGCGATTTCATCTAACCTCTCTCCACAAGAGTATATGGGATGTTGTTGAGTATGGTGTACAGGTACCATCCGTAGGGGATGAGGACTATGACACGGACGAAGTAGCCCAAATCGAGCACTTCAACTCCCAAGCCGCAACCATTCTCCTTGCCTCTCTAAGCAAGGAGGAATACAACAAAGTGCAAGGGTTGAAGAACGCAAAGGAGATTTGGGACCTACTCAAGACGGCGCACGAGGGTGATGAACTCACCAAGATCACCAAGCGGGAAACGATCGAGGGGGAGCTCGGTCGCTTCCGTCTTCGCCAAGGGGAGGAGCCACAAGACATGTACAACCGGCTCAAGACCTTGGTGAACCAAGTGCGCAACCTCGGGAGCGCAAAATAGGATGACCACGAAGTGGTTAAGGTTATTCTAAGAGCCCTTATTTTCCTTAACCCCACACAAGTTCAATTAATTCGTGGTAATCCTAGATATCCGCTAATGACTCCCGAGGAAGTTATCGGGAATTTTGTAAGCTTTGAATGCATGATTAAGGGCTCAAAGAAGATCAACGAGCTTGACGAGCCTTCCACATCCGAGGCGCAACCGGTGGCCTTCAAGGCAACGGAGGAGAAGAAGGAGGAGTCTACACCAAGTAGACAACCAATTGACGCCTCCAAGCTCGACAACGAGGAGATGGCCCTAATCATCAAAAGCTTTCGGCAAATCCTCAAGCAACGGAAGGGGAAGGATTACAAATCCCGTTCCAAGAAGGTTTGCTACAAGTGTGGTAAGCCCGGTCATTTCATTGCAAAATGTCCTATGTCTAGTGACAGTGACAGGGGCGACGACAAAAAGGGAAGAAGAAAGGAGAAGAAAAAGTACTACAAGAAGAAGGGCGGCGATGCCCATGTTTGTCGGGAGTGGGACTCCGACGAAAGCTCAAGCGACTCCTCCGACGACGAGGACGCCGCCAACATCGCCATCACCAAAGGCCTTCTCTTCCCCAACGTCGGCCACAAGTGTCTCATGGCCAAGGACGGCAAAAAGAAGGTAAAATCAAGGTCCTCCACTAAATATGAAACATCTAGTGATGAGGATGATAATAAAAATGAGGAGGATAATTTGCGTATCCTTTTTGCCAACCTTAACATGGAACAAAAAGAAAAATTAAATGAGCTAATTAGTGCCATCCATGAAAAGGATGATCTCTTGGACTCCCAAGAGGACTTCCTAATCAAGGAAAACAAGAAACATGTTAAGGTTAAAAATGCTTATGCTCTAGAGGTAGAAAAATGTAACAAATTATCTAGTGAGCTAAGCACTTGCCATGACACTATTGTCAACCTTAGAAATGAAAATGCTAAACTAATTGCTAAGGTTGATCCTCATGTTTGCATTGATCCTAGAAATGATAATGTTGATTTACTTGCTAGGATTGATGAGTTGAATGTTTCTATCACTAGCCTTAGAAATGAGAATGAAAAACTAATTGCTAAGGCTAAGGATTTTGATGTTTGCAATGCTACTATTTCCGACCTTAGAACTAAAAATGATATGTTGCATGCTAAGGTTGTTGAACTAAAATCTTGCAAACCCTCTACATCTAATGTTGAGCATATTTCCATTTGTACTAGATGTAGAGATATTAATGTTGATGCTATCCATGATCACCTAGCCTTAATTAAAAAACAAAATGATCACATAGCACAACTTAATGCTAAAATTAGAGAGCATGACTTAGAAAATGAAAAATTTAAATTGGCTAGAAGCATGCTCTATAATGGGAGACGCCCTGGCATTAAGGATGGCATTGGCTTCCAAAAGGGAGACAATGTCAAAATTAATGCCCCTCCAAAGAACTTATCTAACTTTGTTAAGGGCAAGGCTCCCATGCCTCAGGATAACGAGGGTTACATTTTATACCCTGCCGGTTATCCTGAGAGCAAGATTAGGAAAATTCATTCTAGGAAGTCTCACTCTGGCCCTAATCATGCTTTTATGTATAAGGGTGAGACATCTAGATCTAGGCAACCAACCCATGCCAAGTTGCCTAGAAAGAAAACTCCTAATGCATCAAATGATCATAGCATTTCATTTAAAACTTTTGATGCATCTTATGTTTTAACTAACAAATCCGGCAAGGTAGTTGCCAAGATTGTTGGGGGCAAACACAAGGGCTCCAAGACTTGTGTTTGGGTACCCAAAGTTCTCGTTTCTAATGCCAAAGGACCCAAAACCGTTTGGGTACCTAAAACAAAGAACTAAATTTGTTTTGTAGGTTTATGCATCCGGGGGCTCAAGTTGGATACTCGACAGCGGGTGCACAAACCATATGACAGGGGAGAAAAAGATGTTCTCCTCATATGAGAAAAATCAAGATCCCCAACGAGCCATCACATTCGGGGATGGAAATCAAGGTTTGGTCAAAGGTTTGGGTAAAATTGCTATATCTCCTGACCATACTATTTCCAATGTTTTTCTTGTAGACTCTCTAGATTACAATTTGCTTTCCGTATCCCAATTATGTCAAATGGGCTACAACTGTCTTTTCACTGATATAGGTGTTACTGTCTTTAGAAGAAGTGATGATTCAATAGCATTTAAGGGAGTGTTAGAGGGTCAGCTATACCTGGTTGATTTTGATAGAGCTGAACTCAACACTTGCTTGATTGCTAAGACTAACTTGGGTTGGCTCTGGCACCGCCGACTAGCCCATGTTGGAATGAAGAATCTTCACAAGCTTCTAAAGGGAGAGCACGTTTTAGGACTAACCAATGTTCATTTTGAGAAAGACAGGATTTGTAGCGCATGTCAAGCTGGGAAGCAAGTTGGTGTCCATCATCCACACAAAAACATCATGACTACCGACAGGCCACTGGAGCTCCTACACATGGATTTGTTTGGCCCGATCGCTTACATAAGCATCGGCGGTAGTAAGTATTGTCTTGTAATTGTGGATGATTATTCTCGCTTCACTTGGGTATTCTTTTTGCAGGAAAAATCACAAACCCAAGAGACCTTAAAAGGATTCTTGAGACGAGCTCAAAATGAGTTCGGCTTAAGGATCAAGAAAATTAGAAGCGACAACGGAACGGAGTTCAAGAACTCTCAAATCGAAGGCTTCCTTGAGGAGGAGGGCATCAAGCATGAGTTCTCTTCTCCCTACACTCCACAACAAAATGGTGTAGTGGAGAGGAAGAATCGAACTCTATTGGACATGGCAAGGACCATGCTTGATGAGTACAAGACACCGGATCGGTTTTGGGCCGAGGCGGTCAACACCGCCTGCTACGCCATCAACCGGTTATATCTTCACCGAATCCTCAAGAAGACATCTTATGAACTCCTAACCGGTAAAAAGCCCAATATTTCATATTTTAGAGTTTTTGGTAGCAAATGTTTTATTCTTGTCAAAAGAGGTAGAAAATCTAAATTTGCTCCTAAAACTGTAGAAGGCTTTTTACTAGGATATGACTCAAACACAAGGGCATATAGAGTCTTTAACAAGTCCTCAGGACTTATTGAAGTTTCTTGTGACGTTGTGTTTGATGAGACTAACGGCTCTCAAGTAGAGCAAGTTGATCTTGATGAAACAGGTGAAGAACAGGCTCCATGCATAGCGCTAAGGAACATGTCCATTGGGGATGTGTGTCCTAAGGAATCCGAAGAGCCTTCAAATGCACAAGATCAACCATCCTCCTCCACGCAAGTATCTCCACCAACTCAAGTTGAGGATGAGGCTCAAGATGTTGAACAAGATGATGAGCCACCTCAAAATGACGACAACGATCAAGGGGGAGATGCAAATAATGAAGACAAGGAGGATGAACAACCAAGACCGCCACACCCAAGAGTCCACCAAGCAATACAACGAGATCACCCCGTCGACACCATCCTCGGCGACATTCATAAGGGGGTAACTACTCGATCTCGTGTTGCACATTTTTGTGAACATTACTCTTTTGTTTCCTCTATTGAGCCACACAGGGTAGAGGAAGCACTTCAAGATTCGGATTGGGTGATGGCGATGCAAGAGGAGCTCAACAATTTCACAAGGAATGAGGTATGGCACTTAGTTCCACGTCCTAACCAAAATGTTGTAGGAACCAAGTGGGTCTTCCGCAACAAGCAAGACGAGCATGGTGTGGTGACTAGGAACAAAGCTCGACTCGTGGCCAAGGGATATTCACAAGTCGAAGGTTTGGATTTTGGTGAAACCTATGCACCCGTAGCTAGGCTTGAGTCAATTCGCATATTATTAGCCTATGCTACTTACCATGGCTTCAAGCTTTATCAAATGGACGTGAAGAGTGCCTTCCTCAATGGACCAATCAAGGAGGAGGTCTATGTTGAGCAACCTCCCGGCTTTGAAGACAGTGAGTATCCTAACCATGTTTATAGGCTCTCTAAGGCGCTTTATGGGCTCAAGCAAGCCCCAAGAGCATGGTATGAATGCCTTAGAGATTTCCTTATTGCAAATGGCTTCAAAGTCGGCAAGGCCGATCCTACTTTATTCACTAAGACTCTTGACAATGATTTGTTTGTATGCCAAATTTATGTTGATGATATTATATTTGGGTCTACTAACAAATCTACATGTGAAGAATTTAGTAGGATCATGACACAAAAATTCGAGATGTCAATGATGGGGGAGTTGAAGTATTTTCTAGGATTTCAAGTCAAGCAACTCCAAGAGGGCACCTTCATTTGTCAAACGAAGTATACTCAAGATATTCTAAGCAAGTTTGGAATGAAGGATGCCAAGCCCATCAAGACACCCATGGGAACAAATGGGCATCTCGACCTCGACACGGGAGGTAAGTCCGTGGATCAAAAGGTATACCGGTCGATGATTGGTTCATTGCTTTATTTATGTGCATCTCGACCGGACATTATGCTCTCCGTTTGCATGTGTGCAAGATTCCAAGCCGACCCTAAGGAATCACACCTTACGGCCGTAAAACGAATCTTGAGATATTTAGCTTATACTCCTAAGTTTGGGCTTTGGTACCCTCGGGGATCCACTTTTGATTTGATTGGGTATTCGGATGCCGATTGGGCAGGGTGTAGGATTAATAGGAAGAGCACATCGGGGACTTGCCAGTTCTTGGGAAGATCCTTGGTGTCTTGGGCTTCAAAGAAGCAAAATTCGGTCGCTCTTTCTACCGCCGAAGCCGAGTACATTGCCGCAGGTCACTGTTGCGCGCAATTGCTTTGGATGAGGCAAACCCTGCGGGACTACGGTTACAAATTAACCAAAGTCCCTTTGCTATGTGACAATGAGAGTGCAATCAAAATGGCCGACAATCCCGTCGAGCACAACCGCACTAAGCACATAGCCATTCGGTATCATTTTCTTCGGGATCACCAACAAAAGGGGGATATCGAGATTTCTTACATTAACACTAAAGATCAATTAGCCGATATCTTTACCAAGCCTCTTGATGAACAATCTTTTACCCGACTTAGGCATGAGCTTAATATTCTTGATTCCAGGAATTTCTTTTGCTAGTCTTGCACACATAGCTCATAAGTATACCTTTGATCATGTCTCTTCTATATATGCTATGACTAATGTGTTTTCAAGTGCATTTCAAACCAAGTCATAGGTATATTGAAAGGGAATTGGAGTCTTCGGCGAAGACAAAGGCTTCCACTCCACTCTACTACTCATCCTTCGCTGTCGCTCCGCATCAACTCTCCAACCTTGGTATAATCTTCACTCATTTATTTTATGACCAAAGAAGGAGAAAGTACTTCAATGGGCTCTAATGATTCCGTTTTTTGGCGATTCATGCCAAAGGGGGAGAAAATATGAGCCCAAAGCAAAAGGACCGCACCACCACCCTAATTTTAAATTTGATGATTTTCAATGGTAAATTTCAAAATTGGTATCTCTTTGTGTTCTCAAGGGGGAGCAAGTAGTATTTTCAAAATTGATGGAAAACCCTCTTGAACACTAAGAGGAGACCTTATTTGAGGGGGAGTTTTGTTTAGTCAAAGGAAGAAAACTTCAAAACTTGAAAATGCTTTGCAAATCTTATTCATTTACCTTTGACTATCTTGCAAAAGGACTTTGAAAAGAATTTGCAAAAACAAAACTTGTGGTGTAAGTGTGGTCCAATATGTTAAAAAAAAACAAAGAAAACAATCCATGCGCATCATATAAATATTTATTGGCTCAATTCCAAGCAACCTTTGCACTTACATTATGCAAACTAGTTCAATTATACACTTCTACATTTGCTTTGGTTTGTGTTGGCATCAATCACCAAAAAGGGGGAGATTGAAAGGGAATTAGGCTTACACCTAGTTCCTAAATAATTTTGGTGGTTGAATTGCCCAACACAAATATTGGACTAACTAGTTTGCTCTAGTGAATAAGTTATACAGGTGCAAAAGGTTCACATTCAGTCAATAAAAAGACCAAGTGTTGGATTCAACAAAGGAGCAAGGGGGCAACCGAGGGCACCTCTGGCTGGAGGCACCGGACTGTCCGGTGTGCACCGGACAGTGTCCGGTGCGCCCAGAGGACTCCAACTCAAACACTTCGCCCTCGGGATTTCTCGGAAGCCGGCGCGCTATAATTCACCGGACTGTCCGGTGTGCACCGGACATGTCCGGTGCTCCAAGGAAGCGCGGTCTCCGGAACTCGCCAGCCTCGGGTTCGCGCGGCAGCCGCTCCGCTAAAATTCACCGGACTGTCCGGTGTGCCAGCGGAGCAACGGCTCTCTGCGGCGCCAACGGCTCCCTGCGGTGCATTTAATGCGCGCGCAGCGCGCGCAGACGTCAGGCACGCCCATACCGGTGCACCGGACATCAAACAGTACATGTCCGGTGTGCACCGGACACCCAGGAGGGCCCAGAAGTCAGAAGCTCCAACGGTCAGAATCCAACGGCAATGGTGACGTGGCAGGGGCACCGGACTGTCCGGTGTGCACCGGACTGTCCGGTGTGCCATCGAACAGACAGCTTCCAGCAACGGTCACTTTTGGTGGTTGGGGCTATAAATACCCCAACCACCCCACATTCATTGCCATCCAAGTTTTCCACTTCTCAACTACTACAAGAGCTCTAGCATTCAATTCTAGACACACCAAATAGATCAAGTCCTCTCCAAATTCCACACAACACCATAGTGACTAGAGAGAGTGATTTGCTTGTGTTCTTTCGAGCTCTTGCGCTTGGATCGCATTCTTTTCTTTCTCACTTGTTCTTGTGATCAATCTCAATTGTAACCAAGGCAAGAGGCACCAATTGTGTGGTGGCCCTTGCGGGGAAGCTTTGTTCCCGTTTGATTGAGAAGAAGAGAAAGCTCACTCGATCCGTGGGATCGTTTGAGAGAGGGAAGGGTTGAAAGAGACCCGGCCTTTGTGGCCTCCTCAACGGGGAGTAGGTTTACAAGAACCGAACCTCGGTAAAACAAATCCGCGTGTCACTCTCCTCATTTGCTTGCGATTTGTTTTGCACCCTCTCTCGCGGACTCTATTTTATTTCTAACGCTAACCCGGCTTGTAGTTGTGTTTATATTTGTAAATTTCAGTTTCGCCCTATTCACCCCCCCTCTAGGCGACTTTCATTAAGCCAAAGTGGATAAGATATGAGGAATCGTGAATTGGCTTGACCATATTACTACCAGTCCATATATGCTTCTATGAGAATCAAACTAGAGCTTGATTGGTTTTAACAATTATATCTAAAAGACATTCAAGCAAGGTTCACAATATTGAAGAAATGATTCTCTCAATGGATGCTCAATATGATGTGACTCAAGAATGGCTTGATAGGGTGAAGATAGCAAGGAAAGAGCTTCGAGGAACTAAGAGAAGGTGAAGGCCAAGCGACGGCTTGTGGACCGAGGTACCATGGCTAAGGTGAAGAAGAGAGTACTTGCACTAAGTCGATGAACTAATCAGCTATGAAGAGTTATAACATGTTGATGCATCAGTACGGTGACTTGAAGCCATGATTTGAACTCACACAAGGTGATATGGTATAAGTCACAGGGTTTGATTTGTGTTTGCTTCAAAAGGTGATACAAAGATGTTTGTGATCCTTATGAAGCAACGCCATGGAGAAATCACACATGAGACACCAATGACTCAAGGAGTTTACTTAATTATATTTTATTTAACTTGAGTATAGGAATCGTCGTACTATAAAGGGGGATCCAAAAAGAAGGTTGGTGTTTTGCCAAAGCTCAAGCCTCTATATTCAAAAGCTATTTTTTGAAAAGCAAAAATCTCTTTAAAATTCTTTGGTTGACCTTGGTTACGTTTGAGAAACCTAGAGTGTTCTTGTTGAAAAACAGCTGAACTTCTTCAACTGCAGCTGAGCTTTTCAGCTGAGCTGAACTTCAGCTGAGCTGAGCTTCTTCAGCTGCAGCTGAGCTTTTCAGCTGAGCTGAACTTCAGCTGAGTTGAGCTTTCTCAACTTCAGCTGAACTCAACTTCAGCTGTGAACCTCTTTGACCATACACCAGCTGAACTTGCCTCTAGGCAGTTGAGCTGGGGTTTTCTCTCCTAAACTCACTGGTCAAGACCGGTTGAACTGGTCCTGAGGGGCAGTTCAGCTGGTCTCTGACCCCTCTGACCTCTGATCTGCAGTCTGCCAGTCAGACTGGCAAACAGGTCGCCAGGAGCTGTCAGGGGCGGTTCAATCGCCCCCCTGGGCGGTTCAACCGGTCTTGGTCAACTTTGACCAGTCTGCGGTCAGTCTGCGCGTCAGTCTGCCAGTCAGACTGGCAGACAGGCTGCCAGGCCTGCCAGGGGCGGTTCAACCGCCCTAGGGGGCGGTTCAACCGGTCTCAGGCAGAAAAATCTGCCCAAACGGCTAGTTTTGAGCTCCACCTATATATACTCACTCCTACCTCTCACCCCACAGCAGTGAGCACGATTTGAACTCCATTTCTAACCCAAGAAACACCTCTCTCTCTCTCTCACACATCTCTTGCCTCTCCCATTTCAAATCTTTGGAGAGAAATCTTTGAGTGAGCTTGAGAGCTGCGGTTTTGTGCTTCATCTCTAAATCTCTCTTGCTCTTCTTCTTCATTCGAGCTTTGGTACTACATCGAGTTCTTTGTGGATTCATTACTCTTGGAGCTTCTAGCTCCTAGACGACTAGGTGTCTCTTGTGAGTCTCCAAATCTTGTGGAAGACCACAAGAAAGTTTGTATTACCCGCTCGTTTGAGCAAAGATTAGTGTGTGAGCTTGACCTTTGTGGTCGGCAAAGGGAGGATTAGGGTTGAAAGAGACCCGGCTCTTTGTGGGCGCCTCAACGAGGAAGTAGGGCACCTTGGTGGTGTGACCGAACCTCGGGATAAATCTTGTGTCTCTTGTGATCTTGTTTATTGTGCTTATTTGTGTTCTTCGTTCTCTCACCATTCCGTGAAAGATTTGTTTATATCTTTTTGGTGTGTGGATTTTGAGAAGTGCCCTTCTCAGATCTACTACTTTGAACCCTGTGGATCATTTAGAACATCTCATTTCTAAAGTTAACTGGGTGAATTTCGAGGTCAATTCAGTTTTACTCAGTTTGCTTCTAGTTTTTTGTTGAAAAAGTTTTAACTTGCCTATTCACCCCCTCTAGGCAACTTTCAAACACCAATATCTTAGATGATCAAGACGTCATTTCACGTCGTTTTTTCACTCATATTTATGTCTCTGGGTGTTTTCTTTTTCGAGAACATATCTAGTGTACATGAGTTTTTGATGTACATCTAACAAAGTTTACAAAAAAAATCTGAAAAAATCATACATCTTCTTTCCACCCTAATCTAATTATATACAAAATTCCAAATTCAATTTCATTATACTTTAGCTGCAATAAAAAAGATAAAACTTCTAACAAATTTAAATTAGAAAAACGACTAGAATGTTCTTTTTTTATTAAAGTTTAAGTATGATAAATTTGACCTTGTAATTTTGTATATAACTAGAGTAGAGTGGGAAAATATGTACGAATTTTAATTTTTTTGTAAATTTTATAAGTTTATGTGTAAAGTATGTCTATTAAAGTCTCATGTGCATTATATATGTTCCTTTTCTCTATACGCGAGGACACTATACTCTAAATACATATTCTAAACATAGTATCAGGCTAGTTTAAGAGCCACAAAACTCCTTCTCTAACTCCCAAACTTGTCCCTTAGGCCCTGTTTAACACAGCTTATTTTCAGCTTCTTCACAAATTTAAGCAGAAGTTCTGTCAAACAGACAACTTCTCCAGTTGCTTCTGAGAATGAACTAAAAGCAGTCAACAAGCAGAAGCTGCTTTTCACCCGCTTATCAAATAAGCTACTTTTTTTAAATAAGCAGCAGCTGTGCCAAACAGGCTGAAAAGAAAAAAAACATCGCATTTTAGGCTGAAAAGAAAAAAAAAACATTATGCATCGTCGTCTTCCGTCTTCGTTGGAACAATGCCGGCGTCATACTCCACTGTTTTGCGTGAGAACAAAGAGGCAGGTCTAGATTATGTGCATGTTTGATGCAGGAACAGAGGGCACATGGACTTTTATTGTTCCAAGACCGAAAAAAACGAAGATATGTTCTTCGTATCATCCATAGGAAATTAATGCGTATAAGATGATGGCTGTTAGCAATTCCATCACGAATGACGAAATCAAGACTGCACCACTGCATGAACATCGGTGAATTGCAAACCTCAATCCAAAAAGGGGAAGGTCTACTTTGTTGGCATTAAACCAACAAGAATAGGATATGAAGGAATTCATCATAAAGGTTAGTTTGACAACTCCATTTTTATAAGCGGTTTCTATTTTCTCGAGAAAATGAATTTTGACAAAATAAAAATTCCTTAAAAAAATAAGATTACTAAACTAACCCTAAATATTTATTCCCTGTTGATCAAAGGCATGGACATGTCGATGTTACCTTCGATCGACGCTACTGCAGTCTAATCCATTCATCGTAATTTTCACTACATTGACACCAAGGGAGAGATTTGTGACTAAGGGACACAAAGGCCTCGCGGCCTCCAAGTCGTGGCCCTATGCAAGAAAATTTACCACGACCCATTTGTAGAGGCAGATCAAAAGGAGGGCTGGCAGAGTTACAACACGACCGTGTTTAAAATTATAGAAGCAGATCTTCATATTAGCTCAAATGTCCTCTTTCGCAACGTACCATGCACCAGCCTAGTTTGCATCCGATACATGTACACCACAGCACCGGCCTCGTCTCTGCCTTTGTGCTAATCCTAGCTACCCGATGAATAGAATCGCGTGTAGGGGCGAAGCCAGCCTCTAGGTTTACTAGTGTCAACATCGTTTCACACTGATGTTATTATTAATCGATAACATAAACAATGTTTACATAAAACTTTACACTGTTTTTTAAATCCATCGATGTTAGTTGACACCAATGGTAAGTTGTAGCTCCTTCCCTACTCGCCTAGATGACTTAATGTCAATCAGGAGCTTGGTGGTCACCTGGTGAAGATTGTGGGTGACTCAACCTATGGTGTAAACTCTCCTATACCTCAGAAAAATATTGTTGTGTTTCTAAACTTTTATTTACTTTGAGCATTTACTTTTTGCAATTACATTTTGTACTTACATTACTGGAATTTTCATGCGAGAATAAGGTTGAAACTTAGAGTGCAAAACTTTTATGTGAAGGATAGTGTCAGTGTTTCGTAACTCGCCCTGACAAGTAAATTTATTATATGTGTTCCGGGCTCCGGAGGGTGTGCGGAGGGCACAAGATTTATACTGGTTTGGGCAAAATGTCTCCACTTCTAGTCATCGGTGGCTTGTGCTACCGACACTATTGATGATCAAACTCGTAGTAGGGGTTACAAGCAATCGAGAGAGGGGGAGAGGCTCCCAGATCTCTTATCCGGGTGGAAGTGGAGCTTAGAAGCTGCAAGGTGGAGTTACAGCTAAGTCTTGGCTTGGCGAGGCTCCGACCTCCTCCTCCTGTTCGTCCTTGTGGGTTCGTCTGTGTCTGAAGGCGTTCGGTTGTCAAGAGCTCTTCCCTTCAACCCCTTTGGTCTTCCATCCTTCTCTTTCTCGGTCCCCTTTCCCTAAGGCGAGCCTCTCCCTTTTATAGACCAAGATAGGATCGGCCAGCAGTGGCTTCCTCGAGAAGGAGCCATAAGGCAAGGGTAAAACCAGCGTTTTACCCCATGTGAGTTCATGCGTGCTCGTGGGGCCCAGGACTGCCTAGCTATCACATATTTATCGTGGTGGATGACGCGTGGGCGTCGATGGTCCCAAGAGCCATCATTCGGGCTATGCCGACCCTGGCTTCTATAGCCTGGGGCTCGACGTGGCCTATCGTGTAGTGCCTTCCGGGAGGTCTGGACACTCAGGCCTAGTCTGATAGGCCATAAGTGTGTCGCAGGGCGAGGGGCGAGCAGGTCATTAATGCGCCACAGTCCGGGGGCTCGTAGGTCATGAACACTATGCGTTCGGAGGGGTTGTTAGGTCATGAGTGGGAAACGGACCGACGTCCACACTGTGGCTCGGTGCCAAGCATAGTTAATGCGATCAATCATTTATGGCGGGTCAATTCGCGCCCCGGCGCGGGATCCACTCGATTGGCTCCATTGCGACACATCCGGCCTCCCTTGTCAGGCCTTGCGACATCTGACCCCGGGCTCGTGCCACGAGGTTCAACCAGGGGCGAGTTCATCCAGGGTTGGCGCACCTGCCTCTTCCGACTGACTAACGGCTCCAACGACCAAGGGCGCGCTCACGAACCAACGGGTTCTAGGGACCGGAGATCATTTCCTCGACAGATAGATAACATTATTAGGTACAATGAGTGAGCTTTAATTGCTGCAAGAAATTTTAGGTTAGCCCAATTCGCAACAACTTAGGTATTTTGACCCTTTCCTATATTTTTAGGAGATATCAAATACATAATCTCAATTATTATCCATAGGTTGTCTTTATTGTTCTCTATAATGGGTTACATGTTTTTTCGCATACATTTACAATGAGATAATAATATTTATTCTTTTTTCCTACAAAATGTTTAGAGAAATCATTCAATAAATTAATCTTGGTGATGTATGAGGATGTTGTTGATCAAAGCAAGTGTTATGAACCCCTTTAGGCCTTATTCGGTTATTCCTATGTCTTATGAATTGGAAGAGATTGGAAAAACTTAGAAGTTTGACTTGCTATGGATTGAAACCCACCCAATCCCCTACAATTCATATGCATTTTGATGGAACTGAACAAGCCCCTTACTAGTGATCAACTACTATCTTAAAAGACACTCATTTCAAATTATCCTCACACAACTATGTAGACACTAGCAAGGTACTTGTATGTTGCTACATTTTCAATTTATGTTTGAGTATAGACTATAAAACACAAAAACATATGTATTATGTTGGCTAGCTAGGTGTGAATGTGAGTTTAGTTTCAATGACTATGATTCAAATCCCCATGTATGCGTAATTTTTATCTTTCTACCATCTAAATGTGGGGGAGTAGGGAGAGGGGGAGCAGTGGAGCCCGCAACCATGGTTTGAGGGGTGTGAATGTGTGTTTAATTTCAACAAACTATGGTTTGAATCCTAATATATGCATAATTTTAACTTTTTTATCATCTACATGTGGGGGAGCAGGGAGACAACAATTATGGTTTAAATCCTTATTTATATATAATTTTAACCATTTTAGAGGTGAACGAAAGAAAAGGGTGGCGCATGCCCACAGGCCACAGTAGAAACAATATAAACGTTTATATTAGTAGAGACACACCATGGATCAAAAGTTTTTTTTACGTTTGTTTGTATGTCCTGTTTGTTTCAGCTTATAAATTATATAATCTGGATTATAATCTAAATTATATAATCTAGATTATAATCTATATGTAGTTGTTTGGTAGTTTAGATTATACAAATATAGATTATTCACAAAGACAACAATAACCTTATTGTTTATTTGTGGTGAAAAAAGAAGGATGGCATATATTGTAATTTCTATTTACATAACCATGGGTAGTGAGTCTTTTGTCAAAATAATCTCAAATAAGCTAGTCTTGAGGAGATTATGAGATTATCATAATATGAGGTTTAGATTATATAATCTGAACACATAATCTAGGTGTTTGTTTAACTATTAGATTACTAGGTATATGCCCGTGCGTTGCCACGAGAAACACATGAAATCGTTATATGTTTGGTACCACAAAACAAATAAAGTGAAAAACATGAAATATTTATACACACGATATTGTAAATCAAACAACATATCATAGCATGAGACTTCTCGACCTAAATTAGGTATATTTAAAATTTGCATGATGTCAACACGGTGTTTCAATCCAGACAATTTAATTTCCTTTCTAAACGCTACCAGATTTATATTTACAAATTTACAGGGATGCACCCACGTACATGTACATATGGCAGCAAATAAACCCTACACTACAATTACCCATTCTGCATTCTTGCAGTGTAGATGACTGACAGGTCACAGCCACATGGTTAGGCTAGTCCTGTACTGCTAATGTACATGAACCAGAAACTGATGATAGGGGCATATCTAGACTCATGTTCTAACAGTTTGGACTTCAGGGAGGACTTGTCAATAGAAGTCATTTCTTTTTTGTGCCAGCATACATGGCTCTTTCCCACTGCGCGACATCTTCAACTCGTGAGAGCGGTGGCGGTAGATGGCGATGAATCCCTGGACAGCAAACAATGGTGCTCGCAGCTGCAATGTTCGCCTCACTTTGGAGAGTCTAAACCACTGTCTCGTACATCTTCGTACCCTAATCAACCACTACAGCACCGCTCAAGCGAACCTATTCTTCTACACAGATCTACCTCGTTTACATCCTATCCTCCATTAGGGGAAAGTCTTGGACTGCCTTATCCTGCTCAAGGTCTTACACGGCACTCAAGCATTCCATCACCAGGTGCTGGCCACCTCATGGGTTCTCCAAGTTCATCGCTTTCTGGTTCTCCATATCATATGCCTGGTCTATCTCATGGACTACCTTATGGACGAAACATGTCTTACACCACTGGAGATCTTTCAACGAACAATGTCCTACAAAATGAGTGGTCAAACCAAGCTGGCCCACTTGTTTTTGATCATCTTAACCGACGGCCCAGTTTTTTGCAGCCACACTTAAGTTCAATGTCTTCATTGCTTTTTTCTCAACAGCACCAGAGATTAGCACCAGGCCAGCCGCCTCTTCAGAATTACATAAACATGCAGCCTCACCTATTCCATCACCATCAACCTCCTGATGTTCCTTCACTAAGAGACAAACGATCAAGGTGAGGAAGAGGAGGAAAGCACAACATACGCTTTTCTCAACAGCCTTCTGATGCTAGTAGCCAGCATAGTGAGAGTTCAGGGATAAAGTTTAGATCCAAGTACATGTCATCGGAAGAGATCGAAAGTATCTTAAAAATGCAGCACTCTGCAAATCAAAGAAATGATCCTTACTTCGATGACTACTACCACCAAGCTTGCAAAGCCAAAAGATCTATAACTTTTCAGAAGTCCAATTTCTGCCCTATGTCAATAAAGGACTTCCCCTCAAAATCCAGGTCTGGTGTTGATCAGCATTCATATCTATAGGTTGACACTAATGGAGGAGTTTCATTCTCTACCATACGTAGACCTCGCCCTCTTCTTGAAGCTGATTTGCCTGGATCTGGTGATGGTTTTTACGACCATAAGTCATCCAAGAGGTCACTGGAGAAAGAACCAATGCTTGCAGCCAGAATAACCGTTAAAGTCATATCATTGAATCATCTCTGAGCGTTGGTTCAGATTCCAGATTCTGCATTCTAGAACAAGATGACGATTGAACTTACAGCCAGCATAGTGGGGCCAACATGAGAAGTCAAGTTTTGCTTCAGAGGTCCTCCTATCCTGAACTCATCACTTGGAGTGATCTGCCAGAAGCCAATTGGAGGATCGAATGACATCCAACCATGGACATTGTTGTACTGGTCTTCGCAAGAGTACTGGTACTTGTCGTCAACCTTGACAAACATTATAAGCAACGTTCAGATCAGAATGCACTCAGACACTTACAATGGATAACAGACATGTATTATATTTATCTCTGTCAGGGAAGCTTACCTCCCCTCTAAGTTCAGGGTTGATTGGGTCCACAAGGAGCATAGCCTCAGGGTACGCTAATGGCTGTCCTCGAGGAGGCAACCGGTCATCGGGCATTGGCATAATTCTCTGCCTGTCGCCAGCCAATGCCATGTAATGAAACCTACGATTACAGCAGCATTTAGAGAGTTTTAGACATTCAATGAACAAGAAGAAAAACAGTAACTATGGCTTACATGTCTGGGAATTATATACAAATCAATCTCAAAATTGATGGTAGGCACATATCTAGTTAAGCGAATAAGATTACATAATTTATTGAATGCAGTGGTAGGCACTAATCAATTCGGCTCTAAGGTGGCCGGCTCTGATCGAACCAACCCACTGTCCAAATCGATCATGATGATTGAAACCGCTAATAGTCGATACCAATTAAAAGTTAGGAGTCAGAGAGTACATACATGGAACGGTCCTCACCATTTTTAGTTACATATATGTGTTACTTGTAGGACCATGTATCTGCTCGGATGAATACGGGACAGAAAAATAGCTACAA
Organism: Zea luxurians; assembly: GCA_029449295.1. NCBI lineage: Eukaryota > Viridiplantae > Streptophyta > Magnoliopsida > Poales > Poaceae > Zea > Zea luxurians. The sequence goes on along the minus strand of JAOPSE010000064.1, from coordinate 5,125,715 downwards.
CATGTCGTGGCACAGTTTGTCCTAGGACAAAAAAATAGCTATAGTTCACACGCCTTGGTACAACAGGTGTGTTAAACTGTAATACCTAAATATGTAAACCATGAAAATAGTGTTGATCTCAATGTTTGGTGACCATTATTTATCATTACATGTGACCACACATGTAAAAAAAGAATAGATCCTTAATAAGACACAAATAAACCATTGCATCATATTGGTTTTTGTTTGTGCATTAAAAGCAATAATAATATGAATTTAATAAAAATGATGATGAGAGGAGGATTTGAGAAAAAAAAAGAGAAAGGAAAGAGATAAAATAAAGTATAAAGCAAAATTTATAAATACACAAACTTAACCATAATGGTATGATTAAAATCTATTTCTGATTGGAGTACAAATTCAAAGTCATACTTGAACTTCAAATTGGGTACTAGTTTCACCCTCATATTTTGAAGTTCAAATTGGGAATTGAAAAATAAAAAGAAAAGAAAACAGAAAACAGAAAATATAAAAAGAAAAGGATAAAGAGGCTTCGTGGGCCGTTCCTGCCTGATTTCGGCCCAGCTCAACACTCCCCTTTGCGCAGCCCAGAGCACGCTGGTGTCGGCGCCGCCAGGTGGGCCCTGCCCGTCAGCATCAGCGGGGCTCGCGCGGGTACCGGCTGTTACGCTGCTTTGTGGGACCCCGTGTCAGCTCTATCCCCGTCAACGCACGTCCGAGAATGGCGGGCGCGCGGACTTCGCGCAGTCCGTTGTGGCATCCCGGCCGAGTCCACGTCCTTATAGGTAGCTGGACCGGGCTTGCCTCTTCCTCTTGTCTTCCTACTCTCGCGACCGCCACCGTATTAGAGATAGATTTGGGAGCGAAACAGAGAGTGAGGGAGATTGCCCCTCGCGGCCGCCGGCGGTGGAATCCTTACCTCGCCCACGCCGTGTCCCTGGTTTGCTTCCTGAGTGCATTGCCAAGGCATTGGGAAGACGCTCGTGCCCCCAGGAAAGAGAAGGAGGCTGTGGTGCGTGGGAAATTGCTCGTCGGAGACCGGGACCGCCACGATGAACTCCCTGCGCCGTGAACAGCACCCCTACGCACACACAAACCGAGTGAGTACCCTATCCTTTGGTCCGCTAGGATCTCCACATCGCGTAGAAGGCATCATAGCAAAGAATCGCATAAGTCATCGCCGATTCGCGTAGCTCCGGCGAACTGCGTGGCCGCGCTAGGGAGGGCGGCGCCGCCGTCGCGTTGGTGGAAGGAAGAACGCCTTCTGCCCGTCCGATCTGGATGAATGGGTAGGATTAGATCCTGATACCGGTTTAGCCAGATCCAATTGGGTCCGTAGATTTCAAATCGGGCGGTTGCGGTTGATTTGGGTTTCATAAAATCGGTGCCATCGGATCTCGATCTCATGGCTCATAGCGCTTACCGTTTCGGATGACAGGGAATCTAATCCTGGCGGCCGATTTCCGATCGGACGATCGTAATACCACCGTACCCCTTCGGCCGGGTAAATTTACTAAAGAGACCCCGCACTTCATAAGAATCAACCCGCCGTCCTATTTTCACTGTTTTCTGTGTCTGGGACGACTTGCACCGAGCCCCCTGTTGTTATCAGATATTGAGGCCCAGTCCAGAACGTAATAAAATTAGGGAAAATGATTATTAAATAGATTTTTAATACAAAATAATTGCTAGAACTTTGATAATTCATAGAAAATACATATGAACTCCAAATTAATCCATTCCACTTTCTAAATTTTTGTAATTTTATTCTTTATCACCTAGAGCCTCTGTTATGTCATGAAAACAGTAAGAAATTTATTTATCACTTAATCTTATTTAAAGCACATAAAACCTTTGAAAATGCATAACTTGAAATCTATAACTCAGAAAATTATGATTCCAGTTCCTAGGTTTTTATTTTAATATGTAGAATATCTCTGTGTATTCTGTTTACATGCTTGGTGTAATGTTAATTTTCCCTATATCCTGTGCTTGTTTGTATTGTGGCGAGTATCAGAGCCCGTTGCTGAGGATCCTGGTGAGCAGCAGGTTGAAGTAGCTGAGCAGGAGCTCATTGAAGGCAAGTTGTGCCCTTGACCACTTTTTACCCAATAATGTTCTTTAATATCACTTATCCATGCATAGGTTAATTTTGATGGGACCCAATAGGTCACCCTAGATTGTTTATCTCATTACCTTGTTTACCCCTGAATCACTTGGGTAGTTTGCTATTGCTTTACCTGGTTTTGGGATAATCATTTATTACCTCTATGTTCCAATTCTGTTGTTATTCTATTTATGTTCATGTCAAGTTCATTAATGTTAATTGGAACATAGAGCTTAACTTGAGAACCACGTGCCACCACAAGGGTTTAATGGGACGCCCTTGGCTGACTAATTAGGAAAGCTAGTGGAAGACTACCTTACCCGAAAGGGGCAAGGGCAGTAGGGGAGTGGTCAGTGTAGGGAGGTCCCTGGTTGATTTTGCTGCGATGGCAGTCAGCCAGGAACCCTGCATTGGAACTTCCTATAAACTGTAGCGGGTTTTCGGAAGCTAGTGGAACTTTGTAAAGGCCTCGTAGTGTTGCCCTGCCGCGCTTCCTAGGTAGAGGTGTATGGGAAGTCGCGATCCCTTGGCAGATGGGTAACATGACTTGTGGGTAAAGGGTACAACCTCTGCAGAGTGTAAAACTGGTATACTAGCCGAGCTCACGGTCATGAGCAGCTCAGGACTCTCTGATGTTTAAATTATGGAACTTAAATTCAATTTTGTCATTTGCATTGCATGGGTTTATTATTAATTTTGTTCTATTACTTTACTTATGGTTTGGTATTTACTTACACTTAGTAACTGCTAATAAAATTTTGACCAACTACTTAAAAGCAATGCTCAGCTTTTAACCCCTATTATTGATTAGCCTTACACATCACATGAACTCACACCTTTGAGAGTTCATGTCCACTGGTTCCCCACAACTTGTTGAGCTATGATCATGTGTGAGCTCACCCTTGCTGTCTCACACCCCCCCCACAGGAGAAGATCAGGTGGTTCAGGAGGAGCCGCCTAACACTGAGGAGTTCGATCTGATCTAGGTGGCGTTTCTCAGTCGACATTGGCGCCGACGATCCTTAGTTCGTTTTATCTTTATTACTTTATTTTGTAATAAGTCTTCCGCTATGTAATAAATACTCTGATGTTTTATGACATTCATCTCTATACACTCTGTTATTATATATGTTGTCTTCTTGGCGCATGTATGAGATGCACCTGGCTTTGTTCCTTGAAGCCGGGTGTGACAGAAGTGGTATCAGAGGAATGTTGACTGTAGGACGAGACCTAGATAGAGATGGACAAACCCTTTCCTACTTACCTTACTCTGACTCATTCTATACTCATCTCATCTTGATCTCGTCTCACCTTTTTGCTATTCTACTCTGATCATTCTTATCTTTTCTACTCTAAGACAAGATGGATTTCACACCTTGGAATCCTATGACTATGATCTTTCTAAGAGATAGGGAACCTAAGACAAAATTAAAACTATTTTCTCTATTTAAAATGTTGTTTGATTGTGCTGATGCTAAATGCCTGATTTGCTTCTTTGATTGATTGAATTATGGACATCTTAGTATGTACCACCATAAGGTATTGAATTAGCTAGGATAGGTAAAATATTAATCTGCTTAGCTAATAAAATTCCCCAAAGTAACCTGATTAGTAAATACCTGCCTTGTCTACTATTTTCTTACCATATGTATCTAACTCAGATGGTCAATACCAGGCGGGGTGGTGGAATTGACTTGCCTCCTAACCAACACGCTCGAAGGATATATAGACAACCTCAGCCACAGCCTGCGGGGATGAATCCTCCTAATCCTCCACCAGGCGGAGTTGACCCACTGGTTGCTGCTCAGATGGCGGTGATGCAGCAAATGGCAGACACTATGGCTGATATGCGTGCTCAGATGCAGCAAGAACGCCAGGAGATGCGTCAAGAAAGAGAAGATATACGATAGGAGTTGCGCCAGGAGCGAGATGAGATACGCCAGGAAAGGAGGGCACAACAACAGCTGCTGCAACAACAAATGCAACAGCAACCACAGCAGCAACAGCAGCAACAAGTGCCACTGCCTCCACCACCACCACCAGTTCCACCTCGTGATAAGCACCGGGAGTTCATGAGTCATAAGCCACCTACATTTGCTAGCTCACCCGATCCACTGGACGTGGATGATTGGCTGAAGTCCGTTGAGAAGATGCTGAATATTGCACAGTGCACGGACCGGGAGAAAGTTCTTTATGCTTCTGGACGTCTGACAGGTCCTACCGCTGACTGGTGGGATTCTTATACTGCTGCCCATGACGCTGCTGATACTATTACCTGGGCAGAGTTCAGTACACAGTTCAGAAACTACCATATTCCAGCTGGTATGATAAAGATCAAGAAGAAGGAATTTCTGTCGCTGAAGCAAGGAAGTATGTCAGTCAGCGAGTACCGCGACAAGTTTATTCAGTTATCCAGATATGCCCCTGAAGAAGTTGCTGAAGACGAGAGAAAGCAGGAGCATTTCATTGAAGGACTTAATGGACCACTGCAGTATGCTCTAGTGGCACACACATTTCCGTCATTTTAGAGGCTGCTTGATAAGGCCCTGGCTATTGAACACAAGCGTGTTCAGCTGGGAGATTTGAAGAGAAAGGCAATATCTCAAGGACAAGGAAGCAGCAGTGTTCGTCCTCGCTACAGTTCACCACAGGGTACACCGACTCGACCAGGAGGACCACGCCCAGTTCAGCAATCACCACTGAGGACTCCACCTCCTCGACAGGCTACCCCTATTGGCACCCCGACGAAGTTTTCAGGACAGAGTCCAGGCACCACATGTTTCAAGTGTGGGAAGGCTGGTCATTATGCAAATGTCTGCCCACAGAGGATTGCTGCTACTCCAGTTCAGAACAGGCAGCCAACTCCAGGATCTGGCAAGGGATATTCTATTGCCAAAGTTAATCAAGTCAGAGTTGATGCTACCCCGGATGGTGGGGACCTCGTAATTGGTATGTTTTATGTTAATGCAATTCCTGCAACCATATTATTTGATTCTGGTGCTACACATTCATTCATGTCTGCTAGATATGCCAACACAAATGAAATACCACTGCTAAATATGAGAAAACCCATGATAGTAATTACACCTAAAGGGCCTGTTGAGGCGAATCAAATGACACGTAGATTGACATTAACCATTATGGGTAGAGAATTTGGAGCTACTGCTATAATATTGGAGTCAAGCAGTATAGATTTGATCCTTGGTATGTCATGGCTAAGAAAGGCAAAGGCCGTTATAGCATGTGGTAGAGGTACCGTAGAACTCACTACCACTAAAGGAGAAAGGTTTCAAGTTAATATTGCAGTAACCTCCTCACCCATGCGTGCAATGTTCTTTATACCTGAGGAGTTTGTTGGTGACAACATCCGGGTGGTTAGAGATTTTCCGGATGTCTTTCCAGAGGAGTTACCAGGGATGCCACCTGTCGGCGTTTCGAGACCGGGGGGTCCCCGAGCCGACGAGTGAGTGTGCCGCGTGCCCCAGCCCAGATGGGTCGAGCGCGTGGGCGAGCGCGAAGGGGGGAAAGAGCGAGGTGGCTGGAGCCAGGTCGTGAGGGAGTCGGAGATCCCGCGGCCTTCGTGTTCGTCCCGCGCCTAGGTCGGGTGCGCTTGCAGTAGGGGGTTACAAGCGTCCGCGCGGGTGAGGGGAGCGAGCGGCCCCAAGAGAGCGCCTGCCCCTGCCCTCGTTCCCGCGAGGCCAACCTTCTCTAAGAAGGCCCTGGTCCTTCCTTTTATAGACGTAAGGAGAGGATCCAGGTGTACAAATGGGGGTGTAGCAAGGTGCTACGTGTCTAGCGGGGGAGAGCTAGCGCCCTAAGTACATGCCAAGGTGGCAGCCGGAGAGATCTTGGCACCCAGCTGGTGTGGCGTCGTGGCTGTCGGAGAAGCAATGGAGCCTGGCAGAGGGACAGCTGTCGGAGTGGTTGGGCCCTTGCTGATGTCCCCCTGCTTCCGTAAGGGAGCTGAGAACCGCCGTCGTCATGGGTCCAGCGGGGCGCCATCATTGCCTATCTGGCGGAGCTAGCCAGATGGGACGTCGGTCCTGTTTTCTGCGGCCCGAGTCGGCTCGGGGTAGGGTGATGATGGCGCTTCCTGTCGATGTGGCGGACTCGTGCCCTAGGTCGGGCGACGTGGAGGCTCCTTCGAGGCCGGGGTCGAGTCTGTCCTGCATGGCCGAGGCCGAGCCCGAGCTCCTGGGTCGGGCGAGGCGGAGGTCGTTCGGCAGAGGCCAGGGCGGAGTCCGAGCCCTGGGTCGGGCGAAGCGGAGTTCGTCGTCTTCCGGGGCCTTAGCCCGAGTCCGAGCCCTGGGTCGGGCGGAGCGGAGTTCGCCGTCTTCCGGGGTCTTAGCCCGAGTCCGAGCCCTGGGTCGGGCGGAGCGGAGTTCGCCGTCTTCCGGGGCCTTAGCCCGAGTCCGAGCCCTGGGTCGGGCGGAGCGGAGTTCGCCGTCTTCCGGGGCCTTAGCCCGAGTCCGAGCCCTGGGTCGGGCGGAGCGGAGTTCGCCGTCTTCCGGGGCCTTAGCCCGAGTCCGAGCCCTGGGTCGGGCGGAGCTTCCTATGGCGCTTTTGGCCAAGCCTGGCTGCCCGTCAGTCTCACTCTTTGCGTCAAATGCCCCAGTGACTTGGTCAGTCGACGCGGTGATTTAGTCAGGGTTGCTTCTTAACGAAGGCAAGGCCTCGGGCGAGCCAGAGATGCGTCTGCCGTAAAAAGGGGGCTTCGGGCGAGACGGAAACACCTCAGGGTCGGCTGCCCTTGCCCGAGGCTAGGCTCGGGCGTGGCGTGATCGAGTCGCTCGTATGGACTGATCCCTGACTTAATCAAACCCATCAGGCCTCTGCAGCTTTATGCTGATGGGGATTACCAGCTGAGAATTAGGCGTCTTGAGGGTACCCCTAATTATGGTCCCCGACAGTAGCCCCCGAGCCTCGAAGGGAGTGTTAGCACTCGCTTGGAGGCTTTCGTCGCACTTTTTTGCAAGGGGACCAGCCTTTCTCGGTTGCACTTTGTTCCGGTGGGTGCGCGCGAGCGCACCCGCCGGGTGTAGCCCCCGAGGCCTCGGAGGAGTGGTTTCACTCCTTCGAGGTCTTAATGCCTTGCGTAATGCTTCGGCTGGTCTGGCGGTTCCCTCATGCGAACAGGCCATAGCCCGGGTGCACTGTCGGGGCCCAAGCTCTCGGGCTGGTATGTTGACGCTGTCAACGGTTCGGCCGGAGCCGGGTTTGCGAGAGCAGCCCCCGAGCCTCCGCACAGAGCGAGAGGACGATCAGGGACAGACTCGGCTTTTTTACATACGCCCCTACGTCGCCTTTCCGCAAGGAGGAGGGGGGGAGAGCGCCATGTTACCCTCGATGGGCACCGAACATGGTGTCTCCGGTGAGCTGCAATCGGGTAATCCGAGTGGACGTCCGTGCCCCGTTCGTTGGGGGTCGGCTAGGGGCCCGGAGGCACGCCCAAAAGTACCTGCGGGTGACCTGCCGGACCCGGTCCCCTGGCGACGGGGTCCGAGGGCTCGATGCCTCCCTCCGATGGGATTCCGTTACAGGATCGTTCCCGCTGGTCTCGGAAATGTCCTAGGGTACCTCGGGAGCGCAGCCCGAGCCTTGGTTATGTATCGAACGTACCCCTGGTCATCCCTCGCTCGGTGTCTGAGGCGACTGTGAACCCTTCGGAGGGCCAGCCTTCGAACCCCTGATCAGTAATGGGCGCGGAGCCCGAGTAGCCTGAGGCGGTCGTGGAACCTTTCGGGGGGCCGACCTTCGAACCCCTGACCAGTAGTGGGTGTCGGGCCCACGCGATCTGAGGCGGCTGTTGAACCCTTCGGGGGGCCAGCCTTCGAACCCCTGATCAGTAAGGAGGCTCGGAGCCTAGTTCCTTCACGGGGAAGGATCCCTTTGGGGGTATCCCCTTCCTGGTCCCTATTGCAAGAGATAGAGAAAGAGGAAAAAGGGAAAAAGGATACGAAATTGAACGACGTGGCGTACCTTTTTTGGTGTGGTCGTTTTGGCGAAGGCGAAGCGTCGCCAGCTGCTCCTGCCAGAAGCGTCGCCTGTCCAGCCGTGGAGTTAATGCGCCGGGGCGAGTAGTTGGCGAGGCTGCCGTTGCGCGTGCGCGAGCCATTCGAGGAACGGGTCACGGGCGCGTCGTCTTCACACCGTGAGAGGGGGTTCTCTCGCTGCCTCCGGATGGGACGTGAGCTTGGCTGACGGCGTGACCGCTGCTCTCGCGCGCCTGCCACCGTCATTACTGCCGGCCCACTTTTGACCGCGTTTGACCGCTGCGTCAGGCTGGCGCTGCTGGGTCGCGCGCCAGGTCGCCTCGGGTCGCGGTATCGGTTTCGCAGTCGAGGAGGTGCGGCGGTGGCGCAAGTGGTACAGTGGCTTGCATGCAGCATCCGGCACGCCGGTTGCGCGACGCGTGGGCTTGAGCCTCCGTGCTGGCCTGTCAGGAGTCGGAGAGGCGCGTCCACTTGGCGCGGTTGCATGCCGCCCGCATGGCTGCCCGCCCCTTTCGCCCGTTGGTCTGGGCAAAAGTGGAGGGTCACTTGTAACCGCTGGGTGGTTACGCACGCCGTGCGCGGCGGTTCGGCTTCTTCTGCTCGGAGCCGGTCTGCATGACATGTGGGTCCCAGCCCCCGCGCCGCAGGGGAAGGCTTTGGAGGCGTGTTGGAGAAGACTCAGCCCGTGACGGTTGGGGCGCAAGCAGGGAGAGTTGCCTTTAAAAGGAGGGCGACCCCTTTCGTAAGGCGACCATGTCTTCTTCCTCCCTTATGCATCGTGTCTTTCCACCTTCCAAGCCCCCGGATGGGGGAAACCGCCGTCTCCGTGCCTCATCGTCGGAGGACACTACTCCGTGGGAGTGGGTACCTTTCAGCCATCGTTCGGCTTCAAAGATTTTCATCACACAGCCCGGCGGCTCCCCTCCGCTGGTGATCACCCAAGATGGTGGCCTCCAGCTCCCGGATGGGGAGAGGCAAACCGGGCTGTGGTCCCGGCCCCGCCCTCAGTGTTGAGGGTGTTCGTCATCCTCGCTGAGGCGGGGAGCGAGGCGAGCCGGGGCTCCACCTCCTACGCGGGTCGGCGGACCACCTCATTTTCCAGCTTCTGGTGGTGGCAATCGCCCTTTAGCCCCACGGCGGAGACATCCTCCAGCCATGCCGGGGAAGGCGAACTGTTGCTGCCCAGCTAGGATGCAACATTCCGTCTTCCTCCTCGCATTCGCGGCGAGGACGGCTGCGAGGATCTACCGGGGTGCTTAGGGGCGTCCCGCGTTTGCTGGTGATTCACCCAGAGCTTGTCGCTCCACGGGCTTCCCTGGCGGGGAGGTTGTCCGTACCCGCGGGGGCGGAACCGGAGTTCCGTTTGTAATGGCACTTCGAGTGCCGGGTTTTTTGTTCATTTCGGCTTTCGGGGCCTGAACATGTATGTAACGTCGGCACAGAGCCATATTTTTTTCTCATTTCCGAGCACTAAGACTCGTCTGCTGATTATCTGAACCGCTTTTCCAAGCATGAGTCGCCCCATGTCAAGGTGACGAGTGAGGTATCCGTATCCCGGAGGCGTAGGAGTCCCTCGGCTTGGTCGACCCTGTTGTCCGAGGCTCCTCTAGCTTATTTAAAGAGACCCCTCGGCTGCTCTTCGACGAGCCGAGGCCGGGGGTAGCGATATCAGCATGAGCAGAGGCGGAGTTGGCTCGAAAATGAAACCTGGTTGGCCGGAGCCTAGCCGAGTTGTCCGTTGGCAGGATCGACGCCGGAGTTGGTCAGCCGAGGCTTCGGACCGGGCTGGTGCCCTCGGAAGGTGGTTGGCCGAGGCCCCGGATGTGGCCGGTCGAGCCGCCCGCTCGGGCCGGATTCCCGGAGAAGTCCCTGACAGCGATTGCTCGGGCGTGGTGATGACGTCGTCCTTCGGAGCGGAGGCCCTCGGACCGCGTCGCCGTCCGCGGCTAGGTCGGGCCTCGCCGAAGGTGCCGTCGATGCCGAGGGTGTAGCTGCCCCCTTCCAGCGTCAAGACCCAAGCCTGCAGGATCAGCTTATCTTGTAGTGTGTGCTTTGTGCGACCGTCGAGGCCAGAACACACACCCTTGTCGCGTGTTAAGCTGCGTCTCTCTTCCTCTTGTTTCGAGTGTCTGGACTTTTTGTCGGTAACAGGGATGTTAGTGCGAGCGAGAGTTGCTTCTCGCGGAAGGTGACGAGTGAGGTATCCGTATCCCGGAGGCGTGGGAGTCCCTCGGCTCGGTCGGCCTTGCCGCTTACGCGCACTTTTACTCGTCCATGAGGCCCTATCACCGACTTGGTCGAGAAAACTCGAAGAATCACTTCGACAGAAGGGCTTCCGAACGTAGAGACTTGTTCGATCCGCGGAGTCACCTTATCCGAACGCGAGTTACTTATCGCAGAAGGTGATGAGTGAGGTATCCGTATCCCGGAGGCGTAGGAGTCCCTCGGCTCGGTCAGCCTTGGCTGCTTACGTGTACCCCGTTGTTTCCAGGACCCACTTTTCGAAGTAGTCAAAAAGCACGAAAGATATTCTGGTAAAAGAGATTTTCTGTTCGAGGAAAATTTTGACGCAGAGGGGGTTTCCCCCCTTTTAGCCCCCGAGGGAGGGTCGGGCTTTGCCGAGGCGAGGCCGACCCTTCCTTGTTGACTAAACTTTGCGTGGGTGCGAGGTATATGAACAACTTTGAAACATCTTAAGGGTAGGAACGACGTAGCTGTTGGATGTTCCAAGCGTTGCCGTAGACCTCGCCTTGACTGTTGGCCAGCTTGTATGTTCCGGGCTTCAGAACTTTGGCGATGACGAATGGCCCCTCCCAGGGGGGCGTGAGCTTGTGCCTCCTCGGGCGTCTTGCCGCAGCCGAAGCACCAGGTCGCCCACCTGGAGGTCTCGGGGTCGGATCCCTCGGGCGTGGTAGCGTCGCAGGGACTGCTGATACCGCGCCGAGTGTAGTAAGGCCCTATCCCGAGCCTCGTCCAGCTGGTCCAGCGAGTCTTCTCGGCTAGCTTGGTTGCTTTCATCGTCGTAGGCCCTCGTCCTCGGGGAGCCATATTCCAGGTCAGTGGGCAAGACGGCTTCGGCCCCGTAGACCAGGAAGAACGGCGTGAAACCTGTGGCTCGGCTCGGCGTCGTCCTCAGGCTCCAGACCACCGAGGGGAGTTCCTTCATCTATCGCTTGCCGAACTTGTTGAGATCATTGTAAATCCGAGGCTTGAGCCCTTGTAGAATCATGCCGTTGGCACGTTCTACTTGCCCATTCGACATGGGATGAGCTACGGCGGCCCAGTCTACCCGGATGTTGTGATCCTCGCAAAAATCCAGGAATTTTTTGCCGGTGAACTGGGTGCCGTTGTCGGTGATGATGGAGTTCGGGACCCCGAAGCGATGGATGATGTTGTTGAAGAACGCCACCGCCTGCTCGGATCTGATGCTGTTCAGGGGTCGGACCTCGATCCACTTGGAGAATTTGTCGACGGCGACCAGCAGGTGCGTGTAGCCCCCGGGCGCCTTTTGCAGAGGGCCGACGAGGTCCAGACCCCACACAGCGAAGGGCCAGGTGATGGGTATCGTCTGCAGAGCCTGAGCGGGCAGGTGGGTCTGCTTCGCATAGAATTGGCACCCTTCGCAGGCGCGGACAATTCTAGTGGCGTCAGCCACCGCCGTCGGCCAGTAGAAGCCTTGGCGGAAAGCGTTCCCGACGAGGGTTCGAGGTGCTGCATGATGGCCGCAAGCCCCCGAGTGTATTTCCTGCAGGAGTTCCTGACCTTCGGCGATGGAGATGCATCGCTGGAGGATGCCCGAGGGGCTACGGTGGTAGAGCTCCTTCTCATCGCCCAGCAAGACGAACGACTTGGCGCGTCGCGCTACCCGCCGAGCCTCGGCTCGGTCGAGGGGCAGTTCTCCTTGGCGGAGATATTGCAGGTACGGGGTCTGCCAATCTTGATCTGGCGTGACCCCGCTCCGCTCCTCCTCGATGCGCAGTGCTTCGCCCTCGGGGGCCGAGGGTTCCTCGGGCTGAACCGAGGATGGCTCGGGCTGGGCCGAGGTCACCTCGGACGGGGCCGAGGTCGCCTCGGGCTCGGGCGTGTCGCCGATCTTGACGGAGGGTTGGTGCAGATCCCGGGAGAAGACGTCCGGGGGAACCGTTGTTCGCCCCGAGGCTATCTTTGCCAGCTCGTCCGCAGTCTCGTTGTAGCGCCGGGCGATGTGGTTAAGCTCGAGCCCGTAGAACTTGTCTTCTAGGCGTCGAACCTCATCACAATAGGCCTCCATCTTCGGGTCACGGCAGTGGGAGTTCTTCATGACTTGGTCGATGACGAGCTGCGAGTCGCCGCGTGCATCGAGGCGTCGGACCCCTAGCTCGATGGCGATTCGCAATCCGTTGATCAGAGCCTCGTACTCAGCCACATTGTTGGACGCCGGGAAATGGAGGCGGAGCACGTAGCGCAGGTGTTTCCCGAGGGGCGAGACGAAGAGCAGGCCCGCGCCGGCTCCCGTCTTCATCAGCGACCCGTCGAAAAACATGGTCCAGAGCTCCGGTTGGATCGGAGCCGTCGGCAACTGGGTGTCGACCCATTCGGCTACGAAGTCCGCCAGTACCTGGGACTTAATGGCCTTCCGAGGGGCGAACGAGATTGTCTCGCCCATGATTTCCACCGCCCACTTTGCGATCCGTCCCGAGGCTTCTCGGCACTGGATGATCTCCCCCAGGGGAAATGATGACACCACAGTCACCGGATGAGACTCGAAGTAATGTCGCAGCTTTCGCCTCGTCAGGATCACTGCATACAGCAGCTTCTGGACTTGTGGGTAGCGGATCTTGGTCTCGGACAGCACCTCGCTGATGAAGTAAACTGGCCTCTGAATGGGCAAAGCATGCCCCTCTTCCTGCCTTTCAACCACGATCGCGGCGCTGACCACCTGAGTGGTAGCGGCGACGTAGACCAAGAGGGCTTCTCCATCAGCTGGGGGTACCAAGACGGGCGCCTGGGTGAGGAGCGCTTTCAGGTTCCCGAGAGCTTCCTCGGCCTCGGGAGTCCAAGTGAAGCACTCGGCCTTCCTTAAGAGACGGTACAGGGGCAGGCCTCTTTCGCTGAGGCGCGAGATGAAACGGCTCAAGGCCGCGAGACATCCCATGACTCTCTGTACGCCTTTTAAGTCCTTGATGGGCCCCATGCTTGTGATGGCTGCGATCTTCTCCGGGTTGGCTTCGATGCCCCGCTCGGAGACGATGAATCCCAAGAGCATGCCTCGGGGCACCCCGAAGACGCACTTCTCGGGATTGAGCTTGACGCCCTTCGCCTTGAGACACCGGAATGTCACTTCAAGGTCGGAGAGAAGGTCGGAGGCTTTCCTCGTCTTGACTACGATGTCATCGACGTAGGCCTCGACCGTGCGACCGATGTGTTCGCCGAACACATGGTTCATGCACCGCTGGTACGTTGCACCCGCGTTCCTCAAACCGAACGACATGGTGACATAACAGTACATGCCGAAGGGCGTGATGAAAGAAGTCGCGAGCTGGTCGGACTCTTTCATCTTGATTTGATGATACCCTGAGTAGGCATCGAGGAAAGACAGGGTTTCGCACCCTGCAGTGGAGTCCACGATTTGATCGATGCGAGGCAGAGGGTAGGGGACCTTTGGACATGCTTTGTTGAGACCAGTGTAGTCTACGCACATCCGCCATTTCCCCCCTTTCTTCCTCACAAGTGGAGGGTTGGCAAGCCATTCGGGATGGAATACCTCTTTGATGAACCCTGCTGCCATCAGCTTGTGGATCTCCTCGCCTATCACCCTGCGCCTTTCCTCGTCGAATCGGCGCAGAGGCTGTCTGACCGGTCGGGCTCCGGCCCGAATATCCAGCGAGTGCTTGGCGACATCCCTCGGTATGCCAGGCATGTCCGAGGGACTCCACGCAAAGACGTCGGCGTTTGTGCGGAGAAAGTCGACGAGCACTGCTTCCTATTTGGGGTCGAGCCCGGAACCGATCCGGATCTGCTTGGAGGTGTCGCCACTGGGGTCGAGAGGGACGGCTTTAACCGTCTCCGCTGGCTCGAAGTTGCCGGCATGTCGCTTCACGTCCGGCACCTCCCGGGAGAGGCTTTCCAGGTCGGCGATGAGGGCCTCGGACTCGGCGAGGGCCTCGGCGTACTCCACGCACTCCACATCGCATTCGAACGCGTGTTTGTACGTGGGACCGACGGTGATGACCCCATTGGGGCCCGACATCTTGAGCTTTAGGTAGGTGTAGTTGGGGATGGCCATGAACTTCACGTAGCATGGCCTTCCCAACACTGCGTGGTAGGTTCCTCGGAACCCGACCACCTCGAACGTCAAAGTCTCCCTTCGGAAGTTGGAGGGTGTTCCGAAGCAGACAGGAAGGTCGAGCTGTCCGAGGGGCTGGACGCGCTTCCCAGGAATGATCCCTTGGAAGGGCGCAGCGCCTGCTCGGACGGATGACAGATCGACGCGCAGGAGCCTGAGGGTCTCGGCGTAGATGATATTGAGGCAGCTGCCCCCATCCATCAGGACCTTGGTGAGCCTGACGTCGCCGATGACGGGATCGACGACGAGCGGGTACTTCCCCGGGCTTGGCACGTGGTCGGGGTGGTCATCCTGGTCGAAGGTGATGGGCTTGTCGGACCAGTCTAGGTAGACTGGCGCCGCCACCTTCACCGAGCAGACCTCCCGACGCTCTTGCTTACGATGCCGAGCCGAGGCATTCGCCGCATGCCCTCCGCAGATCATGAAGCAGTCGCGGACCTCGGGGAACTCTCCTGCTTGGTGATCTTCCTTTTTGTCGTCGTCCCGGGCCCTGCCACCCTCTGCGGGTGGCCCGACCCGGTGGAAGTGGCGTCGAAGCATGACACACTCCTCGAGGGTGTGCTTGACGGGCCCCTGATGGTAGGGGCACGTCTCCTTGAGTGCCTTGTCGAAGAGGTTGGCGCCTCCGGGGGGCTTCCGAGGGTTCTTGTATTCGGCGGCGGCGACAAGGTCCATGCTGGCGGCGTCGCGTTTCGCTTGCGACTTCCTCCTGCCTTTCTTCTTGGCGCCGAGCGGAGTAGACGCCTCGGGAGCATCCTCCGACGGGCGGCCCTGGGGCTGCTTGTCCTTTCGGAAGATGGCCTCGATCGCCTCCTGACCAGAGGCGAACTTGGTGGCGATGTCCATCAGCTCGCTCGCCCTGGTGGGGGTCTTGCGACCCAACTTGCTCACCAGGTCACGGCAGGTGGTGCCGGCAAGGAACGCGCCGATGACATCGGAGTCGGTGATGTTGGGCAGCTCGGTGCGCTGCTTCGAGAATCGCTGGATGTAGTCCCGAAGAGACTCTCCCGGCTGTTGCTGGCAGCTTCGGAGGTCCCAGGAATTCCCGGGGCGCACGTACGTGCCCTGGAAGTTGCCGGCGAAAGCCTGGACCAGATCCTCCCAGTTGGAAATCTGCCCCGGAGGCAGGTGCTCCAACCAAGCGCGAGCAGTGTCGGAGAGGAACAGGGGGAGGTTGCGGATGATGAGGTTGTCGTCGTCCGTTCCACCCAGTTGACAGGCCAGGCGGTAGTCCGCGAGCCACAATTCCGGTCTCGTTTCCCCCGAGTACTTTGTGATAGTAGTCGGGGGTCGGAATCGGGGCGGAAACGGCGCCCGTCGAATGGCCCGGCTGAAGACCTGCGGACCGGGTGGTTCGGACGAGGGACTCCGATCCTCCCCGCTGTCGTAGCGTCCCCCACGCCTGGGGTGATAACCTCGGCGCACCCTTTCGTCGAGGCGGGCCCGACGGTCGCGATGAGGGTGCTCGTCGCCGAGGTGGCCCGGGGCCGCAGGCGCGGTGTTGCGCGTGCGCCCGGTGTAGACCGAGGCTTCCCGCATGAGTCGGGAAGTCGCGGCACGAGGTTCCGAGGGGTACCCCTGCCTTCGGGAGGCAGAGCTCTCGGCCCGCCGGGCCGCAGCACCTTCCAGGAGATGCTTGAGCTCTCCCTGGATTCGCCGACCCTCGGTGGTTGATGACTCCGGCATCGCGCGGAGGAGCATCGCTGCGGCGGCCAGGTCCTGACCGGTTCCGCCGGATGCGGGTGGCGGTCTGTCCCTGGCATCGTTGGCGATGCGGTGCTGGAGACCTTGGGGCAGGTGACGTATTTCTCCGGCCGGGGGCTGGCCCGCCCATACCTGCCCGACGTCCCGGCGGATTGCCTCGAGCGCTCCTGCTCCCTCATCGAGCCCGGCCTGCGCCCCGCGGACTTGCTCGAGCTGTGGGTCGTGACCCCCCGCCGGAACGGGGACCACAGCTAGCTCCCGCGGGATGTCGGCGCGAGGCGCTGGCCTAGGGGGATCACCATCCTCCGGCATGCCGAGACAGCTGCCTCCGGAGGGATCCCCTAGCTCGACGTGGAAACATTCGCGGCTCGGGCCGCAGTCCTTGTCGTCAAGGCTGCGGCTGCCGTCGGAACAGTCGGAGAGGCAGTAGTTGCATGCGGTCATGAAATCCCGCATGGCACTGGGGTTGCCAGATCCAGAGAAATCCCAGCAGATGCTGGGATCGTCATCTTCCTCGGACCCAGAGGGCCCGTAGGTCGAGACGTCCGTCAATCGGTCCCAAGGCGACCGCACACGAAACCCCAGAGGGGTTGCACTCGCCTCAACGTGAGCGCCCGCCAAAGCGAGGTCGCTAGGCAGGTTGAGGCCGAGTCGAAATGACGTAGGATGGGAATCAGCCGGTACCTTTTGGTCGACGAGGAGCGACGAAGTCACATCGGGGGCTGATCGCGCCGTCGTCCTGGGTGCGAGGGAGACGTCCTGCAGGCCCTCCGTGAGCGCGCTGGCGTCGTCCACTTGCTCAGGGTCGGCGTGTCGCGGGGGGACGGCGCTCGCCTTCGCCTCAAACGCGAGGGTGATACCCGACGCGTCCTCCGTTGGGGCACTGGGGATGTCGATTTGCTCGACAGCCGGCTGAGCGCAACCTCCTGCTCGGCCCTGGTTGCCCCGCCTCCTCCTCCGATAGCGAGGGAGAGGATGGGGCGAGCTCGAAAGTTGTCCTTCCCCCACGCGGGAAAGACGTCGTCGATTCCGCCGCCGGCGGGCGGGCTGTCCGCCACCATTGTCGCTGTCGCGCGGCGGTGGAAGGAGTATCATGTCGTAGCTGCCGTCGAAAGACATGAACTCGAGGCTGCCGAAACGGAGCACCGTCCCGGGTTGAAGAGGTCGTTGGAGACTGCCCATCTGGAGCTTGACGGGAAACTGCTCGTCAACACGCAGCAGGCCCCTACCTGGCGCGCCAACTGTCGGCGTTTCGAGACCGGGGGGTCCCCGAGCCGACGAGTGAGTGTGCCACGTGCCCCAGCCCAGATGGGTCGAGCGCGTGGGCGAGCGCGAAGGGGGGAAAGAGCGAGGTGGCCGGAGCCGGGTCGTGAGGGAGTCGGAGATCCCGCGGCCTTCGTGTTCGTCCCGCGCCCAGGTCGGGTGCGCTTGCAGTAGGGGGTTACAAGCGTCCGCGCGGGTGAGGGGAGCGAGCGGCCCCAAGAGAGCGCCTGCCCCTGCCCTCGTTCCCGCGAGGCCAACCTTCTCTAAGAAGGCCCTGGTCCTTCCTTTTATAGGCGTAAGGAGAGGATCCAGGTGTACAAATGGGGGTGTAGCAAGGTGCTACGTGTCTAGCGGGGGAGAGCTAGCGCCCTAAGTACATGCCAAGGTGGCAGCCGGAGAGATCTTGGCACCCAGCTGGTGTGGCGTCGTGGCTGTCGGAGAAGCAATGGAGCCTGGCGGAGGGACAGCTGTCGGAGTGGTTGGGCCCTTGCTGACGTCCCCCTGCTTCCGTAAGGGAGCTGAGAACCGCCGTCGTCATGGGTCCAGCGGGGCGCCATCATTGCCTATCTGGTGGAGCTAGCCAGATGGGACGTCGGTCCTGTTTTCTGCGGCCCGAGTCGGCTCGGGGTAGGGTGATGATGGCGCTTCCTGTCGATGTGGCGGACTCGTGCCCTAGGTCGGGCGACGTGGAGGCTCCTCCGAGGCCGGGGTCGAGTCTGTCCTGCATGGCCGAGGCCGAGCCCGAGCTCCTGGGTCGGGCGAGGCGGAGGTCGTTCGGCAGAGGCCAGGGCGGAGTCCGAGCCCTGGGTCGGGCGAAGCGGAGTTCGTCGTCTTCCGGGGCCTTAGCCCGAGTCCGAGCCCTGGGTCGAGCGGAGCGGAGTTCGCCGTCTTCCGGGGCCTTAGCCCGAGTCCGAGCCCTGGGTCGGGCGGAGCGGAGTTCGCCGTCTTCCGGGGCCTTAGCCCGAGTCCGAGCCCTGGGTCGGGCGGAGCGGAGTTCGCCGTCTTCTGGGGCCTTAGCCCGAGTCCGAGCCCTGGGTCGGGCGGAGCGGAGTTCGCCGTCTTCCGGGGCCTTAGCCCGAGTCCGAGCCCTGGGTCGGGCGGAGCTTCCTATGGCGCTTTTGGCCAAGCCTGGCTGCCCGTCAGTCTCACTCTTTGCGTCAAATGCCCTAGTGACTTGGTCAGTCGACGCGGTGATTTAGTCAGGGTTGCTTCTTAACGAAGGCAAGGCCTCGGGCGAGCCGGAGATGCGTCTGCCGTAAAAAGGGGGCTTCGGGCGAGACGGAAACACCTCAGGGTCGGCTGCCCTTGCCCGAGGCTAGGCTCGGGCGTGGCGTGATCGAGTCGCTCGTATGGACTGATCCCTGACTTAATCAAACCCATCAGGCCTCTGCAGCTTTATGCTGATGGGGGTTACCAGCTGAGAATTAGGCGTCTTGAGGGTACCCCTAATTATGGTCCCCGACACCACCTGATAGAGAAGTTGAGTTTGTTATTGACCTCTTACCTGGAACTGCCCCTATTTCTAAACGGCCATATAGGATGTCCGTAGAGGAGTTGAAAGAACTTAAGAAGCAGTTAACTGAGTTACAAGAGGCTGGGTACATTCGTCCGAGCTCCTCACCTTGGGGAGCACCGGTTTTGTTTGTACAGAAGAAGGATGGATCGCAGCGGATGTGTGTGGATTATAGATCACTTAATGATGTTACAGTGAAGAACAAGTATCCGTTGCCCCGTATTGAAGATTTATTTGATCAGATGAGAGGTGCTAGAGTATTCTCGAAGATTGATCTCCGATCCGGTTACCATCAGATGAGGATTAGACCATCGGATATTCCCAAGACGGCTTTCTCGACTCGATATGGATTATATGAGTTTACTGTTATGTCGTTTGGATTAACCAATGCACCAGCTTATTTTATGAACTTGATGAACAAGGTGTTTATGGAGTATTTGGACAGATTCGTCGTGGTATTCATCGACGATATTCTCATTTATTCCCCGAGTGATAACGATCATGGGGAACATCTGAGGTTGGTGCTACAGAAGCTACGAGATAACCAGCTATATGCCAAGTTTAGCAAGTGCGAGTTTTGGATAGGCGAGGTGCCATTTCTTGGTCATATTATTTCTAATGGAGGAATAGAAGTGGATCCTACTAAGGTTAAGGAGATAATGGAATGGAGAGTACCCACTACAGTTACTGAGATTCGGAGTTTCTTGGGACTCGCAGGATATTATCGGAGATTTATTGAAGGGTTCTCTAAGATTGCCAAACCTATGACTTCGCTTTTGGAGAAAGGAAGAGAATTTAAGTGGGACGAGAAGTGCCAAGACAGCTTTGAGCAATTGAAAAAGAGGTTGATGTCGCCACCAGTATTGGTTATGCCAGACCTACAGAAAGGATCTGATATCTATTGCGATGCATGTGGCCAAGGCTTAGGATGTGTGCTCATGCAGGAAGGACATGTGATTGCTTATGCTTCTCGTCAGTTGCGGAAACATGAATTGAACTACCCCACTCATGACTTGGAATTGGCAGCCGTTGTGCATGCGCTTAAGATTTGGAGACATTATATCATGGGAACCAAGTGTCAAGTATATACGGATCATAAGAGTCTGAAATATATATTCACTCAGAAGGATCTCAACCTTAGGCAACGCCGTTGGTTGGAGCTTATTAAGGATTATGATTTGGAGATTCACTATCACCCGGGCAAGGCAAATTTGGTTGCAGATGCCTTGAGTCGCAAGGAGCATGTACATTCAGCTATTGTTGCCCAGCTACCCGATGAGATTGTTGAGGACTTCAGGAGACTTAACCTGGGGATAGTTGCTCATACTGAGGGAGTTACTATTGATGTGGAACCTACTTTGGAGCAAGAGATCCGCAAAGGACAAATTGGTGATGCTAAAATAAAAGAGATTAAGGATCCGATTACTGAAGGTCGAGTTCCGGAATTTACGGAAGATGAGCAAGGCACTATATGGTTCAAGGACAGGATGTGTGTTCCTGATATTAAAAGCCTTCGAGAGACTATATTGAAAGAGGCCCACGACTCGGATTATTGTATTCATCCTGGTAGTACCAAGATGTATCAGGATTTGAAACGGAAGTATTGGTGGTATGGATTGAAAAGAGATGTGGCTGCACATGTGGCTATGTGCGATGTATGTCAAAGAGTTAAGGCTGAACACCAGAGGCCAGCTGGATTATTGCATCCACTGAAGATACCCGAGTGGAAGTGGGAAGAGATTGGTATGGATTTCATCACTGGATTGCCTCGCACCCAGAAAGGATATGATGCTATATGGGTGATTGTGGATAGATTGACTAAAGTGGCTCACTTTATTCCTGTCAAGACTACTTATAAAGGTTCTCAACTAGCAGAGTTATATATGGCTCGGATTGTGTGTTTACATGGAGTACCAAAGAAGATCATGTCTGATCGAGGTTCGCAGTTTACCTCAAGGTTTTGGAGAAGCTTTCATGAGAACATGAGTACGAAGTTGAATTTTAGTACAGCTTATCACCCTCAGACTGATGGACAGACTGAAAGGACTAATCAAGTATTGGAAGATATGTTGAGAGCATGTGCCCTTCAGCATGGAGGAAGTTGGGATAAGAGTCTACCTTATGCTGAATTCTCATATAATAATAGTTATCAAGCCAGTCTGAAGATGTCACCTTTTGAAGCTTTATATGGGAGAAAGTGCAGGACTCCTTTGTATTGGGATCAAACTGGAGAAAGACAGTTCTTTGGGCCTGAATTGATTCAAGAAGCAGAAGAACAAGTTCGTATAATTCGAGAGAATTTGAGAGTGGCTCAAACCAGGCAAAAGAGCTATGCTGATAATAGAAGGAGACCACTGGAATTTGAAGAAGGAGATTATGTGTATCTCAAGGTGTCACCACTTCGGGGAATGAGGAGATTCAAAGTTAAGGGCAAACTATCCCCTCGCTATATTGGACCATTCCTGATCTTTAGAAGAGTTGGGGAGATGGCATACCAACTCGAGTTACCTGCTAGCCTATCGGATGTGCATAATGTGTTCCACGTATCTCAACTAAAGAAGTGTCTCCGTGTTCCCGAGGAACAGTTACCAATGGAAGAGCTCAGTGTTCAAGGTGATTTGACTTACATGGAGTACCCGATCAAGATTTTGGATACATTGACTAGAGTTACAAGAAATAAGGTGATAAAGATGTGCAAAGTCCAATGGAGTCACCACGGTGAAAATGAAGCAACTTGGGAAAGAGAAGAAGAGCTTCGTATAGATTTTCCCCACCTTTTCCCTAGATCTTCTTAAATCTCGAGGATGAGATTATTTTTAAGGGGGGTAGGATTTGTAATACCTAAATATGTAAACCATGAAAATAGTGTTGATCTCAATGTTTGGTGACCATTATTTATCATTACATGTGACCACCCATGTAAAAAAAGAATAGATCCTTAATAAGGCACAAATAAACCATTGCATCATATTGGTTTTTGTTTGTGCATTAAAAGCAATAATAATATGAATTTAATAAAAATGATGATGAGAGGAGGATTTGAGAAAAAAAAGAGAAAGGAAAGAGATAAAATAAAGTATAAAGCAAAATTTATAAATACACAAACTTAACCATAATGGTATGATTAAAATCTATTTCTGATTGGAGTACAAATTCAAAGTCATACTTGAACTTCAAATTGGGTACTAGTTTCACCCCCATATTTTGAAGTTCAAATTGGGAATTGAAAAATAAAAAGAAAAGAAAACAGAAAACAGAAAATATAAAAAGAAAAGGATAAAGAGGCTTCGTGGGCCGTTCCTGCCTGATTTCGACCCAGCTCAACACTCCCCTCTGCGCAGCCCAGAGCACGCTGGTGTCGGCGCCGCCAGGTGGGCCCTGCCCGTCAGCATCAGCGGGGCTCGCGCGGGTACCGGCTGTTACGCTGCTTTGTGGGACCCCCGTGTCAGCTCTATCCCCGTCAACGCACGTCCGAGAATGGCGGGCGCGCGGACTTCGCGCAGTCCGTTGTGGCATCCCGGCCGAGTCCACGTCCTTATAGGTAGCTGGACCGGGCTTGCCTCTTCCTCTTGTCTTCCTACTCTCGCGACCGCCACCGTATTAGAGATAGATTTGGGAGCGAAACAGAGAGTGAGGGAGATTGCCCCTCGCGGCCGCCGGCGGTGGAATCCTTACCTCGCCCACGCCGTGTCCCTGGTTTGCTTCCTGAGTGCATCGCCGAGGCATTGGGAAGACGCTCGTGCCCCCAGGAAAGAGAAGGAGGCTGTGGTGCGTGGGAAATTGCTTGTCGGAGACCGGGACCGCCACGGTGAACTCCCTGCGCCGTGAACAGCACCCCTACGCACACACAAACCGAGTGAGTACCCTATCCTTTGGTCCGCTAGGATCTCCACATCGCGTAGAAGGCATCATAGCAAAGAATCGCATAAGTCATCGCCGATTCGCGTAGCTCCGGCGAACTGCGTGGCCGCGCTAGGGAGGGCGGCGCCGCCGTCGCGTTGGTGGAAGGAAGAACGCCTTCTGCCCGTCCGATCTGGATGAATGGGTAGGATTAGATCCTGATACCGGTTTAGCCAGATCTAATTGGGTCCGTAGATTTCAAATCGGGCGGTTGCGGTTGATTTGGGTTTCATAAAATCGGTGCCATCGGATCTCGATCTCATGGCTCATAGCACTTACCGTTTCGGATGACAGGGAATCTAATCCTGGCGGCCGATTTCCGATCGGACGATCGTAATACCACCGTACCCCTTCGGCCGGGTAAATTTACTAAAGAGACCCCGCACTTCATAAGAATCAACCCGCCGTCCTATTTTCACTGTTTTCTGTGTCTGGGACGACTTGCACCGAGCCCCCTGTTCTTATCAGATATTGAGGCTTAGTCCAGAACGTAATAAAATCAGGGAAAATGATTATTAAATAGATTTTTAATACAAAATAATTGCTAGAACTTTGATAATTCATAGAAAATACATATGAACTCCAAATTAATCCATTCCACTTTCTAAATTTTTGTAATTTTATTCTTTATCACCTAGAGCCTCTGTTATGTCATGAAAACAGTAAGAAATTTATTTATTACTTAATCTTATTTAAAGCACATAAAACCTTTGAAAATGCATAACTTGAAATCTATAACTCAGAAAATTATGATTCCAGTTCCTAGGTTTTTATTTTAATATGTAGAATATCTCTGTGTATTCTGTTTACATGCTTGGTGTAATGTTAATTTTCCCTATATCCTGTGCTTGTTTGTATTGTGGCGAGTAGAAGAGCCCGTTGCTGAGGATCCTGGTGAGCAGCAGGTTGAAGTAGCTGAGCAGGAGCTCATTGAAGGCAAGTTGTGCCCTTGACCACTTTTTACCCAATAATGTTCTTTAATATCACTTATCCATGCATAGGTTAATTTTGATGGGACCCAATAGGTCACCCTAGATTGTTTATCTCATTACCTTGTTTACCCCTGAATCACTTGGGTAGTTTGCTATTGCTTTACCTGGTTTTGGGATAATCATTTATTACCTCTATGTTCCAATTCTGTTGTTATTCTATTTATGTTCATGTCAAGTTCATTAATGTTAATTGGAACATAGAGCTTAACTTGAGAACCACGTGCCACCACAAGGGTTTAATGGGACGCCCTTGGCTGACTAATTAGGAAAGCTAGTGGAAGACTACCTTACCCGAAAGGGGCAAGGGCAGTAGGGGAGTGGTCAGTGTAGGGAGGTCCCTGGTTGATTTTGCTGCGATGGCGGTCAGCCAGGAACCCTGCATTGGAACTTCCTATAAACTGTAGCAGGTTTTCGGAAGCTAGTGGAACTTTGTAAAGGCCTCGTAGTGTTGCCCTGCCGCGCTTCCTAGGTAGAGGTGTATGGGAAGTCGCGATCCCTTGGCAGATGGGTAACATGACTTGTGGGTAAAGGGTACAACCTCTGCAGAGTGTAAAACTGGTATACTAGCCGAGCTCACGGTCATGAGCAGCTCAGGACTCTCTGATGTTTAAATTATGGAACTTAAATTCAATTTTGTCATTTGCATTGCATGGGTTTATTATTAATTTTGTTCTATTACTTTACTTATGGTTTGGTATTTACTTACACTTAGTAACTGCTAATAAAATTTTGACCAACTACTTAAAAGCAATGCTCAGCTTTTAACCCCTATTATTGATTAGCCTTACACATCACATGAACTCACACCTTTGAGAGTTCATGTCCACTGGTTCCCCACAACTTGTTGAGCTATGATCATGTGTGAGCTCACCCTTGCTGTCTCACACCCCCCCCACAGGAGAAGATCAGGTGGTTCAGGAGGAGCCGCCTAACACTGAGGAGTTCGATCTGATCTAGGTGGCATTTCTCAGTCGACATTGGCGCCGACGATCCTTAGTTCGTTTTATCTTTATTACTTTATTTTGTAATAAGTCTTCCGCTATGTAATAAATACTCTGATGTTTTATGACATTCATCTCTATACACTCTGTTATTATATATGTTGTCTTCTTGGCGCATGTATGAGATGCACCTGGCTTTGTTCCTTGAAGCCGGGTGTGACATAAACTTCTGACAGGTTCCCTGATGGAAACATGTATTGCAGCCCTGCAATGCATAGTAGCCAACCATGACTTAATTTTGCATCTGCCGCTATGTTCAGCCGCGAAGATAAGCCCAGGTCCCTTGTGTCATCCCTATCCTGGAAGAATAGAACGAAAGAGCGGTAAAACCATTGTTAACATGCGCGAAGCAGCCACACTGCAGCTAGTGTTTTGAGGAAGAAAAAAAACAACGCAAAAGAAGGATGGTGTTTTTTCATGTGCAGGATGTGCCCCCATACTCTCCATTCATTGCTCGATGCCCATGCCCCACATCCCAGCATACGAATAAAATTGCTGGGATTGTTTACCTCCAAAATCCAGCAAACATCTGGAGGCTCATGTAGATCACCAGAGCTACCCAGATTCCAATAAAACCGCCATAACGTTTGAGAGTGAGGATGCAAATGATACTGACAATGGCAACAAGGACCTGACGATACATGCATGGTTCAATAAAAAATTTGTAAGGCACGAGGTTTATTAGAAGAATATGTGTGACAAGTAGAAGTCTGCAAACTTGCCATTGAGTAGGCAGCATATCCGAAATCTGATGCTCCATAATTGATTCCATCAAAAACAAAAGCCAGAGCATTGATTGGTTAAGGTAGACAAACTGCACATGAGGGGGGGGGAAACAAATATAGATAAGTATTTTAAGAGATACTAATACCTCCAGTTCATTTTACATACATGTCGTTTTTACATGGAAGCAGAAACTAAGAAATGGTTAGTCTAGTCCTTCTCTCTTGTTCTTTTCCCAATATTAACCCTCTCTCTAAAAGTCTTGCATGCAGATGTTGGGACCATGCTTCGTCGCCGAAGGTCCTGTAAGAAGAAACAGCTTCGGTGAAAGCTGCTTATACGAAATGCCGAAGCTACCACTTATAAAGCTTCGGTGTTATAGCATACCCGAAGGTGAAGGATTGAACCGACTTAAAGATAGAATGACCTTTTAGTCCATAAGGGTCTGAGTCATCATTGTAAACTTTTGTAAAGGGCATGAATGTAATTCTGCATGGGCTGTGTCCCTTGCCTATAAATAGATGAACAGTACTCCCGTACTGTTCACGCTGACTTGGCATTTGCTTTTGCGTCACGCTTGTACTTTTGCCTTCCCTCAAGCCGAAGGTACATTTGTAATTTGAAATCATTTCTATTTTTCCATGATAATAAAATAGAAATGATTTTATGATAATGTTTAAATGTTTATATTATATCTCATGCTTTATATGAATCCTTCGTCATTACTTGTTGTACTTACGAAGGTATGTCTCTCGTAACCTTCGTCCGAAACTCATTATTTCCCAAAGGGGCATAATGTTTCGAAGGACGAAGGACTTTAACACTTAACACTTTTTATGTTGCCTTGTTCTTAACTCTTAGCATTTGAGAACAAGTCCCCAACATTGGCGCCCACCTCCGGTCAACCCACGACCACTTTTTTTGAGCTGATGGCTTCGTTCAACGATCAAGCTGGAGCTGCTTCGGCCCCGAAGCTGGTACTCCCGATAACAGGTGGTTCATGTTCAGAGCCAGCCAACAAAAAACAGAAGAAGGAAGCACAGAGAAGGGTATAGCATGTTGGGGTGCAAGGACCCTTCATCAAGTCAAGATGGTCTCACATTCCAATTAACTTCTCCCAAGAGGATCTTCAACTCAAGGATTACCCACACAATGATGCTATGGTTATCTCTTGTGTGATCAAAGGATTTCTGGTCCATAATGTTTTGGTTGACACAGGCAGCGCAGCTGATATCATATTTGCTAAAGCTTTCAGACAAATGCAAGAGCCCGAAGACAAGATCCATAATGCTACGCACCCTCTTTGTGGCTTCGAAGGACGGCAAATTGTAGCACTTGGGAAGATTATCATGCCAGTAACCTTCAGATTGGTTAACAACACAAGGACTGAGCAAATTGTGTTTGATATTGTTGACATGGAGTATCCTTACAATGCTATCATTGGTCGTGGTACTCTCAATGCCTTCGAAGCAATTCTTCACCCAGCTTACCTCTGCATGAAGATACCTTCGGACCAAGGGCCTATTGCTATTCATGGAAGTCAGGAAGCTGCCAGAAGGGCCGAAGGAAATGGGACAGATTCAAAAGCAATCCATAACATAGATGGAGCTGAGGCCTGTGAGCAATACAAGTTCAGAAGGGAAAAAGATGCTTCAGCTGACCAGCCGAAGCCCATGCTCTTATGTGAGGATATAGTAGATTAGAAGGTGCTATTGGGATCTCAATTGTCTGAAGAGCAGGAAAAAACCTTGATAAGGTTTCTGTTCAACAATAAATATGTTTTTGCTTGGTCAGCTAATGATCTTTGTGGAGTTAACAGGGATGTTATTGAGCATTCGCTCAATGTCGATCCATCCTTCAGACCCTGAAAGCAGAGGCTTCGGAAGATGTCTGATGACAAGGCCGAAGGTGCTCGGAATGAAGTGAAAAGACTTCTTAGTGCCGGAGTTATTAGAGAGATAAAATACCCAGAATGGTTGGCTAACACTGTTATGGTGAAGAAGGCCAATGGTAAATGGAGAATGTGTATTGATTTTACTGACCTCAATAAGGCTTGTCCGAAGGACGAGTTTCCATTGCCAAGGATAGATTCCTTAGTCGATGCAGCAGCTTCATCAGAGCTTATGAGTTTGCTGGATTGCTATTCAGGCTATCATCAAATCTGGATGAAGAAGGAGGATGAACCGAAAACCAGCTTCATAACCCCTAGTGGGACATATTGCTACCTTCGGATGCCTGAGGGCTTAAAAATGCTGGAGGAAGCTTCAGCAGGATGACAGCGAAGGTTCTCCATTCTCAGATAGGCAGGAATGTACTAACTTATGTTGATGACATCATTGTAAAAAGCACGAAGCAAGATAACCACATTGCTGATTTACAGGAGACCTTCGCTAATTTTAGACAGGCTGATTTAAAGCTGAATCCAGAAAAATGTGTCTTCGGAGTAAAGAAGGGGAAATTTCTTGGTTGCCTGGTTTCAACAAAGGGAATTGAGGCTAATCCAAGTAACATCGAAGCTATACTTCGAATGGAACCACCAAGTACAAAAAAAGGGGCTCAAAGATTGACGGGGAGGCTGGCATCTCTCAACAGATTCATATCCAGATCAGCAGAGAGAAACTTACCATTCGTCGAAGTGCTGAAGTCAACCAAAGTCTTTTAATGGGGACCAATCCAGCAGAAAGCCTTCGAAGAGTTGAAGCAATATTTGATAGATCTAACAACATTAACTCCACCAACGCCAGGGGCTCCTTTGTTATTATATGTGGCAGCTTCGCACTCAGCGGTAAGTGCAGCACTTGTCCAGGAGAAGCTTGAAGGCCAAGTTAAGAGGCAGGCCCCAATATATTTCGTATCCGAGGTTCTTAGCCTATCGAAGAAAAATTATACAGAATTGGAGAAGGTACTGTATGCTGTTTTGATGGCCTCCAGGAAGCTTCGACATTATTTTCAAGCTTACAACATAATTGTTCCTTCTTCGCAACCTTTGAAGGATATTATGAGAAACCGAGAAGCTACTGGAAGGATTGGAAAATGGGCTGCAGAGCTCAATGAATTTTGTATTGATTATGTTCATAGATCCTCGATTCAGTCCCAGGCGTTAGCAGACTTCATTGCTGACTGGACGCCAGGGGCTCAGGAGGAAGAAACAAATAAAGATGTCGAAGCATGGACAGTGTTTTGCGATGGGTCTTGGGGAACCTTCGGAGCAGGAGCGGCTGCTGTGTTGCTTTCACCTTCCAAAGTTAAAACTTGTTATGCGGCAAGACTTGATTTTAGCTGCACAAATAATATCGTTGAATATGAAGCTCTGCTCTTGGGTCTTCGGAAGTTAAAGGCAATGGGAATCAGAAGGGCCATTCTTAAAACTGATTCTCAAGTTATTTCTGGTCATGTTGACAAGAGCTATAAAGCAAGAGGCCCGAAGCTTGAAAAGTATCTAGATACAGTCCGAAGGATTGAGGCTTCCTTCGAAGGTTTCTCTGTCAAAAATATTCCTCGTGGAGAAAATGAATACGCTGATCTATTGTAACACCCGGCTTTAAGGAACAAAGCCAGGTGCATCTCATACATGCGCCAAGAAGACAACACATATAATAACAGAGTGTATAGAGATAAATGTCATAAATCATCAGAGTATTTATTACATAGCGGAAGTCTTATTACAAAATAAAATAATAAAGATAAAACGAACTAAGGATCGTCGGCGCCAATGTCGACTGGGAAACGCCACCTAGATCAGATCGAACTCCTCAGTGTTAGGCGGCTCCTCCTGAACCACCTGATCATCTCCTGTGGGGGGGTGTGAGACAGCAAGGGTGAGCTCACACATGATCATAGCTCAACAAGTTGTGGGGAACCAGTGGACATAAACTCACAAAGGTGTGAGTTCATGTGATGTGTAAGGCTGATCAATGATAGGGGTTAAAGCTGAGCATTGCTTTTAAGTAGTTGGTCAAAATTTTATTAGCAGTTACTAAGTGTAAGTAAATACCAAACCATAAGTAAAGTAATAGAACAAAATTAATAACAAACCCATGCATATGCGAATGACAAATTGAATTTAAGTTCCATAATTTAAACATCAGAGAGTCCTGAGCTGCTCATGACCGCGAACACGGCTAGTATACCAGTTTTACACTCTGCAGAGGTTGTACCCTTTACCCACAAGTCATGTTACCCATCTGCCAAGGGGTCATGAATCCCATACACCTCTACCTAGGAAGCGCGGCAGGGCAACACTACGAGGCCTTTACAAAGTTCCACTAGCTTCCGAAAACCCGCTACAGTTTATAGGAAGTTCCAATGCAGGGTTCCTGGCTGACCGCCATCGCAGCAAAATCAACCAGGGACCTCCCTACACTGACCACTCCCCTACTGCCCTTGCCCCTTTCGGGTAAGGTAGTCTTCCACTAGCTTTCCTAATTAGTCAGCCAAGGGGTCCCATTCCTCCCTTGTGGTGGCACGTGTTACTCAAGTTAAGCTCTATGTTCCAATTAACATTAATGATCTCAACATGAACATAAACAGAATAACAAGAATAATTGGAACATAGATATAATAAATGATTATCCCAAAACCATGTAAAGCAATAGCAAACTACCCAAGTGATTCAGGGGTAAACAAGGTAATGAGATAAACAATCTAGGGTGACCTATTGGGTCCCATCAAAAATTAACCTATGCATGAGTATGTGATATTAAAGAACATTATTGGGTAAAAAGTGGTCAAGGGCACAACTTGCCTTCAATGAGCTCCTGCTCAGCTACTTCAACCTGCTGCTCACCAGGATCCTCAGCAACGGGCTCTTCTACTCGCCACAATACAAACAAGCATAGTGCACATAGAGAAATTAACATTACACCAAACATATAAATGAAATACACAGTAATATTCTACATATTAAAATAAAAACCTAGGAACTGGAATCATAATTTTCTGAGTTATAGATTTTAAGTTATGCATTTTCAAAGGTTTTATGTGTTTAAAGTGGGATTAAGTGAGGAATTAAATTTATTACTGTTTTCATGACAAAACAGAGGCTCTAAGTGATAAAGAATAAAATTACAAAAGTTTAGAAACTGGAATGGATTAATTTGGAGTTCATATGTATTTTCTATGAATTATCAAAGTTCTAGCAATTATTTTTGTATTAAAAATCTATTTTCTATTTCATTTATCCTATTTAAACAACCTCTGGACTGGGCGCACTATTATTAAAGAGTGCAGGGGCAACGGCGCAAAAGACACACAGACACAGGCCCCATGCGCAGTGGACGGCGGGTTCTAAACTCCAAAACCGTAAGGGTCCTTTTGTAAAACCCGCACCGCGAAGGGGTATCAGCCGCCCTAGACCACCCGATCACCACCCAACGGTTCGGATTTAATTTCCCTTGATCTAATCGTGATCGCGGGATCAGAATCGGATGGACCTCATTCATCCGACCGAACCGCCAACCAGCATCTAATCGCGGCCGCCACTGGGAGATCCAACGGCCAAGGCGCGATCTCCCACCTCGCTACCAACTCCGGCAAGCGGAGTGCCCCGACGGGGAGAGATCCACGGCGGCGCGCAAATTGCCGACGAGTCCCGCGGCCCAATCTAAATCGAACAATCCCAGCCCTAATTAGAACTTAAGCGAACACGGGGGACCAAGCACATACCCGAGATTCGCAGCGAGGTGGCCAGTCCACGGTGTTGCACGGCGCGACGGCGAGCACCCAATCCGACGAGCAATTGCGCTAGAGCCGCGACACCAACGAAGGAATTAGCGGCGACCGAAGCATCGAGGGGTCACAGCGCAACACCGGAGAGCTCCACGGACTTCCCAGTGCCTGCGGTTCTCGTGGTCGACGGCGGCGGAAACACGTGTTTCCCAGGCGAGCTCGGTGTGTGGGCGGCTAAGGCTAAATGGTGGAGATGAGAGGATAGGAGGGGACTCGGCTCATCCCTGCGGTCATATAGGCCGCCCAGTTCGGTATTGGAGCGCGTGGCGCCCGGGGATGTCGCGCGGGCGGTTGAGCTCGAGTCACACGGCCATGGCATGGCGAGGGCTGACGGGTTGGCCCCATGCGCCAGCGACGAAGAGAAGGCGCGAGCGCGTGTCTGGGTTGCGAGGCCCGCGTGTCAAAGGGTGCTCCAAATGTGTGAGGCCGACAAGCCCGGACCCACGATGCAGAGGCGCAAGCGCGAGCCGCGAGGAAAGTAACGCGCGCGCGGAAGAGGGAATGGTCAACCGGGCCCACGGGTCAGTGATGAATCGCGCGCACGAGAGACTGGCAGCCGGGCCCCATCTGCCAGAACGGTGCGCGCAGTGGAAATGATCTTGGGCCAGCGCGGCGAAGGATTCCTTAGGTGGGCCGAAACGTGGAGATCCCAGCCCAGGTGAGTTTTATTCTTTTTCTTTTATTCTCCTTTTCCTTTTTGATTTATTTTCTTTTCATTTGAATCTCTAATTTGAATTTGAATCCTGTTATGAACTTCACCTTTGAGTCAAATATATAAACTCAAATCTGTACAAGAATAATATATATATTATAATTATTTTTATTCACATAGTAATTTCTTCCTTCTCTTTTCTCTTTTACATATTATTTCTAAAACCCTAAAGTGCAACTTTGGGTTAAATTCAAATCTCCATCTCATTATTGTACTTCTATTATTATTGTTTTATTAGCAATTGCACAAACAAGCAAAACTCCGTCATGATGCACAATTTAGTGGTGTCCTTTGTTAGTTATTTATTTGTTTAAGTGAGGTGTCCACATGAAATGATGCATAGGGATAACACACATATCTATGAAGAAATATAATTTTCTCCCTTTTAGACCTTTCTTACAAAGTGGGTATTACAAATCCTACCCCCCTTAAAAATAATCTCGTCCTCGAGATTTAAGAAGAACGAGGGAAAAGGTGGGGAAAATCTATACGAAGCTCTTCTTCTCTTTCCCAAGTTGCTTCATCTTCACCGTGGTGACTCCATTGTACTTTACACATCTTTATCACCTTATTTCTTGTAACTCGAGTCAATGTATCCAAAATCTTGATTGGGTACTCCGTGTAAGTCAAATCACCTTGAACACTGAGCTCTTCCATGGGTAACTGTTCCTCAGGGACACGGAGACACTTCTTAAGTTGAGACACGTGGAACACATTATGCACATCTGATAGACTAGCAGGTAACTCAAGTTGGTATGCCATCTCCCCAACTCTTCTAAAGATCAAGAATGGTCCAATATAGCGAGGGGACAATTTGCCCTTGACTTTAAATCTCCTCATTCCACGTAGTGGTGACACCTTGAGATACACATAGTCTCCTTCTTCAAATTCCAGTGGTCTCCTTCTATTATCAGCATAACTCTTCTGCCTGGTTTGAGCCACTCTCAAATTTTCTCGAATTATACGAACTTGTTCTTCTGCTTCTTGAATCAATTCAGGCCCAAAGAACTGTCTCTCTCCAGTCTGATCCCAATACAAAGGAGTCCTGCACTTCCTCCCATATAAAGCTTCAAAAGGTGACATTTTCAGACTGGCCTGATAGCTATTATTATATGAGAATTCAGCATAAGGTAAACTCTTATCCCAACTTCCTCCATGCTGAAGGGCACATGCTCTCAACATATCCTCCAATACTTGATTAGTCCTTTCAGTCTGTCCATCAGTCTGAGGGTGATAAGCCGTACTAAAATTCAACTTCGTACTCATGTTCTCATGAAAGCTTCTCCAAAATCTTGAGGTAAACTGTGAACCTCGATCAGACATGATCTTCTTTGGTACTCCATGTAAACACACAATACGAGCCATATATAACTCTGCTAGCTGAGAACCTTTATAAGTAGTCTTGACAGGAATAAAGTGAGCCACTTTAGTCAATCTATCCACAATCACCCATATTGCATCGTATCCTTTCTGGGTGCGAGGCAATCCAGTAATAAAATCCATACCAATCTCTTCCCATTTCCACTCGGGTATCTTCAGTGGATGCAATAGTCCAGCTGGCCTCTGGTGTTCAGCCTTAACTCTTTGACATACATCACACATAGCCACATGTGCAGCTACATCTCTTTTCAATCCATACCACCAATATTTCCGTTTCAAATCCTGATACATCTTGGTACTACCAGGATGAATAGAATAATCCGAGTCATGGGCCTCCTTCAATATAGTCTCTCGAAGGCTTTTAATATCAGGGACACACATCCTGTCCTTGAACCATACAGTGCCCTGCTCATCTTCCGTGAATTCCGGAACTCGACCTTCAGTAATCAGATCCTTGATCTCTTTTATTTTAGCATCACCAATTTGTCCTTTGCGGATCTCTTGCTCCAAAGTAGGTTCCACATCAATAGTAACTCCCTCAGTATGAGCAACTATCCCCAGGTTAAGTCTCCTGAAATCCTCAACAATCTCATCGGGTAGCTGGGCAACAATAGCTGAATGAACATGCTCCTTGCGACTCAAGGCATCTGCAACCAAATTTGCCTTGCCCGGGTGATAGTGAATCTCCAAATCATAATCCTTGATAAGCTCCAACCAACGGCGTTGCCTAAGGTTGAGATCCTTTTGAGTGAATATATACTTCAGGCTCTTATGATCCGTATATACTTGGCACTTGGTCCCCATGATATAATGTCTCCAAATCTTAAGCGCATGCACAACGGCTGCCAATTCCAAGTCATGAGTGGGGTAGTTCAATTCATGTTTTCATAACTGACGAGACGCATAGGCGATCACATGTCCTTCTTGCATGAGCACACATCCCAAGCCTTGGCCACATGCATCACAATAGATATCAAATCCTTTCTGTAGGTCTGGCATAACCAATACTGGTGGCGACATCAATCTTTTCTTCAGTTGATCAAAGCTGTCTTGACACTTCTCGTCCCACTTAAACTCTCTTCCTTTCTCCAAAAGTGAAGTCATAGGCTTAGCAATCTTAGAAAATCCTTCGATAAACCTCCGATAATATCCAGCAAGTCCTAAGAAACTCCGAATCTCAGTAACTGTAGTGGGTACTCTCCACTCCATTATCTCCTTAACCTTAGCAGGATCCACTGCTATTCCTCCATTAGAAATAATATGACCAAGAAATGGCACTTCGCCAATCCAAAACTCGCACTTGCTGAACTTGGCATAGAGTTGATTATCTCGTAGCTTCTGTAGCACCAACCTCAGATGTTCCTCGTGATCACTATCACTCTGGGAATAGATAAGAATACCGTCGATGAATACCACGACGAATCTGTCCAAATACTCCATAAACACCTTATTCATCAAGTTCATAAAATAAGCTGGTGCATTGGTTAATCCAAACGACATAACAGTAAACTCATATAATCCATATCTAGTCGAGAAAGCCGTCTTGGGGATATCCGATGGTCTGATCCTCATCTGATGGTAACCGGATCGGAGATCAATCTTCGAGAATACTCTAGCACCTCTCATTTGATCAAATAAATCTTCAATACGGGGCAACGGATACTTGTTCTTCACTGTAACATCATTAAGAGATCTATAATCCACACACATCCGCTGCGATCCATCCTTCTTCTGTACAAACAAGACCGGTGCTCCCCAAGGTGAGGAACTCGGACGAATGTACCCAGCCTCTTGTAACTCAGTTAACTGCTTCTTAAGCTCCTTCAACTCCTCTACGGACATCCTATAAGGCCGTTTAGAAATAGGGGCGGTTCCAGGTAAGAGGTCAATAACAAACTCAACTTCTCTATCAGGTGGCATCCCTGGTAACTCCTCTAGAAAGACATTCCAAAAAATCCTTAACCACCTGGATGTTGTCACCCAAAAACTTCTCATCTACTAAGAATGCCGCTAGTCTGATGGTGGTAGTTACTGCAACTTCAACTTCAAAACTTTGTCCTTTAGAACTGGTGAGTCCTACGGTTCCTTTAGCAGAGTGTACAAACTGTCCTTACCTTTCTTAACCGTGACATACCAAGGATCAGATCTATACTGCTTGGCTCCAATATTATAGCAGTAACTCCAAATTCTCTACCCTTAATGGTCAATGTCAATCTACGTGTCATTTGATTCGCCTCAACAGGCCCTTTAGGTGTAATTACTCTCATGAGTTTTCTCATATTGTCCAACACATTTGCACAAACCAAAATCTCAGCATGACGCATAATTTTATTAGCAACACATGGGGACAGATAGACCTTTTTATTCCTCCTAAAATAGTATCATACCGAATACTAACTAAAGGAACCTGTAGATCCTACAAATAGTAGTAATTTACATATATGTTTATGTAGCTTGGTGGAGCTGGTGGTGGTGGAGATGGTGGTTGCTCTTGTTGTTGTCTCTCCAACCGTGATTGCCTTATTTCTTGATGTATCTCCAGACGGGCCTGACGTATTTCCTCGCGTTCTTGTCTTATCTGGTTTTGCATTTCGGTCACCATGTCTGTCAACTGTTGTATTACCAGCCTTTGGGTTGCAATCACTTGATCGGCTTCAACAGGTGGAGGATTTGGAGGATTCATTTCTGTTTGCTGTTGCGTGATAATCTTTCCTTTCCTGGTATTGACCATCTGAGTTAGATACATAAGGTAAGAAAGGGCAGTAGACAAGGCAGTAATTACAATCATGTTACTTTGGGGGACTTATTTGCTAAGTAGATTAGTGTGTCACCTACTAAAGCTAATACCATACATTATAGTGGTACATGCTAAAATGCCCATCTATACTATTTCAATCAATCAAAGAAGCAAATCAGGCACTGATCATCAGAACAATCAACCAACATTTTTAAATAGAGAAAATAGTTTTGATTTTTTTTTGTCTTAGGCCTCCTATCTCTTAGAATGTCATAGGGTTAGGGATTCCAAGGTTTGAAATCCATCTTGTCTAAGAGTAGAAAAGGTAAGAATGACCAGAGTAGAACAGTAAAAGGTGAGACATGATCAAGATAAGTGTGGAAAGAATCAGAGTAAGGTAAGTATAGGATGAATCAGAATAAGATAAGTAGGTAAGAGTTGTCCATTTCTATCTAGGTTTCGTCCTACAGTCAACATTTCCTCTGATACCACTTCTGTAACACCCGGCTTTAAGGAACAAAGCCAGGTGCATCTCATACATGCGCCAAGAAGACAACACATATAATAACAGAGTGTATAGAGATAAATGTCATAAATCATCAGAGTATTTATTACATAGCGGAAGTCTTATTACAAAATAAAATAATAAAGATAAAACGAACTAAGGATCGTCGGCGCCAATGTCGACTGGGAAACGCCACCTAGATCAGATCGAACTCCTCAGTGTTAGGCGGCTCCTCCTGAACCACCTGATCATCTCCTGTGGGGGGGGGGGTGTGAGACAGCAAGGGTGAGCTCACACATGATCATAGCTCAACAAGTTGTGGGGAACCAGTGGACATGAACTCACAAAGGTGTGAGTTCATGTGATGTGTAAGGCTGATCAATGATAGGGGTTAAAGCTGAGCATTGCTTTTAAGTAGTTGGTCAAAATTTTATTAGCAGTTACTAAGTGTAAGTAAATACCAAACCATAAGTAAAGTAATAGAACAAAATTAATAACAAACCCATGCATATGTGAATGACAAATTGAATTTAAGTTCCATAATTTAAACATCAGAGAGTCCTGAGCTGCTCATGACCGCGAACACGGCTAGTATACCAGTTTTACACTCTGCAGAGGTTGTACCCTTTACCCACAAGTCATGTTACCCATCTGCCAAGGGGTCATGAATCCCATACACCTCTACCTAGGAAGCGCGGCAGGGCAACACTACGAGGCCTTTACAAAGTTCCACTAGCTTCCGAAAACCCGCTACAGTTTATAGGAAGTTCCAATGCAGGGTTCCTGGCTGACCGCCATCGCAGCAAAATCAACCAGGGACCTCCCTACACTGACCACTCCCCTACTGCCCTTGCCCCTTTCGGGTAAGGTAGTCTTCCACTAGCTTTCCTAATTAGTCAGCCAAGGGGTCCCATTCCTCCCTTGTGGTGGCATGTGTTACTCAAGTTAAGCTCTATGTTCCAATTAACATTAATGATCTCAACATGAACATAAACAGAATAACAAGAATAATTGGAACATAGATATAATAAATGATTATCCCAAAACCATGTAAAGCAATAGCAAACTACCCAAGTGATTCAGGGGTAAACAAGGTAATGAGATAAACAATCTAGGGTGATCTATTGGGTCCCATCAAAAATTAACCTATGCATGAGTATGTGATATTAAAGAACATTATTGGGTAAAAAGTGGTCAAGGGCACAACTTGCCTTCAATGAGCTCCTGCTCAGCTACTTCAACCTGCTGCTCACCAGGATCCTCAGCAACGGGCTCTTCTACTCGCCACAATACAAACAAGCATAGTGCACATAGAGAAATTAACATTACACCAAACATATAAATGAAATACACAGTAATATTCTACATATTAAAGTAAAAACCTAGGAACTGGAATCATAATTTTCTGAGTTATAGATTTTAAGTTATGCATTTTCAAAGGTTTTATGTGTTTAAAGTGGGATTAAGTGAGGAATTAAATTTATTACTGTTTTCATGACAAAACAGAGGCTCTAAGTGATAAAGAATAAAATTACAAAAGTTTAGAAACTGGAATGGATTAATTTGGAGTTCATATGTATTTTCTATGAATTATCAAAGTTCTAGCAATTATTTTTGTATTAAAAATCTATTTTCTATTTCATTTATCCTATTTAAACAACCTCTGGACTGGGCGCACTATTATTAAAGAGTGCAGGGGCAACGGCGCAAAAGACACACAGACACAGGCCCCATGCGCAGTGGACGGCGGGTTCTAAACTCCAAAACCGTAAGGGTCCTTTTGTAAAACCCGCACCGCGAAGGGGTATCAGCCGCCCTGGACCACCCGATCACCACCCAACGGTTCGGATTTAATTTCCCTTGATCTAATCGTGATCGCGGGATCAGAATCGGACGGACCTCATTCATCCGACCGAACCGCCAACCAGCATCTAATCGCGGCCGCCACTGGGAGATCCAACGGCCAAGGCGCGATCTCCCACCTCGCTACCAACTCCGGCAAGCGGAGTGCCCCGACGGGGAGAGATCCACGGCGGCGCGCAAATTGCCGACGAGTCCCGCGGCCCAATCTAAATCGAACAATCCCAGCCCTAATTAGAACTTAAGCGAACACGGGGGACCAAGCACATACCCGAGATTCGCAGCGAGGTGGCCAGTCCACGGTGTTGCACGGCGCGACGGCGAGCACCCAATCCGACGAGCAATTGCGCTAGAGCCGCGACACCAACGAAGGAATTAGCGGCGACCGAAGCATCGAGGGGTCACAGCGCAACACCGGAGAGCTCCACGGACTTCCCAGTGCCTGCGGTTCTCGTGGTCGACGGCGGCGGAAACACGTGTTTCCCAGGCGAGCTCGGTGTGTGGGCGGCTAAGGCTAAATGGTGGAGATGAGAGGATAGGAGGGGACTCGGCTCATCCCTGCGGTCATATAGGCCGCCCAGTTCGGTATTGGAGCGCGTGGCGCCCGGGGATGTCGCGCGGGCGGTTGAGCTCGAGTCACACGGCCATGGCATGGCGAGGGCTGACGGGTTGGCCCCATGCGCCAGCGACGAAGAGAAGGCGCGAGCGCGTGTCTGGGTTGCGAGGCCCGCGTGTCAAAGGGTGCTCCAAATGTGTGAGGCCGACAAGCCCGGACCCACGATGCAGAGGCGCAAGCGTGAGCCGCGAGGAAAGTAACGCGCGCGCGGAAGAGGGAATGGTCAACCGGGCCCACGGGTCAGTGATGAATCGCGCGCACGAGAGACTGGCAGCCGGGCCCCATCTGCCAGAACGGTGCGCGCAGTGGAAATGATCTTGGGCCAGCGCGGCGAAGGATTCCTTAGGTGGGCCGAAACGTGGAGATCCCAGCCCAGGTGAGTTTTATTCTTTTTCTTTTATTCTCCTTTTCCTTTTTGATTTATTTTCTTTTCATTTGAATCTCTAATTTGAATTTGAATCCGGTTATGAACTTCACCTTTGATTCAAATATATAAACTCAAATCTGTACAAGAATAATATATATATTATAATTATTTTTATTCACATAGTAATTTCTTCCTTCTCTTTTCTCTTTTACATATTATTTCTAAAACCCTAAAGTGCAACTTTGGGTTAAATTCAAATCTCCATCTCATTATTGTACTTCTATTATTATTGTTTTATTAGCAATTGCACAAACAAGCAAAACTCCGTCATGATGCACAATTTAGTGGTGTCCTTTGTTAGTTATTTATTTGTTTAAGTGAGGTGTCCACATGAAATGATGCATAGGGATAACACACATATCTATGAAGAAATATAATTTTCTCCCTTTTAGACCTTTCTTACAAAGTGGGTATTACATCTATTGGCCAAGTCAGCAGCCCAGGGGCTGCCTATACCTTCGGAAGTATTTTTCGAAACAATAAAAGCACTTTCGGTCGAGCTTCTTGAAAGAGCAATCCTTAATATATCCCCTGTTTATAGCGAGGATTGGAGAACTGAGATCGTCTCTTTCCTTCAGGGTAATTTTCTTTCAGACGACGAAGCTTATAACAGGAGAATAGAAGCAAGAGCTCGACCATATGTCATAATAGAAGGGGAGTTATACAAGCATGGGGTCTGTTCCCCATTGCTCAAGTGTTTATCCAGATCCGAAGGTATAGAATTAATGAAGGAAATACATGCAGACCTGTGTGGATCTCACATTGGATCTAGGCCCTTGCTCGGGAAAGTTTTTCACCAAGGATTTTATTGGCCAAAGGCAGCTTCGGATGCAGCGGATATAGTCCAAAAGTGCGAAGGTTGTCAGAAATGTGCAAGAGATCAAAAACAACCTTCGTCTTTAACTCAATTAATACAACCCACTTGGCCGTTGCAAAGATGGGGCCTTGATTTGCTAGGCCCATTACCACCAACACAGGGGAACTTAAGATATGTGGTAGTGGCAGTGGAGTATTTTTCCAAATGGATTGAGGCAAAGCCCTTAGCCACAATAACTTCATTTACTATTCAAAGGTTTTTCTGGCAGAACATTGTTTGTCGCTTCGGAGTGCCAAAGGCCATTACTGTGGACAATGGGACACAATTTGATTCTGAAGCCTTCAGAGAATTTTGTGATCAAATTGGCACGAATATCCATTTTGCATCAGTTCGACACCCAGAGTCAAATGGACTTGTCGAAAGAGCTAATGGGATCATAATGACAGGAATAATGAAATCAATCTTCAATCAGCCAAGGGGAAAATGGCCTGACGAGCTAATCAAAGTGGTATGGAGCCATAATACAACCATGTCAAGGTCAACAGGTTTTACGCCCTTTAAACTATTGTTCGGTGATGAAGCAATAACCCCAGAAGAGGCCAAAGCAGGATCAATAAGGATAGTAGCTTCAGCAGAAGGCAAAGACGAAGTTGATTGCTCTGTAGAAAAAGATGCTATTGAAGGGATCAGACTTCAAGCTGTGGAAAACATCAATAAATATCAAGTTGAAACAATAAAATGGCGTGACAGAAAAGTCAAGCTGAAGAACATTGAACCAGGACACTTGGTACTTCGAAGAGTAGCCAACCCTGAGACAGCAGGCAAATTACAGCTGAAGTGGGAAGGCCCCTTTTTGGTAGTATCTTCGTCAAGACCCGATTCCTACAGATTGAAGGATATGGACGACAACGACATACCTAGATCATGGAATGCGGATGAGCTTCGGCGATATTATGTTTAGCTTGATGTAATTTTTTATATTCTTTTTTGTGGCACCCTTTTCCTTTCTGAAGGGGGAGAAAGGTTTTTAATGGGGCCATAGCATGTAATTTCTCTTTTATTTCAGCTCTGTAAGAGCAAAATCCCCCAAAGATGTAAATGTAAAAAACTGAGAACGCACCATCGAGTGCCAAAAGAAAAAAAACAGGGGAGAAGCTCGAAAGCCGTCCCTAAGGGGATGCAGAGCACGACGAAGCTACCAGAAAAGCCGCTCCTCATTGCTTCGGAAATTGGAATAGTTTCAGTAGCTTTGGCCTCGCCTCCTTCACGCTCAACCCTAGCAGTGGAGCGTAATCTGGCCATTTGATTTTAAATTTTCTTGAAAATTCCTTGGAAATTAATAACCTTTCTCTTCCGAAGCTCTTCTTGTGACGAAGCAGATTCCAAACTGCAGCTTCGTTCGAATGCAAAAGTCAAGCTTCGGCTATGGTTAAATTTTTGGCAGCGAAACAGTGCAATAGCAATGAATGCTGTGGTAACTTCACACCTACCCATCTGTTTATATACTGCTGCAGGTAAGAAGGTGGATCGTCAAGATTTTTACACCGGGCAAACAGTCGCTCGCACTCGCTGCATGGTGGACCGCTCCGCACTCGGAAGCTCTATCGTTTCTCGACAACGAGCTCAGGGAAGGTGTTTTTTCGGACCTTCGGCTTCCCGAAGTCTAGGAGACTTTTTTCACGGATCAAGCTCGTTACGAAAAACGATCTAGCACCGCGAAGGGGCTACTGTTGGGACCATGCTTCGTCGCCGAAGGTCCTGTAAGAAGAAACAGCTTCGGTGAAAGCTGCTTATACGAAATGCTGAAGCTACCACTTATGAAGCTTCGGTGTTATAGCGTACCCGAAGGTGAGGGATTGAACCGACTTAAAGATAGAATGACCTTTTAGTCCATAAGGGTCTGAGTCATCATTGTAAACTTTTGTAAAGGGCATGAATGTAATTCTACATGGGCTGTGTCCCTTGCCTATAAATAGATGAACAGTACTCCCGTACTGTTCACGCTGACTTGGCATTTGCTTTTGCGTCACGCTTGTACTTTTGCCTTCCCTCAAGCCGAAGGTACATTTGTAATTTGAAATCATTTCTATTTTTCCATGATAATAAAATAGAAATGATTTTATGATAATGTTTAAATATTTATATTATATCTCATGCTTTATATGAATCCTTCGTCATTACTTGTTGTACTTACGAAGGTATGTCTCTCGTAACCTTCGTCCGAAACTCATTATTTCCCGAAGGGGTATAATGTTTCGAAGGACGAAGGACTTTAACACTTAACACTTTTTATGTTGCCTTGTTCTTAACTCTTAGCATTTGAGAACAAGTCCCCAACAGCAGAGATAATATGAATGAAAGAAATAATGTGAGCCTAACAACACTGTAATATGAATAAAAGAAATAATGTGATCCTAACAATAAATAGGATGTGAAGGCCGCGACTTGCCATCGTCCTTAGCATTTAGCAGAGAAAACATACCGGTATTCCTATGTAGATATGATGCAGTACACCCTGATCGGATGTAAACAATCTAGACCCTATGCGCAGACCAACATCAAGAAGTATGCTTAGGAGAAGTCCCAAGACCAAAGCCAGCTGCAGTGGCCTTCGCATGGTCCTTACGAGCAAATGCACTTGCAAGTATGGCCTGTTGAAGTGTGATCCCGATTTATAAGAAATAAACCAAAAGATAAGAGATGCATC
The DNA here is from genome assembly GCA_029449295.1 of Zea luxurians. Classification (NCBI taxonomy): domain Eukaryota; kingdom Viridiplantae; phylum Streptophyta; class Magnoliopsida; order Poales; family Poaceae; genus Zea; species Zea luxurians. Next base: position 5,082,706 of record JAOPSE010000064.1, on the reverse strand, counting down.
TGGAAACCCCATTACCAATCATATTAACTTGAGCTTATTAAATGTCATCAATTTCCAATAAAGAAGGTTAACAACCAAAGAAACACAGGGTTCCCTTACCTGTCCAGCAAAAGTCAATCCATCGGCAAGAAGTGAGTAAGCCAACCAGGTTTGCAAGCAGATCTGGAATGCAGCCATTGGAGTTGAACCTAGCCGTGCGGCCATTGAAGCGGATAGTGTCACACAACATGTTGCGGCAATAACTCGTGCAAGTAACAGAAAACCTGAAGTGTGAAAAGAAAATATCTTAATTCAATATTAAAATCAACATGTAATTTAAACAGCTCAGACTACTGAGAATTCCTTCCTTAACACAAACTAAATGATGATAGAGCAATATTGTGGAAGGAGATATCGTAGATTGATAGCTCAGATGCGAATAAGGGGAAAAAAGATCCATAATGGCAATGTTGACAGGTAAATGATTCACTTGTAATAATGTGATGAGCAAATTTTCAGTACACAGTACAGTAACCAGGATAGTAACAACCAGGGATTTTCAGTACACAGTACAATGTTCTATAGTGGAAAAGAGTATCATATGTTATTTGGATTCAAGTGCATTAGAAACAACTTGCAATCTGTCGAAATGCGGTGGGTCTTCATGTTTTCTTACCAGTTTCATTCAGCCGCACTATCAACTGCTCCCTGGTTGGAAGAGTGTACATGCCAGCACCAACAGCCTTCCTGATCGCCCAGCTATGAAACTGCGCGCAGACCTGCCCGTAAGCTGTCGTAGCTGCATCATACAATGCCCCCCTGAAAAAAAACAAATGCCAAAGAACAGAGCCACCGGTCAATATATAAGTATCATTTTAAAACAAAATAACTATCTGTCCAAATCATAGCACTTGACAGTTACACATGCAGTAATAGCCTGTGAGCACCAGCTGGCAATTTGGCAAATGTATTTAACCACATGACAACCAGTTTTGGATCATGCAGTTGTCATCGCACACATACTGACAAAAGTACATCATACGCTGTATTGAGATTCAGTCAGGGTGGCCTATCTTGCATGAAATATTCAGACTTTAGTGATGAGATGTGTTCGCGTTTGGTTGAATGTAAGGAGACGTACTCGGTGTCGAGGAATTGCTCGAAGAGGGCCTTAATGAGGCTGAGGCCGAGACGGACCCTGCGCAGGTTCTGGGAGTGGCTTCCCTGCTTCTTCACGCGATCATTCTGGATGCACTTGTCGAGGATGTCGCTGAAGGAACAGAACTTCTTGAACCTGAGACATAGAGATACAAAATAAACTTCATTTGTTTGCCTGTTTGTTTCAGTAAAAAAATGGAAACACATCTCCTCAATGTTAAACCCTGGAACAAATAAAAATGAATTAAAGCGTACATGTAAACCAATTTGCCGGGTTGGGCCCTAAATTTCAAGGAGTTTAAAATAGTCTTCTAAAGAGTCAAAGAGTCTAACAAAATGCCATGCTAAATCATTCTATTCATCTAGACTAAACCTTGGAGATGAAAAGAATTCTCTTGAACGTCTCCTTTGGTGACAAGGGAATTGAGGGGGATTGGAGGAGTTTCCTTGTCACCAAACAAGTCCTGAGGAAACTCAAGTTCACATGCAACATTTGAATCAATACTTGCTAACCTTGCATATAGAATATTAACTAAATATAAAAGATTGGATAAAATTTTTGCCACATTTAGTAACAATTAGAAGTTTCTGTTAGATGAACAATAAACTACAAGTCAGAATGAAAAGAATGAAATACTATACTATACTAATGAAAAACAAACCACTTCTCCAAGAGGGAAAGAAACAAGATCTCAACCATACCTCTAGTGCCATCCATCGGTAAGTTCCAGTTTCAGCAGTCATCTGCCCCTGCTGACTTCCATGTCGCGCCACACCAAAGTCTGTGATCTTTACAACCTATTTCCAAAAGGAGATTATAAAAGTTAACAGCTTAGCAGATCAGATCAATGCAATGGAAAAAAACATTTACCAAGCTCTAGCATCAACACATCTTAATTCTGTAATATATAGACAGAGAGATCACGAGAATCATATTTTTTAACATGTAATAGATGCTCATTCAGTTGCTAGGGCTTAGTTCTCTGTGCAGTATATATGTTGAGGAACTTACAAAGTATTTCTTGGAAATTAAAATGATATCCGTTGAACATGCTATTTATCATGCAATTGCGAAGCACAAGAGATACACCAACTGCACCATATCTCAAGAAAAATTCAACTGCACCATATCAAAACATAGAATAGAGAGTAGACGTCAACACCAGATCGAGTAGTTTTCTTTTTTTATGTTGAATGGTAGCAAAGACATCTCCATATTAATTAGGATGGCTACACCAAGGAAGTGGTCGGTCCAGAAGCAACCAGGTTCTTGTGGCAACAAGGGCGAGGCCAAACCCCAACAAGAGTAGCCCACTGGACAAGAAATTTATGAAGAGCTTCCTAGAGGTAACTAATTCGGCCTCGCCCTTGTTGGTGATGCTGCTGGTGCTGTGTTGGTACAGGTATAGCCTTCCCTGTGTAAATATTTATATTTCTCCACATCCCAGTAAGGTAGTTAATGTTCCATGGCTAAATCATCAACTGTAACAAGAGTAGCCCAGTAAGAAGCTGTAACAAGAGTAGCCCAGTAAGAAGCTAGTTTGCCTGCCTCTAGTATCGACTGGTTGTTGTTACATCAAGTGGGTGTCCTAACTAAAAATTTACCTGACCAACATCATCGGTGTTCTAAATGATCTTCTGTGTTACAGGCTACTAAGTGTATTATTGATGCAGCTGCTTGACTTCCCCTGGAGTCAAGCTTTCAGTTTCTGAGTCCATGAAAGGGAATCTAGAACCTGTCAAATGTATCGCTTTGAATGCTATGATCATTCGACCTCAAAACTGGTACGGACACACAACAACCATTTAAAGGGAAATCTATAAGAGTTTAGCATTTTATTTTATTTGATAGGTAAAATGGTTCCTGAACAGGACCGCAATAAAAACCACATCATGTTGTTTTCAAGCAAAAAAGAACACATTTTGCTTGGTGGCAAAAAACAAACTGTTTTGGAATGCAAATTCATGGTCAAACAAACTTCTCTGAATAAATTGAATAGTATAGTAAGCAAACCTGCCATATCAGATCGAGTAGTTTTCTTTGAAGCATTCTGTTGCTTCCTTCATTTCAGAGAACAGATTTTAGTTTATCCGAAGTGGAAACATCATGTGTTAATATGCATGTTCATCGGCAATAAACGGTAGTTTTCATCATTTATATATACAACCGAGGGTTCACTGCTTAGACAAATACTATATGTAGATGTATGCAGAGTTCAAGCATCTAAAAATAGCATAAATCTATTGTTTTCTGTTTCCAACTAAACACCATCTTCAGTTAAAGAACAAATTTCATGCCTTTGCTATTTACAAGTGTCAAGCACGTAGATGTTAGCATTATAGCAAAAAAACTAACATGTCCAGCATACCAGCATCTAAAAAACACAACACATTGATGACTCCAATAAAGTTCAATTTATTCACTATAGCTTCAAAAGGATAAGTGTATGGCAAGAACAATGAGTATGCATGCAGACAAAGGAAAACTCAAAGAAGTCGGAGTACACACCTAATGGCATATTGTTGAATCCAAATATACAGGAGTACAAAACATCGTCATCACTGAGAAATGGGAATCACCTGAATAAATGGATCACATAGATTAATGCAATGTTAGCGACTGCAGTCAAGAAGAGCAGCGACGGTCAATGCAAATAATATCAAACAACAATAGACATGGGTATGGATTTTGTCTTGAACATATGAAGAGTTCAAGATCAGAATCGAACTGGTTGTTGTTACATCAAGTGGGTGTCCTAACTGAAAAAAATACCTGACCAACATCATCGGTGTTCTAAATGATCTTCTGTGTTACAGGCTAATCAGCGTATTATTGATGCAGCTGCTTGACTTACCCTGGAGTCAAGCTTTTTGTTTCTGAGTCCAGGAAAGGGAAAAACAAGGAACAATGATTCAGTGAGGGATAGGGCAGGGCTTCACCTCGAGCGCGTGGTTGATCTCCTGGTCGGTGGTGTTGGCCCAGAGCGGGTGGTCCCTGATGGCGCTCTCCATCTCCGCGAGGAAGGCCTGGACCTTATTGCCGTCCTCCTTGGTGTTGGGCGCGTGGAAGGAGAAGGAGACGAGGAAGCTATCGGCGCCAAGCTAACCACGAATGGGGACGGGGACGCCGTGGGGGTCTCGCTCCTGGACCCGCTGCCACCGCGCACGTCGGAGTCAGACTCCGTCGCCATGCATGAGTCCACGTCCATCGCCGCCAGCCAAGCCTTGCCTCCTGCTGCTCCTAGGGTTTCGCGAGGTAAGCACGGGCTCCCCACGGCCGTGGGCCCACGTACCCGGGTGATCCCTCCTCCCCGGCTGTCGACACTGCCGTGAGCGTGTGGCCGCACCGGACCCTGGTCCGTCCTCCTTCTTGTCCATCGCGGCGTCCACCACCGTATACCCCGCCGCCGGCCTGGGCCCCGCAACCGGCGTGGGAGACGCGACCGCGGCCATGGGCGTCCCGGGCGCGGATGGGGATGGGGACGCAGACGGGGACGGGGACGCCGTGGGGGTCTCGCTCCCAGACCCGCTGCCGCCGCACGCGTCGGAGTCGGAGTCGGACTCCGTCGCCATGCGTGAGTCCACATCCATCGCCGCCAGCCAAGCCTCGCCTCCTGCTGCTCCTAGGGTTTCACGAGCTGAGCACGGGGGTCCCCATGCGCGTGCACGAGCTCAGCCTCGGGTAACTGCCGCCATAGGTGAAAGTTCCCTTTGACCCGGGAACAGGATCTGGATGTCGCCTAGACGGGGGGAGTGAATAGGCGAATGAAAATTATTGTAACACCCCTGGTGTTACTGTAACTAAAACTTGAGCATAACATCATAAACATGGGCATTGCATATGCTTGATACACCTAGAATGCATTCACTAGGTAAAAATTTCAAACAAGTTGTATTGTTATAGTATTTTGCAAATAGGACCCTGGTTAAGGAACTTGACCCTAAATAGGGATTAATGGGGCAAAACTTAACACAAATGAAGAATACCTAGAAGCTTTAAGGGAAGGGTCACAAAATGATCCCAAAACTTAAGTGGAATTTCACTTAGACCCCTGGGATACCAGAAACCCTAATTGAAACCCTGGAAAACCCCAAAACCAAACCCTAGGGACCTATGTGCAAAATTAGTCCACTTTTGGACTAAAGTGCAAAAAACCAAGTCAAATAAGTATCTTAAGTCATTTGGGTCACAAATATGTGAATTTGCAAGTCAAACCCTAAGTTTTGGGCTTATTTGCAAAACTCACTTCTTAAGTTCTTTATAGTCTAAGTCTGATTTTCCAGTGATATTGGCTCAACTTTGGAGCCTTGTATCTTTCAAAATCTAGGGTTTTTGCCCTAGGTCACCACATCAAAATTTTAGCCTAATTATAGAAGAACAACTTTGCTTAAGAGTGCAAGCCATGTTCTTGTGAGAAATTTGGAGATAATCATGCCCAAACTTTGGCTATCAGGCTGATTAAGTCTGAAAAATCAGACTAACAGTGGCATTGGATCATCTTTGGAAACAGTTTTTGACTAATCTAGTAAGAATTTGCCCATGGCTGCTGTAACAAAGATGAAGATGGTATAATGGACAACAACTTTGCTGCAGAACCTTAAGTATGTTACCATAGAGATTTGTGAGCAAATTGGGCCTAAATACTGGCTGTCAGACGCTCTGAATACCATTCACCATGGTACAGTGCTTGGGGGGATAAAGATTAGCCCTCTCGCCGGCGATAAGGACGCCACCGCGGCGTGGGATGGGTCGCCGGCGTCTGCGGTAAAGGATTCCTGGCGACGTGGCCAAAATTTACTGAGGTGGCGCAACCCGGTTAAATGGCGGCCACCGGACTTGCGTCGTGGCTCTGCCGTGCGGGTGAGCTCGCCAGCGCGATTACAGCCGGTGAAGCTCATCCGATTCCGGCCGGTAGACTATAAATTGAGGGTGGGTGTTGCTTCTTCACCGTATCCCGCATCTCAGCAACTAAGCGCCCGACTCAAGATCACCGGAAAACCCACGTAGCCCCAAATCCCTCGCTCACTTGTTCTTAACTCCGCCGCGAAGAACATCTCCGTGGCCGGCCTTCCTCGAGTGAGTACTTACCCAATTGTTTCATGTTCTTGCTTGCTGTTAGCCCCCTATTACTCCTAGTACCAACCAATCGAACTTAGGCCGAAACCTTTCACCGGAACATGTGGTTGCTCTGTAGAACACCGCCGTAACCCCCCTCACCGTCGACCCGCTCTTCGGGTCTTGTTCTGCCCAAACCAAAGAGTGTCCATGGGTCCGGGTAAATCCGTGAACCTTTACCCAGCCTCAATTTGACCATCCTCGTCGCTGTTTGGTCGGAACACATTCATTCCCTTGCCCCTCCGCTCGGTCACCGTGAACTGATTGATCCAGTATCCCCTCGGTGAAATTGATAGAGGGGAAACGATCGGGGCGGGTTCAATTGTATCCCTGTCGCTCGAGAGCACCGGTCGTAGTGTAAATTCGCCAGTACAATCTCACTGGAGTTCGTTTCCCCGTGCTGCCACCGTCGTGGACTTGAACTCAAGAATAGATGAAAGTGTGAGGGTCTGTCTGTAAACGTCAGCGACTCTGTTAAACAGTGAGAAAACCCGTTCGCAGATAGTGAAAACCCTGAGGGCTTTTCCACAAAGCCACCAGCGCGCGAGCGAGCGCGCGCGCGAATCCGTTCGGGCCTGGGCCGCCTGGATTAGAATTGGCCTAGTACTGTTTAGAGTTTTTCCTTTTTCTTTTTCAATGGAACTTTAGAAATCTGTAGAAAATTATAGAAAAATTCTAAAATTGTGAAACCAATTTTCCTAGATTGCTTATTTCCCATATAATTTAATAAAAATAGTTGTATGATTTTTAGGTTAAATAAGAAATTTTAAGGCATTTAAAGTAGTTTTAAGAAGTGGTTCTGGATTTTTAAAAGATTAATGATAATCTCAAAAATGCTCAAACTTTTTATATGAGTTCCTTATATTATTTAGAAGCCTTGGGTACAATTTGGATTGATTTGGACCTTGTTTGATCACCAAACCCTAAAACAACCCCCCTGCCCTGTGAACTCCTTTACTGACTCCGGAAGCCCTAAGTTCTCGGAGTTCCGTGAAGGAAAGTTGTATTCAAGACTTAGATAATAAGTTATATTATCTTTGCACTCTCATGAGCATTACATGGCATTCATTCTTATATACATATATATGGTTATGATTAGAACACGAGGAAGAAGTGGAAGTCACTGAAGAGCAAGCACCACCACCTTTGGAAACTCAGGCTGAGAATTGTTTCTACTTCGATATTTGTGAATCTGAGCCTGACTCACCCATAAACAAAGGCAAGCCCCGGTGCATTTGCCACCTCCTTGATGTTTTTTTAAAATCTTTCTCACTTACTTGATGCATTAGGTGATAGGAGTTGATTGATTAAACAATTCCTGCATTACCTTCCTTGAACTTGATTACCTTCCTTGATCACCCGTTTTACAACAGATTTTTGATGCTTAGCATTGCTTTAGAAAAACAAAATGTTTGTTTTTACAAAAAGATGATTTGGCAAAAGTGGATGGGATGTTTTTGAAAATAAAACTTGATGGTGGATCCATCATGGCCGTGATGGGTTCAACATCGGAAAAGATGTACCTCTGCTAGGTACCAAGTTTTTGGGTAAATGATTAAGCTGAGACCGGGCGGGTGACTTGCACGAGAAGAGAGTCTCGGTGTAGTGTCTCCGTCTGAGTCGATTAAGGACCGTCTCGATGTAGGCTTGATGATCGAGGACCCTTTAACTGGTCACATGCCTCGTCATGGGTAAGCTTTGCCTCGGGCAGACTAAGGCCAGAATAAGATAACACGAAATGGGCGTGGAGCGGTGGCGAGAGTAGCGTGTACCCTCTATGGCAAGAGGCTGGACGGTGGTGTATCTGTGCTCTCGGTTTGCGTGAACCTGATCTGGTCTTAAGAACCCCGGTGGCGGGTTGACATATGCAAGGGTTAAGTGCTACATATGTCGTGTGATTGGAGATCCTCAGCTGAGTATAATCGATTCGGATCGCCGTACCTTCGCGGTTATGAAGACTTGGTCACTGCCCTACACGTAGCAATCCAGTGAAGATGAAGGAAGAATTAAGAACTTGGCTAGTTCAGGATAAGTGTTTGAACTAGGCTAGAAAGAACTATAGAGACAGGTAAGTTTATCTAACCTGACAAGTAAAATTTGGACTTTTAAGGATCCACTTTAGTAAGCAATTCTGCAAATAGAGTCTTTGATTATTGAAAGGCCTTACCTTGACTCCCATATAACCAACATACCCTTGAGAGTCTTTTCTTTAGTCGGGTAAGACTTGCTGAGTAATTCCATACTCAGGGTTTATTCCCCCGTTGTTTTTAGGTGAGGAGACAACAAACTTTTGTTGTTTTTGTACCAAGGTGGTGAAAAATGAAAACAATGAAGAATGAAGCTGCTGGAGGACCGGGTCCTCCTTAAAAACTTTTATGTAAAGAACTTAAGGGGAGGAGTTTTTGCCTCCCAGGTATTGTAATAATACTTTTCAGCACTCTCTGGTCTGTAATAAATGACTTACCTTTCCTTTTTAAATAAATGTAAGTTTATGTAATCACTTCCGCATTTCCGCACCTCCGATGAACATATTGTCTGTCAGACGGGTGAAACGTTCCTGGTAAGGTAAGAGAAAAGATACTGAACTTGTCAAGTGATTTAGGAACATCTACAGGGTTGTCTGATGTCTATTGGACAAGGACAACTGTAGGTGGGCCTAATGACTTGGGAGGTTCCGTCACAATTATTACTTTAAAACTTAAACTCTTACTCTACTCGAAGACAGGATCGCAGTGGAGTGAAGAACCCTTCGAGTAGATTGCAGCGGAATTGATGTTCCTGTCTTAAGAATATCCTGCACTTCAAAGAAAGCTAGTACCACAAGTAAGTAGTGAAGTGCAGATGTAAGAAATGAATAAGACAGAGAATCAGCACACAGAGCAGAGCACGTGGACATAGGAATTTATCCCGAGGTTCGGCCAAGCCTGAAATGCTTGCCTAGTCCTCGTTGGAGTTAGCCACACCTGGGCTTGGAGTCTATTTCAACTCCTTCCTCTGTTTGCTCAGATCTGTTAGTCAGACAGATAGAGCCTTCCACTATGTTGAGTTTGTTACAACGAAACTGCGGCTGCTTACAATCTTCTTGGCAGCACTTCGGTAGAGTAACGATATGCTCAAGACTATGCTCTAGCTCTTAGCAGCACTTCTCCACTCTCTAAAGGCTTATAACTTTGCCTTCTACACAAACTAGAGAGATACACATAAGAGGGAGAGTGAGAATTGATTCGAGTGATGTATACTATCAATGGCTGCACTTGTTCTTCACTCCTTCATTTTTGGAGGCGCCTAGGAGTCCCTTTTATAGGCCCAAGAGGCCTAGGAGCCGTTGAAATCCCATTTGGAAGGCAATACTTTCTTTCTGTCGAATGGCGCACCGGACAGTCCGGTGCACCACCGGACACTGTCTGGTGCCCGATTTCCTTCCAAGTTTGGCGCAGTCGACCGTTGCATCTTTGGAGCCGTTGGCGCACCGGACAGTCCGGTGCCCCCATCCGACCGTTGGCTCGGCCACGCGTCACGCGCGGGTTGCGCGGCCGACCGTTGGCCCAGCCGACCGTTGGCTCACCGGACAGTCCGGTGCTCCACCGGACAGTCCGGTGAATTTTAGCCGTACGCCGCCGACGAAGACCCAAGAGTGGCCTATTCACCAGTGTTCAGCCTGGCGCACCGGACACTGTCCGGTGCACCACCGGACAGTCCGGTGTGCCAGACTGAGAGTCTTGGCTGTACACAGCCAAGCCTTTCGCATCTCTTTTCTTTTCTCCTTTATGTCTGTTTCTCACACTTAGACAAATATATTAGTACAAACCAATGTACTAAGTCTAGAAACATACCTCCTCTTTGATTTTCACCTCTTTAACATTTGGCATTATTGAGAATGATGTTGAACTCATAAATCATCAAGTCAGCTTGACTTGATCTAGATTGGCATTTCTGAGCTCCAACATCGTGCAAAGGTCACATAGAATATCTCCAAACATAGGAACAACCCAAACAAAAGATCAAGGTACACTTAGCTCTTTTGGGCTTCTTCTAGTTCTAGTTTTGACACTGGTTCTCCTTCCCGTGACCTTGTTCACTACTTGAGCTTGGTCTTGAGCCTTATGACTTACACCACATAACTATAGCTGTTACCTCATTGGTTGTAAGTCATGTCCTTATGTAGTGATCCTTGATGTGCCATAGCTCTTCTCAACTCGATCACCCTTGACTTTGCAAGTCTTCTTCTTCACCCTTGGCTTTGGGTTCCTCAGCCTCCTTGACCTTCTCCCGTGCACTTGGTACCTCGAAGTTCTTCTTGCCTCCATCTTTGGCTTGATTAGTTGTCTCCGAGCTATGCACCCGAGTCTCACTTATGCAATGTCCATCTTACTTGTGATGTCCATTATCTATCCAAAATCCATTTCTTGGACCATCACACTTGTTCATTTGTGTTGAACCCTGTTAGCTTTACATTAAGCACCTGTTCAACACTTAGCGCACTTGTTAGTCCTTTAATTGAGTTGTCATCCAAACACCAAAACCCACAAGGGAGCTTTCAATCTCCCCCTTTTTGGTGATTGATGGCAACACAATTAAAGCTTACATAAGAATAAGATTTGAAGCACAAATTTTGAATTCTAAGTGTATAGAATGCTCCCTATAAATATGTGCTTACATTAACATCATAACTTTGGCCTTAAATACCAATATGCACATACTTAGGCTAATTCGAAGCATTGCTACACCCTAACACCTGTGGGATGCATTGTGTCAAGGATCAAACCGTGATGCGTATGACACACAAATGCACAGAATCAGAGTAAATTACCAATTGAAAGGATATATCACAGGAGTATCAACCTACCATTATTCATCATTAAGATACCAATTTAAATTAAGATACTAATTTAAAGCACCAGAACCATATGAATATCTATTACAGGACAACCACAATAAATACCAATTGAACACAATAAATACCATTTCCTCTCATATCAATGGAAGCACTAATTATGCATTATCACCATATAATACACCAATAAGCATATGATAAGTATTATCAACAAAACTAAACTAACACATTCTTCCTTAAGATCAAAGGAACTCAAGGAAACCCCTTTATGTCCTTTAGCACACAAACAAACTAAACTTCACCCTCTTGAGATAAGCTTTCCTCTCAGGTCGAGGTAAGCTTTATGCACAAATTCTCCCCCTTTGACATCAAACACCAAAACCATATTCAAGCAAGAACATAGGATGATGTCAAGGGACAGCAGGGTATTAAGCAGGGAAAATGCAACACACTAACATTACTCCCCCTTACACATTAAACATATGCAACACAAGCATTGGAGAAAGATTAAGGTACAAATACGCATAAGGGTCAATACCTCCTTTTGTACCTTTACCATGTTAAGGTGTACTTTCCATCTTGAAAGTTTGATCTCTAGGGAGCTCCTCCACACTTGTGCCTGGTCCTTTATCCTAACCTTTTCTTGTTGCTAAGACACCAAACTTAGAACAAGTTATAGTATTGGCACAAGATGAAGCTTCTATTCTAGTGATTACCAAAATATACCAATAGAAGCACACTACCAAGGCTACCAATTGAAAAATTATCACTGTCATAGCTCCATGATATTTAAAGATAAGCATCTAGGATCACCAACTATTATAGAGCATGAGCAATCTTTAAATATGCAATTAGTCACAACTTTAGATACCAATTACTTGACTTGTGGAGGTACCGAAGTCCTGATTGTTCCATTTCTCGCTTATCTTCCCTTTTCCACCTTGAGACTATATAGGATCACTAAAAAATAGTCAGTCTCAAAAGACACAGGTTATGTGTGCTCCCCTAAAGTTGTGCATCAAGTTTTTGAATAACTTGCACCTTGCACATTCTAGCATCCTTAGAACTAAAGGGGATCACAACATACTTTGGTCTAGGCATAATATATCAATTACGTCACAAAGAGATACCAATTGAATAGATGAGATAATACACCAATGCAGGAGTACAACATTTTGCAAGCAACCTAGTCATGCTTCATACATGATAATCATTGCACCACATATACCAATTGAAAACGACAGGATCAAGAAGTACACCATGATTAAGAAGTATTTTCTTAGGTACACCAAAGAAAATAGCAATTTAAAGCATAAAGCACCTAAGCCAGGATACTACCAATTGAAAGGCAAGAACATAGCTATGATCACAATTAACGGAACTTCAAGATGTTCAATGAAATTGCATAGTTCCATTCTCCATACCTTTGCCTTTTACCTGGATGCCATGAGATCCATTCTGTTAGGTAGTGTAGAGTGAGAGCACCTGTTGTCACCAATTTTTGGGCTCCTTTTGCTCATGCATCTCAAAGCTCAAGAAAGGTGCATTAGAGGTACGACATGGACTTGGTATACACATTATACCAAACTAGGGTAATCATGTAAACATGGACTACATAAAATGCTTGCACACAGGTTAATCCTCAAAAACCATATAACATAACTTACAAAAAGATACATGATTATCCATTAACACAAAAGGAGTTAATCATGGTGAATATATCAAATGGAAAGCTACCCATTTAATGATTCAAAAGATATAACATATGGAACACACAATCATGATTAAGCAAGCATCATTGTGAACTATTGATAACACAAGCAATCTCAAAAGCATAACTATTCCAAGGATAGGTATATCATCACAATCCAACTTAAGAGCAATGCTAATTGGAAATAATGCACTTAAGATACATGGTTACCATCCTTTGGAGAGCTAGTTGCAGATTCTCATCACAGTCCTTTACTTGATTCACCAATAATGATTAAGGACCTCTACAACTTATTCAACTCGAGATGAACATGGGATTAGTATTGCATAATAATTCAACCTTGGGACAATGAATAGACAATAAACATTAATAGCTTAAACATAGAGTTTGAATTAACAGTATTGAGCTCTCCCATGGTCTCTAGTCCACCTCGAGGCACCTGCATGGTCTATTTGACATAGTTTGGTACCCATCTCGGGATGGGTTCATGACGTTCAATTAAAAGTGCCTTTGGTACCCAAATAGTCTTTGTGCTAGTTCTAGGTGATCTCATTATTGATCTAGCACAAGTGTATGATTTGGGTCTCCTAGGCGAATAAGATGGAGACAAATTTACTTGCTTAGGAACCTTACCCTGTTTACATACCTTGGATGGATGACCCTGCTCACCATACTTGTAGCAGAAGTGTCGCTTAACCTGACATGACGCTTGCTGTTTGTCTTGTTTCTTAGTGGGGGTCATCTTGGAGGATGCACGTCTTTGATTCTTCATGAGCGGACATGAAGTGATCATATGGTCCTTATCGTTGCATCCAAAACATCTCCTTATTCCTTCATCCTTGTCTTTGTGTGGACAAGATGCAATGAAGTGACCTAATTCCTTGCACTTGAAACACCTCCTTTTTCCTCTTCCATTTTTGCTCTTGGATGACATAGAGAGATGATCAGTGCAAACAACATGACTAATTGAATTTTTACCTTTTTTCTTGTTCATGTTGATTTCTTCATTTATTGCTTTAGGAACATCCTTCTTATGGAGTTTAACACTTGCTGCGGTTTCTCCCGTCTCAAGCTTCTTCACCACGCGTCCGTGGATATCTTGAGGAGGTTGAGCAATGCGTCTTCTCCTTAGTTGCTTTGCTTTCTTGTTCCTTTCTTTTGATCCTGCAGCTTGATGCTCATTCAAAAATTTACTTTCTTTTGAGCAACAGGGGTTAGCACACGATGATATATATTATCTAGGTGCACATGCAAGAATGAGGTTCGCATGAATTTAAGTTCGCTATTACAACCTCATGAGCAACATCAAGCATGATATGGTCATCAATTAATTCATTATGAGAATAAGACAACATATCATATTTTTCACTTAGAGCAAGTTTTTCTAAATTTATCATTTCTACTTGACTCTTAAGCATAGAATTCTCAGCTTTAAGTTGAGCAACGTCAGATAATACATCATGATTATTTCTTTGCTCAAATAAAATAGATTCATACCGTTGGACCAAATTATCATGAGAGCACTTTAGCTCTTCATGTTCTTTAGTCATCTTCTCCAGGCTATCTTTGGTTTTGATGAGAGTCTCCTCTAGCCTGAGGAGCGTCTTGCCTTGTTCCATGTTCCTTCTCAACAGCTTAACCAAGAATGCTTTGTCCTCTTTGTTGATATGGATGCAGAAACGACGAATCTCTTCTTCTTTCACATCATCGGTCTCATTTTCCCTGTCATTATTGTCCGTGGAAACGAAACAGGAAAATGTACCTTGTGATGATGTAGACTCCTCACTATTATCCTCATATTCCTCCTCATCATGGCTTTCGTCTCCACCATCATTGTTAGCAATAAGACATTTATTACTAGTAGAAGACAAACCTGTAGATGAGGTGGATTCATCGTTTGATGGCCACCGCTTTTCTTCTCCCTTTGAAAGGTTGGTACAAAAAGCAACATAGGGAGTAGAAGTAGTACAATTGGACTCAGAATATTTTATTTTAATTCTAGTCCATAGATCATGAGCATCGACCAGAACATCACTATTACTACCTATGACAGAAAAATAAACATCCTTGCTAAGGGAATTGACTAGGATGTCATAGGCTTGATAATTTTGACGCAGACATCTTAGATCATGCTCAGATGGATTTTTTATATCAATATTAATGGGCAAAATACTAGCATCAAATATTTGCTCTATTTCAGGACCTAAACTCCTAAAAGTATTATATAAATGAAAAGACCAGGATGCATAGTTAGAGCCATCAGAATTAAGAAGTTCTACAGTTACCTCTTGTGACAACATCATCATCTCTGGATGGCTAAGCCCACACTAGAGAGGCCTAGCTCTGATACCAATTGAAAGTTCCCTTTGACCCGGGAACAGGATCTGGATGTCGCCTAGAGGGGGGGTGAATAGGCGAATGAAAATTATTACTTTAAAACTTAAACTCTTACTCTACTCGAAGACAGGATCGCAGTGGAGTGAAGAACCCTTCGAGTAGATTGCAGCGGAATTGATGTTCCTGTCTTAAGAATATCCTGCACTTCAAAGAAAGCTAGTACCACAAGTAAGTAGTGAAGTGCAGATGTAAGAAATGAATAAGACAGAGAATCAGCACATAGAGCAGGGCACGTGGACACAGAAATTTATCCCGAGGTTCGGCCAAGCCTGAAATGCTTGCCTGGTCCTCGTTGGAGTTAGCCACACCTGGGCTTGGAGTCTATTTCAACCCCTTCCTCCGTTTGCTCAGATCTGTCAGTCAGACAGATAGAGCCTTCCACTATGTTGAGTTTGTTACAACGAAACCGCGGCTGCTTACAATCTTCTTGGCAGCACTTCGTCAGAGTAACGATATGCTCAAGACTATGCTCTAGCTCTTAGCAGCACTTCTCCACTCTCTAAAGGCTTATAACTTTGCCTTCTACACAAACTAGAGAGATACACACAAGAGGGAGAGTGAGAATTGATTCGAGTGTTGTATACTATCAATGGCTGCACTTGTTCTTCACTCCTTCATTTTTGGAGGCGCCTAGGAGTCCCTTTTATAGGCCCAAGAGGCCTAGGAGCCGTTGAAATCCCATTTGGAAGGCAATACTTTCTTTCTGTCGAATGGCACACCGGACAGTCCGGTGCACCACCGGACACTGTCCGGTGCCCGATTTCCTTCCAAGTTTGGCACAGTCGACCGTTGCATCTTTGGAGCCGTTGGCGCACCGGACACTGTCCGGTGCCCCCATCCGACCGTTGGCTCGGCCACGCGTCACACGCAGATTGCGCGGCCGACCGTTTTCCCAGCCGACCGTTGGCTCACCGGACAGTCCGGTGCTCCACGGACATTCCGGTGAATTTTAGCCGTACGCCGCCGACGAAGACCCGAGAGTGGCTTGTTCACCAGTGTTCAGCCTGGCGCACCGGACACTGTCCGGTGCATCACCGGACAGTCCGGTGTGCCAGACTGAGCTGAGTCTTGGCTGTACACAGCCAAGCCTTTTGCATCTCTTTTCTTTTCTCATTTATGTATGTTTCTCACACTTAGACAAATATATTAGTACAAACCAATGTACTAAGTCTAGAAACATACCTCCTCTTTGATTTTCACCTCTTTAACATTTGGCATTATTGAGAATGATGTTGAACTCATAAATCATCAAGTCAGCTTGACTTGATCTAGATTGGCATTTCTGAGCTCCAACATCCTGCAAAGATCACATAGACTATCTCCAAACATAGGAACAACCCAAACAAAAGATCAAGGTACACTTAGCTCTTTTGGGCTACTTCCAGTTCTAGTTTTGACACTGGTTCTCCTTCCCGTGACCTTGTTCACTACTTGAGCTTGGTCTTGAGCCTTATGACTTACACCACATAACTATAGCTGTTACCTCATTGGTTGTAAGTCATGTCCTTATGTAGTGATCCTTGATGTGCCATAGCTCTTCTCAACTCGATCACCCTTGACTTTGCAAGTCTTCTTCTTCACCCATGGCTTTGGGTTCCTCAGCCTCCTTGACCTTCTCCCGTGCACTTGGTACCTCAAAGTTCTTCTTGCCTCCATCTTTGGCTTGATTAGTTGTCTCCGAGCTACGCACCCGAGTCTCACTTATGCAATGTCCATCTTACTTGTGATGTCCATTATCTATCCAAAATCTATTTCTTGGACCATCACACTTGTTCATTTGTGTTGAACCCTGTTAGCTTTACATTAAGAACCTGTTCAACACTTAGCGCACTTGTTAGTCCTTTAATTGAGTTGTCATCCAAACACCAAAACCCATAAGGGAGCTTTCAGTAGGAAGGAGTTCGAGATCCGCTAGCGTATGGGCGAGATCCACGACGGGGGAAGGGGCGCGGTGGAGGTGTGCGGGGGGGGGGGGGGCAGGCGACGCAGTGATGGGGAGAGGAGGAGGTGGTGGATCCAGGGCGTCCATGGCGAGGAACCGAGGCGCCAGGGCGGGAGTATGGTGGATCCACGACGCCTTCGGGCGAGATTCACGGCGGAGGAAGGGGCGTGGTGGAGGGGTGCGGCGGGGGCAGGCGGCGCAGTGAGAGGGAGAGGCAGAATCCGCGGGCGTTGATGCAGCGTGGAGGGTGGTGGAGGGAGCGCGGGAGGGCGGAGGGAGATGGCAGGCGCGCAGCGCAACGACAGAACCGTGCGCCACTGGGAATTGTGGACGCCTACGATAGGCACATAATTAGTAGTAGAGATTTAGGTACAGAGTTCATAATACTAGGGCATATAATATAATTATTCATAATTCCTAAATCCAATTGATGCAGTATCATACTTGTTGAGAACATACTCATTAACAATTTGGAGAACTGTATATCAGTATAGTTGTGAACACATTCAAATTAAGACTAAGAAGTGCCAACTACCAAGCATGTTGATGCTCCCTATGTTCTGAAAAATTTGAAATGCGATACAAAATTGAAAGCTGATGAGATGGATAAATTACCAAATAAAACAAACCTTGTGCATTAACAAATTATGATGTTCTTTGGTTGAAAGAAGTTCATACAAGACTATACCAAAAGCGTAGACATCCACCTTAGGAGAAGCCTCACCATATCAAGCATACCTATCAATCAGACAACTCTTTGGTATTAAATTACTAATTGTACAAGCAACAGTTTGGTCTATCAAACTATACTAATATTATTTTGAGAGTGTGCACATTCATGTAAACTGAACTCAATAACGGAACAACATAGTTGGCGTTGATACCTTGAGTACTTACTCTGAAGGCATGTAACCAAATGTACCAACAACTTGTAGTGATGGGATAAGAATGTAGAATGCTAAGCATATAATTAGATCTAAATGAAGTCTAAAATCATATAAAAGGCCAATGGATGAGGTGTGATCAACATGTTATCTGTAATATGTTAATTTGATAATGGATATTGTATCTTTGGGCACTAGAAACATACTATAATTTATTTCTTTGTGCTTCATTTAGTGAACTATATAAAAATACTAATATATTAGTCATCACATAAAAGCACATTTGTTAATATTGGTGTCACATATACATATATTTGCGTCCCAAAAAGCACCAGAGTGATTCGATATAGTTTGCAACCCACACTCTACTCACCACTAAACACTCCCTTCATTCCAGTCATCCAGGTAATACATATTACCTTGTTAAGAAGGCTCAAAGTGTTGTCTCATTTGTCTGCGTGTGGACAAAAACGCTTCATGTAACGAGAGATATATTAAGCAACATCCTCGCTTGACCTGGATCACCAAACAAAAATTCTCAGCGGACAACTGATGACATAGAAAAATGTGTATCTCTAATAAATCTGTGAAAATGTAAGAACCTAAGAGAGAATAATGGGAGCCGACAAAGAGTATGAACTACATAGCTACAAGTACAAACTTTGCCCAAAATCTGAATCCAGGAACCCTAGACCTCAGAAGAGGAAGAAATCACCTCAACCGACCATAAACTAAATGAAATAGCATGCTGACACAGGTAGAAGAGGAAGAAATCACCTCAACCGATGAGGTTTCGTTGGAGCCGAAGGAGAGACCCAAGACAACCGACAGTGAGTAGGTCTGCCGCCACCGCCGCCGTCGTTTCTACGTGCGAATGAAGAGCCCAAACCACAGCGTCGCTTGCACCTCTGGTCGTGGGTCGAGCTTGAGGACTCCGCTAGCTCCTCCGTCCTTGCTCGCCGACGAGAAGAATCAGAGACCTAGAGGGGTGAGTAGGGGAGGGGAGACTCACCTTTGTGCGTGCGCGAGAGGCGAGATGCAACGACGGAGGAGAGGGAGAGACGGTCGACGAGGAGCGCGAGGTAGGCGTCGGCGGGGAGCACGAGGAGGGGAGTGGGGGCGTGGCTGCGTGCCTTCGACCAGAGATAAGCTGCGTCGTCCGCTCTGAGGGGGCTGCTGTCTTGGATAAGATGTCGAGCTTACGCAGTGGACCGAGATCGCGTGGGTGGATGATCCTTGCGGGGTCGCACGCCTCCACAACCACCATGCAGCAAGGTCGATCCTCGTGGGGCCGTGCGACACCAAGGCCGAGGGCGGTTCCCAAGCTGCCTATGTCGAGGCCCTAGAGCGGCGGTGGCGACGACGTTGGGGGAGGGGCGGTGGAGGCAAAGGGAGGAGGGGAAGTATGGAGGCCGCGTCGACGATGGAGGCCACGAGGCATCTATCGCGGCAGGGGCAGGGGCAGGCAACACGGCAAAGAGAGGAACGTGCGGGGGAAGGTTAGGGATTGGGTGGTCGTGCGGTGGAGGGAGATGGAGTGTGGGAGACGCAGATGCACGATGCGATATGGACGGTCCAGATCGATGGACGGCAGAATGGCAGAACGAGGGGGGCAGACTACTATTGCTTACTTAATAAGTAGTAGAGATTTGCGCTGGATTATATAATCTAGAGAGATTATAATATGAAACAAACAGGACTAAGTCTCTATATCGAGGATATTATACTCTAAACAATCCTGCCGTTTCTGGGGCACCCGTGCTCGGTTTAGTTACTGTGATGTGCATGCTTGAGACTCATCTTGCAGTGTCCATCCCATCCTGCAGGCAGGTGGCAAGTTGATGGGAACTAATTAAACACTTGCAATCTTCCGTCAGAATCGAAATCAGTTTTCTAATCCCCACATGGGATTAGAAAATGCCCGTACTAGAAGACGTGGATATGAACTGACCTGGATACCGCCTGGTATAGTATGGCTGTGTTGAGCACTACTTTGAGCTGGCGGACAGTCTGGCTCTAAGGCCGGACGGTCCGTGGTCCGGACAGTCCGCGCCTATGGGCCGGACGGTCCGCGCACGCGCAGAACAGATTAGGGTTCCAAGTTTTTCGCTGTGTTTGTTGGCAAGAATCATGGGATTTGCTCAGAGTCTTGTTGGTAACGGGTCCAGCCCCCCTCCTCTATAAAAGCAAGAGGATTACAGCCGATTAGAGCAATCAATCAAACCCACAATCAATACAATTTACATTTATTCTTAGGAGTAGTTCTATTCTAGTTCTAGTTTAGTCTTCCAATCCCCAAATCCTCCGCTTCTCTTCGACTCTACATCGATTAGAGGAGTCTAGGTCGGTCTACCCGAGCCTAGACACCACCTAGGATCTCTCCTCCCCGACGGGGTCCCTCCCGGGAGCGAGATCCAGGCGCCGCCGCCGATCTTCCGCTGCCCCTGTGAAAGGGAAATAGGGTCAAACCTTTTCCAATATGAATTTTGGTGGTTGAATTGCCCAACACAAATTATTAAACTAACTAGTTTGCTCTAGATTATGAATTCTACAGGTGCCAATGGTTCACAACAAACCAATACAAGTCAAAAGAAAGGGTTCAAAACTAAGGAGCAAATTGTACCGAAGGCAGCCCTAGTCTGGCGCACCGGACTGTCCGGTGCACCACCGGACAGTGTCCGGTGCATCAGGGAGATCGACGCTGAACTTACCAGCTTCGGGAATTTGGGAGACCGCTCCGCTATAATTCACCGGACTATCCGGTGTAGCACCGGACTGTCCGGTGTGCCAGCAGAGCAACGACTACTTCGCGCAAGCGGTCGTCTGCAGAAGGCATTTAATGCGCTACAGTGTGCGCCTGCGCGCGCAGAAGTCAGAGCAGGCGCCAGAAGGCGCACTGGACAATCTACAGGACCTATCCGATGCACCAGTAGACTGTCTGGTGGCCCCAACTGTCAGAGCTCCAATGGTCGGAACCCAACGGCCTGGTGATGTGGCTGGCGCACCAGACAGTGTCTGGTGGCGCACCGGACTGTCCAGTGCGCCATTCGACAGAAGCCCTCACCAACGGTTCTTTTGGTGGTTGGGGCTATAAATACCCCCAACCACCACACTTCAATGCATCCAAGTTTTCAGCCTTCAAACCTCTCCCAAGTCTGGAATCACTCCAATCAAATTAGTGACTAGAGAGAGAGAGACATTTGTGTTCATTTGAGCTCTTGCGCTTGGATTGCTTTTCTTCTTCCTCCATTCTTGTTTCCATAACACTTGTAATCAAGACAAGAGACACCAATTGTGTGGTGGTCCTTGTAGTGGACTTAGTGTCCCATTTGATTGAGAAGAGAAGCTCACTCGGTCTAAGTGACCGTTTGAGAGAGGGAAAGGGTTGAAAGAGACCCGGTCTTTGTGACCACCTCAATGGGGAGTAGGTTTGCAAGAACCGAACCTCAGTAAAACAAATCACCGTGCCATCCACCCTTATTTGCTTGTGATTTATTTTCGCCCTCTCTTTCGGACTTGTTTATATTTCTAACGCTAACCCTGGCTTGTAGATTGTTCTTAAGTTTTATAATTTTCAGATTCCGCCTATTAACCCCCCTCTAGGCAACTTTCAATTGGTATCAAAGCCTGGTGCTTCATTAGAGCTTAACCGCTCGAAGTGATGTCGGGAGAACACGCCAAAAAGGAGATGGTGACCAGCGAGAAGGCCACCACAAGCCACGGGAAGGGTCCATCGGGAGAGTCCCGCAACAAGAAGAAGGAGGAATCACCTTCTCACAAGTCGCATCAGAGTGGCGAAAAGAAAAAGAAGATGAGGAAGGTGGTCTACTACGAGACTGACTCTTCATCGCCATCCACCTCCGACTCCGATGCGCCATCCGTAACTTCTAAGCGCCATGAGCGTAAGGAGTTTAGTAAGATTCCCCTACGCTACCCTCGCATTTCTAAACGTACTCCATTACTTTCCATTCCATTAGGCAAACCACCGGTTTTTGACGGTGAAGATTATAACATGTGGAGTGATAAAATGAGGCATCACCTAACCTCACTCCACACTAGTATTTGGAACATTGTTGGGTTTGGTGTATAGGTACCATTCGTAGGGGATGAGGACTATGATTCGGACGAAGTTGCCCAAATCCGGCACTTCAACTCACAAGCCACCACAATACTCCTCGCCTCTCTAAGTCGAGAGGAGTATAACAAGGTGCAAGGATTGAAGAGCGCCAAGGAGATTTGGGACATGCTCAAAACAGCGCACGAAGGAGACGAGGTGACCAAGATCACCAAGAGGGAGATGATCGAGGGGGAGCTCGGTCGCTTCATGCTCAACCAAGGAGAAGACCCCCAAGCCATGTATAACCGGCTAAAAACCTTGGTAAATCAAGTGCGCAACCTTGGGAGCACCAAATGGGATGACCATGAGATGGTCAAGGTTATTCTTAGATCACTCGTATTTCTTAACCCTACTCAAGTTCAATTGATTCGTGGTGATCCAAGATATAAACTAATGTCTCCCAAGGAAGTGATAGGCAAATTTGTGAGCTTTGAATTGATGATCAAAGGCTCGAAGAAGATCATTGAGCAAGGCGCCTCCTCCTCCGTACCCGAGGCACAACCCGTTGCATTCAAGGCAACGGAGGAGAAGAAAAAAGACTCTACACTGAGTAGGGTCCCCATCGACGCCTCCAAGCTCGACAATGAGAAGATGGCGCTCATCATCAAAAGCTTCTGCCAAATCCTCAAGAAAAGGAAGGGGAAAGATTACAAGCCCCGTTTCAAGAAGGTGTGCTACAAATGTGGTAAGCCCGGTCATTTCATTGCTAAATGTCCATTATCTAGTGATAGTGACAGGGGCGATGACAAGAAGAGAAAGAGGAGAGAAAAGAAGAGGTACTACAAGAAGAAGGGCGGCGATGCCCATGTTTGCCGGGAGTGGGACTCCGACGAGAGCTCCACCAACGAGGACGCCGCCAACATCGCCGTCTACAAAGGGCTCCTCTTCCCCAACGTCGGTCACAAGTGTCTTATGGCGAAGAACGGCAAGAAGAAGAAGGTAAAATCAAAATCCTCCACTAAGTATGCCACTTCTAGTGATGAGGAAAATTCTAGTGATGATGAGGATAATTTGCTTACTCTTTTTGCCAATCTTAACATGCAACAAAAAGAGAAATTAAATGAATTGATTAGTGCCATTCATGAGAAGGATGAACTCTTGGATAGCCAAGAAGACTTCCTTATCAAAGAAAATAAAAGGCATGTTAAGACTAAAAATGCTTATGCTCAGGAGGTAGAGAAGAATGAAAAACTAACTAGTGAGCTAAGTACTTGCCATGAGACTATTTCCAACCTTAGAATTGAGAATGCTAATTTGATTGCTAAGGTTGAGAAGTCAAACATTTGTGATGATTCAATTGTCAATCTTAGAAATGATAATGCTAGTTTAATTGCTATGATTGACAAATTGAATGCCTCTCTTGCTAGCCTTAGGGATGAGAATGAAAAATTAATTGCTAAGGCTAAAGACTTAGATGTTTGCAATGTTTCCATTTCCAATCTTAGAGATGAGAATGATATTTTACATGCTAAGATTGTTGAATTAAATGATTGCAAATCCTCTACATCTACCGTTGAGCATGTTTCTATTTGCACTAGGTATAGAGATGTTAATGTAGATGCTATTCATAATCACCTTGCTTTAATTAAACAACAAAATGATCATATAGCTACATTAACTGCTAAAATCAATGAGCATGACTTGGAAAATAAGAAATTTAAATTTGCTAGAAGTATGCTTCATAGTGGGAGACGCCCTGGTATTAAGGATGGCATTGGCTTCCAACAGGGAGACAAAGTCAAGCTTAATGCCCCTCCTAAAAGATTATATAATTTTGTTAAGGGCAAGGCTCCCATGCCTCAGGATAACGAGGGTTACATTTTATATCCTGCCGGTTATCCTGAGGATAAGATTAGGAGAATTCATTCTAGGAAGTCTCACTCTGGCTCTCATCATGATTTTATGTATAAGAGTGAGGCATCTAGTTCTAGGCAATCAACCCATGCTAAATTGCCTAAGAAGAAAACTCCTAAAGCATCAAATGATCATAATGTTTCTTTCAAAACTCTTGATGCTTCTTATGTGCTTACTAACAATTCGGCAAGGTAGTTGCCAAATATGTTGGGGGCAAACACAAGGGGTCAAAGACTTGTGTTTGGGTACCCAAAGTTCTTGTATCTAATGTCAAAGGACCCAAAACTGTTTAGGTACCTAAAATCAAGAACTAAAATTGTTTTGTAGGTTTATGCATCCGGAGGCTCAAGTTGGATCATAGACAGCGGGTGCACAAACCACATGACTGGGGAGAAAAGAATGTTCTCCTCCTACGAGAAAAACCAAGATCCCCAAAGAGAGATCACATTCAGGGATGGAAATCAAGGTTTGGTCAAAGGATTGGGTAAAATTGCTATATCACCTGACCATTCTATTTCCAATGTTTTTCTTGTAGATTCTTTAGATTACAACTTGCTTTCTGTTTCTCAATTATGCAAAATGGGTTACAACTGCCTTTTTACGGATACAGGTGTTACTGTCTTTAGAAGAAGTGATGATTCAGTAGCTTTTAAGGGAGTATTAGAGGGTCAGCTATACTTAGTTGATTTCAATAGAGCTGAACTCGATACTTGCTTAATTGCTAAGACTAACATGGGTTGGCTCTAGCATCGCCGACTAGCCCATGTTGGGATGAAGAATCTCCACAAACTTCTAAAGGGAGAACACATTTTAGGACTAACAAATGTTCAATTTGAGAAAGACAGGATTTGTAGCGCATGCCAAGCAGGAAAGCAAGTTGGTGTTCATCATCCACACAAGAACATCATGACAACTAACAGGCCACTCGAGCTCCTCCACATGGACCTATTCGGCCCGATAGCTTACCTAAGCATCGGCGGGAGTAAGTACTGTCTAGTTATTGTGGATGATTATTCTCGCTTCACTTGGGTATTCTTTTTACAGGATAAATCTCAGACCCAAGAAACTTTGAAGGGATTCTTGAGATGGGCTCAAAATGAGTTCGGCTTAAGGATCAAGAAGATAAGAAGCAACAATGGGACAGAGTTCAAGAATTCATAAATTGAAGGCTTCCTTGAGGAGGAGGGCATCAAGCATGAGTTCTCTTCTCCATACATGCCACAACAAAATGGTGTAGTGGAGAGGAAGAATAGGACTCTATTGGACATGGCAAGGACCATGCTTGATGAATACAAGACTTTAGATCGGTTTTGGGCCGAGGCGGTCAACACCGCTTGCTACGCCATCAACTGGTTATATCTACACCGAATCCTCAAGAAGACATCTTATGAACTCCTCACCGGTAAAAAGCCCAATGTTTCATATTTTAGAGTCTTTGGTAGCAAATGTTTTATTCTTGTTAAAAGAGGAAGAAAATCTAAATTTGCTCCTAAGGCTGTAGAAGGCTTTTTACTAGGATATGATTCAAACACAAGGGCATATAGAGTCTTTAACAAGTCCACTGGACTAGTTGAAGTTTCTTGTGACATTGTGTTTGATGAGACTAATGACTCTCAAGTAGAGCAAGTTGATCTTGATGAATTAGATGATGAAGAGGCTCCGTGCATCGCGCTAAGGAACATGTCCATTGGAGATGTGTGCCCTAAGGAATCCGAAGAGCTTTCACAAGCACAAGATCAACCATCTTCCTCCATGCAAGTATCTCCACCAACTCAAGATGAGGACGAGGCTCAAGATGATGAAGGAGAAGATCAAGAAGATGAGCCACCTCAAGAGGACGGCAATGATCAAGGGGGAGATACAAATGATCAAGACAAGGAAGATGAACAAAATCAAAGGCCGTCACACCCAAGAGTCCACCAAGCAATTCAACGAGATCACCCCGTGAACACCATCCTAGGAGACATTCATAAGGGGGTAACCACTCGATCTCGTGTTGCTCACTTTTGTGAACATTACTCTTTTGTTTCCTCTATTGAGCCACACAGGGTAGAGGAAGCACTTCAAGATTCGGATTGGGTGTTGGCGATGCAAGAGGAGCTCAACAACTTCACAAGGAATGAGGTATGGCATTTGGTTCCACGTCCTAACCAAAATGTTGTAGGAACCAAGTGGGTCTTCCGCAACAAACAAGATGAGCTTGGTGTGGTGACAAGGAACAAGGCACGACTTGTGGCCAAAGGGTACTCACAAGTCGAAGGTTTGGATTTTGGTGAAACCTATGCACCCATAGCTAGGCTTGAGTCAATTCGAATATTACTTGCCTATGCTACTCACCATGGCTTTAAGCTTTACCAAATGGACGTGAAGAGTGCCTTCCTCAATAGACCAATCAAGGAAGAGGTCTATGTTGAGCAACCTCCCGGCTTTGAAGATAGTGAGTATCCTAACCACGTGTATAAACTCTCTAAGGCGCTTTATGGGCTCAAGCAAGCCCCAAGAGCATGGTATGAATGCCTAAGAGATTTCCTTATCACTAATGGCTTCAAAGTCAGAAAGGACGATCCTACTTTATTTACTAAAACCATTGAGAATGATTTGTTTGTATGCCAAATTTATGTTGATGATATTATATTTGGGTCTACTAACAAATCTATTTGTGAAGAGTTTAGTAGGATCATGATTCAAAAATTCGAGATGTCTATGATGGGGGAGTTGAAGTATTTTCTAGGATTTCAAGTCAAGCAACTCCAAGAGGGCACCTTCATTAGCCAAACGAAGTACATTCAAGACATACTCACCAAGTTTGGAATGAAGGATGCCAAGCCCATCAAGACACCCATGGGAACCAATGGGCATCTCGACCTCGACACGGGAGGTAAATCCGTAGATCAAAAGGTATACCAGACGATGATAGGTTCTTTACTCTATTTATGTGCATCTCGACCAGACATTATGCTTTCCGTATGCATGTGTGCAAGGTTCCAAGCCGACCCTAAGGAAGTTCACCTTAGGGCCGTGAAGAGAATCTTGAGATATTTAGTTCAAACACCTAAGTTTGGTCTTTGGTACCCCAAGGGATCCTCATTTGATTTATTAGGATATTTCGATGCTGATTGGACAGGGTATAAGATTGATAGGAAGAGCACATCAGGGACTTGTCAGTTTCTGGGGATATCCCTGGTGTCTTGGGCTTCAAAGAAACAAAACTCAGTAGCTCTTTCTACCGTCGAAGCCGAGTACATTGTCACAGGCCATTGTTGCGCGCAATTGCTTTGGATGAGGCAACCTTAGGGACTATGGCTACAAGTTTAGCAAAGTCCCTCTCCTATGTGATAATGAGAGTGCAATCCGCATGGCGGATAATCCCGTTGAACACAGCCGCACTAAGCACATAGCCATTCGGTATCACTTTCTGAGAGATCACCAACAAAAGGGGGATATCGAGATAGCCTATATAAACACCAAAGATCAATTGGCCGATATCTTTACCAAGCCTTTAGATGAGCCATCCTTTACCAAACATAGGAATGAGCAAAATATTCTTGATTCTAGGAATTTCGATTGATTCTTTGCACACATAGCTCATTTATATACTTTTGATCATATATCTTTTATGTCTATGACTAATGTGTTTTCAAGTACAATATTATGTTTAGTCATAGATATTGAAAGGGAAATGGAGTATTCGGCAAAGACGACGCTTCCATTCAACTCCATCGGTATTATCTACTCTTTGCCGGTATTCCGCCATCTCTCCACATTGGTATAATATTCATTCATATTTAATTTGTTTGCCAAAGTGGGAGAAACTGAAAGGGCTTATATTTCACTCACAAGTATCCGTTTTTGGCGATTCATGCCAAAGGGGGAGAAAGTATTAGCCCAAAGCAAAAGGACCGCACCACCACCAACGAATTTTAAAAATGAAGTTTTCCAAATTGGTATCTTAATGTGTTTTCAAAAGGGGGAGAAAAGTTCTAGTATCTTCAAAAATTTGTAAAACCCTCTTGAACACTAAGAGGAGAATTTCATTGAGGGGGAGTTTTGTTTAAGTCAAAGGAAAAGCATTTGAAGACAGGGGGAGAAAATTTCAAATCGTGAAAATGCTTTCTTCAATCTTATTCATATACCTTTGACTATTTGCAAAATGATTTTGAAAAGAATTTTACAAAGGATTTGCAAAAACAAAACTCGTGGTGCAAATGTGGTGCAAAATTATAATAAGAAGAAAAACCATCCATGCATATCTATTGAAATAAGTATATTTGTTTCAATTCCAAGCAACCTTTGCACTTACCTTATGCAAACTAGTTCAATTCAGCACATTTATATTTGCTTTGGTTTGTGTTGGCATCAATCACCAAAAAGGGGGAGATTGAAAGGGAAATAGGGTCAAACCTTTTCCAATATGAATTTTGGTGGTTGAATTGCCCAACACAAATTATTAAACTAACTAGTTTGCTCTAGATTATGAGTTCTACAGGTGCCAAAGGTTCACAACAAACCAATACAAGTCAAAAGAAAGGGTTCAAAACTAAGGAGCAAATTATACCGAAGGCAGCCCTGGTCTGGCGCACCGGACTGTCCGGTGCATCAGGGAGATCGACGCTGAACTTGCCAGCTTTGAGAATTTAGGAGGTCGCTCCGCTATAATTCACCGGACTGTCCGGTGTGCCAGCGGAGCAACGGCTACTTCGCGCCAACGGTCGTCTGCAGAAGGCATTTAATGCGCTACAGTGCGCGCCTGCGCGTGCAGAAGTCAGAGCAGGCGCCAGAAGGCGCATCGGACAATCTACAGGACCTGTCCGGTGGCCCCAACTGTCAAAGCTCCAACGGTCGAAACCCAACGGCCTGGTGACGTGGCTGACCATTCGACAGAAGCCCTCACCAACGGTTCTTTTGGTGGTTGGGGCTATAAATACCCCCCAACCACCACACTTCAATGCATCCAAGTTTTCAGCCTTCAAACCTCATACAAGAGCTATAACATTCAATACAAGACACAAACAAAGAGATCAAATCCTCTCCCAAGTCCGGAATCACTCCAATCAAATTAGTGACTAGAGAGAGAGACATTTGTGTTCATTTAAGCTCTTGCGCTTGGATTGCTTTTCTTCTTCCTCCATTCTTGTTTCCATAACACTTGTAATCAAGACAAGAGACACCAATTGTGTGGTGGTCCTTGTAGTGGACTTAGTGTCCCATTTGATTGAGAAGAGAAGCTCACTCGGTCTAAGTGACCGTTTGAGAGAGGGAAAGGGTTGAAAGAGATCCGGTCTTTGTGACCACCTCAACAGGGAATAGGTTTGCAAGAACCGAACCTCGGTAAAACAAATCACCGTGCCATCCACCCTTATTTGCTTGTGATTTGTTTTTGCCCTCTCTTTCGGACTTGTTTATATTTCTAACGCTAACCCCGGCTTGTAGATTGTGCTTAGGTTTTATAATTTCAGATTCCGCCTATTCACCCCCCTCTAGGCAACTTTCACCATGCGCATGCACGGACCGTCCGACCATCAGGCAGGGAACCCTAGCCCCTGCGCCAGGTCGCGGACCGTCCGACCCTATGCCGCGGACCGTCCGCGCCTGACTAGAGAGCACCACCGCTAGTTCTTGTTGAGTGTTTGGCGCTCTAGAAAGGCGTCAACATACTTTTTGGCGACTCCGCTGGTGACAACGCATATAAACCTATCAAATCGGCCCTCAATGGCCGGTTCAAAGGATAGCTCTAAAGTTTCCACCAGCAACATCATAGAGCCGACTTGGGAGACCTTGGCGACTGATGAACAGCTCCAGTTTTAGGAGCATAAGGAGCAGATGATCCAAGAGGCGAAAGCAAAGTTCTTGGCCAACTTCAAAGTGGACAGGAACAACAAGGTCGTCCAGCATCGGGCGACGGATCCGACTTCGCTCCGACCCACACCAGATATCCCCAATGTAAGTAATACAAACAAGCTACAATCTCTTAGAAATTATGAAGATGAACAGCGTGAACAAATGCAAAATATCATAGGGGGTATGCAAAACGATTGTAGGAGACTAGTACGTGCATTTGATAAATCTAATATCGCAAATTTTCCTTCGCACGAGGTTGAATTAGGGGATAACACACGTAATACATCGGTTATAGGTTGTCGTGACCAGTCACAACCCATTTATGTGATGCCGATGGACACATACCCTGAGCAACCGCAAATCGGCAGCAAATCAGCCGATCTGCACATGCCCGGACCGTCCGCACGTGAGCGCGGACCGTCCGGGCCAGCCACAGTCGGGCCCATTTTTAATGAGTTACCAACACATGTACCCGAGCCATATCGTTTAGCGCAAAATTCAAACTAATCCAGTCGTACCGTCCGCATACCACGACGGATGGTCCGCATATAATCACAGACGGTCCGGGCCAATGTCCAGACAGTCCGCGCATGACCTTTTTGAGGAGGATTGTTACCCGAATCCTCACCCATCCCAGCAACACTTCCCATCACATTATGCGATGCATCAGCCTAATAATACAAAATTCAGAGCCCAAGAAAGCTTTCCGGCCCCGCCTAGAAGGTCGGAAAGGAACAATCAATCCTATGAGCCATATAGGGCAAACGGCAGTGCACCACATAGCTCAAACCAATGGGGGGAAGACAACATGCCAATATCCAGCCAACTCCACCCATGTTCGACCAGAGAGCCGGTGGTCTCGCACCGGCTGCCATTGATATAGTGAGGGAGGAAATAGATGGGGCGTTCTGAGATAAGCTCGGAGTAAGCATGATCCCTGGGGGGCAATCATATCGGAAACCTTATAACAGCCGATTTGATCACCACCCATACCCACAGGGAACCAGGATACTCGAATTCTCAAAATTTTCGGGTGACCAAGGAAAGAGCACGCGCGAACACATAGGCCATTTCTTAGCACAATTAGGAGAACTGGCCGACATAGAAGCATTTCGCGTGCGTTTATTTTCATTATCTTTAACAGGGACCGCGTTCGCATGGTATGCCACTTTACCTCCTAATTCTATTTCGTCATGGGGGGATTTAGAATAAAAATTCATGATCACTTTTTCTCTGGTGACTACGAGTTAGATTTGGTAGACCTAGTGGCCTTGCGACAGGGGAAGGACGAATCTGTTAATGACTATATCCGGAGATTCCGAGATACCAGAAACCGATGCTTCCAAATTCATTTAGCAGAAAAACAATTAGCAGGATTAGCCTTTAATGGTCTGCGATATTACTTAAAAGAAAGATTAGAAGGCATCCAATTTTTTACGCTAGCACAGTTACACCAAAGAGCTTTGGCCTGTGAAAGTCGAAGCAAAGAAACTACTAAAATAATTCGTCACAACGTGCATACAATAGAGTGTGACCAAAGTAGCTCTGATGACGAATCGACGGAACTGTATGTTGCTGAAATGGTTTGGCCAAAGCAGGCCAAATCTTTGGCTTGTTCCTCCCTACAACCGGTTCAAAAGAAACGACAAGAGGAGGTTAAATTTACATTTAATGTTGGTAAATGTGATAAAATATTTGATGAATTACTCAAAAATGGCAACATTAAAATAAATCACACTGTTCCATCCGCCGATGAGCTAAAACGTCGTGCATACTGCAAGTGGCATAACTCATTTTCTCACGCCACCAATGATTGTAATGTGTTTGGACGACAGATTCAATCGGCCATTAACGAGGGACGATTCAAATTTCAGGAAATGCAGGTGGATACAGAGCCCTTTCCAATGAACATGATCGACATCGAGGGCAAGAAAGCCCTAGTTCGGCCAAACACAGCCGATAAAGGCAAGGGCAAGGAGATAGTCATCGGCAATGCAAGAGAGGCTGATGAGAATCATAAAATTTCTTGCAGGAAAGTGGTGGCAGAGAAGACTCCTGATGGAGGGGAAACTCTTAAGGTGACCATCACGACCTCCGGCAATAGGGGGCAAACACGGACCAAGGAGCAGGAACCCGTGCTACGCACCGCGGTCGGTCCGACACACAGGCGTGGATGGTCCGGGACCCTGCCAGACGGTCCGGAGAACTCCAGCGGACGGTCCGGCCGTGCTCAAGACTCACAACGGCCACGTACTTTCAAACCACAACGACTAGAGATAGGTACGTGGAAAACAAATACATTCAAGGCAGTTGGTCGATTGGTCAAAGTCGGCCTGACTTTCGATCAATTATTGTCTAAATACGTAAAAAAGAAGGCCGGCCCCAGTGACCGGCCAGTGAAGCGACCCTGCTCACCCATTCATGAGCAACGTCAGGTAAGGCCGATTGGACCACCTCACCAATCAGAAGAAATGAAAGGTCATACTGTGCAACTGAGACCTAACATACCTGCATGGACACCTCCACCTTATCCGCCTATGCCTTATCCATACACATATTTACCTCCACCATATGTCCCAAACCAAATGTGGGTCATGCCACCATATCCATTTGGGATGCCACAGTACCCTGCTTAGGGGGCACCCCAAACATCTGTATTCGATAGGTTGGCACCTCCAATACAAGACCGATTGAGCGCCGCTCAATCCGGTCACCAGGCACAGGCCCAACAAGAGTGCCGGAGTACTCGGCTTCAAAGGCCGACCAATCCGGCAGGGGGCCATGTAACTGCAGCAACCAAAAGGACAATAAAGAAGGACGCCATCAAAATAGGTACTGCAGATGTTGTCATACAGGAAGATAATAAAGGGCCGATGATTTTTGGTGAATCAGCCAACACAACCAAAAAAGAAGATACGTCTACCATCAAAACAGCCGATCCAAAATACTCCATGCCTCGATGGTGCCCAGTGGGATTGACACGGTCCCAAAAGCGAAAATTACAATGCCTAAGAGCAAAAGAAAACCAGGAAAAGGGGGTGGAAAAGATATTCAATGATACACATCCACAATACCCGTCACCGCAAAAGAAATGGAGACCAAACGCCGTTGAGGAAAAACAAACGGCTATAGAAATAGAAAATAAAACAACACTTGTGCAACACCCTACATGTATGGAAGACAGCCTGGCTAACAAGGCTGGACAATCTGCACTAGGCGCGGACCGTCTGACCCCTGAGTACGGACCGTCCGCGCCACGCCAGGACGACTCCGACAACGCACCAACACCAATGGAGGAGGACGACCTACTGGGAGAAGACCTAGTCGACTACGAGGCTTCTCCAGAGCTCCCAGATATGGATGTAAATATTATTACATTTTTCGTCGATTGTACTATTGTCAGCGACGATGAACCTGTTGTTGCCCAGTTTGATTTTGGTCCTAAAGAAGTCGCCTTTACTAAACCAAAGGAATCGGTAAATCATTTAAAGCCGCTCTTCATGCGCGGTCACATAGATGGGATACCAATTGCTAAAATGTTGGTAGATGGAGGGGTGACTGTAAATCTAATGCCTTATTCATTATACAGAAAATTAGGTAAACAAGATGACGAACTTGTCAAGACCAACATGACCCTCAATGTTGTTGGAAATGATAGTTCGATCAAAGCCAGGGGAGTCACGTCCGTTGAATTAACCATCGGGACTAAGACCCTTGCTGCTGCATTCTTTGTCGTTGATGTGGAAGGAAATTACAGTCTAATCTTAGGTAGAGATTGGATTCATGCCAACCAATGTATACCTTCTACATTACATCAAATGTTAATACAATGGGTAGGCGATGACATAGAACAAGTACATGCTGATGTATCGGCCTGTATCGCTGTGGCCGATGCCCCTGTACTCTAGACTTATGAGACTGCTACATGTCTCACAAGAGTAGATTTTTCTTATTATCAGTTCATAAGTGTAAATAAGAAAGGTTTCATTCCTATAATGCTAGAGCCGATGGAGAATCGGCTAAATCCTAAATAAAGTTTAAATGATGAATCCACGCAAAATTCATGAGTCCTTGGTCATGGACAGTTTGGCTTCTGAGGCCGAATGGTCTGGTATTTCACAAAACGGTTCGGTCTTTAAGGCCGAACATCTACCACAGTATAAAAACAGTATCACGGATGATCCGGCCCCCGAGACCGGAGAGTCCGCTATCACACAAAGATCGTCTGATTCCTCTGTGGGAGACATGATAGAGGAATTCAGAGATCTCGATAAACTAGGACAGGGGTTTACATCGGCTGATCCAATGGAGGAGATCGACAAAGGACATGGTAAAACTCCAAGGCTGACTTTTATAAATAAGACCCTGGAGACCGATTCTAGAAGTGAGATGATCGCTCTATTAAAGGAATATTCGGATTGCTTTGCTTGGAATTACACTGAGATGCCGGGACTAAGCCGAGAGATCGTAGAGCATCAGCTGCCCATTAAGTCCGATTTCAGACCTTTTAAGCAGAAAGCTAGAACATTTCGTCCAGATCTTCTCCCGTGAATCAAGGACGAAATCCACCGGCTGCTAGAAGCTAATTTTATTAGGCCTTGCAGATACGCAGAGTGGGTCTCCAATATTGTGCCGGTGGAGAAGAAGGAGTCTGGTAAACTTAGAGTATGCATTGTTTTTCGCAATTTAAATAGAGCAACTCCTAAAGATGAGTATCCCATGCCCATAGCCGACACGTTAATCAATAATGCATCAGGAAATAGAATTATTAGTGTCGGCGTTTCGAGACCGGGGGTCCCTAATGCCGACGAGTGAATGTCGCCGCGTGCCCCAGCCCAGATGGGTCGAGCGCGAGAGCGAGCGTGAAGGGGGGAGAGCGAGGCGGAGAGAGAGAGAGAGGGACGTGGAGAATCCTGCGGCCTTCGTGTTCGTCCCGCGCCCAGGTCGGGTGCGCTTGCAGTAGGGGGTTACAAGCGTCCACGCGGGAGAGGGAGCGAGCGGCCTCACGCGAGCGCCTTTGTCTCGTCCTCGTCCTCGCGCGGCCAACCCTCTCTAAGAGGGCCCTGGTCCTTCCTTTTATAGGCGCAAGGAGAGGATCCAGGTGTACAATGGGGGTGTAGCAGAGTGCTACGTGTCTAGCGGGGGAGAGCTAGCGCCCTAAGTACATGCCATTGTGGCAGCCGGAGAGATATTGGCACCCTGTTGGTGTGATGTCGTGGCCGTCGGAGGAGCGCTGGAGCCTGGTGGAGGGGCAGCTGTTGGAGCCGTCGAGTCCTTGCTGACGTCCGCTTGCTTCCGTAAGGGGGCCGCGGGCCGCCGTCGTCACTGTGCGTGCGGGGACGCCATCATTACCTATCTGGCAGAGCGGGCCAGATGGGACGCCGGTCTTGTCCCCCGAGGTCCGAGTCAGCTCGGGGTAGGGTGATGATGGCGCCTCCTGTTGATGTGGCCAGTCTGTGCCCTAGGCTGGGCGACGTGGAAGCTCCTCCGAAGCCGAAGTCGAGTCTGTCTCCTGTGACCGAGGCCGAGTCCGAGCCCCCGGGGTCGGGCGAGGCGGAGTCGGTCGGCTAAGGCCTGGGCGGAGTCCGAGCCCTGGGGTCGGGCGAGGCGGAGGTCGTCGTCTTCCGGGACTTAGCCCGAGTCCGAGCCCTGGGGTCGGGCGGAGCGGAGTTCGCCGTCTTCCAGGACTTAGCCTGAGTCCGAGCCCTGGGGTCTGGCGGAGCGGAGTTCGCCATCTTCCGGGACTTAGCCCGAGTCCGAGCCCTGGGGTCGGGCAGAGCGGAGTTCGCCGTCTTCCGGGACTTAGCCCGAGTCCGAGCCCTGGGGTCGGGTGGAGCGGAGTTCACCGTCTTCTGGGACTTAGCCCAAGTCCGAGCCCTGGGGTCGGGCAGAGCTTCCTATGGTGTCTGCGGCCGGGTCTGACTGCCTGTCAACCTCACTCTGCCGAGTGGCGCTACAGTCGGAGTGGTGTAGGCGGCGCTGTCCTTTTGTCAGGCCGGGCAGTGGAGCGGCGACGTGACGGCGGTCACTTCGGCTCTATCAGCCACAGGGCGCGTGCCAGGATAAGGTGTCAGGCCACCTTTGCATTAAATGCCCCTGCGATTTGGTCGGTCGGTGCGGCGATTTGGTCAGGGCGGCATCTTGGTGAAGAC
The DNA here is from genome assembly GCA_029449295.1 of Zea luxurians. Lineage (NCBI taxonomy): Eukaryota > Viridiplantae > Streptophyta > Magnoliopsida > Poales > Poaceae > Zea > Zea luxurians. The sequence goes on along the minus strand of JAOPSE010000064.1, from coordinate 5,046,724 downwards.
AGGGCCTCGAGTGAGTTGTAAATACGTCAGCCGCTGAGGGGGCCTCGGGCGAGACGGAGATCCTCCAGGGTCAGCTGCACTTGTCCGAGGCTAGGCTCGGGTGAAGCGCGATCGCGTCCTTCGAACGGACCGATCCCTAATCTAATCGCTCCCATCAGGCCTCTGCAGCTTTATGCTGATGGGGGTTACCAGCTGAGATTTAGGAACCTCGGGGGTACCCCTAATTATGGTCCCCGACAGTAGCCCCCGAGCCTCCAAGGGAGTGTTAACACTCGCTTGGAGGCTTCTGTCGCACTTTTTTGCAAGGGGACCAGCCTTTCTCGGTTGCTGTTCGTTCCGGCGGGGGCGCGCGAGCGCACCCACCGGGTGTAGCCCCCGAGGCCTCGGAGGAGTGGTTGGACTCCTTCGAGGTCTTAATGCCTCGAGTGATGGCTCGGCTGGTCTGGTCGTTCCCTCATGCGAGCTGGTCGTAGCCCGGGTGCACCGTCGAGTCTCAAGTTCTCGGGCTGGTATGTTGACGCTGTCAACGATTTGGCCGGAGCCGAGTTTGCGAGAGCAGCCCCCGAGCCTCCGCACAGAGCGAGAGGACGATCAAGGACAGACCCGACTTTTTTACATACGCCCCTGCGTCGCCTTTCCGCAAGGAGGAGGGGGGGAAAGCGCCATGTTGCCCTCGATGGGCGACGAACATGGTGTCTCCTGTGAGCTGCGAACGGGTGATCCGAGTGGACGCTCGTGCCCCATTCGTTAGGGGTCGGCTGTGGCCCGGAGGCGTGCCCAAAAATACCTGCGGGTGACCTGCCAGACCCGGTCCCCTGGCGACGGGGTCCGAGGGCTCGATGCCTCCCTCCGATGGGATTCTGTTACAGGATCGCTCCCGCTGGTCTCAGAAATGTCCTAGGGTACCTCGGGAGCGTAGCCCGAGCCTTGGTTATGTATCGAACGTACCCCTGGTCATCCCTCGCTCTGTGTCTGAGGCGACTGTGAACCCTTCGGGGGCTAGCCTTCGAACCCCTGATCAGTAGTGGATGCGGAGCCCGAGTAGCCTGAGGCCGTCGTTGAACCCTTTCGAGGGGCCGACCTTCGAACCCCTGACCAGTAGTGGGTGTCGAGCCCACGCGATCTGAGGCGGCTGTCGAACCCTTTCAGGGGGGCCAGCCTTCGAACCTCTGATCAGTAGGGAGGCTCGGAGCCTGGTTCCTTCACGGAGAAGGATCCTTTTCGGGGTTTCCCCCTTTCCTGGTCCTTGTTGCAAGAGAGAGAAAGAGGAAAAAGGGAAAAGGATGCGAAATTGAACGACGTGGCGTACCTTTTTTTCGATGCGGTTATTGTGGCGCAGGTGGAGCGTCGCTCGCTTCTCCTGCCGAAGCGCCGCGTGTCCCGCCATGGGGTTAATGCGACGGGACGAATGTTTCGTGGGGTAGCCGTTGCGCGTGCGCGAGCCGTTCGAGGAACGGCCGTTTTGCTTCGTGTTTTTGAATCCTGCGGCCGTTCCAGGCGAGACGTTGAATGGGTCTCGCTTTGGCCTTTATATAGTCGAGAGGGGGCCTAGCGATGGCTCTTTGCTCCGCCTCTTGCCCTCCTCTTAGGTTTTTGTAACCCAAGAGATTTAGCCAGAGAAGCCGCTCACCCTGTCCCTCGCGCCGCCACCCTTTTTGTTAGGTGATGGCTGACCGGGTGATCGTCGTCCCGCCGCGCGACCCATGGCCTTTCTCCACAGTGACGGCAGGTGATCTGGAGGATCTTATCGCTAAGGGCTTACTCCGCCCCCTCTCTGATGAAAGGCGGCCGGAATGGATTCCCCCCGCGAGCGGAGCCGCTCCGTCCCCACCGTCGGGGTATGTTGTGAGTTTCGCCTCCTTCCACGAGCGGGGATTTGGTGTGCGGCGAGCCGCTTCATGCGGGCGATCCTGCACCATTACGGGGTGGAGCTGCACAACCTCAGCCCCAACTCCATCTCGCAGGCCTCCATCTTCGTAGCGGTGTGTGAGGGGTACTTGGGGATCGCCCCCCACTGGAATTTGTGGACCCATCTCTTTTCCGTGGAGCTTTTCGCTTCGCCGACGGGGGAGAGAAGGGTCCGTGCGGCAGTGCGGGCCGGCGGCTGCATCCTCCAGCTGAGGCAGTCGCGGGCGTCGCTGTATATTCCTGCCATCCTCGCGTCCTCGAATAAGGGGTGGCAGCGCCGGTGGTTCTACCTCCAGAATGACGGCGAGTTGCTCCCGCCGTTCTCCCAGTGAGTGGTCACCGCAACCACCGAGGCTTGGCACCACGGGACCCCACAGGGAAGACAGAAGAGTCTCGAACCCCTTCTTCAGGCCTTGGAGGTGCTGCGGAGGGGGGACTCACCGCCTCGGGGGTGATTGCCGCCATCCATCGCCGGAGGGTGCTTCCCTTGGCGGAGCGACGGCTGCAGCTCTGGGAGATGACACCGGAGGCCGACCTAGAGGGCTCGCGGATGTCCTCGGATCCTCTTCCTTTCGACGTCCTTCACGGGCGGGTGGCCGTTGCGTTGGGGAAGCCAGATCCCAGCGCCTTCTCCCAGCCTTTGATGCGCCCTGATCGAGGGTGCATGACTCTGGTGAGTGTCTATCCCCTCTCTCTCCCTGCGTTAGGTTGCCCTTGGTTCTAACGGTCGGGACTTCCATTTGTCTCCAGGAGGTGGGGTGGCACAAGCCTTCCCGGCCGCGGGTCCCGGAGGACGCGGTCGACCGAGCAGCGCGGCGGGTTGCCACATAGGAGAAGAAGAAGAAGAAGGACGAGGAGAAGGCCCGGGCCCGCGAGCGGATGCGGGCCCGAGACGCCTTGGAAAAGCTCCGTCGTCGGCAGGAGAGGGAGGGGCTCCCGAGGGAGCCGTCGCCGGAAACGCCCGACGACGACGACGATGACGAAGATGACGATGAGGCGGACGACATGGCTGCTCGTCTCGGCCTCAGCCCGGAGTTGAGGCTAGGCCGGGAGCCGTCAGGCCTGCCCCCGGGCGGGCCGACGCCGTCAGTTCCCGGAGTCGGGACGCCGAGGTCCCAGCCCGGTGAGCGGAGGCAGACCGAGGGGGGACCTAGCCTCTCGGCCGGGGAAGCTGAGGTGCCCCCGGGGAGCCAGGCCGAGGCGGCTACTCCCCAGGAGCCATTGCCCATGCCGGCAGCGCAGAAAAGCGACCCTCAGGTCGCCGTGGCAGCACCTGGGCAGTCTGTCTCTCAGGCGTCTGAGGTGCCCAAGACGAGGGTCGCGCTGAAGTCGGCGGCGAGGCGGATTTTGGCACCGCCTCAGGAGGTCGAGATCCGAGAGACCTCTCCCCCGGCGCGGTTGATCATGGCCCGGAGCAGGTAAGTACTTTTGGAACGCCTTCGTCCTGGCTCCTCCTTCATATGTCCTGACCGCAACTTTTCCTTCCTCCTCAGCAAGCGAAGTCATGGCCTGACCGACCTGGCTCCTCGGAAGGCCCTTAAGACGGCATCAGCCTCCGCAGCCGGTGTCGCGCTGGGCCTCGCTGTTCAGCTGGCCTTCTCGCAAGGCGCTCCACGGCGAGAGGCTCAGGCGGAGCCAGTCGCCGTGGAGCGAGTTGCCGAGGCTGGCTCTTCTGCCGAGGCGGCTATCGTGCTGGAGGAGGCGGCTGGCGCAGACGTGGCCCCGGGCCCACCGGACATGCCGCTGGTGCCGGCGCCCGCTGCTGCTGAAGCCGCTGCCGTCCCAGTCGGGGAGCGACCTGTTGCTGCCGACGCTGAGAGGGCCAAGGCATCGGCGCCCGGTGCCTCGGAAGAGGGGGGCGTGGAAACGCGACCCGCCCCACCGAGCGGCAGCCTTGTCCCTGTGTGGCGGGGCTCTGAGGGGCGACGCCAGTTGCTCCGGTTCCGGATCCGTGGGGCTTCAGATCCTTTCTTTGTTCTTGACGATGAGCGGGAAGAGCAGTCCTGGGACGAGCTCCGCGGGCGTGCCGAAGTAACGATGGGGTTGCTCCGGTCATCGTTGGAGATCTTTTGCAGGGACATCCCCCAGATTCTCCAGGTAATGGTTTCAGGCATACCTTTTTTGTGACCAAGGCGTTTTCTGTGATGCCCCGCTTCCTTCCCACAGGATCTGACGGATCTGAGCGCCGCCAAGTCGTCGTTCATCCGCCGCGAGGTCGACATCTGGGGCTCGCTACGATCCCTGAGGACCTCGCTCGCCGGGGCTACTGCGCGCCTCTCCCAGCAGGGCGCCGAGGTGGCGGACCTTCGGTTGCTCTACGCCGATCTGAGAGCAGAGGCGGCAGTGGCACGCGCGGAGGTGCAACGACGGCAGTCGGAGTTCGACCAGGTCGCTAAAGAGCGAGACCAGTCTCGGGGCCGGGCTGCCGAGGCCGAAAGCCGGGCTGGAGCCCTCGTAGCAGACCTGGCCGTGGCCCAGGCCGCAGCCTCGGAGCAGCGTGCCTGAGCCGGAGGTACGTCCTGGCCATCTTCGGTTTCCGTTTCTGCTTGTTTCCTCCGCCTGCGTTAGGGATCTTTCTTCTGATTGTCCGCAGAACTCGAGTCCGCCCTTGAGGAGTCCGCCAAGGCGCTTGCCGAGGTGCTTGCCGAGGCGGCCGAGCAGAGGGAGGCTGACCACGCGGCCATGTCCGAGGCCGTCTCGGACTTCTGCCGGGTCCTTGGCTCCGGCGACGTCCCTTCAGGGAGCTCTCCTCTGAGTCGCCTGCAGGCGCTGGGCGATCACGTGCGCGGGAGACTCCGCGAGGCGCTACATCACGGCGTCAGGCGGGCCTTCGCCGTGCTCGCTTCCCACTACGTTGTGGACCTGGAGCGGGTCAGCGAGGGGTATTGCCTTCCTGACGAAGATGAAGCCGCCCTGGCAAAAGTCCAGAGACTCGATGCGGCTGCCGCAGGCCCGAGCTCAGTGCTGGCGACCACCTTCGAGGCAAAGATCCTCCCGCCCGTGCCACCGTCCGAGGCCGGGATGGACCTTACCGAGGGCGGGGACGAAGCCGAAGGCGCGGCTCCTTCCCAGGGCGATGCCTAACTCTTGTGGGAGCAATTTCTGTCGGATACCCGTGTGTCTTTCTGCGGCCGCTGAGGCCCGAACACTTTATCACTGTTGCATGAAGTCGCGCTCCTTTGCCTTTCAATTTGCGTGTCCGGCTTCGCCTGTCAGTAGCAGGACGGTTTCCCCGAGTAGGGGTCACTTTTCGTGGCGGGTGACGAGTGAGGTGTCCGTTACCCGGAGGCGTAGGAGTCCCTCGGCTCAGCCGGCCCTGCCACTTACATGCACCCGCGTTCGCCCCTCGGGGTCCCGCTTCCGACATAGTCGGAGGAATGCAAAAGCCTTTTCGATTGAAAATTTTGACGCAGAGGGGTTCCCCCTTTCTATCCCCCGAGGGAGGGTCGGATTCTGCCGAGGCAAAGCCAACCCTTCCTTGATGACTGACACCTCGCCTTGACTGTCGGCCAGTTTGTAGCCCCCAGGTGTAGCCCCCGGGTGTCTCCAACAAGGGCTTCGATGCCCCGCTTGGAGACGACGAACCCCAAGAGTATGTCTCGGGGCGCCCAAAGACAAGGTCGGAATGGAGGTCATAAGCCTCGATCGTGCGGCCGATGTGTTCGCCGAGCACATGGTTCATGCACCGTTGGCACGTCGCGCCCGTATTCCTCAAGCCGAACGGCATAGTGACATAGCAGTACATGTCGAAGGGCATGATGAAAGAAGTCGCGAGCTGGTCGGACTCTTTCATCCTGATTTGGGGATACCCTGAGTAGGCATCGAGGAAAGGCCGGGTTTCACACCAAGCAGTAGAATCCACGATTTGATTGATGCGAGGCAGAGGGTAGGGAACCTTCGGACATGCTTTGTTCAGACTAGTGCAGTCTAGGCACATCCGCTATTCCCCACCTTCCTTTCTCATAAGCACAGGGTTGGCAAGCCATTCGGGATGGAATACCTCCTTGATGAACCCTGCGGCCAGTAGCTAGTGGATGTCGGCTCTGCGCTTCTCCTCGTCGAATCGGTGCAGAGGCTGCTTGATGGGTCGGGCTCCGTCCCGGATGTCCAGTGAGTGCTCGGTGACCTCCCTCAGTACGCCAGGCATGTCCGACGGACTCCACGCGAAGGCGTCGGCGTTTGCGCGGAGGAAGTCAACGAGCACTGCTTCCTATTTGGGATTGAGCCCGAAGCCGGTCCGGACTTGCTTGGAGACGTCGTTGCTGGGGTCGAGAGGGACGGACTTGACCGTCTCGGCTGGCTCAAAGTTGTCGGCGTGACGCTTCACGTCTGGCACCTCCTTGGGGAGGCTTTCTAGGTCGGCAATGAGGGCCTCGGACCCGGCGAGGGCCTCGGCGTACTCCACGCACTCCACGTCGCATTCGAACGCGTGTTTGTACGTGGGGCCGACGGTGATGACCCCGTTGGGGCCCGGCATCTTGAGCTTCAGGTAGGTGTAGTTGGGGACGGCCATGAACTTCGCGTAGCATGGTCTTCTCAGTACCGCGTGGTAGGTTCCTCGGAACCCGACCACCTCGAACGTCAGGGTCTCCCTTCGGAAGTTGGAGGGTGTTTCGAAGCAGACAGGAAGGTCGAGTTGTCCGAGGGGCTGAACGCGCTTCCTAGGAATGATCCCGTGGAAGGGTGCAGCGCCCACCCAGATGGAGGACAGATCGATGCGCAGGAATCCGAGGGTCTCGGCGTAGATGATGTTGAGGCTGCTGCCTCCGTCCATGAGGACCTTGGTGAGCCTGACGTCGCCGATGACGGGGTCGACGACGAGCGGGTATTTCCCCGGGCTCGGCACATGGTCGGGGTGGTTGGCTCGGTCGAAGGTGATGGGCTTGTCGGACCAGTCTAGGTAGACCGGCGCCGCCACCTTCGCCGAACAGACCTCCCGGCGCTCTTGCTTGCGGTGCCGAGCCGAGGCATTCGCCGCTCGCCCGCCGTAGATCATGAAGCAGTCGCGGACCTCAGGGAACTCTCCTGCTTGGTGATCTTCCTTCTTGTCGTCATCGTGGGCCCTACCACCCTCCGCGGGTGGCCCGGCCCTATGGAAGTGGCGCCGAAGCATGATGCACTCCTCGAGGGTGTGCTTGACGGGCCCCTGGTGATAGGGGCACGGCTCCTTGAGCATCTTGTCGAAGAGGTTGGCACCTCCTGGGGGCTTCCGAGGGTTCTTGAACTCGGCGGCGGCGACAAGGTCCGCGTCGGCTGTGTCGCGCTTCGCTTGCGACTTCCTCTTGCCCTTCTTCTTGGCGCCATGCTGAGTTGACGCCTCGGGGGCATCTTCCGATGGGCGGCCCTAGGGCTGCTTGTCCTTCCGAAAGATAGCCTCGACCGCCTCCTGGCCGGAGGCGAACTTGGTGGCGATGTCCATTAGCTCGCTCGCCCTGGTGGGGGTCTTGCGACCCAGCTTGCTCACCAGGTCGCGGCAGGTGGTGCCAGCGAGGAACGCGCCGATGACATCCGAGTCGGTGACGTTGGGCAGCTCGGTGCGCTGCTTCGAGAATCGTCGGATGTAGTCCCAGAGAGACTCTCCCGGCTGCTGTTGGCAGCTTCGGAGGTCCCAGGAGTTCCCGGGGCGCACGTATGTGCCCTGTAAATTGCCGGCGAAAGCTTGGACTAGGTTGTCCCAGTTGGAGATCTGCCCCGGAGGCAGGTGCTCCAACCAGGCGCGAGCGGTATCGGAGAGGAACAGGGGGAGGTTGCGGATGATGAGGTTGTCATCGTCCGTTCCACCCAGTTGGCAGGCCAAACGGTAGTCCGCGAGCCACAGCTCCGGTCTCGTCTCCCCCGAGTACTTTGTGATAGTAGCCGGGGGTCGGAACCGGGTCGGGAACGGCGCACGTCGTATGGCCCTACTGAAGGCCTGCGGACCAGGTGGTTCGGGCGAAGGACTCCGATCCTCCCCGCTGTCGTAGCGTCCCCCATGCCTGGGATGATAGCCTCGGCGCACCCTCTCGTCAAGGCGGGCCTGACGGTCGCGGCGAGGGCGCTCGTTGCCGAGGCGATCCGGGGCCGCAGGCGCTGTGTGGCGCGTGCACCCGGTGTTGACCGAGGCCTCCCGCATGAAGCGGGAAGTCGCGGCATGATGTTCTGAGGGGTAGCCCTGCCCTCGGGAGGTGGAGCTCTCGACCCGTCGGACCGCGGCGCCTTCTAGGAGATTCTTGAGCTCTCCTTGGATGCGCCGCCCCTCAGTAGTTGATGGCTCCGGCATTGCACGGAGGAGCATTGCTGCTGCAGCCAGGTTCTGGCCTACCCCGCTGGATGTGGGTGGCGGCCTGACCCTGACATCATCGGCGATGCGGTGCTGGAAGCCCTGGGGTAGATGACGTATTTCTCCGGCTGGAGGTTGGACCACCCATGCCTGCCCGACGTCCCGGTGGATCGGCTCAAGCGCTCCTGCTCCCTCATCGAGCCTGGCCGGTACCTCGCGGATTTGCTCGAGCTATGTGACCTGACCCCCCGCAGGGACTAGGACCACAGCTAGCTCCCGAGGGATGTCAACGCGAGGCACCGGCCTAGGGGGATCACCGTCCGCCGGCATGCCAAGATGGTTGCCTTCGGCGGGCCCCCCTAGATCGACGTGGAAACACTCACGACTTGGGTCGCAGTCTTCATCGCTGAAGCCGCGGCTATCGTCGGAACAGTCGGAAAGGAAGTAGTCGCATGCGGTCATGAAGTCCCGCATGGCACAGGGGTTGCCAAGTCCAGAGAAATCCCAACCGAAGCTGGGTTCATCGTCTTCCTCGGACCCTGAGGGCCTGTAGGTCGAGACGTCCGTCAGCCAGTCCCAAGGTGACCGCATGCGAAGCCCAAAAGGGTTTGGACATGCCTCTATGAGGGCTCCCACCGAAGCGGGGCCGCTCGGTGGGTCGAGGCCGGATCCAAAATGTACGAGATGAGAGTCGGTCGGTACCTTTTGGTCGACGGGCGGTGATGGTGTCGCATCGGGAGTAGATTGCACCGTCGTCGCAGGTACGAGGGTGACGTCCAGCAAGTCCTTCGCGAGCGTGCTGGCGTCGTCCGTCCACTTGGAGTAGACGTGTCGCGGGGGAACGACGCTTGCCTTCGTCTCAGGCGCGAGGTCGATGCCCGGCGCGCCCCTTGGCGGAGCGTTGGTGTCGTCGATTCGCCTGACAGCCGACGCGGTGCCGCCTCCTGCTTGGCCTTGGCGACCACGTCGTCTCCTCCAGCGGCGGGGAAGGCGACGAGACGAGCTCGAAGGTTGCTCTTCCGCCACGTGGGGAAGACGTCGTCGATTCCGCCGCCGGCATACCGGTCGTTGGCCGCCGTTGTCGCCGTCGCGCGGCGGAAGGAGTATCATGTCGTAGCCGCCGTCGAGAGACATGAACTCGAGGCTCCCGAAATGGAGCACCGTCCTGGGTCGAAGAGGTCGCTGGAGACTGCCCATCTGGAGCTTGACGGGTAGCTATTCGTCAACACGCAGCAGGCCCCTACCTGGCGCGCCAACTGTCGGCGTTTCAAGACCGGGGGTCCCTAATGCCGACGAGTGAATGTCGCCGCGTGCCCCAGCCCAGATGGGTCGAGCGCGAGAGCGAGCGCGAAGGGGGGAGAGCGAGGCGGAGAGAGAGAGAGAGAGGGACGTGGAGAATCCCGCGGCCTTCGTGTTCGTCCCGCGCCCAGGTCGGGTGCGCTTGCAGTAGGGGGTTACAAGCGTCCACGCGGGAGAGGGAGCGAGCGGCCTCACGCGAGCGCCTTCGTGAAAGGGAATTAGGCTTACACCTAGTCCCTAAATAATTTTGGTGGTTGAATTGCCCAACACAAATATTGGACTAACTAGTTTGCTCTAGTGTATAAGTTATACAGGTGCAAAAGGTTCACACTCAGCCAATAAAAAGATCAAGTTTTGGATTCAACAAAGGAGCAAAGAGGCAACCGAGGGCACCTCTGGCCGGAGGCACCGGACTGTCCGGTGTGCACCGGACAGTGTCCGGTGCGCCCAGAGGACTCCAACTCAAACTCTTCGCCCTCGGGAATTCTCGGAAGCCGGCGCGCTATAATTCACCGGACTGTCCGGTGTGCACCGGACATGTCCGGTGCTCCAAGGAAGCGCGGTCTCCGGAACTCGCCAGCCTCGGGTTCGCGCGGCAGCCGCTCCGCTAAAATTCACCGGACTGTCCGGTGTGCACCGGACTGTCCGGTGTGCCAGCGGAGCAACGGCTATTTCGGCGCCAACGGCTCCCTGCGGCGCATTTAATGCGCGTTCTGCGCGCGCAGTCGTCAGGTGTGCCCATACCGGTGCACCGGACAATGAATAGTTGTTGTCCGGTGTGCACCGGACATCCAGGCGGGCCTAGAAGTCAGAAGCTCCAACGGTCAGAATCCAACGGCAGTGATGACGTGGCAGGGGCACTGGACTGTCCGGTGTGCACCGGACTGTCCGGTGTGCACCGGACTGTCCGGTGCGCCATCGAACAGAAGCCTCCAGCCAACGGTCATGTTTGGTGGTTGGGGCTATAAATACCCCAACCACCCCACCATTCATTGCATCCAAGTTTTCCAACTTCCAACCACTTACAAGAGCTAGGCATTCAATTCTAGACACACAAAAGAGATCAAATCCTCTCCAATTCCACTCAAGCCTTTAGTGACTAGCGAGAGAGATTTGTCGTGTTCTTTTGAGCTCTTGCGCTTGGATCGCTTTCTTTCTTTCTCACTTGTTCTTGTGATCAAAACTCAATTGTAACCAAGGTGAGAGGCACCAATTGTGTGGTGGCCCTTGCGGGGAAGTTTTCGTTCCCGTTTGATTGAGAAGAAGAAAAGCTCACTCGGTCCGAGGGACCGTTTGAGAGAGGGAAGGGTTGAAAGAGACCCGGCCTTTGTGGCCTCCTCAACGGGGAGTAGGTTTGCGAGAACCGAACCTCGGTAAAACAAAATCCGCGCGTCACTCTCTTCATTTGCTTGCGATTTGTTTTGCACCCTCTCTCGCGGACTCGTTTATATTTCTAACGCTAACCCGACTTGTAGTTGTGATTATTTTTGAGATTTTCAATTTTGCCCTATTCACCCCCCCTCTAGGCGACTTTCAATTGGTATCAGAGCCCGGTGCTTCATTAGAGCCTAACCGCTCGAAGTGATGTCGGGAGATCACACCAAGAGGGAAATGGAGACCGGCGATAACAAGCCCACTACAAGCCAAGGGAGCACTTCATCGGAAGAGTCCCGCACCAAGAGAAGGGAGAAGAAGAAGAACTCCTCCAAGCGGAAGGAGAAAAGATCTTCCTCTTCTCACCACAAGGAGAAGAAGGAAAAATCTTCTTCTCACATGCCGCATCGGAGTGGGGACAAGCACAAGAGGATGAGGAAGGTGGTCTACTACGAGACCGACACTTCATCGACATCCACCTCCGGCTCCGACGCGGCATCCGTCACTTCTAAACGCCAAGAGCGTAAGAAGTATAGTAAGATTCCCCTACGCTACCCTCGCATTCCTAAACATACACCTTTACTTTCCGTCCCATTAGGCAAACCACCAACTTTTAATGGTGAAGATTATGCTATGTGGAGTAATTTAATGCGATTTCATCTAACCTCTCTCCACAAAAGTATATGGGATGTTGTTGAGTATGGTGTACAGGTACCATCTGTAGGGGATGAGGACTACGACACGGACGAAGTGGCCCAAATCGAGCACTTCAACTCCCAAGCCGCAACCATTCTCCTTGCCTCACTAAGCAAGGAGGAATACAACAAAGTGCAAGGGTTGAAGAACGCAAAGGAGATTTGGGACCTACTCAAGACGGCGCACGAGGGTGATGAACTCACCAAGATCACCAAGCGGGAAACGATCGAGGGGGAGCTCGGTCGCTTCCGTCTTCGCCAAGGGGAGGAGCCTCAAGATATGTACAATCGGCTCAAGACCTTGGTGAACCAAGTGCGCAACCTCGGGAGCGCAAAATGGGATGACCACGAAGTGGTTAAGGTTATTCTAAGAGCCCTTATTTTCCTTAACCCCACTCAAGTACAATTAATTCGTGGTAATCCTAGATATCCACTAATGACCCCCGAGGAAGTTATCGGGAATTTTGTAAGCTTTGAATGCATGATTAAGGGCTCAAAGAAGATCAACGAGCTTGACGAACCTTCCACATCCGAGGCGCAACCGGTGGCCTTCAAGGCAACAGAGGAGAAAAAGGAGGAGTCTACACCAAGTAGACAACCAATTGACGCCTCCAAGCTCGACAATGAGGAGATGGCCCTAATCATCAAAAGCTTTCGGCAAATCCTCAAGCAACGGAAGGGGAAGGATTACAAATCCCGTTCCAAGAAGGTTTGCTACAAGTGTGGTAAGCCCGGTCACTTTATTGCAAAATGTCCTATGTCTAGTGACAGTGACAGGGGCGACGACAAGAAGGGCAAGAGAAGAGAAAAGAAGAGGTACCACAAGAAGAAGGGCGGTGATGCCCACGTGTGCCGCGAATGGGACTCCGACGAGAGCTCCACCGACACATCCTCCGACGAGGACGCCGCCAACATCGCCGTCACCAAAGGCCTCCTCTTCCCCAACGTCGGCCACAAGTGTCTCATGGCCAAGGACAGCAAAAAGAAGGTAAAATCAAGGTCCTCCACTAAATATGAAACATCTAGTGATGAGGATGATGATAAAAATGAGGAGGATCACTTGCGCATTCTTTTTGCTAACCTTAACATGGAACAAAAGGAAAAATTGAATGAGCTAATTAGTGCCATCCATGAAAAGGATGATCTCTTGGACTCCCAAGAGGACTTTCTAATCAAGGAAAACAAGAAACATGTTAAGGTTAAAAATGCTTATGCTCTAGAGGTAGAAAAATGTAACAAATTATCTAGTGAGCTAAGCACTTGCCATGACACTATTGCCAACCTTAGAAAAGAGAATGAAAAATTAAATGCTAAGGTTGACTCTCATGTTTGTATTGATTCAACTTCCAATTCTAAAGATGATAATATTGATTTACTTGCTAAAATTGATGAGTTGAATGTTTCTCTTGCTAGCCTTAGAGATGAAAAAGAAAAATTGCTTGCTAAGGCTAGAGATTTTGATGTTTGCATTTCTAACCTTAGAGATGAGAATGATATACTACATGCTAAGGTTATAGAATTTAAAACTTGCAAACCCTCTACATCTACTGAGCATATTTCCATTTGTACTAGGTGTAGAGATATTAATGTTGATGCTATCCATGATCACCTAGACTTAATTAAAAAACAAAATGATCACATAGCACAACTTAATGCTAAGATTAGAGAGCATGACTTAGAAAATGAAAAATTTAAACTTGCTAGAAGCATGCTCTATAATGGGAGACGCCCTGGCATCAAGGATGGCATTGGCTTCCAAAGGGGAGACAATGTCAAACTTAATGCCCCTCCAAAGAATTTATCTAACTTTGTCAAGGGCAAGGCTCCCATGCCTCAGGATAACGAGGGTTACATTTTGTACCCTGTCGGCTATCCTGAGAGCAAGATTAGGAAAATTCATTCTAGGAAGTCTCACTCTGGCCCTAATCATGCTTTCATGTATAAGGGTGAGACATCTAGTTCTAGGCAACCAACCCGTGCCAAGTTGCCTAGAAAGAAAACTCCTAATGCATCAAATGATCATGCCATTTCATTTAAAACTTTTGATGCATCTTATGTTTTAACTAACAAATCCGGCAAGGTAGTTGCCAAAATTGTTGGGGGCAAACACAAGGGCTCCAAGACTTGTGTTTGGGTACCCAAAGTTCTTGTTTCTAATGCCAAAGGACCCAAAACCGTTTGGGTACCTAAAATCAAGAACTAAAATTGTTTTGTAGGTTTATGCATCCGGGGGCTCAAGTTGGATACTCGATAGCGGGTGCACGAACCACATGACAGGGGAGAAAAAGATGTTCTCCTCATATGAGAAAAACCAAGATCCCCAACGAGCTATCACATTCGGGGATGGAAATCAAGGTTTGGTCAAAGGATTGGGTAAAATTGCTATATCACCTGACCATACTATTTCCAATGTTTTTCTTGTAGATTCTTTAGATTACAATTTGCTTTCCGTATCCCAATTATGTCAAATGGGCTACAACTGTCTTTTTACTGATATAGGTGTTACTGTCTTTAGAAGAAGTGATGATTCAATAGCATTTAAGGGGGTGTTAGAGGGTCAGCTATACCTGGTTGATTTTGATAGAGCTGAACTCGACACTTGCTTGATTGCTAAGACTAACTTGGGTTGGCTCTGGCACCGCCGACTAGCCCATGTTGGAATGAAGAATCTTCACAAGCTTCTAAAGGGAGAACACATTTTAGGACTAACCAATGTTCATTTTGAGAAAGACAGGATTTGTAGCGCATGCCAAGCCGGGAAGCAAGTTGGTGTCCATCATCCACACAAAAACATCATGACTACCGACAGGCCACTGGAGCTCCTACACATGGATTTATTCGGCCCGATCGCTTACATAAGCATCGGCGGTAGTAAGTATTGTTTTGTAATTGTGGATGATTATTCTCGCTTCACTTGGGTGTTCTTTTTGCAGGAAAAATCACAAACCCAAGAAACCTTAAAGGGATTCTTGAGACGAGCTCAAAATGAGTTCGGCTTAAGGATCAAGAAAATTAGAAGCGACAACGGGACGGAGTTCAAGAACTCACAAATAGAAGGCTTTCTTGAGGAGGAGGGCATCAAGCATGAGTTCTCTTCTCCCTACACTCCACAACAAAATGGTGTAGTGGAGAGGAAGAATCGAACTCTATTGGACATGGCAAGAACCATGCTTGATGAGTACAAGACACCGGATCGGTTTTGGGCAGAGGCGGTCAACACCGCCTGCTACGCCATCAACCGGTTATATCTTCACCGAATCCTCAAGAAGACATCCTATGAACTCCTAACCGGTAAAAAGCCCAATATTTCATATTTTAGAGTTTTTGGTAGCAAATGTTTTATTCTTGTCAAAAGAGGTAGAAAATCTAAATTTGCTCCTAAAACGGTAGAAGGCTTTTTACTAGGATATGACTCAAACACAAGGGCATATAGAGTCTTTAACAAGTCCTCAGGACTTGTTGAAGTTTCTTGTGACGTTGTGTTTGATGAGACTAACGGCTCTCAAGTAGAGCAAGTTGATCTTGATGACATAGGTGAAGAACAGGCTCCATGCATAGCACTAAGGAACATGTCCATTGGGGATGTGTGTCCTAAGGATTCCGAAGAGCCTTCAAGTGCACAAGATCAACCATCCTCCTCCATGCAAGCATCTCCACCAACTCAAATTGAGGATGAGGCTCAAGATGTTGAACAAGAAGATCAAGAAGATGAGCCACCTCAAAATGACGGCAACGATCAAGGGGGAGATACAAATGATGAAGACAAGGAGGATGAACAACCAAGGCCGCCACACCCAAGAGTCCACCAAGCAATACAACGAGATCACCCCGTCGACACCATCCTCGGTGATATTCATAAGGGGGTAACTACTCGATCTCGTGTTGCTCATTTTTGTGAACATTACTCTTTTGTTTCCTCTATTGAGCCACACAGGGTAGAGGAAGCACTTCAAGATTCGGATTGGGTAATGGCGATGCAAGAGGAGCTCAACAATTTCACAAGGAATGAGGTATGGCATTTAGTTCCACGTCCTAATCAAAATGTTGTAGGAACCAAGTGGGTCTTCCGCAACAAGCAAGACGAGCATGGTGTGGTGACTAGGAACAAAGCTCGACTCGTGGCCAAGGGGTATTCACAAGTCGAAGGTTTGGATTTCGGTGAAACCTATGCACCCGTAGCTAGACTTGAGTCAATTCGCATATTATTGGCCTATGCTACTTACCATGGCTTCAAGCTTTATCAAATGGACGTGAAGAGTGCCTTCCTCAATGGACCAATCAAGGAGGAGGTCTATGTTGAGCAACCTCCCGGCTTTGAAGACAGTGAGTACCCTAACCATGTTTATAGGCTCTCTAAGGCGCTTTATGGGCTCAAGCAAGCCCCAAGAGCATGGTATGAATGCCTTAGAGATTTCCTTATTTCAAATGGCTTCAAAGTCGGCAAGGCCGATCCTACTTTGTTCACTAAAACTCTTGACAATGATTTGTTTGTATGCCAAATTTATGTTGATGATATTATATTTGGGTCTACTAACGAATCTACATGTGAAGAATTTAGTAGGATCATGACACAAAAATTCGAGATGTCAATGATGGGGGAGTTGAAGATTTTCTAGGATTCCAAGTCAAGCAACTCCATGAGGGCACCTTCATTAGCCAAACGAAGTATACTCAAGATATCCTAAGCAAGTTGGGAATGAAGGATGCCAAGCCCATCAAGACACCCATGGGAACAAATGGGCATCTCGACCTCGACACGGGAGGTAAGTCCGTGGATCAAAAGGTATACCGGTCAATGATTGGTTCATTGCTTTATTTATGTGCATCTCGACCGGACATTATGCTTTCCGTATGCATGTGTGCAAGATTCCAAGCCAACCCTAAGGAATCACACCTTACGGCCGTAAAACGAATCTTGAGATATTTAGCTTATACTCCTAAGTTTGGGCTTTGGTACCCTCGGGGATCCACATTTGATTTGATTGGTTATTCGGATGCCGATTGGGCGGGGTGTAAGATTAATAGGAAGAGCACATCGGGGACTTGCCAGTTCTTGGGAAGATCCTTGGTGTCATGGGCTTCAAAGAAGCAAAATTCGGTCGCTCTTTCTACCGCCGAAGCCGAGTATATTGCCGCAGGCCATTGTTGCGCGCAATTGCTTTGGATGAGGCAAACCCTGCGGGACTACGGTTACAAATTAACCAAAGTCCCTTTGCTATGTGACAATGAGAGTGCAATCAAAATGGCCGACAATCCCGTCGAGCATAGTCGCACTAAACACATAGCCATTCGGTATCATTTTCTTCGGGATCACCAACAAAAGGGGGATATCGAGATTTCATACATTAACACTAAAGATCAATTAGCCGATATCTTTACCAAGCCTCTTGATGAGCAATCTTTTACCAGACTTAGGCATGAGCTCAATATTCTTGATTCTAGGAATTTCTTTTGCTAGTCTTGCACACATAGCTCATAAATATACCTTTGATCATGTCTCTTTTATATATGCTATGACTAATGTGTTTTCAAGTATATTCCAAACCAAGTCATAGGTATATTGAAAGGGAATAGGAGTCTTCGGCGAAGACAAAGGCTTCCACTCCGCTCTACTACTCATCCTTCGCCGTCGCTCCACATCATCTCTCCAACTTTGGTACAATCTTCACTCATTCATTTTATGACCAAAGGGGGAGAAAGTACTTTATTGGGCTCTAATGATTCCGTTTTTGGCGATTCATGCCAAAGGGGGAGAAAATATGAGCCCAAAGCAAAAGGACCGCACCACCACCCTAATTTTAAAATTAATGATTTTCAATTGGTAAATTTCAAAATTGGTATCTCTTTGTGTTCTAAAGGGGGAGCAAGTAGTATTTTCAAAATTGATGTCTTAAAACCCTCTTGAACACTAAGAGGAGACCTTATTTGAGGGGGAGTTTTGTTTAGTCAAAGGAAAAGCATTTGAACAAAGGAAGAAAATTTCAAATCTTGAAAAATGCTTTGCAAAATCTTATTCATTTACCTTTGACTATCTTGCAAAATGACTTTGAAAAGAATTTACAAAAGAGTTTGCAAAAACAAAACTTATGGTGCAAATGAGGTCCAATATGTCAAAAACAAAGAAAACAATCCATGCGCATTCATGTAAGTATTTATATTGGCTCAACTCCAAGCAACCTTTGCACTTACATTATGCAAACTAGTTCAATTATACACTTCTACATTTGCTTTGGTTTGTGTTGGCATCAATCACCAAAAAGGGGGAATTTAAAGGGAATTAGGCTTACACCTAGTCCCTAAATAATTTTGGTGGTTGAATTGCCCAACACAAATATTGGACTAACTAGTTTGCTCTAGTGTATAAGTTATACAGGTGCAAAAGGTTCACACTCAGCCAATAAAAAGATCAAGTTTTGGATTCAACAAAGGAGCAAAGAGGCAACCGAGGGCACCTCTGGCCGGAGGCACCGGACTGTCCGGTGTGCACCGGACAGTGTCCGGTGCGCCCAGAGGACTCCAACTCAAACTCTTCGCCCTCGGGAATTCTCGGAAGCCGGCGCGCTATAATTCACCGGACTGTCCGGTGTGCACCGGACATGTCCGGTGCTCCAAGGAAGCGCGGTCTCCGGAACTCGCCAGCCTCGGGTTCGCGCGGCAGCCGCTCCGCTAAAATTCACCGGACTGTCCGGTGTGCACCGGACTGTCCGGTGTGCCAGCGGAGCAACGGCTATTTCGGCGCCAACGGCTCCCTGCGGCGCATTTAATGCGCGTTCTGCGCGCGCAGTCGTCAGGCGTGCCCATACCGGCGCACCGGACAATGAATAGTTGTTGTCCGGTGTGCACCGGACATCCAGGCGGGCCTAGAAGTCAGAAGCTCCAACGGTCAGAATCCAACGGCAGTGATGACGTGGCAGGGGCACCGGACTGTCCGGTGCGCCATCGAACAGAAGCCTCCAGCCAACGGTCATGTTTGGTGGTTGGGGCTATAAATACCCCAACCACCCCACCATTCATTGCATCCAAGTTTTCCAACTTCCAACCACTTACAAGAGCTAGGCATTCAATTCTAGACACACAAAAGAGATCAAATCCTCTCCAATTCCACTCAAGCCTTTAGTGACTAGCGAGAGAGATTTGCCGTGTTCTTTTGAGCTCTTGCGCTTGGATCGCTTTCTTTCTTTCTCACTTGTTCTTGTGATCAAAACTCAATTGTAACCAAGGCGAGAGGCACCAATTGTGTGGTGGCCCTTGCGGGGAAGTTTTCGTTCCCGTTTGATTGAGAAGAAGAAAAGCTCACTCGGTCCGAGGGACCGTTTGAGAGAGGGAAGGGTTGAAAGAGACCCGGCCTTTGTGGCCTCCTCAACGGGGAGTAGGTTTGCGAGAACCGAACCTCGGTAAAACAAATCCGCGCGTCACTCTCTTCATTTGCTTGCGATTTGTTTTGCACCCTCTCTCGCGGACTCGTTTATATTTCTAACGCTAACCCGACTTGTAGTTGTGATTATTTTTGAGATTTTCAGTTTCGCCCTATTCACCCCCCTCTAGGCGACTTTCACTTCGTCTCTTCCTCGTCCCCGCGCGGCCAACCCTCTCTAAGAGGGCCCTGGTCCTTCCTTTTATAGGCGCAAGGAGAGGATCCAGGTGTACAATGGGGGTGTAGCAGAGTGCTACGTGTCTAGCGGGGGAGAGCTAGCGCCCTAAGTACATGCCATTGTGGTAGCCGGAGAGATATTGGCACCCTGTTGGTGTGATGTCGTGGCCGTCGGAGGAGCGCTGGAGCCTGGTGGAGGGGCAGCTGTTGGAGCCGTCGAGTCCTTGCTGACGTCCGCTTGCTTTCGTAAGGGGGCCGCGGGCCGCCATCGTCACTGTGCGTGCGGGGACGCCATCATTACCTATCTGGCAGAGCGGGCCAGATGGGACGTCGGTCTTGTCCCCCGAGGTCCGAGTCAGCTCGGGGTAGGGTGATGATGGCGCCTCCTGTTGACGTGGCCAGTCCGTGCCCTAGGCTGGGCGACGTGGAAGCTCCTTCGAAGCCGAAGTCGAGTCTGTCTCCTGTGACCGAGGCCGAGTTCGAGCCCCCGGGGTCGGGCGAGGCGGAGTCGGTCGGCTGAGGCCTGGGCGGAGTCCGAGCCCTGGGGTCGGGCGAGGCGGAGGTCGTCGTCTTCCGGGACTTAGCCCGAGTCTGAGCCCTGGGGTTGGGCAGAGCGGAGTTCGCCGTCTTCCGGGACTTAGCCCGAGTCCGAGCCCTGGGGTCGGGCGGAGCGGAGTTCGCCGTCTTCCGAGACTTAGCCCGAGTCCGAGCCCTGGGGTCGGGTGGAGCGGAGTTCGCCGTCTTCCTGTCCTTTTGTCAGGCCGGGCAGTGGAGCGGCGACGTGACGGCGGTCACTTCGGCTCTGTCAGCCACAGGGCGCGTGCCAGGATAAGGTGTTAGGCCACCTTTGCATTAAATGCCCCTGCGATTTGGTCGGTCGGTGCGGCGATTTGGTCAGGGCAGCATCTTGGTGAAGACAGGGCCTCGAGTGAGTTGTAAATACGTCAGCCTCTGAGGGGGCCTCGGGCGAGACGGAGATCCTCCAGGGTCGGCTGCCCTTGTCCGAGGCTAGGCTCGGGCGAAGCGCGATCGCGTCCTTCGAACGGACCGATCCCTAATCTAATCGCTCCCTTCAGGCCTCTGCAGCTTTATGCTGATGGGGGTTACCAGCTGAGATTTAGGAACCTCGGGGGTACCCCTAATTATGGTCCCCGACAATTAGCTTCCTTGATGGTAATACCGGATATAATCAGATTTTCATGGCCGAAGAAGATGCGTCTAAAACGGCCTTTATATGTCCAGGCTTCATTGGTTTATTTGAGTGGGTTGTCATGACATTTGGCCTGAAAAATGCTAGTGCTACTTATCAGAGGGCTATGAATTTGATCTTCCATGAGCTGTTAGGAAACACTGTGGAAGTCTACATTAATGATATTGTGGTCAAATCGGCTGAGTTTAGTTCTCATATAGCTGATTTGCGCAAAGCCTTTGATAAAATGCGTCGGTATGGTTTGAAAATGAACCCACGTAAATGTGCTTTTGGAGTGTCGGCTGGTAAGTTTTTAGAATTTATCATCCATGAACACGGTATTGAGATAGACCCTGACCGAATCAAGTCTATTCGGAATGTGGGACCTCCGACCTGTAAAGTCGAAGTGCAGAAGTTTCTCGGCAAGGTGAATTATTTACGAAGGTTTATTTCTAACCTAGCCGGGAAAATTGATGCCTTCACCCCTATCCTTTGGCTTAAGAATGATGCCGGATTCGCTTGGGGGGGGCAGAGCAGCAGGAAGCATTTGATCTCATTAAAAAATACTTGTCTTTGGCTCCCGTATTAAAGGCACCACGAGAAGGAGTACCATTTCGATTATACATTGCAGCTGAAGATAAGGTTATTGGGGCTGTTCTGACACAAGAAACTGAAGGAAAAGAATATGTGGTGACATATCTAAATCGGAGGTTGGTAGATGCTGAAACAAGGTACACTTTTATTGAGAAGTTATGCTTATGCTTGTTTTATGCATGCACCAAGTGTAGATGTTATTTACTGTCTAGTCATTGCACTGTTTCTGGTCAAGCCGATGTAATTAAATACATGTTGCATAACCCAATTATGAGTGGTAGAATTGGTAAGTGGGCTTATGCACTCATAGAGTATGACTTGGCCTATGAACCATTGAAATCTATGAAAGGACAGGTCATAGCAGATTTTATTGTAGAACATCGGATTAATGATACTCATAAACTAGACATGTCATACCTCACTATTACTCCTTGGACTTTATATTTTGATGGATCGGTTTGCAATGAAGGGCAAGGAATTGGCATCGTACTTGTTTCACCGAGTAATATCTCCTTCGACTTCTCTAGCCGATTGAAAACTTATTGCACTAACAATCAAGTCGAATATGAGGCCCTTTTGTTCGGCTTGGAACTTTTAAATTGTATGGGGGTAAAACATGTGAAGGCATTTGGTGATTCTCAATTGGTCGTCCAACAAGTGTTCGAAGAATATCAATGTTTTGATGGTACTCTAAATAGTTACCTAGAAAAATATTGGAGCATAATCCATTCTTTTGACGAATTCAGTATTCGGCATATCTCTAGAGTTGAGAATCATAGATCTAACAATTTGGCACAAGATGCATCAGGTTATCGGATAAAGCGAGGTAGATTTCACAACATCGAAAATATGATAACCGGTGCAGGACCAATTTCCCAGGTCGCGGACCGTCCGCGTGAGGACGCCGGACCGTCCAGGGTTACCAGGAGAGTTCTCCTAATTGATTCGGCTGATGATGAAGCCGATATAAGTGATTGGAGGACGCCTATAGCTAATTATTTACGAAATCCCAATATCAGGACAAATAAGAACATTCGGCGTACGACTTTTAAGTATGTTTTGATGAGTAATGAACTCTACCGCCAAACAGTCGACGACGTCCTGCTTAAGTGCTTGGGCCCAGATGATGCTATATTAGCCATGGCTGAAGTACATGAAGGAATTTGTGGTACCCATCAATCGGCTCCGAAGATGAAGTGGTTGTTGCGAAGGTCTGGTTTTTATTGGCCTAACATGATAGCTGATTGTTTTAAGTACTATAAAGGATGCCAAGTGTGTCAAAAATTTGGCGACCTACAGTTGGTCCCTGCAGCTGAATTACATCCCATCATCAAACCTTGGCCTTTCAGAGGATGGGGATTAGACTTTATTAGAGAAATTCATCCTTCATCATCGAAGGGGCATCGGTTCGTGTTAGTTGTCACTGACTACTTTACCAAATGGACTGAAGCCGTTGCTCTGAAGAACATGACACACAAGGAAGTAATTGAGTTCATAACTGAGCATATTATTCATAGAATCGGTATTCCCTAGACCTTGACTATAGATCAAGGGACTTCTTTTATGCCAAAAGAGGTACGTGAATTTGCTGAATTATATAGAATTAAGTTGCTTAATTCATATCCATATTATGCTCAGGCCAATGGACAGGCCGAGTCTAGTAACAGGACATTGATTAACTTGATAAAAAAGAAGATATCCGATAATCCTAAGCATTGGCATAAGATTTTGTCTGAAGCTTTATGGGCTCACAGAATATCTAAACATAGTGCTACTAAAGTATCTCCTTTTGAGCTTGTCTATGGGCAGGAAGCAGTGTTGCCTGTGGAAATAAGTTTGAACGCTGTCAGGTTCGCCAGACAAAATGATCTAACCATCGTTGATTATTATGATTCAATGATGGATAATATTGATGAGGTGACCGACAAGAGGGTGATAGCTTTGGGAGCAATAGAAAAGGACAAGATCATGGTAGCCAGGGCCTACAACAAGAAGGTCAAAGCGAAGTCATTTCAAGTAGGGGACCTGGTGTGGAAGACCATCCTGCCTCTAAGGAACAAAGACCGGAAGTTTGGGAAATGGTCGCCAAGCTGGGAGGGTCCTTACAAAATAAAACAGGTAATGTCTGATGATGCCTATTTACTACAGACATTACAAGGCAAAGATTTACCCAAGGCTTTGAATGGGCGTTTACTCAAACAGTACAATCCTAGTATGTGGCAAGATGCCTAAGAGAACCAATGTAATCACATCGAATTATTTGCTTTTGGTTTGTTCAGCTCCACCAAAAAGCAGGGGGGCATATGTTGAGCACTACTTTGAGCTGGCGGACAGTCCGGCCCTGAGGTCGGACGGTCCGCGCCTATGGGCCGGACGGTCCGCGCACGCGCAGAACAGATTAGGGTTCCGAGTTTTTCGCTGTGTTTGTTGGCAAGAATCACGGGATTTGCTTGGAGTTTTGTTGGTAACGAGGTCCAGCCCCCCTCCTCTATAAAAGCAAGAGGATTATGGCCGATTAGAGCAATCAATCGAACCCACAATCAGTACAATTTACATTTATTCTTAGGAGTAGTTCTAGTCTAGTTCTAGTTTAGTCTTCCAATCCCCAAATCCTCCGCTTCTCTTCGACTCTACGTCGATTAGAGGAGTCTAGGTCGATCTACCCGAGCCTAGACACCATCTAGGATCTTTCCTCCCCGACGGGGTCCCTCCCGAGAGCGAGATTCAGGCGCCGCCGGCGATCTTCCGCCGCCTCTGCGCACGCGCGGACCGTCCGGCCGTCAGGCAGGAAACCCTAGCCCCTGCGCCAGGTCGCGGACCGTCCGGCCCTGTGCCACGGACCGTTCGCGCCTAACCTGAAAGCACCGCTGCTGGTTCTTGTTTAGTGTTTGGCGCTCCAGAAAGGCGTCAACAGGCTGCCTTCAGGCTCAGGTGCCAACCAACTGAAATCTATGTCGGATTTATGTTTTTTTATATGTACACATTCCGCAAATTTGAACAAATTTCAAAGTATTTTTTTGGAGGGAAGTTGCGTTGCTAATTGTTATATCGTGATGTACCAAGACTTTATAGAAATAATATACACGTGCGATACGCTGATACGCAGAGAATCGCTATTCTAGCTAGTACGTGTACCTGGATGACACGTTGACAACATATATAACCTCCTTATTTATTACAAAATGCACTCCTAAGTCCTAAATATACGCGTGGGCATCGTTTGTTTCAGTCTACCTTTGCCTGGTTTTCAAACTTGCATTTTCTTTTTCTATGCGTACTTGCTCTAACGAGACACGCACAAAAATATACGCAACGGGAATACCAGGAATAGTAGCAGTAGTAGTATATACTTATATACTATACTTAAAGCATCAGTTTAAACGATCCTCCCGTGTCATCTTTTTACAAATAACTCATCACAGTTATTTCAAATTAATCAGCTGTATACCTATAGATGGCCAAACGACAGCCCGGCACGGGCCAGACGCCCACGGGCCACAACTCTGGCCCAGTCACGTCATGTCGGCCCAGCCCGTTAGCCCGTTAGCCTGTCGGCCCATTTAATTAAATCAGCATAAAATGTTAAAAAAGTAAAGCTATCTAACCAGTAAAACATCATAATAAGATGTTTTTAATATTGAATATAAATTATATATATGTATATACGTTTTTTTAAAATAATAAAATAATCGTGTCGGGCCGAACGAGCACTACGGCCCGAGGCTACAACCTAATCATTGGCGCTATGGACTCCATGATGTTTAAGGTTGCTGAATTGGATGGAGCAATAATGATTTGTCTCACTAACAGTAAAATGAAAGGTTATTTATTGGTTTTAAATATTAGTAATTGCTATGAAGTAACATAATTTATATGGAGCACATCCAGTTTTTATTGATGCCTGACTTTAGCAATCACTCTATATTTTGATCTATCTTTTTTATAAGTTTGAGTTCACGTGACTTATTTTAGAAACTTGAGCTCACAAACTCTCTCTTATTTGATCTCTCTATGGTGGAATTATGTCATTTTATAATCTCTGTTCGTTCAGTCAGTCGTTGTAAACTCTCTTCTAATCGCTTACTTCATTGACCGTGTTGTACCAAGATATATTGGCTGAAGTAAATAATAACATTAGTTAGCCAAATAAAAAAATATTATACGGAGAGCGGAGACAATCAATAAAAGATATTGAATTTTTTTGTGGATAGTTTACCTGGGTATTGTTATAAGCCGTCGCAACGCACGGGTAACCGACTATTAGGAGTATATGGACGCGTTTGGCATGGCTCTGCTCCATCCCAGAGCAGATCTACTCCAAAACTCTGGGTCGATTTTGCTCCAGAGTTTAGATTGTTTCTCATAACCGGTGGCAGTAACGGGTAAATAACTCTAAACTACATGACTAGGTTGCTTTTTTTGAAGTTTTTGGAGCAGCAAAAGTGATACTCCAAAAAAATTGTACTACAGCTCCAAAAATTTTATAAAGTTTACAACTCTGTAGTTATGATGTTTGTCATATCCTAGCAAGCTCTTTCTTGGAGTTTTGCTTTGGATCTATGCCAAGCACGCCCTATATGTACTAAGAACTTGTTTGGTTCTTAGCTAAATATGCCACGTTTTGCCTAAGGTTAGTCGTCCGAATTGAATAACTAACCTTAGACAGAAAAGTTAGGCAAAGTGTGACAAGTTAGGTAGCGAACCAAACATGCCTTAATACTAGTACACGTGACGAGCTCCATGACAATTCCTAATTTT
Organism: Zea luxurians; assembly: GCA_029449295.1. Lineage (NCBI taxonomy): Eukaryota > Viridiplantae > Streptophyta > Magnoliopsida > Poales > Poaceae > Zea > Zea luxurians. Next base: position 5,021,057 of record JAOPSE010000064.1, on the reverse strand, counting down.
TCAGGTAACTCTAGTATACACCACAATTTGCTAAAAAAAAGAGAGAGAAAACATCATTACCGGCTTAAACAGGCAAGCCTCCAGCACATCATCTGTGTACCTCTGAACAACTGCATGCGTGTACTCGTATACATTGACCACACACAGGCGATGACCCGACCCACTACACTGACTTGGCCGCACAAGCTATACGTACCCTTTTTTTATTATTATTATTACCACGTACTGTATGAGTATATGCTGTACATTATCCTTATCTCTCTCTCTATCTTGCGGGACAATCCTATCCAATCTGCTTCTGATCTCGCACTGGCTGTCTGATGATTGCGACAAAAGATTGTCTGCAGATCACAGGCTAGTTGCGTAGGTGAGGTATAAACATTGTTGCCGTCCACATCGGCCGTCGCGGGACTCTCTCCCTCTCTCGTAAATAAACAAATTTCCACAGCAAACACAAGGATTTAGAAGTTCCCAACAAACAAGCACAGCTCTGAGATAGAGTATAATATCTTCGCTGCCCACGCGTGGTTGGTCGATCTGAGCCGGGAAATACATGGGATGTTGTCATTTGCTCACTTCCACGCTCTTCTTCGTCCGTCTTCTTCTGCTGTTTCGTTGCTTCACGTCCAGACCATATATGATTAAGACCAGGAAAATAGTCGCTCTCTCTCTTTTTTAATGACAAGACAATTTTTCTGTGCTAGATAGTCCCGATGTTTCTATCTATCTACAACGTGAAAGCACGTTAGCAACCGTGACGTCAAACTTGATGAGTCCTGTATATGTTGAGGGTAGTCAGTCATCTCTGAGGCAAAACAAAACGTGAACCTCGTTGCTAGCGGGCTTGTATTTCTGCATGGGCCATACGACCGTACCCATACAGGCATCTTCAACTAGATGGGCCTGGCCGCTTGAGGCTTTATGTGTCCGGAGAAGGAAGCATGTTATCCTCTAAACGAGGAAGGCCCATCCCGTGGAAAAGGTGCAGTAAAAGATGCGAACCGGGTTCCACTTGGCTGGCGATCTGGACGGTGCATTGCTAACGGGGCCAGGCCAACCGGCACGTTCCCGAAGCCTCACGGACGGGACGGGGTGCATCATTCTCGACCCCCACCCAAATCCATGGCCCCAAATCCATGGCGAGCTCGCCGCGATCTCCGCCGGCGCCTACGCCGGAATTCGAGATCTCTCGCCAGTCCCGCCTATTTGCGGCGGTAAGGCCTCCTGCTGTTTGCGTGTTGCTTGGTTTTGGTTTGTTGGCTTTCTGGCTTAGGGGGTCGGGGCTGGACGCTTGCAGTTGTCCAAGAAGGTGATAGGTCTCGATGAACTGAGGATGCTGGCGGCTCAGGGAGTCCCAGACGCGGCGGGCGTCCAGGCGACCGTGTGGAAGGTACTTGATTGGCTCGCCTTCCGGTATATATTTTTTTTTACCGTTTGTTCGGTGGTCAGAGCATGAGCATCAGAGACTTTGGTATCTGAGAAGCTGACCTCATTGAGGCAACGGTACTGCGATCTGCTGCGAAGCGAATAGTTTTTTTTGTTGTAGGATAGGATGGCCTTAATTTGCACGTATGATTGTACTGTACTGTATCCAGTCCTTTTTCTCTAGGAAATTTTTATTTGCCCTTTTGCTTTGGATGCTAATGTGCGGCTGAAACTGTCTACTTGTTTCTCATCACCCTTTGGTGAAGAAGCATTCTGATTCCGTCAGTGGTGGAAAGGTTGCAGTCAAAGCTTTTGGTTTTGCCTTTTCAGTCACTGACAGTGCATGTTATTGTTGTGCAGCTGCTACTGGGCTATCTGCCCAATGACCGCGCGCTGTGGCCTGTGGGTGTGGGAGCAGGAGCTGGCAAAGAAGAGAGGACAGTACGCTGCTTTCAAAGGCGAGTTCCTTAGAAACCCTGTAAGTCACTGCAGATTCTGGTCATACTTATGGTATCTTGATTGCAGTTTTTGTTGCACATATGGTATCTAGTTTATGGCCACCAATGCCTGACTAGATAGATCCTCTCCCAAAAATAGAGACCCTGAATCCTGAATTTGCTAAAGTGCAAACAGAAGCCCACACCACAACGTAAATGCAGAACATGTTCACAATGGGTTCCTGCACAGGTCAGAGTAACCCGAGAGGAGCACCCTTTAAGCCTTGGGAAGACCAGTGCTTGGAATCAGTTTTTTGAGGTATATATAGTCCGCCTTGTGATGCTATAACTCTTTATTAGGACTTGTTCGTTTGTGCCGGATTGCATCCAGAATTGTTCCAGCTGATTAAAGTTTATATAAATTAGAGAAGCAATCCGGTTACGAATCATTTCGACCCACTAATCCGTAACAACCAAATGGGGCCTTATTATGTTTATAGTATGGCTAGAAGTTTGGTTCACCTCTAGTTGGTAACCACACTTTGTTTTAGAGTTATGCATATTGCAGTCTTCATTGTTTTTTATAGCATTTATTACTTTGATCATAGCAAGAATCAAGTGGTATTGGATACTGCAATTGGCGTAATTTCATTATTCCTGCTTCACGATCTAGGTTCACTGTGGTTAGAGAAAAATAATATGATGTAAGAAGTCTGTGAGCCAACAACTATCCCACAACTTATTTTGCGATTTATTTTCAGAAAAAAACAGCTTTCTGTCTGACTGTGCATGCGTGCAGTGTGTACCTGCACATATGCTGTATGAACTCATTCGCCCTCCTTTATGCTTTTTTATTGGTAACTGATGCTGTCTGGAATTTTTTCTTTCACAACAGTACTCGGAGATTATGGAGCAGATTGACCGCGATGTAAAGCGCGCCCACCCTGACATGCATTTCTTCTGTAGCGACTCGTCTTTTGCAAAGTCCAATCAGGTAAATCTTCACACACACTCTGAGTTTAAACAGTGTTGTCAGATCCCTGTCTGATCTTTTCTTTTTATTTTTCTTACCAGGAATCTTTGAAAAATGTACTGTTAATCTTTGCCAAGCTGAATGCTGCAATAAGATATGTACGAGGATGAATGAAATTCTGGCTCCGCTCTTTGTATTTCGGAGTGATTCGGATGATAAAAAATGCTGTATGGAGTAAGAGATTGTTTTTACCAAGTTCTTAGTGCCCTTCATAGTACTGCTGATAGCCGAAGCTTCCCTGTTCAGTTTGGTCGTTACTATATTGTGTTGCATAATGCTGCCTGGAATCCTTGTTGAAATTTGCGGAAGCGGATTCATTGTTTTGTTTCGTCGAGCTGGTTAGTGGGTTTAGAGACAACTTCTGCCAGAAACTAGACAACAGTGCTGTTGGAGTTCGAGCCAAGTTATCACAGCTTGTAGCAAAGCATGATGGAGGTCTCCAACAACATTTGGAAATAACTACAGAAGTAAGTCTTTACTTGCTATGTAGTGCCAAGCTACTTGCTGCCTTGAGTATTGTTTTCTGTTTGGTCTTCAAGGTCACTTATTATTGACATGAATTAGACTTAAAAGTTCTTACCATGGTATTCTCAAATACCACAGTATTGTTCCAATACCGCAACAAAACTGTGTTCCCAAACACCCCTTCAGGGCTTGTTCGGTTCTACCCCAGTCCATATGGATTGAGGGGGATCGAGGGGTTTCAATTCATAGTAAGTCAAAATCTTCCCCAATCCATATGGATTGAAAATAACCGAACAAGCCCTAACAGAAATCTAGGTGCTTCTTCATGGTATATGTCTTCAAATGGTTTAGCTGTACCTTTTTGAAAGTGGCATCTTTTTTGAAAGCATCATAGCAACTGTTTTAAGGCAGGTGCCTGCAGCTCTCATTGACAAAAAAACATGCTCTCTGCAGGTTAATCCCCAGTTCTATGCGTTCAGATGGATACCGTTACCGCTGACCGAGGAATTCAACTTCGCAGATACCATTCACATTTTGGGACACAGTATTAAGTGATCGTGATAGCCTCCAGGTGAGCGCACACACACTGTTTCTTCTACTCTGCAAAGATCTTTGGTTCTGGTTCTTCACCTAGACTTCATCTACCAAACACAGGATACCTTGCTCAGAATATGCTGTTCCTTGTCCGGAAGCGCCTCTTGGCCGGCGATTCCACCTCCAGCCTCAAGCTCCTGCAGAATTACCTGCCAACGAACATCAGCCACCACCTCTACGCCGCCAACAAATTGCAGTGCACCGATCTCTTTTTGCGCCCGAAGCGCTGCTGTGTTTGTTCAGCCGGGCTGTGGCTGAGTCCCAGCAGCATTGCAAAAGGAATACAGAACTGAACCCTTGCGGCGACGGTTTATTTATCATGTCCATTAACCTGACGCCCTGCATGTTGTAGCCTGTATATGTTCACCTGACAACGATTTATTGCATCCCAGTTAATCAAGGTGAATAATAAATGGTATCCTGCCATGTTTACGCTACACCTGGGACACATACAACAGAACAGTTGGCGGCAATCACACAACACAGTGTAGACCTCACCATTCTTCTGCACTGTACGGTTTCTTTTACTACTGCTGAAGTATCACTACAGGGATAGAACTGAGAACCCATGTATGGTACGTATGGTTGATACATGTGCGCGCCAGTCATGACTCATGCATGCTCGCTCATACAGGTGCGCGTTAGTGTCCCCCAGAATTCCATACCCCAGAACAGTGCTGTGTTTTGGTTGGAGGGAGGAAGAAGGGGGCAGCTTCGGCGACGCCGAAAGGCTACACCGCTACGACTGGCCCTTTGCCCCTCGTTCCCAGAGCTGCTCAGCTTCAATCACAGCTCCAGAAGTGCCGGCGCGCGTGCCGCTCCGCATTGGACGATGCCCAGCTGGCTGGCAGGTGGAGCTGCGGACGGACGCGGCCGCCGGCGCAGCCGCGCTGGTGCAGGGTGTTGAGATCCTCAAGCCGAAAGACCGGAACCGGTCTCGGTGCAAGTGACAGGCGATGTAGCGCGCTGCGCGCGGCGGCGGTAGGGAGCAGCGAGCTGCTGCACCGCAGCACTGTCGTCGATACGCGCGCATGAGTGCTCCGCGTTGCGTTGCCCGGCGTCAGAAACGGATCGGCGATGGAGTTGCAGTTGCAGTTGCTCGGAGGGTGCAATGCAAGCACAAACACAGCACAGCACAAGACGAAGCAAGCAACACATGGCACATGCATAGTGGCATACGGGTGCGACCGCTAGTTTGTCTTGTCCTACTCACTGCCTTGCCAGAGAGAGAGAGAGAGAGAGAGAGAGAGAGAGAGAGAGAGAGAGTGATGACTGATGAGGGGGGCTGAAGACCGGCCAGGGGGTGCTCCTGCTGGCTGTTGCTGCTGCTGCTACAACAGGCGCAGAGGGATCTCAACGCCTGCGACAAAATGTACAGGGCTCAGAGATAGGCCGCGCGCGGAGAGGCTGTAGCCCCCCTCTCGCTCGGCCCTCGCTCCGCTGCATGCTGCCGGCCGGCGTTATGGTGGATGGGCGTCAATCCAGGCGTAATCCAAGAAGAAGTCCATGGGACAGGGACTCGCGCCTCAGGTTTTCCCAGCCGACGGAAGCCCGACGCTGCCCGCCCGGCCGCTGGCCCCTGTGAACGTCACCACGCCACCGCCAGGGAGCGCCAGCAAATCAGCACACCACCGTACCGCGCACCCCCAGCAGGGGCAGCAGGCCATAGCCCCATATCTATACCTACCTACCTGCCGCAGAATCTAATGCATGCAACGAAGCACGGCATCGCAATCGGCGCAAGTTGGCAACGCAGATCAAACTCTGTTTGCTGATGCTGGAATCTGTTGAATGGCTAGTACTATGGTCACTCGCACGACATGAATTTACAACGAACAGTGAATGTTCTCTATCCATCATTTTCATGTGTATGACTCAGAAGAGAGATCATCGATTCACTTCAATTACAGTACTACAGTAATTGATGATGAGTAGTGCTTGGCAATGCCGTCGACAGTATAGATGGCCAAAAAGCACGAGACACGTGAGCCCGGCACGAAGCCCGCTTTTTGGGCCCGGTCCGAGCCCGGCACGGTAGAATAAGCGGGCAGGCTTGGACAGGAAACTAGGCACGGCGGGCTAGCCCGGCACGGCCCGTTTACCTCTAAGCCCGTTAAGCCCGTTTTTTTACACTAAACGTGCTTACCGGCCCGTTTAGCCCGCTTTTCGGCACGCTTTTTTCGTGCTAAACGAGCTGGCCCGGTCCGTTTAGGCCCGCTGCGGGCCGGGCTTGGACATAAAATTAAACCCGCTGGCTCAGCAGACCCGGCCCGGTTTTTGGCCGGGCTTCACCGGCCCGGGCCGGGCGGCCCGTTTGGCCATCTCTAGTCGACAGTATGTGCTGCTAGCTAGGGTGTCCTCCTATACGTAGTTCTTCAGGCCGGCCCCGGGTTTTACGAAGTGCGGCGTTGTCGCAGGAGACACGCATGGCATGGGAGAGCCCGTCCGGGCCGGGGCCGGGGCCCGACCCCCTCAATATAGGAGCATGCAATGCAATGCAATAGGGCGGTCGGGTCGGAGACAGACACCGATGCGCTGCCACCCTGCCGCTAGTACGTAGTATAGGGCGTACCATGTGTTGTATTTGCATGCATGTCGCCCGGCGGCCCGGGACCGAACATATACGAGGTTGCCGAGACACGCACAGGCGAGGCACAGCAGCCTCCGACAAACGCCTCTGGCGGCGCCCAAGCCGGCAAGCCACCGTAGCCGCGTGCCGCGCACACGGCCGCCATGCCGCATGCACCCATCTCTGCATGCCATCTCCTGCATGCCGCGCGCGTCCACGCCTAGCTAGCCGCTACAGTTCCGGCCACTATTGATGCTAGTAGGCTATGTTCCAGACTTCCAGGGCTCCTGCCCTGCCCATGCATCCAGTGACGCAAAGGTAGCTAGCTACTACTACATTCCATTCAAATTTCCATGCAGCAGTTCAACAAAGCGTCGTCTGTGGTCCATCAATTGTTCATGTATGGTATCGTACCATCGTGGTGTATGCGCACAAACCCACAAAACAAATGCCGCCTCAATCTACACGATGTGCTGCCTTATATACTCCGTATCGTATACAACAAATTAAAGGAAAATGGCACCTCTGCATGCTACGATCATACTAAGAATTAGAAAAAAAGAGAGAGTAAATATAATCCAAAGGCGTGGTTGCATCAATGTGAACTAGCTAACAACCCTGCCTAGTTTGTTCGCGCCAGCTAGCGCCAATGTGCTGAACGCAAGACTACAAAAACTACCGGTGCGGATCGAGCAAATAAAACTTGGCAGTCCACTCCTCACAGCCGCGCCGAGCCGACAGCCCAGTAGATAGCTTCCTCTCCGCCCATGTCGTGGTGGTTGCAGCTTTCTCAACGTACTAGCTTTAGCTACAGCGCGCTTAACAGAGCGGTATGTAAAACACACGCTCTGATCACCTAGCTCAGCACCTGCCTGCCCCTTCCCAAAGTGTCCAGCTCTCCATGGCGTGGCATGCATGTCACCGTGCGCAGGCGGTGGATCGGATCGGATCGGAGCGGCCGAGACGAGGTCGAGCGCGCGATCGAGCTCTCTGGCGGCGAATCACTCACTCACTCACTCACCCCATTGTCACTTTGGACACACGGGTCCGCGTCGTCGTCCAACCCAAAAACGATAGCTAGCGCCGCCAGAAATGGCGCGGCAAGACTTTGCCCGATATAGCTACTGTTTGCCGGCCACTTCGGACGGAGCAGCCGCCGGCCGCCCACAGTGCAAAAACGACGCATCGCATCGCATGCAGCCCCCCCCGGGCGGGCTCATCAGCAGGTCATCTGGCCTGGCCGCCTGGCCACTCGTCCAATTTTTTTGTTGGCATGCACAACTGTGGCTGTGCGAATGCCGCTCGCCTGCAGCTGCTTGCATGCATGATGCGCACACAGCTGCATCTGCATCTGCATCCATCACAAGCGTGAGCGCGCGCACGCACTGGGCGCAGTGCCGATGCCACCCAGCACCAGCAGCTCGCTTGCTGCTGCTGCTGCCCCCCCTGCCATGCTGTGCTCGCAGTGGCGAGGGACGGGGGGCCCACTTCGGTCTGGCCCACCGGTACCCACTTCAGTTGTGTCATCGACCTCGCCTAGTCTTCTCAACCTGTCTGCGGAAAAGCAACCGCTAGCGCCTGGCCAAAAGATATCATAATCAATTAATGGACCGGATCTTTTCTGCTCCCAGAACGGCCCAAATGATTACGCATAATCCGGATGACTGTTTTGCTTTGGGAATTACCGACAGCCGATGCGCAGCGCAGACAGCAGGTTCCTTCTTTCTTTCGCCCGGAAAACAAAAAATCAATGTTCAGAGACGGAACTTTATATAACCGCACTATTAGGCGCACTATACTATATCATTGATGTCTCCACTTTACTTCCAGTGAAGCGAGGAAATAAAAAAAGACGCCTCGACATTTTATGTGATGTGTTATAGTGAGGCATGCAACATAAGGTATCATACTTTCTCCGATACTCCTAAAGGATGCAACCATAAATTTAAGATATCACATTATTTTATGTGATGGGTTCTAGTGAGGAAAAAAAAAGAATGCAATCAGCACACAAATTTGAGCGACCATAAATTTAAGATATCAAATATTATTAGATTTATTGTAAAACATTTTTTATAATAAATTGATTTAAAGCATAAATGTAAATATATGACAAATTTCAGTTAGCTGTAAAGGATTTTAATTGAAACACAACCTATATGTCGACATAAGAACCCCGATCATGGAGCCTATCGATCAACGAGCACACTAATGAAATGCCTCTATCAACGGGGGCCCTCTAGGCCATGGGTCTGCATAACCCTAATGATGGCGCTCGGGTCCCAAGCTGTCTGCACCGTCCGCAATAAAGAATACGAGACAACCATATGACCGGAAGCAAGCGTGACTTTACCCCATGATAGGACGCTTAGTTTTGTCCATCACCAGGTGGCTCCTTCCTAAGGAAGCCACCGCTGGCCGACCCCCTCCTTAGCCTATAAAGGGAGGAGGTCGGCCCCCGGACATGAGAGAGTTCTCTGGGACGGAGGTCGCACAAAAAGATCCCAGACGAGACGACGCCCATAAGGACTAACGAACAGGAGGAGGAGCCATAGGCCGTAGCCCCAACGCCAAGCTAAGACTTAGCTAGGACTCCACCTTGTAACCTCCTCCATCAAGAATAATAGACTTGAGAACCTCTCCTCCCTCTCTTGCCCGCTTGTAACCCATACTATGAGCTTTGATCATCAATGGTGCCGGTAGCGCAAGCTGCCGATGACTGGATGTAGTGATGTTCTGCCCGAACTAGTATAAATATTCCGCCCACCACGCCCACCTTCCTGAGCCTAGAACACACACAATAAATTTACTTCTCAGTGCGAGGTTCCAAATACCGACAGTTGGCGCACCAGGTAGGGGACTTGCTCGTTCCCGACGAAGCTTTTCAAGCTCTAGATAGCCAACCGTGAAGCAATCGTCTTCCCCAAACGACGATTCGTTTTGGGAGCCTCGACTTCTCCTTCGACGGCGAAGGCGAAACAGTCAGGGCCCTAGAAGCCTGACCTCCTCTACCGAGGAACCTCGGCATGATCGCAACGGTCGGCGGCGGCCCCCACAACGACTACACCCCAGAGTGGCCATCTGATTTAGAAACCTCAATTTCGTCATCAACCAGGAGGGCGATATGGTTAGAGTAGTGCCCACCCGGCCTCCTTCGCCCAAGAGCCCCGAAGTGGTCTCGGAGGCCCTAGGTGGCCTCAGCCTCGCCCCGCGTGCGTGGCGTGAGAGGCGTAGGTTGGCCTCGCCCTTCGAGGTTGGAGAAATAAGACGACAGATCGTGATCCATATGGGACAAAATCCCTCATATGACGACCTAGCGACTTTCTTCGCGTCCTACGCAGAGTTTTCCGCGTTATATGACGTGGAAGCGACGTCCTACAACGGTGGCTCTAGCAGCGGCCCTGACGCCTTCCCACCTTAGCTGCGCCACGCCACGGCTGTGATCACTGCCCTAGTGGCCCACGACCATCTCCCACCTCCGATGACTTGGAGATCATATGGGTGGTCGCCGGTGGCGGGGACCTCATCTTTGACGCACTCTGCATGGACTCGGATCTGATTCCCCCTAAGAGCAACAAGGAAGAATCCTCTGGCGGCAAGGAGAACAAAGACCGCTTGACCGCTACGTCCCCATTGGCAAGACAAACAAAGTAGGGTGATATGCATGGTAGGACACGGAAGGATCGTCGATCGTAATGCTTCTGACGAGAGTCCATGGTAGATGCCCGGCCGAAGAGGATCCGTGCTCTGCTTGTAAAACCCTCAAACGGTTATGAATAAAGCACACTTTTGGAACTGCACCTGACGTAAAGCACGATAATTAGGGAGAGAACCTCGACAAATGCCTTGGTCTTTTCTCTCCCTCATGTCCCTCTTTTCTCCCTCCCTTTCTCGTTTTCCCTCGGTGACTTTTAGGATAGGAAGCATGCCAGGAGCTCAACGAGACAAGACGAACGAATAACGAACTTAGCAGAGTAATAAGCGAGAACCCCCATCGCATGTAAAACTAGCTATGTTACTCTTTTCCCTTCTCAAATTAAGTGCTTTGAGTTGTTCTTGCCTTTCGTTGGAGGGGTCTTTGGCGAAACACAATGCCGCACCGCTATTTATTTCCTGGGGCACCCTCGACCGGCAGGGGTCTTAGGACAACGTAACTGGGGAAGTCCGTGATCAAACCCTGGGAAAAGCATTGGGCAGGGCGACCTCGCCTCCGTATTTGCTAGAAGAAAACCAACAATACGGATAGTGCATGGAGGGACCCACCGGGGAAGCTGGTCGTGACTGTGAACACTTACGCCCCGAAGGCTACGGTGATGATCACCAGTTGAATGGGGAACCCAAAAACTTGTGAAAACCTGTCTCTATGAACTGGCCGCTAGCAAAGATGAAATGCAAAGTGTGAAGCGAAAACCCTAACGACGTTTATTAAACATATATCTGTTTGTACAAATTTTCCTAAAAGAATTTAAATCTTCTACCTCCTCTCTTCAGGAAATGCGAAAAAGTGAGCAATCGCGGGACGAGCACCACAAGAAGGGTCCTAGCAACACTCTCAGGTATCTAGAGCTCGTCATGCCACCGACCGGGGCGCGGTCAGGGCGAGTTTAGTATCGCTTGGATGAGTCCTCACTGAGAGGCTGAGCGATGATCGGGGCGAGGTATACCCCAAGCCGGAACACGACAACCTCTAGTTCACGAATGCGTCTAGAGATTAGCGCCATCTAGGGAGTTCGAGAGGACATCTCCCCCGACTAGAAACCTAGAGGTGACTGCATACGAGGTCAATGGCCACAGATAGACTGGAGTGCTCAGCGTCAAGAGCCCGAAGGCTCTCCTCTGCACGCGAAAGCTCCTCTAGCACCACCGCTGGTGAAAAATAGAAAATCCCATCAGACAACTGCTGAGGCCAGGAGGGCTGAAAGTCGAGGATGACATAGCACAAGCCTCACCTTCTTTTGAGAACCTAGATGAAGGTCCCTCAACATCCTGCCTCGGCGGCCATGTTTTGTGAAAGGGAAATATGCTTAATCATTTCCTATAATCAATTTTGGTGGTTGACTTCCATCACAAACCATGTGGACTAATTAGTTTGCCAAGATGTCTTTTATCTCAGGTGAATAAGGTTCAACACAAACCAAGAAAGAAATTAATTTGGGGACTCAACATAGTTTGGAGCAAAAGACTTGAGAGTGTGCTGCACGTGGCGCACCGGACAGTGTCCGGTGCCCCAGGCTAAGCACCATCCAAACTAGCCACCCTCAGGTTTTTCTAGGGCGCGCTCCACTATAATTCACCGGACTATCCGGTGTGCACCGGACATGTCTGGTGAGCCAACGGTCACCTGCGCACCAACGGTCGACTACGTGAACAGTAAAAACGCACAGTGCAGAAGTCAGATGTCAGGCTGCGAAGTCAGAATGCACCAGACATGTCCGGTGTGCCTCCGGACTGTCCGGTGCAACTACAAGACAAAGAACTTCAACGGTCAACCGCTCCAAACACCAACAGCGTGCTGACGTGGCACGCACCAGACAGTGAACAGTGTCCTGTCCGATGCACCACCGGACTGTTCGATGTGCCCATCGACAGCAAAAACAGCCAACGGCTAGGAAGTGGCTGGAGGCTATAAATACCCCCAACCACCTCCTTCAATGGCATCCAAGTTTTCTAAAGTTCTCATTCAGTACAAGAGCAATAACATTCACTCCAAGACACATTCAATAGATCAAATCCTCTCCAAGCCTCCAAATCAACTCAATTCATTAGTGACTTGAGAGAGGGTGTTTTGTGTTCATTTGTTGCTCTTGTTGCTTGGATTGCTTTCTCCTTCCTATTCTTATTTCTCTAAGTGCTTTGTAAAGATAGCAAGAGACAACTAAGTGTGTGGTGATCCTTGCGGGGTTTTAGTGACCCAAGTGATTAAGGAGAAGCCTCGACCGGTCTAAGTGACCGATTGGGAGAGGGAAAGGGTTGAAATAGACCTAGCCTTTGTGGCCTCCTCAACGGGGACTAGGGTCTTTGGAACCGAACCTCGGTAAACAAATCACCGTGTTCACTTGTTGATCTTCATTTGATTTGTTTCCCCTCTTTTCTCTCTCTAAAAGTTCCCTTGCTCATATTGTTTGAGTTTGCTCCCAAACGTTATCCGCATTGATTGAGCAACTCTAAGTAAGGAGAACTATCTTTCGAACTCCGATTTAATTCTAACGCTAACCCCAGCCTTAGTACGTGGTTAAAGATTGTAAATTTCAGGTTTCACCTATTCACCCCCCTCTAGGTGACTTACAATTGGTATCAGAGCCAGTGCTTCATTAAGAGTCTAACAAACTCGAAGTGATGTGTGGAGATCACGCCAAGAGGGAGATTATTACCGGCGACAAGGCCATAGGCTCGGGAAGGACTCTATCAAGGGAGTCCGGTGACAAATACAAGGAGGAGTCCTGTTCCTCCATCAAGTCACATAGGAAGGGTGATAAAAATAAAAAGAAAAAGAAAATGAAGAAGGTGGTCTACTACGAGACCGACTCTTCATAACCTTCCACATCTGGCGCCGAGTCTACAACTTCGAAGCGCCACGAGCGCAAGAAGTATAGTAAGATGCCTCTTCGCTATCCTCACATTCCTAAACACGCTCCACTACTTTCGGTACCCCTAGGCAAACCTGAGAGCACCTAGAGGGGGGTGAATAGGTGATCCTGTAAAACTTGAAAACTTAAGCCACAAAAACTTGGTTAAGTGTTAGCACAGTAAATGCCAAGTGGCTAGAGAGGAGTCAAAACACAATAACCACAAGAAATCAATCACAGAGATGGCACGGTGGTTATCTCGTGGTTCGGCCAAGACCAACGCTTGCCTACTCCACGTTGTGGCGTCCCAACGGACGAGGGTTGCAATCAACCCCTCTCAAGTGGTCCAAAGACCCACTTGAATACCACGGTGTTTTGCTTGCTTTACTCAATCCCGTTTGCGAGGAATCTCCACAACTTGGAGTCTCTCGCCCTTACAATTGAAGTTCACAAAGAAGCACGGAGCAAGGGAGGGATTAGCAACGCACTCAAGACAAGAAATCACAGCAACACCACGCACACAAATCGCAACAAGAGCTCACAACACAACTCAATGAGTTCACCACTCAACTAGAGCTCTAATTGCTATCGCAAAGAATCAAAGGCGCGGAATTGATGTCTCGGTGCTTAGGAATGTTGTAGGAATGCTTGGTGTGCTCCTCCATGCGCCTAGGGGTCCCTTTTATAGCCCCAAGGCAGCTAGGAGCCGTTGAGAGCAATCTAGGAAGGCTGATCTTGCCTTCTGTCGACTGGTGCACCGGACAGTCCGGTGCACACCGGACACTGTCCGGTGCCCGATTTCCTTCCATAAATGGCGCAGTCGACCGTTGGCAACCAGAGAGCCGTTGGTGCACCGGACATGTCCGGTGCACACCGGACAGTCCGGAGCCTCCTACTAGCCGTTGGCTTGCTCACGTGTCCCGCGCAGATCGCGCGGCCGACCGTTGGCTCACCGGACAGTCCGGTGCACACCGGACAGTCCGGTGAATTATAGCCGTACGTCGCTGATGAATTCCCGAGAGCGACGAGTTCGCCTGTGAACGGCCCACCGGACAGTCCGGTGCACCACCGGACAGTCCGGTGAATTATAGCCGTACACCGCCGTCGAAGTCCCGAGAGCAGCCACTTTGCTCGAGCCAGCCTAGCGCACCGGACACTGTCCGGTGCACCACTGGACAGTCCGGTGCTCCAGACTGAGCAAAGTCTTGGCTGCTCGAGCCAAGGCATTTCCAAATGGATTTTTCCTGTTTCCAGCACTTAGACACAATACATTAGTCTCTAAAACAATGTACTAAGTCTGAGAAACATACCTTTATCCTTGATTTGTACTTTGTCCACCATTTTACACTTAGGCACTTGTGTTGGACACTAAACCACCAAAAAACTTAGAAATGGCCCAAGGGTACATTTCCCTTTCAATCTCCCCCTTTTTGGTGATTTATGCCAACACAACATAAAGCAAGTAGAACAAGTACAAAATCAACTCAAATAAGAACTCAAATTGTTTTGATTCAAATTTGACATATATGGATCACTCTATGCCACCACTTGGTTTGTTTTTGCAAATCAAACTCAAATTCCTATCTCTAAGTCAAATCCACTTGTAGAGACATAAAGAGAGGTTTTCCAAAGAAATTTGATCAAGGATTTCAAAAACTCCCCCTTTTTCCCATAATCAACACTTCTCCCCACAAGAGGCCAACTTTTGACATAAGAGACAATAAAAGAGTTTTGACAAACCAAAAGCTCTAATCTACTATTTTCAAAATTTCTCAAGTGGTAGCTGATCCATCTATTGCTTTGGCCTTTATTTTCTCCCCCTTTGGCATCAAGCACCAAAACGGGATCAATCTTGGCCCATTAACCCCATTGCCTCACCAAAATCTTCAAATGAGAACACAAAGGCAATAAGAGTATAAAGATGAACTTGGAAAAGTTACTCTTTTCATCGGAGTGCAGTGGAAGTCTTGCATGGTCCAAGTCCACCTTTCCCTTTCAATCCTCCTTTGAGGCTAAAACAACCAAACTCAAGAATATGGTTAGTCTCAAAGGGTCAAGTTGTAGCACAGCTCCCCCTAAATATGTGCATCACTTGCAAAAAGGACTTGTGAGGTCCAGGGAGTGTTTGTACAACTTGAGCACCACAATAAGCAACAAAATGCAGAATGAACATGATCAAAGGCATAAACACATGTATGCTACAATTCAATCCAAGTTCCGCGAATCTAGGATATTTAGCTCACTTCGCAGCCTGCAAAAGGTCTTTTCATCTAAAGGCTTAGTGAAGATATCGGCTAGCTGGTTCTCGGTGCTAACATGAAACACTTCGATATCTCCCTTTTGCTAGTGGTCTCTCAAAAAGTGATGCTGGATGTCAATGTGCTTTGTGCGGCTGTGCTCAACAGGATTTTCCGCTACGGATAGCACTCTCATTATCACATAGGAGTGGGACTTTGCTCAGATTGTAGCCAAAGTCCCGGAGGGTTTGCCTCATCCAAAGTAGTTGCGCACAACACTGTCCTGCGACAACGTACTTGGCCTCAGCGGTGGATAGGGCAACGGAAGTTTGTTTCTTAGAGTTCCACGACACCAGGGACCTTCCTAAGAATTGGCACGTCCCCGATGTACTCTTCCTATCGACCTTACATCCAGCATAGTCGGAATCTGAGTACCCAATCAAGTCAAAGTTAGACCCCTTTGGATACCAGATCCCGAAGCAAGGCGTAGCGACTAAATATCTTAGAATTCGCTTCACAGCCACTAAGTGACACTCCTTAGGATCGGATTGAAATCTAGCACACATGCATACGCTAAGCATAATATCTGGTCTACTTGCACATAAATAAAGCAAAGAACCTATCATGGACCGGTATGCTTTTTGATCAACGGACTTACCACCTTTGTTGAGGTCGGTGTGTCCGTCAGTTCCCATCGGCGTCTTTGCGGGCTTGGCGTCCTTCATCCCAAACCGCTTTAGCAAATCTTGCGTGTACTTCGTTTGGGAGATGAAAGTGCCATCCTTGAGTTGCTTCACTTGGAACCCAAGGAAGTAGTTCAACTCGCCCATCATCGACATCTCGAATTTCTGCGTCATCACCCTGCTAAACTCTTCACAAGACTTTTGATTAGTAGAACCAAATATTATGTCATCGACATAAATTTGGCACACAAAAAGATCACCATCGCAAGTCTTAGTAAAAAGAGTTGGATCGGCTTTCCCGACCTTGAAAGCATTAGCAATTAAAAAGTCTCTAAGGCATTCATACCATGCTCTTGGGGCTTGCTTAAGTCCATAGAGCGCCTTAGAGAGCTTACACACATGGTCGGGGTACCGTTCATCCTCGAAGCCAGGAGGTTGCTCCACGTACACCTCCTCCTTGATCGGCCCGTTGAGGAAAGCGCTCTTCACATCCATTTGGTACAACCTGAAAGAATGGTGAGCGGCATATGCTAGCAAAATACGGATTGATTCTAGCCTAGCCACAGGAGCAAACGTCTCCTCAAAGTCCAAACCTGCGACTTGGGCATAACCTTTTGCCACAAGTCGAGCCTTGTTCCTCGTCACCACCCCGTGCTCGTCCTGTTTGTTGCGGAACACCCACTTGGTTCCCACAACATTTTGCTTGGGACGAGGCACCAGTGTCCAAACTTCATTGCGCTTGAAGTTGTTGAGTTCCTCCTGCATGGCCAATACCCAGTCCGGATCTAGCAAGGCCTCTTCTACCCTGAAAGGCTCAATAGAAGAGACAAAAGAGTAATGCTCACAAAAATTAACTAATCTCGAACGAGTAGTTAGTCCCTTGCTAATATCACCCAAAATTTGGTCGACGGGATGATCCCTTTGGATTGTCGCTCGAACTTGGGTTGGAGGTGCCTGAGGTGCTTCTTCCTCTTCAATTTGAACATCTTGTGCCCCCCCTTGATCATGCGCCTCCACTTGAGGTACCTGTTCGTCATCTTGGGTTGGGGAATGCACCATAGTTGAGGAACACGGTTGATCTTGCTCTAATTGTTCCTGAGGCCGTACATCTCCATTCGCCATGGTGCGTATCGCGGCCGTTGGAACGTCTTCTTCATCTATATCATCAAGATCAACAACTTGCTCTCTTGGAGAGCCATTAGTCTCATCAAATACAATGTCGCTAGAGACTTCAACCAAACCCGATGATTTGTTGAAGACCCTATACGCCTTTGTATTTGAATCATAACCTAATAAAAACCCTTCAACAGCTTTGGGAGCAAATTTGGAATTCCTACCCTTCTTCACTAGAATGTAGCATTTACTCCCAAATACACGAAAGTACGATACATTGGGTTTATTACCAGTTAGAAGCTCATATGAAGTCTTCTTGAGGAGGCGGTGAAGGTAGACCCTGTTGATGGCGTGGCAAGCCGTGTTCACGGCTTCCGACCAAAAGCACTCAGGGGTCTTGAACTCTCCAAGCATAGTCCTTGCCATATCAATGAGCGTCCTGTTCTTCCTCTCTACCACACCATTTTGCTGAGGTGTGTAGGGAGCGGAGAACTCGTGCTTGATCCCCTCCTCCTCAAGGAACTCCTCCACTTGAAGATTCTTGAATTCGGACCCGTTGTCGCTCCTTATCTTCTTCACCTTGAGCTCAAACTCATTTTGAGCTCTCCTGAGGAAGCGCTTGAGGGTCCCTTGGGTTTTAGACTTATCATGCAAAAAGAACACCCAAGTGAAGCGGGAAAAGTCATCAACAATAACTAGACCATACTTACTTCCTCCTATGCTCAGATAGGCGACGGGTCCGAAGAGGTCCATATGCAGCAGCTCCAGAGGTCTTGAAGTGGTCATTACATTCTTGCTGTGATGTGCTCCTCCCACTTGTTTACCTGCTTGACAAGCTGCACAAGGTCTATCTTTTTCGAAATGTACATTGGTTAGACCTATCACGTGTTCTCCCTTTAGAAGCTTGTGGAGGTTCTTCATCCCCACATGTGCTAAGCGGCGTTGCCACAACCAGCCCATGCAAGTCTTAGCCATTAAGCATGCATCTAGACCGACCTCTTCTTTTGCAAAATCAACTAAGTAAAGTTTGCCGTCTAGTACACCCTTAAAAGCTAGTGAACCATCACATCTTCTAAAGACAGACACATCTATATTTGTAAATAAACAATTATATCCCATATTACATAATTGACTGACAGATAGTAAATTATATCCAAGAGACTCAACTAAAAACACATTAGAGATAGAGTGCTCATTAGATATTGCAATCTTGCCTAAACCTTTCACCTTGCCTTGGTTCCCATCACCGAATATGATTGAATCTTGGGAATCCTTATTATTGACGTAGGAGGTGAACATCTTCTTCTCCCCCGTCATATGGTTTGTGCATCCGCTGTCGATAATCCAGCTTGAGCCCCCGGATGCATAAACCTGCAAGGCAAATTTAGGCTTGGGTCTTAGGTACCCAACTCTTGTTGGGTCCTACAAGGTTAGTCACAATTTCCTTAGGGACCCAAATGCAAGTTTTATCTCCCTTGCATTTTGCCCCTAATTTCCTAGCAACTATCTTCCTATCCTTTCTACAAATAGCAAAGGAAGCATTTAAAGCATGATAAATTGTAGAGGGACCATTCATAACGTTTCTAGGAACATGATGAATATTTTTCCTAGGCACATGATGAATATTTTTCCTAGGCATATCTTTATCATGCATATAGGAAGATCTGGGAGCAAACATAGCGTAAGAATCATAGGCATGTGAGTCAAAAGCATTACAACTCCTATGAGACTGTCTTCTATCAAAGTACATAAAAGCATGGTTCTTTTTAGTACTACTTGCCATAGGGGCCTTCCCTTTCTCCTTGGCGGAGATGGGAGCCTTATGGCTTGTTAAGTTCTTGGCTTCCCTCTTGAAGCCAAGCCCATCCTTGATTGAGGGGTGTCTACCAATCGTGTAGGCATCCCTAGCAAATTTTAGTTTATCAAAATCGCTTTTGCTAGCCTTAAGTTGGGCATTAAGACTAGCCATTTCATCATTTAACTTTGCAATAGAAGCTATGTGTTCACTACAAGCATCAATATCAAAATCTTTACATCTATTGCAAATAACAACATTTTCTACACAAGTTGTTGATTTCCTAGCTATTTCTAACTTAGCATTCAAATCATCATTAATGCTCCTTAAGCTAGAAATTGTCTCATGGCAAGAAGATAATTCACAAGAAAGCATTTCATTTCTTTTAACTTCTAAAGCATGAGATTTTTGTGCTTCTACAAATTTGTCATGTTCTTCATACAACAAATCTTCTTGTTTTTCTAGAAGCCTATTCTTATCATTCAAGGCATCAATTAATTCATTAATTTTATCTACCTTGGTTCTATCTAGGCCTTTAAATAGACAAGAATAATCTATTTCATCCTCATCACTAGATTCATCCTCACTTGAAGAAGCATAAGTAGAGTCTCGAGTACATACCTTCTTCTCCCTTGCCATAAGGCATGTGTGACGCTTGTTGGGGAAGAGGGATGACTTGTTGAAGGCGGTGGCGGCGAGTCCTTCATTGTCAGAGTCGGACGAGGAGCAATCCGAATCCCACTCCTTGCCAAGATGTGCCTCGCCCTTTGCCTTCTTATAGTTTTTCTTCTTCTCCCTCTTGTTCCCTTGATCCTGATCACTATCATTGTCGGGACAGTTAGCAATAAAATGACCAATCTTACCGCATTTGAAGCATGAGCGCTTCCCCTTGGCTTTGGTCTTGCTTGGCTGTCCCTTGCGACTCTTAAGCGCCGTCTTGAATCTCTTGATGATGAGGGCCATCTCTTCATCATTAAGTCCGTCGGCCTCAATTTGTGCTACCTTGTTGGGTAACACCTCCTTGCTCCTTGTTGCCTTGAGAGCAACGGGTTGAGGCTCATTGATTGGACCGTTTAGAGCGTCGTCCACGTACCTCGCTTCCTTGATCATCATTCGCCCGCTTACAAATTTTCCAAGGACTTCTTCGGGCGACATTTTGGTGTACCTGGGATTCTCACGAATGTTATTCACCAAATGAGGATCAAGAACGGTAAAGGACCTTAGCATCAATCGGACGACGTCGTGGTCCGTCCATCGCGTGCTTCTGTAGCTCCTTATTTTGTTGATAAGGGTCTTGAGCCGGTTGTATGTTTGTGTCGGCTCCTCGCCCCTTATCATCGCGAATCGTCCAAGCTCGCCCTCCACCAACTCCATCTTGGTGAGCAAGGTGACGTCGTTCCCCTCATGTGAAATCTTGAGGGTGTCCCAGATCTGCTTGGCGTTATCCAAGCCGCTCACTTTGTGGTATTCATCCCTGCACAATGAAGCTAGAAGAACAGTAGTAGCTTGTGCATTCTTATGAATTTGCTCATTAATGAACATGGGACTATCCGAACTATCAAAGTGCATTACACTCTCTACAATCTCCCATATACTAGGATGGAGAGAGAACAAGTGACTACGCATTTTGTGACTCCAAAATCCGTAGTCCTCTCCATCAAAATGAGGAGGTTTACCAAGTGGAATAGATAATAAATGAGCATTTGCACTTTGAGGAATACGAGAGTAGTCAAAAGAAAAGTTCGAATTGACCGGTTTCCTTCTCTCGTAGTCGTTGTGGTCGTCGTCCTTTTGGGAGGAAGTAGACTCATCGCTGTCGTCGTAGTAGACGATCTCCTTGATGCGCCTCGTCTTCTTCTTCTTCTTCCATTCTTTCCGTCTATGACCCGAGCCGGAGTCGGTAGGCTTGTCGTCCTTCGGCTCGTTGACGAAGGATTCCTTCTCTTTATCGTTGATCACGATACCCTTCCCCTTAGGATCCATCTCTTCGGGCGGTTAGTCCCTTTGTGAAGAGAACGACTTTGATACCAATTGAGAGCACCTAGAGGGGGGGGGGGTGAATAGGTGATCCTGTAAAACTTGAAAACTTAAGCCACAAAAACTTGGTTAAGTGTTAGCACGGTAAATGCCAAGTGGCTAGAGAGGAGTCAAAACACAATAACCACAAGAAATCAATCACAGAGATGGCACGGTGGTTATCCCGTGGTTCGGCCAAGACCAACGCTTGCCTACTCCATGTTGTGGCGTCCCAACGGACGAGGGTTGCAATCAACCCCTCTCAAGTGGTCCAAAGACCCACTTGAATACCACGGTGTTTTGCTTGCTTTACTCAATCCCGTTTGCAAGGAATCTCCACAACTTGGAGTCTCTCGCCCTTACAATTGAAGTTCACAAAGAAGCACGGAGCAAGGGAGGGATTAGCAACGCACTCAAGACAAGAAATCACAGCAACACCACGCACACAAATCGCAACAAGAGCTCACAACACAACTCAATGAGTTCACCACTCAACTAGAGCTCTAATTGCTATCGCAAAGAATCAAAGGCGCGGAATTGATGTCTTGGTGCTTAGGAATGTTGTAGGAATGCTTGGTGTGCTCCTCCATGCGCCTAGGGGTCCCTTTTATAGCCCCAAGGCAGCTAGGAGCCGTTGAGAGCAATCTAGGAAGGCTGATCTTGCCTTCTGTCGACTGGTGCACCGGACAGTCCGGTGCACACCGGACACTGTCCGGTGCCCGATTTCCTTCCATAAATGGCGCCGTCGACCGTTGGCAGCCAGAGAGCCGTTGGCGCACCGGACATGTCCGATGCACACCGGACAGTCCGGAGCCTCCTACTAGCCGTTGGCTCGGCCACGTGTCCCGCGTAGATCGCGCGGCCGACCGTTGGCTCACCGGACAGTCCGGTGAATTATAGCCGTACGTCGCCGATGAATTCCCGAGAGCGACGAGTTCGCCTGTGAACGGCCCACCGGACAGTCCGGTGCACCACCGGACAGTCCGGTGAATTATAGCCGTACACCGCCGTCGAAGTCCCGAGAGCAGCCACTTTGCTCGAGCCAGCCTGGCGCACCGGACACTGTCCGGTGCACCACCGGACAGTCCGGTGCTCCAGACTGAGCAAAGTCTTGGCTGCTCGAGCCAAGGCATTTCCAAATGGATTTTTCCTGTTTCCAGCACTTAGACACAATACATTAGTCTCTAAAACAATGTACTAAGTCTGAGAAACATACCTTTATCCTTGATTTGTACTTTGTCCACCATTTTACACTTAGGCACTTGTGTTGGACACTAAACCACCAAAAAACTTAGAAATGGCCCAAGGGCACATTTCCCTTTCAAAACCACCATATGATGGTGAAGATTATTGCATGTGGAGTGATAAAATGAGGCATCATCTAACCTCACTCCACGAAAGCATATGGGATATTGTTGAGTTTGGAGCGCAGGCACCACAAGTGGGCGACGAGGACTACCACTCGGATGGGGCCGCTCAAATCAGGTATTTTAATTCCCACGCAACTTCTATACTCCTCGCCTCCTTGTGTCGAGAGGAGTATAATAGGGTGCAAGGGTTGAAAAATGCCAAAGAAATTTGGGACGTCCTCAAAATGGCGCACGAAGGGGACGAGGTGACCAAGATCACCAAGCGCGAAATGATCGAGGGAGAACTCGGTCGATTCGTCCTCAACAAAGGAGACGAGCTGCAAGTAATGTACAACCGGCTCAAGACGATGGTCAACCAAGTGTGCAACCTCGGGAGCACCAAGTGGGATGACCATGAAATGGTCAAGGTTATTCTTAGATCTCTTGTTTTTCGTATTGCCACTCAAGTACAACTAATCTGTGGAGACCCTAGATATAAACAGATGTCTCCCGAGGAAGTGATTGGCAAGTTTGTGAGCTTTGAACTTATGATCAAAGACTCCAAACATATTGTCAACTTGGAGCAAGGTGCCACCTCTACACCCGAGGTGCAACCCATTGCGTTCAAGGCAACAGAAGAAAAAAAGGACGAGTCTACACCAAGTAGACTCCCAATCGATGCCTCCAAGCTCGACAACGAGGAGATGGCTCTTATCATTAAGGGCTTTCGATAAATCCTCAAACAAAGGAAGGAGAAGGACTACAAGCCCTGTTCCAAGAGGGTGCTCTACAGGTGTGGTAAGTCCGGTCACTTTATTGCTAAATGTCCATATACAAGTGATAGTGATAGGGACGACAACAAGAAAGGGAAGAAGAAGATGGAGAAGAAAAGATACTGCAAGAAGAAGGGTGGCGAAGCACACATGGGGCGGGAGTGGTACTCCGATGAGAGCTCCACCAACTCCTCCTCCGATGAGAACGCTGCAAACATCGCCATCAACAAAGGCCTCCTCTTCCCTAACGTCGGCCACAAGTGTCTCATGGCTAAGGATGATAAGAAGAAGAAGGTACATTCTAGAGATACCCCCAAATACACTACATCTGATGATGAGGGTAGCTCTAGTAATGATAATGATGATTTAATTTCTATCTTTGCCAACCTTACCATGGACCAAAAGAAAAAATTAAATGAATTAATATAAACCATTGACGAGAAGGATGACCTCTTGGAATGCCAAGAGGACTTGCTCGTTAAGGAAAATAAAAAATATTAAATTAAAAATGCTTATGCTCTAGAGGTAGAAAAATGTGAAAACTTATCTAAAGAGCTTAGCATTTGCAATGATTCAATTTCCTGGCTTAGAAATGAAAATGTCATTTTAAATGCTAAGATAGAAGAATTGAATGCTTGCAAACCTTCTACATCTACTGTTGAGCATGTCACTATTTGCACTAGATGAAGAGATATTGATATTGAAGCTATTGATGTTCACCTTGCCATGATCAAAGAACAAAATGATCACATAGCTAAATTAAATGCTAAAATTGCCGAGCATGAGTTAGAAAATGAAAAATTTAAATTTGCTCGTAGTATGCTTTATAATGGGAGACACCCTGGCATTAAGGATGGCATTGACTTCTAACAAGGGAGCCAAAGCAACATCAAGCCTAATGCCCCAAGAACAAATTGTCTAATTTTGTTAAGGGTAAGGCTCCCATGGTTTAGGATAGAGGGGGTTACATTTTAAATCCTGAGAACTATCCTGAGCACAAAATTAGAAGGATTCATGCTAGAAAACCTCATAATGTTTCTCATCATGCTTTTATGTATAAGAATGAGGCTTCTAGTTCTAGGCATTCAACTCATATCAAAATGCCTAAAAAGAAAATTATAAATGCATCAAATGAACATGATATTTCATTTAAGACTTTTGATGCTTCTTATGTTCTGACTAACAAATCAGGCAAAGTAGTTGCCAAATATGTTGGGGCAAACACAAGAGTCTCAAGACTTGTGTTTGGGTACCCAAGGTGCTTATTTCTAATGTTAAAAGAGCCAAAACTGTTTGGGTACCTAAGAACAAGGCCTAAATTTGTTTTGTAGGTTTATGCATTCGGTGGATCTAGTTGGATAACCGATAGCGGGTGCACAAACCACATGACATGGGAGAAAAGGATGTTCTCCTCATATGAGAAAAATGAAGATCACCAAAGAGCTATCACATTCGGGGATGGAAATGAAGGATTGGTCAAAGGTTTGAGTAAAATTGCTATATCACCTGACCATTCCATTTCTAATGTTTTTCTTATAGATTCTTTAGACTACAACTTACTTTCAGTTTCTCAATTATGTAAAATGGGCTACAATTGTCTCTTTACTGATATTGGTGTTACTGTCTTTAGAAGAAGTGATGATTCAATAGCATTTAAGGGAGTGTTAGATGGCCAGCTATATTTGGTTGATTTTAATGATAACAATGCTGAACTAGGCACTTGCTTAATTGCTAAGACTAATATGGGCTGGCTCTGGCATCGCCGACTTGCCCATGTTGGAATGAAGAATCTACACAAGCTTCTAATGGGGGAACACATTTTAGTACTAACAAATGTTCATTTTGAGAAAGACAGGATTTGTAGTGCATGTCAAGCAGGGAAGCAAGTTGGAGTTCACCATCCACACAAGAACATCATGACGATCGACAGTCCGCTTGAGCTACTCCACATGGATCTATTCGACCCGATAACTTACATAAGCATCGGTGGTAGTAAGTACTGTCTTGTTATTGTGGATGATTATTTTTGCTTCACTTGGGTATTCTTTTTGCAGGAAAAATCTCAAACCCAAGAGACCTTAAAGAGATTCTTGAGACGGGCTCAAAATGAGTTCGGATTGAGAATAAAAAAGATTAGAAGTGATAATTAAACGGAGTTCAAGAACTTACAAATCGAAGGATTTCTTGAGGAGGAGGGCATCAAGCATGAGTTTTTTTTCTCCCTACACACCTCAACAAAATGGCATAGTGGAGAGGAAGAATAGAACTCTTCTGGATATGGCAAGAACCATGCTTGATGAGTACAAGACACCAGATCGGTTTTGGGCGGAGGCGATTAACACCGCTTGCTACTCCATCAACTAACTCTATCTCCATCGAATCCTCAAGAAAACATCATATGAACTCCTCACCAGTAAAAAGCCAAATGTTTCTTACTTTAGAGTTTTTGGGAGCAAATGCTTTATTCTTATTAAAAGAGGTAGAAGTTCTAAATTTGCTCCTAAAGCAGTAGAAGGCCTTTTACTTGGTTATGACTCAAACACAAGGGCATATAGAGTCTTCAACAAGTCCACTGGATTAGTTGAAGTTTCTTGTGACATTGTGTTTGATGAGACTAATGGCTCCCAAGTGGAGCAAGTTAATCTTGATGAATTAGATGATGAAGAGGCTCTGTGCGTCGCGCTAAGGAACATGTCCATTAGAGATGTGTGTCGAAAGGAATCCAAAGAGCCTCCACAAACACAAGATCAACTATCATCTTCTATGCAAGCTTCTCCACCAACTCAAGATGAGGAATTGGCTCAAGAAGAAGAGGATGAAGATCAAGACAATGAGCCACCTCAAGAGGAGGACATTGATCAAGGGGGAGATGAAGATAATGAAGAAACAGATGATGATCAAGAGATTTGGGACTAAAGGCCGCCACACCCAAGAGTCCACCAAGCAATTCAAAGAGATCACCCCATCAACTCCATACTTGGTGACATTCATAAGGGGGTAACCACTAGATCTCAAGTCGCTCATTTTTGTGAACATTACTCTTTTGTGTCTTCTATCGAGTCATACATGAAGAAAATACTTCAATTGGTATATCATTTGGTTTCAAAATTTCAATTAGTATAAAAATATTTTCAATTGGTATAACTTCATTTATTTCAAGAATAGAAATCATTTCAAAAAACCCTCTTGAAAGCTAAGGGGAGAATTTCTTGAGGGGGAGCTTTTATTTAGTCAAAGGAAAAGCATTTGAAATAGGGGAGAAATTTCAAATCTTGAAAATGTTGCTTGAAATCAAATTCTTATACCTTTGGCTATTTGCAAAAGAATTTGAAAATGATTGTTTCAAAAGATTTGCAAAAACAAGCAAGTGGTGCAATTATGGTCCAAAATGTTAAATAGAAGAAAGCAATCACGTTTACTTTTAGACTTATGTAGAAAGTCTTACAATTGGTTTAAATCTAAGTAACCTATTGAGAGCACCTAGAGGGGGGGGGGGTGAATAGGTGATCCTGTGAAACTTAAAACTTAAGCCACAAAAAGTTGTTAAGTGTTAGCACAATAATTGCCAAGTGGCTAAAAGAGAAGTCTCAACAAAACACAATACCACAAGAGATCAAGCACAGAGGTGACACAGTGGTTTATCCCGTGGTTCGGCCAAGACCAACGCTTGCCTACTCCACGTTGTGGCGTCCCAACGGACGAGGGTTGCAATCAACCCCTCTCAAGCGGTCCAAAGACCCACTTGAATACCACGGTGTTTTGTTTTGCCTTTCACTATCCCGTTTGCAAGGAATCTCCACAAATTGGAGTCTCTTGCCCTTACAAGTATATGATCACAACGAAGCACAGAGTAAGGGAGGGAAGCAACACACACAAATCCACAGCGAAACGCGCACACACACGGCCAAGAATCGAGCTCACAAGAGTATCACAAAGTTCTCACTAGAACGGAGCTCGAAACACTTAGAATGACAAACAAATGCGCAAAGACTGAGTGTGGATGATCAAGAATGCTCAAAGGTTGCTTGTGTGTCTCCTCCATGCGCCTAGGGGCCCTTTTTATAGCCCCAAGGCAGCTAGGAGCCGTTGAGAGCAAATCCGGAAGGCCATCCTTGCCTTCTGTCGTCGGGGGCACCGGACAGTCCGGTGCACACCGGACACTGTCCGGTGCCCGATTTCTTTCCTTAACTGGCGCTGCCGACCGTTGCAGACCGATGGAGATCTGGGAGCCGTTGGCGCACCGGACATGTCCGGTGCACACCGGACAGTCCGGTGCCGTCTTCCGACCGTTGGCTCGGCCACCTGTCCCGCGCAGATTGCGCGGCCGACCGTTGGCTCACCGGACAGTCCGGTGCACACCGGACAGTCCGGTGAATTTTAGCCGTACGCCGTCGGCGAATTCCCGAGAGCAGCCATTTCGCGCCGAGTCAGTCTGGCGCACCGGACACTGTCCGGTGCACACCGGACAGTCCGGTGCTCCAGACCGAGCTGGGTCTTGGCAGCACACAGCCAAGTCATTTTCTCCTCTTCTCTTTTCTTCTTCTTTCTGTTTCTAACACTTAGACAAGTATATTAGTATTCAAAACCAATGTACTGAGGCTTAGAAACATACCTTTATCCTTGATTTGTACTTTGTCCACCATTTTACACTTAGGCACCTGTGTTGGGCACTAAATCACCAAAATACTTAGAAATGGCCCAAGGGCACATTTCCCTTTCAATCTCCCCCTTTTTGGTGATTTATGCCAACACAACATAAAGCAAGTGGAACAAGTACAAAAACACTTCAAATAAGAACTCAAATTATTTTAATTCAATTTTGACATATATGGATCACTCTATGCCACCACTTGGTTTGTTTTTGCAAATCAAACTCAAATCTCTATCTTTAAGTCAAACACACATGTTGAAGCATAAAGAGAGTCATTCCAAAAGAGATTGATCAAGGATTTCAAAAAACTCCCCCTTTTTCCCATGATTACTACTTCTCCCCACAGGAAGCCAACTTTGATAAGAGAGACAACAAAACGAGTTTTGACAAACCAAAAGCTCTACTCTACTATTTTCAAAACTCTCAAGTGGTAGCTGATCCATTTATCACTTTGGCCTTTATTTTCTCCCCCTTTGGCATCAAGCACCAAAACGGGATCAATCTTGGCCCTTTAACCCCATTGCCTCACCAAAATCTTCAATTTTGAGCAAATGGCAATAAGAGTTCATGAGATGGACTTGGAATAAGTTACCCTCTCATCGGAGTGCAGTGGAAGTCTTGCATGATCCAAGTCCACCTTTTCCCTTTCAATTCTCCTTTGAGACTAAATCAAACAAACTCAAGCATATGGTTAGTCCCAAGGGATCAAGTTGTAACACATCTCCCCCTAAACATGTGCATCACTTTGCAACGGACTTGTGAGGTCCAGGGAGTGTTTGTACAACTTGAGCACCATAATAAGCAACAAAATGCAGAATGAACATGATCAAAGGCATAAGCACATGTATGCTACAATTCAATCCAAGTTCCACGAATCTAAGACATTTAGCTCACTACGCAACCTGCAAAAGGTCTTCTCATCTAAAGGCTTGGTAAAGATATCGGCTAGCTGGTTCTCGGTGCTAACATAAAACACTTCGATATCTCCCTTTTGCTGGTGGTCTCTCAAAAAGTGATGCCGGATGTCAATGTGCTTTGTGCGGCTGTGCTCAACAGGATTTTCCGCTATTCGGATAGCACTCTCATTATCACATAGGAGTGGGACTTTGCTCAGATTGTAGCCAAAGTCCCAGAGGGTTTGCCTCATCCAAAGTAGTTGCGCGCAACACTGTCCTGCGGCAACGTACTCGGCCTCAGCAGTGGATAGGGCAACGGATGTTTGTTTCTTAGAGTTCCATGACACCAGGGACCTTCCTAAGAATTGGCACGTCCCCGATGTACTCTTCCTATCGACCTTACATCCAGCATAGTCGGAATCTGAGTACCCAATCAAGTCAAAGTTAGACCCCTTTGGATACCAGATCCCGAAGCAAGGCGTAGCGACTAAATATCTAAGAATTCGCTTCACCGCCACCAAGTGACACTCCTTAGGATCGGATTGAAATCTAGCACACATGCATACGCTAAGCATAATATCCGGTCTACTAGCACATAAATAAAGTAAAGACCCTATCATTGACCGGTATGCTTTTTGATCAACGGACTTACCTCCTTTGTTGAGGTCGGTGTGTCCGTCGGTTCCCATCGGAGTCTTTGCGGGCTTGGCGTCCTTCATCCCAAACCGCTTTAGCAGACCTTGCGTGTACTTCGTTTGGGAGATGAAGGTGCCGTCCTTGAGTTGCTTCACTTGGAACCCAAGGAAGTAGTTCAACTCGCCCATCATCGACATCTCGAATTTCTGCGTCATCACCCTGCTAAACTCTTCACAAGACTTTTGATTAGTAGAACCAAATATTATGTCATCGACATAAATTTGGCACACAAACAAATCATCATCACAAGTTTTCGTGAAAAGAGTTGGATCGGCTTTCCCAACCTTGAAAGCATTAGCAATTAAGAAATCTCTAAGGCATTCATACCATGCTCTTGGGGCTTGTTTAAGTCCATAGAGCGCCTTAGAGAGCTTACACACGTGGTCGGGGTACCGCTCATCCTCGAAGCCAGGGGGTTGCTCCACGTACACCTCCTCCTTTATTGGCCCGTTGAGGAAGGTGCTCTTCACATCCATTTGGTACAACCTGAAAGAATGGTGAGCGGCATATGCTAGCAAGATACGAATGGACTCTAGCCTAGCCACAGGAGCAAAAGTCTCCTCAAAGTCCAAACCTGCGACTTGGGCATAACCTTTTGCCACAAGTCGAGCCTTGTTCCTTGTCACCACTCCGTGCTCGTCTTGTTTGTTGCGGAACACCCACTTGGTTCCCACAACATTTTGCTTGGGACGAGGCACCAGCGTCCAAACTTCATTGCGCTTGAAGTTGTTAAGTTCCTCCTGCATGGCCAACACCCAATCCGGATCTAGCAAGGCCTCATCTACCCTGAAAGGCTCAATAGAGGAGACAAAAGAGTAATGTTCACAAAAATTAACTAGTCGAGACCGAGTAGTTACTCCCTTGCTAATGTCACCCAGAATTTGGTCGACGGGATGATCCCTTTGAATCATCGCTCGAACTTGAGTTGGAGGTGCCGGTTGCGCTTCTTCCTCCATCACGTGATCATCTTGTGCTCCCCCTTGATCACACGCCTCCTGTTGATGAACCTGTTCATCGTCTTGAGTTGGGGGATGCACCGTCGTTGAGGAAGAAGGTTGATCTCGTTCATCTTGTTCCTGTGGCCGAACGTCTCCAATCGCCATGGTTCGTATAGCGGCCGTTGGAACATCTTCTTCATCTACATCATCACAATCAACAACTTGCTCTCTTGGAGAGCCATTAGTCTCATCAAATACAACGTCGCTAGAGACTTCAACCAAACCCGATGATTTGTTGAAGACTCTATACGCCTTTGTATTTGAATCATAACCTAATAAAAACCCTTCTACAACTTTGGGAGCAAACTTAGAATTTCTACCCTTCTTCACTAGAATGTAACACTTGCTCCCAAATACACGAAAGTACGATACATTGGGTTTGTTATCGGTTAGTAGCTCATACGAAGTCTTCTTGAGGAGTCGATGAAGATAGACCCTGTTGATGGCGTGGCAAGCCGTGTTCACAGCTTCCGACCAAAAGCACTCGGGGGTCTTGAACTCTCCAAGCATCGTCCTCGCCATATCGATTAGCGTCCTGTTCTTCCTCTCTACCACACCATTTTGCTGTGGTGTGTAGGGAGCGGAGAACTCGTGCTTGATCCCTTCCTCCTCAAGAAACTCCTCCACTTGTAGGTTCTTGAACTCGGACCCGTTGTCGCTCCTAATCTTCTTCACCTTGAGCTCAAACTCATTTTGAGCTCTCCTGAGGAAGCGCTTGAGGGTCCCTTGGGTTTCAGACTTATCCTGCAAAAAGAACACCCAAGTGAAGCGGGAAAAGTCATCAACAATAACTAAACCATACTTACTTCCTCCTATGCTTAGATAGGTGACGGGTCCGAAGAGGTCCATATGCAGCAGCTCCAGAGGTCTTGACGTGGTCATCACATTCTTGCTGTGATGTGCTCCTCCCACTTGTTTACCTGCCTGAAAAGCTGCACAAGGTCTATCTTTTTCGAAATAAACATTGGTTAGACCTATCACGTGTTCTCCCTTTAGAAGCTTGTGGAGGTTCTTCATCCCCACATGTGCTAAGCGGCGATGCCACAGCCAGCCCATGCAAGTCTTAGCCATTAAGCATGCATCTAGACCGGCCTCTTCTTTTGCTAAATCAACTAAGTAAAGCTTGCCGTCTAGTACACCCTTAAAAGCTAGTGAGCCATCACATCTTCTAAAGACAGACACATCTACATTCGTAAATAAACAGTTATATCCCATGTTGCATAATTGACTAACAGATAGCAAATTGTAACCAAGAGACTCAACTAAAAACACATTGGAAATTGAGTGCTCATTAGAAATTGCTATTTTACCTAACCCTTTTACCTTGCCTTGGTTCCCATCACCGAATATAATTGAATCTTGGGAATCCTTATTTTTGACGTAGGAGGTGAACATCTTCTTCTCCCCCGTCATATGGTTTGTGCATCCACTGTCGATAATCCAGCTTGAACCCCCGGATGCATAAACCTGCAAGGCAAATTCAGGCTTGGGTCTTAGGTACCCAACTCATGTTGGGTCCTACAAGGTTAGCACATATTTCTTTAGGGACCCAAATGCAAGTTTTATCTCCCTTGCATTTTGCCCCTAACTTCCTAGCAATTACCTTCTTACCCTTTCTACAAATAGCAAAGGGAGCATTGCAAACATAATAAATGGTAGAAGGTTTGTTCACAACTTTTCTAGGAACATGAGCAAAATTTCTCCTAGGCATATGCACAACATTTCTCCTACACATATCTCTATCATGCTTATAAGAAGAACCAGAAGCAAACATGGCATGAGAATCATAAACATGTGAATCAAAATCATTATAAGCATTTCTAGCATTTCTCCTATCATTATACATAAAGGCATGGTTCTTTTTAGCACTACTAGCCATAGGGGCCTTCCCCTTCTCCTTGACGAAGATGGGAGCCTTATGGCTTGTTAAGTTCTTGGCCTCTCTCTTGAAGCCAAGACCATCCTTAATTGAGGGGTGTCTACCAACCGTGTAGGCATCCCTTGCAAATTTTATTTTATCAACTTCACTCTTGCTAGTCTTAAGTTGAGCATTAAGACTAGCCAATTCATCACTTAATTTGGAAATTAAAACTAGGTGTTCACTACAGGCATCAATATCGAAATCCTTACACCTAGTGCAAATCATAACATGTTCTACACAAGAATTAGATTTATTTGCTACTTCTAATTTAGCACTTAAATCATTGTTAACACCTTGTAAGGTAGAAATGGTTTCATGACAAGTAGATAGTTCACTAGAAAGCATTTCATTTCTTTTAATTTCTAGAGCAAGAGAATTTTGTGCACTAACAAATTTATCATGCTCCTCATATAAAAGATCCTCTTGTTTTTCTAGTAATCTATTCTTGTCATTTAAAGCATCAATCAACTCATTAATTTTATCTATCTTAGATCTATCTAAGCCCTTGAACAAGCATGAATAATCTATGTCATCATCATCACTAGTCTCACTATCACTAGAAGAAGCATAAGTGGAGTCTTGAGTACTCACCTTCTTCTCCCTTGCCATAAGGCATGTGAGACGCTCGTTGGGGAAGAGGGAAGACTTGTTGAAGGCGGTGGCAGCGAGTCCTTCATTGTCGGAGTCGGAGGAGGAGCAATCCGAGTCCCACTCCTTTCCTAGATGTGCCTCGCCTTTTGCCTTCTTGTATTGCTTCTTCTTCTCTCTTTTGTTCCCCTTTTCCTGGTCACTTTCATTATCGGGGCAGTTAGCGATAAAATGACCAAGCTTACCGCATTTGAAGCATGAGCGCTTCCCCTTTGTCTTGGTCTTGCTTGGCTGCCCCTTGCGACCATTTAGCGCCGTCTTGAATCTCTTGATGATGAGAGCCATCTCTTCATCATTGAGTCCGGCCGCCTCAATCTGTGCCACCTTGCTAGGTAGCGCCTCCTTGCTTCGTGTTGCCTTGAGAGCAAGGGGTTGCGGCTCATTGATCGGACCATTCAAGGCGTCGTCCACATACCTCGCCTCCTTGATCATCATTCGCCCGCTAACGAATTTTCCAAGAACTTCTTCGGGCGACATCTTGGTGTACCTGGGATTTTCACGTATATTGTTCACCAAATGAGGATCAAGAACGGTAAATGACCTTAGCATTAGGCGGACGACGTCGTGGTCCGTCCATCGCGTGCTCCCGTAGCTCCTTATCTTGTTGATAAGAGTATTGAGCCGGTTGTATGTTTGCGTCGGCTCCTCGCCCCTTATCATCGCGAACCGTCCAAGCTCTCCCTCCACCAACTCCATCTTGGTGAGCAAGGTGACGTCGTTCCCCTCATGAGAAATCTTGAGGGTGTCCCAGATTTGCTTGGCGTTATCCAAGCCGCTTACTTTATGGTATTCATCCCTGCACAAGGAAGCTAGAAGAACAGTAGTAGCTTGTGCATTCTTATGAATTTGTTCATTAATGAACATGGGACTATCCGAACTATCAAAGTGCATTCCACTCTCTACAATCTCCCAAATACTAGGATGGAGAGAGAATAGGTGACTACGCATTTTGTGGCTCCAAAATCCGTAGTCCTCTCCATCAAAGTGTGGGGGCTTGCCGAGTGGAATGGAGAGCAAATGTGAATTTGAACTTTGCGGAATACGAGAGTAGTCAAAAGAAAAGTTCGAATTAACCGGTTTCCTTCTCTCGTAGTCGCTGTGGTCGTCCTTTTGGGAAGAAGTAGACTCATCGCTGTCGTAGTAGACGATCTCCTTGATGCGCCTTGTCTTCTTCTTCTTCCCTTCCTTCCGTCTGTGGCCCGAGCCGGAGTCGGTAGGCTTATCGTCCTTTGGCTCGTTGACGAAGGATTCCTTCTCTTTGTCGTTGATCACGATACCCTTCCCCTTAGGATCCATCTCTTCGGGCGGTTAGTCCCTTTGTGAAGAGAACGGCTCTGATACCAATTGAGAGCACCTAGAGGGGGGGGTGAATAGGTGATCCTATGAAACTTAAAACTTAAGCCACAAAAAGTTGTTAAGTGTTAGCACAATAATTGCCAAGTGGCTAAAAGAGAAGTCTCAACAAAACACAATACCACAAGAGATCAAGCACAGAGGTGACACAGTGGTTTATCCCGTGGTTCGGCCAAGACCAACGCTTGCCTACTCCACGTTGTGGCGTCCCAACGGACGAGGGTTGCAATCAACCCCTCTCAAGCGGTCCAAAGACCCACTTGAATACCACGGTGTTTTGTTTTGCCTTTCACTATCCCGTTTGCAAGGAATCTCCACAAATTGGAGTCTCTTGCCCTTACAAGTATATGATCACAACGAAGCACAGAGTAAGGGAGGGAAGCAACACACACAAATCCACAGCGAAACGCGCACACACACGGCCAAGAATCGAGCTAACAAGAGTATCACAAAGTTCTCACTAGAACGGAGCTCGAAACACTTAGAATGACAAACAAATGCGCAAAGACTGAGTGTGGATGATCAAGAATGCTCAAAGGTTGCTTGTGTGTCTCCTCCATGCGCCTAGGGGCCCTTTTTATAGCCCCAAGGCAGCTAGGAGCCGTTGAGAGCAAATCCGGAAGGCCATCCTTGCCTTCTGTCGTCGGGGGCACCGGACAGTCCGGTGCACACCGGACACTGTCCGGTGCACACCGGACACTGTCCGGTGCCCGATTTCTTTCCTTAACTGGCGCTGCCGACCGTTGCAGACCGATGGAGATCTGGGAGCCGTTGGCGCACCGGACATGTCCGGTGCACACCGGACATGTCCGGTGCACACCGGACAGTCCGGTGCCGTCTTCCGACCGTTGGCTCGGCCACGTGTCCCGCGCAGATTGCGCGGCCGACCGTTGGCCCCGCCGACCGTTGGCTCACCGGACAGTCCGGTGCACACCGGACAGTCCGGTGAATTTTAGCCGTACGCCGTCGGCGAATTCCCGAGAGCAGCCATTTCGCGCCGAGTCAGTCTGGCGCACCGGACACTGTCCGGTGCACACCGGACAGTCCGGTGCTCCAGACCGAGCTGGGTCTTGGCAGCACACAGCCAAGTCATTTTCTCCTCTTCTCTTTTCTTCTTCTTTCTGTTTCTAACACTTAGACAAGTATATTAGTATTCAAAACCAATGTACTGAGGCTTAGAAACATACCTTTATCCTTGATTTGTACTTTGTCCACCATTTTACACTTAGGCACCTGTGTTGGGCACTAAATCACCAAAATACTTAGAAATGGCCCAAGGGCACATTTCCCTTTCACCTATGCACATCTATCATAATTGCAATCTAAGTTACATTATTACACTCTATATTTGCTTTGGTTTGTGTTGGCATCAATCACCAAAAAGGGGGAGATTGAAAGGGAAATGGGCTTAATCATTTCCTATAATCAATTTTGGTGGTTGACGTCCATCACAAACCACATGGACTAATTAGTTTGCTAAGATGTCTTTTATCTCATGTGAATAAGGTTCAACACAAACCAAGAAAGAAATTAAGTTGGGGACTCAACATAGTTTGGAGCAAAAGACTTGAGAGTGTGCTGCCAGTGGCACACCGGACAGTGTCCGATGCCCCAAGCCAAGCACCATCCAAACTAGCCACTCTTAGGTTTTTCCAGCGCGCGCTCCACTATAATTCACCGGACTATCCGGTGTGCACCGGACTGTCTGGTGTGCACCAGACATGTCCGGTGAGCCAACGGAGCAATGGTCACCTGCGTGCCAATGATCGGCTGCGTGAA
Source organism: Zea luxurians (assembly GCA_029449295.1). Lineage (NCBI taxonomy): Eukaryota > Viridiplantae > Streptophyta > Magnoliopsida > Poales > Poaceae > Zea > Zea luxurians. Next base: position 4,985,060 of record JAOPSE010000064.1, on the reverse strand, counting down.
CAGTAAAAGCGCACAGTGCAGAAGTGAGATCTCAGGCTGCGAAGTCAGAACGCACCGGACATGTCCGGTGTGCCGCCGGACTGTCCGATGCAACTACAAGACAAAGAACTTCAACGGTCAACCGCTCCAAACCCCAACGGCGTGCTGACATGGCACACACCGAACAGTGAATAGTGTCCTATCCGGTGCACCATCGGACTGTCCGGTGTGCCCATCGACAACAAAAACAGCCAATGGCTAGGAAGTGGTTGGAGGCTATAAATACCCCCAACCACCTCCTTCAATGGCATCCAAGTTTTCTAAAGTTCTCATTTAATACAAGAGCAATAAGGTTCACTCCAATACACATTCAATAGATCAAATCCTCTCCAAGCTTCCAAATCAACTAAATTCATTAGTGACTTGAGAGAGGGTGTTTTGTGTTCATTTGTTGCCCTTATTGCTTTGATTGCTTTCTTCTTCCCATTCTTATTTCTCTAAGTGCTTTGTAAAGCTAGCAAGAGACACCTAAGTGTGTGGTGATCCTTGGGGTTTTAGTGACCCAAGTGATTAAGGAGAAGCCTCGACTGGTCTAAGTGACCGATTGAGAGAGGGAAAGGGTTGAAATAGACCTAGCCTTTGTGGCCTCCTCAACGGGGACTAGGTTCTTTAGAACCGAACCTCGGTAAACAAATCACCGTGTTCACTTGTTGATCTTCATTTGATTTATTTCCCCTCTTTCCTCTCTCTAAAAGTTCCCTTGCTCATATTGTTTGAGTTTGCTCCCAAACTTTATCCGCATTGATTGAGCAACTCTAAGCAAAGAGAACAATCTTTCGAACTCCAATTTAATTCTAACACTAACCCCGGCCTTAGTACGTGGTTAAAGATCGTAAATTCAGGTTTCGCCTATTCACCCCCCTCTAGGTGACTTACACTTTGGTAAGGTCCGGTTGGGCCCGCAAAGAGCCCTCCCTCTCTTCGACCATAGGATGCTTAGGCCCCACCGTCGTATCAAGCTTGGACCTCATCGCCACAGCTTCCCAGTAGTGGTACCTCGAGCGGTAGCACGAGCCTCACACCTCCTTAAAAGGCTAGGTCACCACCGAACAACTGACATCTAGGCTCGAGGATAATACAACACTCCCCAACCACCTCAAAATGGTCACATGCCTCGAACACCCTATAAAAACCATCCATGTCCTCAAGATGCGATGCTCCTTAACAATGAAGGGACTGCGACCCCTTATGAACGACAAACGACATGGGGAGGTCAGTGCTCTTAGGGAGCAATTCAGCGGATGAATGTCCCCTTAGGATGAGAGCGCCAACTGAGGAAGCCCTCCGCCAACCACGTTCGTTGCATAAAACTCCAAGATCGCCCGTGGAGGAGGCATGGGGGAGACCGAGGACTCTGGCAACGCTCGTACTCCACCTAAAGATGGCGTCAAGCCTGAAAAGGGCTTAGAAGCATCGAACCTCTTGGGGACGACTGCTCTAGATCAGGAACCGATACGATGGCGCAGGTTCGCCCCCACAGGCTGCCCTCATGGCAAGGAAACTTTGATCGAGGAAGGTTGCAAGAAAAACAAAATAAATGCCTTAGGATGGCGAGATAAAAAAGAGACAAGGGGGATGATGAAAGAAGCCTATGAACTCGTTGAAGACTGGCTCAGGGCGCATCAGAGGACCCTTAGGGATAAAAGGCAATGTTGACCACCCCACCCCCTATGCCTCCTTCTAAACCTCTAGGGAATGGTTGAGCCATCGGGCGACGTCCGAATCGCTCGGGTGGACCCTAGTACTTGGGGATGAAGGATCCTCCCACATCTGATCCAGAGGCATAGATCAGGCCTTTAGGGGAGCCACCCCTCGCTAGAGATAAGCGTCGATAACGCTCGCTCCTATGATACCTTTCTCTCGGAGGATACGCACCCCTCTTCAAGTGTGACATCATGGCTCCAACTAAAGGGACCCTCAGACAGAATAGTTTGATCGACGCTGAGAAGCTGCGAACCTAGTAAGGGCCCTTGACCGGTGCCTATGCCAGCCCTTATTAGAGAAGGAAATGGGGGATAGAGATATACTCACGTGACCTTCTGCTACGACGATGGATACTGGAAAACCCGATTGACCATGATTCTATTATTATCTGCTCCTCCTTCTTCCGCAACAGCTCAACGTAGAAGTATCGCCATAAAGTGTGGTTGGGTCTGGCGCCTAGATACCCTTCACATAGGGCGATGAAGGAAACTATGTGTTGAATCCCATTTGGATTCAAATAGTGAAGTTGCAACTACAAATACTTGAAGAGGCTCACGACGAAAGGATGAAAGGGGAAGGCGAGCCCTCGCCCGTGGAAACAAACAAACAAAACCACGTAACCAAAAGATGGGGTCGGGGCCTCCTTAATGCTCGAAATCAGCCATCCTCTATCGCCAACTAGACGGCGCCCAACGAGGACCTGAAGGTTCTCCTAGGTCAACAATGACCGACACCAGTCCGCCATGAGGAAGCACAACGAACGACCCAAGCGCGAGAAGGATGGGCCAAGCGAGGAAGATGAGGAATAAGGGAGCCAAAAGCAAGGTGGACAAGGGAGGCAGAGCGACATGATTAAATAAAGGTCATCTAGCGAAACCTCCATCTTGGAGCTAGCAGAAGTGACCTGACAAACGAGGAAGCAGGCCTATCCCACCAACATGCTGTAATACCCAATTTTGGAAAATAAGAGAAAGAAATAAATCTTCATGTGTGGTACCTTTTTATTCATGATAATTATTAGTAGGCATAGATAAAGTGGATAAATCCTTAATAAAATGTGCATCATGCTGGACTTTTTCTTGTTTGTGCATTAAATAAAATAATAAATACAAAGATAATAAATACTAGAAGTGAAATCAAACCCTAACTTAAAACTAGGATTTTTGGAAAAGAGAGAAAAATATTATGCAAATAAAGGTAAAGAAATACAAGAATAGGAATACAACTGCCTTCTACTAAAATATTAATCAATACAATTTTAATCATGAGTAAACTTCATAACCATTCTCAAAATCAAATTTGAATGGTGGATAAAGATGGAAGAAAATAAAGGGAAATGTTATATAAAGAAAATAATATGTAAATAAACCTATTCATTTTATATTAGTATTTGAAATTATGCATTTAGACCCAAAGTGAAACCCACAACAGTATTTGAATTCAAATTTGAAATTTACAAATAGAGAGGGAGAAATAAAGCAGGAAATATAAAAGAAAAAGAACAAACCCTGATGTTGGGCCGCACACACCTATTTCGGCCCACCTTACCCTACTGCACAGCCCAATTCCCACAGGGCGCACTGGGTCACTGCCCCGCGGGACCCACTCACCAGGCGTGATACTCGGCCGCGCTCCCCTACCCGCAGTCTCTGCCTGGCGGGCCCGGGATGTCTGCCCCGCATCGCCTTGGTCCTCCACGTCGGGTCTCACTGCCTCATGGGCCCGGCTTCCCTGAGTCGTCTTCCCCGCTGGGCGTGCGCAACTAACAACGCGCGTAGCTCGCGCGCCTCCGACCGGCATTTCCCCCCCCCCCCAAATCGGCGCGGAGTTCGGAACCCACACGATCGCTGCGCTATAAAATCCGGGTCGCAGCCCGGGCCTCTCCCCGTCGAACAACCAGTGGAGCGCTGGCGCTAGGATCCGTGGCGGCAAATAGCGAGAGCAAGCAGCGCCGCCGCCGGCTTAGAGCTTACAAGGGCAACGAATCGACCGTCGCCGGGCATAGGGGTGATCTTGGGCGACTGCTGATGCTGGCTTGGGGCCTCTTGGGCGAAGCAAGTCCCCTGGCGGTCACGAATTGCTCGTCGGAGCAACCTCCTTGCCGCCAACCCGCCCTTCGCCGTGGCCAGCAACAACCGGTCACCAATCCACGGTAAGAAGCACTCCATCCAGTTCGCCTTGATCTCCTCTACGTGTTGCACGCGCTCGGTTGTAGTTTGGAGCACTGGGGAGTGGGGTGGTGACCTGCCGGCAATGGCGCCGCCGCCGTGCGGTGTGCTTGAGTCGCCGCGGTCTGGGCGGGTGAACGACGGGGTCTTCGGACCGTTGATCTCGCGCTGTCTGGTCTAGATTAAACCTATGTACCGCTTCGGGGTAGGGTTGCGGTGGCCGTTGATCTAACCGTGGACGCCTTAGATTGGATCGCGGTCATTTAAAATCCAAGCCCTTGATCGCTGATCCGGTGGTCCAGATCGCGTACCCCTTCATAGATTAAATCAAAACCGTTGATCTCTAATCCTGCGATCAGTATTGCATACCGGTTGGATTCAAATGATCCATCTGATCTGGCGCATCCGTTCCTAATCGGACGGCTGTGGATTTCCCCATACCCCTTCGGCCGGGACAATTGCAAAAGAACCCCTACCATTTATTATAAATAACCCGCGGTCCACTGTGCGGGTAATCTGTGTCTTGGGGATTCTTACCCCGAGCCCCCTGAGCTTCTTTGTATTAGTGCGCCCAGTCCAGGAAGTTAAGAAATCAAATAAATGATTTAGAAAATGATTTTTAGTGTTAAAATAAATCCAGAAACTTAATTAATTCATATTTAATTCATTTTAGCTCCAAATTGAGTCATTCCAATTCCTAAAATTTTGTAATAATATTCTCTATCATTTAGAATCACTGTTTTGACATGAACTCTGTTAGGAAATTAATTTATTATCTAATCCTATTATAATCACCTTAAATCTTAGAAAATTCATAACTTGAATTCTATAACTCAAAAATTAATAATTCTTTTTCCTGTGATCTTATTTTAATATGTAGATTATTAATATGTATTTTGCATATATGCTTGGTGTAATGTTAATTTTGCCTATACCATGTATGTTTGTATTGCTACGACTAGTGCGAGGTCACAAGTCATCTGAAGATCATCCTGGTACCTGGAATCTCAAGGCCCAGGCAAGTTGTGCCCTTGATCACTTCTTTTTACCCAGCCATGTTCTAATTAATCATAATGATCTGCATAGGTTAATTTTGATGGGACCCAATAGGTCACCCTAGTTTGACTATCTTTATACCTTGTTCACCACTGAATCTTTGGGTAGTACTTGCTATCGCTTTATGTGGTTTTGGGTATAGAGATACACATTACTATTCATGATTATACTTTTGTTATCAGTTGTTATTTATGGTTCATGTTAAGATCACTATGTTAATTGGAACATGGAGAACCACCCGGGAAAACAGTGCTACCACGAGGGTGGAATGGGACGCCCTTGGCTGATTAATTAGGAAAGCTAGTGGAAGACTACCTTACCCGAAAGGGGCAAGGGCAGTAGGGGAGAGGTCAGTGTAGGGAGGCCCTCGGGAGGATTTTGCTGCGATGGCGGTCCTGCAAGGGATTCCTGCACTGGATCTTCCTATAAACTGTAGCGGGTTTTCGGAAGCTAGTGGAACTTTGTAAAGGCCTCGTAGTGGATCCCTAGCCATTCACCTTGGAAGTGTCTAAGGGCTTTGCAAACCCTGGCGACATGGGATACACGACTTGTGGGTAAAGATGCGCAACCTCTGCAGAGTGTAAAACTGGTATACTAGCCGTGCTCACGGTCATGAGCAGGGTAAAGATGCGCAACCTCTGCAGAGTGTAAAACTGGTATACTAGCCGTGCTCACGGTCATGAGCGGCTCGGACCCTCACATGATTAAATTATGGAACTTAAACTCAATTTGTCATATGCATTGCATCGCAGGTGAAGTTGTTACTTTTGTTCTACTATTTAACTGGGTTGGTATTTACTTATACTTAGTAACTGCTAATAAAATTTTGACCAACTTTAAAAGCAATGCTCAGCTCTAACCATCTTCTTTGGTAAGCCTTACACTTCACGTGAGCTCCCACCTTTGGCGAGTTCATGCACATTATTCCCCACAACTTGTTGAGCGATGAACGTATGTGAGCTCACTCTTGCTGTCTCACATACCCCCACAGGTCAAGAACAGGTACCGCAGGATGATGCTCAAGGAGGATGCTGCGATGTGTTCGTGAGAGGTCTAGGTCGTCGTCTCCCAGTCAACTTTGGGTTGCTGGACCGTTGTCTCCTTATAATGTAATTATTTATTTTGTATAGAACTCCTGTTATATATAAAGTTGTGACATTCGATCCTGTGCCACTATACATCATATGTATGAGACTTGGTCCCAGCATACCTGGTGTTTATGTTAACCCCGGGTTTTGGACCCCTAAAATCCGGGTGTTACAGAAGTGGTATCAGAGGAATGTTGACTGTAGGACGAAACCTAAATAGAACTGGACAACCCTTGTCTACTTACCTCTGCTACTCTGATTCATTTCTAAACTTAACTTAATCTTTTCTCATCTATTTCCGCTTCACTCTGATTATTCTTATCTTTTCTTTCTAAAGACAAATGTGGATTTCACACTTTGAAATCCTGTGCCTAAAGTGACTTTAGGAATAGGAGACCTACTCTTAGGAACAAAATCAAAAATATTTTCTTAAGTGTTTATGTATTTGAATGTTTTGTTCTTATGATACTTGTCTGATTTGGATCTTTGATTGAGTGTGATGGGTTGTGGAGTAATGTCCACGATTGCATCTGCATATACACATAGGTATAAAAATATATTTATAAAATAACTAGACAGCCTAGATTATTCCCATTGGAACCTATCCAGCTTAAGAAATTTATCTTATCCTAAAAGATCTCATTCTAACCAATTCCTCTTATCTTAAAAGGATTCTCCCTTATCTTAATAGATCCATCTTATCTCGAAAAAGATTCTAACCTTTCGTACCAGATCTAACTGACCTCAAAAGATTTTATCCTTATCCTAATAGATCTAACTGACCTCAAAAGATTTTATCTTATCTTTATGGATCCATCTTATCCTAATAGGCATACTTATCCACCCTAGTTTATCAACCATGATCTAATGCAAATTAATTAGATCTTATCTAGTTAAACTAGTCATACCAATCTAATTTAGATCTCATCCAACCTAATATGGTCTAATCTAAAGTGACTTACCAAACATGTTAGATAATACTGATAAAATAGATTAGACTCTACTCCTATAGAACTGGTTTTAACTTAGTTCACCCTGCACTAAATTAAGAATGACAGATCAACTTGGCCATATGCAAACTACCTTAACCATCCAATAGTTGCATAACCCCTCAATTTTAACCTAGCAAGGAGATTCTAACCTACCTACATCATATAATCCATCCTATCCCAAAAGATTCTAACATGTATCCTACCCTGGTAGATCTATCTAACCTAAACTAGTCTAACCTAGTCATATCCAACCTAATCTAGATTTTATCTAATCCATTATGATCTAATCTCGAGTAAGTTACTTAATGCTGGTACCAGGATTAAGCCATACTCTTAAGTCACATAAGCCTAAGATAGTGTCATAGATCAACTCAACCATACACTCCCAATAAGTTGCACAATCCATTTATGTGAACCTATTGATTAAAAAAAAAATGTCCTACTCATATACCCAACTATCTTAACTATATCTCCCTAGCTCAAATGAAGACACCAAGATTGGAGACAGAAGATGATCAACCTCATCAAGAAAGAATGAGCACCAACTCAAGTCTTCAAGGATCAAGTGTGGTCACCAAGATGAGTCAAGATCCACAATCTTGGATGGAGTCTTTTCTTATCCTACTCTTTCTTACCCAAACCTATATATACCTTAAAGACATCTTCTATCCTACATAATGAAGTGGACATACATATATTACCCATGCTCTCCTATCACTTATTAATAATAAAAAGAGAGATTCTTGATTTTGAACTAATTAAGAAACTAAAAGCTAAATTTCAAATCACTCTTCCTATATCCTCTTTCTGGCAATCTCGAGGACGAGATTATTTTTAAGGGGGGTAGGATTTGTAATACCCAATTTTGGAAAATAAGAGAAAGAAATAAATCTTCATGTGTGGTACCTTTTTATTCATGATAATTATTAGTAGGCATAGATAAAGTGGATAAATCCTTAATAAAATGTGCATCATGCTGGACTTTTTCTTGTTTGTGCATTAAATAAAATAATAAATACAAAGATAATAAATACTAGAAGTGAAATCAAACCCTAACTTAAAACTAGGATTTTTGGAAAAGAGAGAAAAATATTATGCAAATAAAGGTAAAGAAATACAAGAATAGGAATACAACTGCCTTCTACTAAAATATTAATCAATACAATTTTAATCATGAGTAAACTTCATAACCATTCTCAAAATCAAATTTGAATGGTGGATAAAGATGGAAGAAAATAAAGGGAAATGTTATATAAAGAAAATAATATGTAAATAAACCTATTCATTTTATATTAGTATTTGAAATTATGCATTTAGACCCAAAGTGAAACCCACAACAGTATTTGAATTCAAATTTGAAATTTACAAATAGAGAGGGAGAAATAAAGCAGGAAATATAAAAGAAAAAGAACAAACCCTGATGTTGGGCCGCACACACCTATTTCGGCCCACCTTACCCTACTGCACAGCCCAATTCCCACAGGGCGCACTGGGTCACTGCCCCGCGGGACCCACTCACCAGGCGTGATACTCGGCCGCGCTCCCCTACCCGCAGTCTCTGCCTGGCGGGCCCGGGATGTCTGCCCCGCATCGCCTTGGTCCTCCACGTCGGGTCTCACTGCCTCATGGGCCCGGCTTCCCTGAGTCGTCTTCCCCGCTGGGCGTGCGCAACTAACAACGCGCGTAGCTCGCGCGCCTCCGACCGGCATTTCCCCCCCCCCCCAAATCGGCGCGGAGTTCGGAACCCACACGATCGCTGCGCTATAAAATCCGGGTCGCAGCCCGGGCCTCTCCCCGTCGAACAACCAGTGGAGCGCTGGCGCTAGGATCCGTGGCGGCAAATAGCGAGAGCAAGCAGCGCCGCCGCCGGCTTAGAGCTTACAAGGGCAACGAATCGACCGTCGCCGGGCATAGGGGTGATCTTGGGCGACTGCTGATGCTGGCTTGGGGCCTCTTGGGCGAAGCAAGTCCCCTGGCGGTCACGAATTGCTCGTCGGAGCAACCTCCTTGCCGCCAACCCGCCCTTCGCCGTGGCCAGCAACAACCGGTCACCAATCCACGGTAAGAAGCACTCCATCCAGTTCGCCTTGATCTCCTCTACGTGTTGCACGCGCTCGGTTGTAGTTTGGAGCACTGGGGAGTGGGGTGGTGACCTGCCGGCAATGGCGCCGCCGCCGTGCGGTGTGCTTGAGTCGCCGCGGTCTGGGCGGGTGAACGACGGGGTCTTCGGACCGTTGATCTCGCGCTGTCTGGTCTAGATTAAACCTATGTACCGCTTCGGGGTAGGGTTGCGGTGGCCGTTGATCTAACCGTGGACGCCTTAGATTGGATCGCGGTCATTTAAAATCCAAGCCCTTGATCGCTGATCCGGTGGTCCAGATCGCGTACCCCTTCATAGATTAAATCAAAACCGTTGATCTCTAATCCTGCGATCAGTATTGCATACCGGTTGGATTCAAATGATCCATCTGATCTGGCGCATCCGTTCCTAATCGGACGGCTGTGGATTTCCCCATACCCCTTCGGCCGGGACAATTGCAAAAGAACCCCTACCATTTATTATAAATAACCCGCGGTCCACTGTGCGGGTAATCTGTGTCTTGGGGATTCTTACCCCGAGCCCCCTGAGCTTCTTTGTATTAGTGCGCCCAGTCCAGGAAGTTAAGAAATCAAATAAATGATTTAGAAAATGATTTTTAGTGTTAAAATAAATCCAGAAACTTAATTAATTCATATTTAATTCATTTTAGCTCCAAATTGAGTCATTCCAATTCCTAAAATTTTGTAATAATATTCTCTATCATTTAGAATCACTGTTTTGACATGAACTCTGTTAGGAAATTAATTTATTATCTAATCCTATTATAATCACCTTAAATCTTAGAAAATTCATAACTTGAATTCTATAACTCAAAAATTAATAATTCTTTTTCCTGTGATCTTATTTTAATATGTAGATTATTAATATGTATTTTGCATATATGCTTGGTGTAATGTTAATTTTGCCTATACCATGTATATTTGTATTGCTACGACTAGTGCGAGGTCACAAGTCATCTGAAGATCATCCTGGTACCTGGAATCTCAAGGCCCAGGCAAGTTGTGCCCTTGATCACTTCTTTTTACCCAGCCATGTTCTAATTAATCATAATGATCTGCATAGGTTAATTTTGATGGGACCCAATAGGTCACCCTAGTTTGACTATCTTTATACCTTGTTCACCACTGAATCTTTGGGTAGTACTTGCTATCGCTTTATGTGGTTTTGGGTATAGAGATACACATTACTATTCATGATTATACTTTTGTTATCAGTTGTTATTTATGGTTCATGTTAAGATCACTATGTTAATTGGAACATGGAGAACCACCCGGGAAAACAGTGCTACCACGAGGGTGGAATGGGACGCCCTTGGCTGATTAATTAGGAAAGCTAGTGGAAGACTACCTTACCCGAAAGGGGCAAGGGCAGTAGGGGAGAGGTCAGTGTAGGGAGGCCCTCGGGAGGATTTTGCTGCGATGGCGGTCCTGCAAGGGATTCCTGCACTGGATCTTCCTATAAACTGTAGCGGGTTTTCGGAAGCTAGTGGAACTTTGTAAAGGCCTCGTAGTGGATCCCTAGCCATTCACCTTGGAAGTGTCTAAGGGCTTTGCAAACCCTGGCGACATGGGATACACGACTTGTGGGTAAAGATGCGCAACCTCTGCAGAGTGTAAAACTGGTATACTAGCCGTGCTCACGGTCATGAGCAGGGTAAAGATGCGCAACCTCTGCAGAGTGTAAAACTGGTATACTAGCCGTGCTCACGGTCATGAGCGGCTCGGACCCTCACATGATTAAATTATGGAACTTAAACTCAATTTGTCATATGCATTGCATCGCAGGTGAAGTTGTTACTTTTGTTCTACTATTTAACTGGGTTGGTATTTACTTATACTTAGTAACTGCTAATAAAATTTTGACCAACTTTAAAAGCAATGCTCAGCTCTAACCATCTTCTTTGGTAAGCCTTACACTTCACGTGAGCTCCCACCTTTGGCGAGTTCATGCACATTATTCCCCACAACTTGTTGAGCGATGAACGTATGTGAGCTCACTCTTGCTGTCTCACATACCCCCACAGGTCAAGAACAGGTACCGCAGGATGATGCTCAAGGAGGATGCTGCGATGTGTTCGTGAGAGGTCTAGGTCGTCGTCTCCCAGTCAACTTTGGGTTGCTGGACCGTTGTCTCCTTATAATGTAATTATTTATTTTGTATAGAACTCCTGTTATATATAAAGTTGTGACATTCGATCCTGTGCCACTATACATCATATGTATGAGACTTGGTCCCAGCATACCTGGTGTTTATGTTAACCCCGGGTTTTGGACCCCTAAAATCCGGGTGTTACAGAAGTGGTATCAGAGGAATGTTGACTGTAGGACGAAACCTAAATAGAACTGGACAACCCTTGTCTACTTACCTCTGCTACTCTGATTCATTTCTAAACTTAACTTAATCTTTTCTCATCTATTTCCGCTTCACTCTGATTATTCTTATCTTTTCTTTCTAAAGACAAATGTGGATTTCACACTTTGAAATCCTGTGCCTAAAGTGACTTTAGGAATAGGAGACCTACTCTTAGGAACAAAATCAAAAATATTTTCTTAAGTGTTTATGTATTTGAATGTTTTGTTCTTATGATACTTGTCTGATTTGGATCTTTGATTGAGTGTGATGGGTTGTGGAGTAATGTCCACGATTGCATCTGCATATACACATAGGTATAAAAATATATTTATAAAATAACTAGACAGCCTAGATTATTCCCATTGGAACCTATCCAGCTTAAGAAATTTATCTTATCCTAAAAGATCTCATTCTAACCAATTCCTCTTATCTTAAAAGGATTCTCCCTTATCTTAATAGATCCATCTTATCTCGAAAAAGATTCTAACCTTTCGTACCAGATCTAACTGACCTCAAAAGATTTTATCCTTATCCTAATAGATCTAACTGACCTCAAAAGATTTTATCTTATCTTTATGGATCCATCTTATCCTAATAGGCATACTTATCCACCCTAGTTTATCAACCATGATCTAATGCAAATTAATTAGATCTTATCTAGTTAAACTAGTCATACCAATCTAATTTAGATCTCATCCAACCTAATATGGTCTAATCTAAAGTGACTTACCAAACATGTTAGATAATACTGATAAAATAGATTAGACTCTACTCCTATAGAACTGGTTTTAACTTAGTTCACCCTGCACTAAATTAAGAATGACAGATCAACTTGGCCATATGCAAACTACCTTAACCATCCAATAGTTGCATAACCCCTCAATTTTAACCTAGCAAGGAGATTCTAACCTACCTACATCATATAATCCATCCTATCCCAAAAGATTCTAACATGTATCCTACCCTGGTAGATCTATCTAACCTAAACTAGTCTAACCTAGTCATATCCAACCTAATCTAGATTTTATCTAATCCATTATGATCTAATCTCGAGTAAGTTACTTAATGCTGGTACCAGGATTAAGCCATACTCTTAAGTCACATAAGCCTAAGATAGTGTCATAGATCAACTCAACCATACACTCCCAATAAGTTGCACAATCCATTTATGTGAACCTATTGATTAAAAAAAAATGTCCTACTCATATACCCAACTATCTTAACTATATCTCCCTAGCTCAAATGAAGACACCAAGATTGGAGACAGAAGATGATCAACCTCATCAAGAAAGAATGAGCACCAACTCAAGTCTTCAAGGATCAAGTGTGGTCACCAAGATGAGTCAAGATCCACAATCTTGGATGGAGTCTTTTCTTATCCTACTCTTTCTTACCCAAACCTATATATACCTTAAAGACATCTTCTATCCTACATAATGAAGTGGACATACATATATTACCCATGCTCTCCTATCACTTATTAATAATAAAAAGAGAGATTCTTGATTTTGAACTAATTAAGAAACTAAAAGCTAAATTTCAAATCACTCTTCCTATATCCTCTTTCTGGCAATCTCGAGGACGAGATTATTTTTAAGGGGGGTAGGATTTGTAATACCCAATTTTGGAAAATAAGAGAAAGAAATAAATCTTCATGTGTGGTACCTTTTTATTCATGATAATTATTAGTAGGCATAGATAAAGTGGATAAATCCTTAATAAAATGTGCATCATGCTGGACTTTTTCTTGTTTGTGCATTAAATAAAATAATAAATACAAAGATAATAAATACTAGAAGTGAAATCAAACCCTAACTTAAAACTAGGATTTTTGGAAAAGAGAGAAAAATATTATGCAAATAAAGGTAAAGAAATACAAGAATAGGAATACAACTGCCTTCTACTAAAATATTAATCAATACAATTTTAATCATGAGTAAACTTCATAACCATTCTCAAAATCAAATTTGAATGGTGGATAAAGATGGAAGAAAATAAAGGGAAATGTTATATAAAGAAAATAATATGTAAATAAACCTATTCATTTTATATTAGTATTTGAAATTATGCATTTAGACCCAAAGTGAAACCCACAACAGTATTTGAATTCAAATTTGAAATTTACAAATAGAGAGGGAGAAATAAAGCAGGAAATATAAAAGAAAAAGAACAAACCCTGATGTTGGGCCGCACACACCTATTTCGGCCCACCTTACCCTACTGCACAGCCCAATTCCCACAGGGCGCACTGGGTCACTGCCCCGCGGGACCCACTCACCAGGCGTGATACTCGGCCGCGCTCCCCTACCCGCAGTCTCTGCCTGGCGGGCCCGGGATGTCTGCCCCGCATCGCCTTGGTCCTCCACGTCGGGTCTCACTGCCTCATGGGCCCGGCTTCCCTGAGTCGTCTTCCCCGCTGGGCGTGCGCAACTAACAACGCGCGTAGCTCGCGCGCCTCCGACCGGCATTTTCCCCCCCCCCAAATCGGCGCGGAGTTCGGAACCCACACGATCGCTGCGCTATAAAATCCGGGTCGCAGCCCGGGCCTCTCCCCGTCGAACAACCAGTGGAGCGCTGGCGCTAGGATCCGTGGCGGCAAATAGCGAGAGCAAGCAGCGCCGCCGCCGGCTTAGAGCTTACAAGGGCAACGAATCGACCGTCGCCGGGCATAGGGGTGATCTTGGGCGACTGCTGATGCTGGCTTGGGGCCTCTTGGGCGAAGCAAGTCCCCTGGCGGTCACGAATTGCTCGTCGGAGCAACCTCCTTGCCGCCAACCCGCCCTTCGCCGTGGCCAGCAACAACCGGTCACCAATCCACGGTAAGAAGCACTCCATCCAGTTCGCCTTGATCTCCTCTACGTGTTGCACGCGCTCGGTTGTAGTTTGGAGCACTGGGGAGTGGGGTGGTGACCTGCCGGCAATGGCGCCGCCGCCGTGCGGTGTGCTTGAGTCGCCGCGGTCTGGGCGGGTGAACGACGGGGTCTTCGGACCGTTGATCTCGCGCTGTCTGGTCTAGATTAAACCTATGTACCGCTTCGGGGTAGGGTTGCGGTGGCCGTTGATCTAACCGTGGACGCCTTAGATTGGATCGCGGTCATTTAAAATCCAAGCCCTTGATCGCTGATCCGGTGGTCCAGATCGCGTACCCCTTCATAGATTAAATCAAAACCGTTGATCTCTAATCCTGCGATCAGTATTGCATACCGGTTGGATTCAAATGATCCATCTGATCTGGCGCATCCGTTCCTAATCGGACGGCTGTGGATTTCCCCATACCCCTTCGGCCGGGACAATTGCAAAAGAACCCCTACCATTTATTATAAATAACCCGCGGTCCACTGTGCGGGTAATCTGTGTCTTGGGGATTCTTACCCCGAGCCCCCTGAGCTTCTTTGTATTAGTGCGCCCAGTCCAGGAAGTTAAGAAATCAAATAAATGATTTAGAAAATGATTTTTAGTGTTAAAATAAATCCAGAAACTTAATTAATTCATATTTAATTCATTTTAGCTCCAAATTGAGTCATTCCAATTCCTAAAATTTTGTAATAATATTCTCTATCATTTAGAATCACTGTTTTGACATGAACTCTGTTAGGAAATTAATTTATTATCTAATCCTATTATAATCACCTTAAATCTTAGAAAATTCATAACTTGAATTCTATAACTCAAAAATTAATAATTCTTTTTCCTGTGATCTTATTTTAATATGTAGATTATTAATATGTATTTTGCATATATGCTTGGTGTAATGTTAATTTTGCCTATACCATGTATGTTTGTATTGCTACGACTAGTGCGAGGTCACAAGTCATCTGAAGATCATCCTGGTACCTGGAATCTCAAGGCCCAGGCAAGTTGTGCCCTTGATCACTTCTTTTTACCCAGCCATGTTCTAATTAATCATAATGATCTGCATAGGTTAATTTTGATGGGACCCAATAGGTCACCCTAGTTTGACTATCTTTATACCTTGTTCACCACTGAATCTTTGGGTAGTACTTGCTATCGCTTTATGTGGTTTTGGGTATAGAGATACACATTACTATTCATGATTATACTTTTGTTATCAGTTGTTATTTATGGTTCATGTTAAGATCACTATGTTAATTGGAACATGGAGAACCACCCGGGAAAACAGTGCTACCACGAGGGTGGAATGGGACGCCCTTGGCTGATTAATTAGGAAAGCTAGTGGAAGACTACCTTACCCGAAAGGGGCAAGGGCAGTAGGGGAGAGGTCAGTGTAGGGAGGCCCTCGGGAGGATTTTGCTGCGATGGCGGTCCTGCAAGGGATTCCTGCACTGGATCTTCCTATAAACTGTAGCGGGTTTTCGGAAGCTAGTGGAACTTTGTAAAGGCCTCGTAGTGGATCCCTAGCCATTCACCTTGGAAGTGTCTAAGGGCTTTGCAAACCCTGGCGACATGGGATACACGACTTGTGGGTAAAGATGCGCAACCTCTGCAGAGTGTAAAACTGGTATACTAGCCGTGCTCACGGTCATGAGCAGGGTAAAGATGCGCAACCTCTGCAGAGTGTAAAACTGGTATACTAGCCGTGCTCACGGTCATGAGCGGCTCGGACCCTCACATGATTAAATTATGGAACTTAAACTCAATTTGTCATATGCATTGCATCGCAGGTGAAGTTGTTACTTTTGTTCTACTATTTAACTGGGTTGGTATTTACTTATACTTAGTAACTGCTAATAAAATTTTGACCAACTTTAAAAGCAATGCTCAGCTCTAACCATCTTCTTTGGTAAGCCTTACACTTCACGTGAGCTCCCACCTTTGGCGAGTTCATGCACATTATTCCCCACAACTTGTTGAGCGATGAACGTATGTGAGCTCACTCTTGCTGTCTCACATACCCCCACAGGTCAAGAACAGGTACCGCAGGATGATGCTCAAGGAGGATGCTGCGATGTGTTCGTGAGAGGTCTAGGTCGTCGTCTCCCAGTCAACTTTGGGTTGCTGGACCGTTGTCTCCTTATAATGTAATTATTTATTTTGTATAGAACTCCTGTTATATATAAAGTTGTGACATTCGATCCTGTGCCACTATACATCATATGTATGAGACTTGGTCCCAGCATACCTGGTGTTTATGTTAACCCCGGGTTTTGGACCCCTAAAATCCGGGTGTTACACATGCCAGGCCTCGAGCTATGCCACCACCCCCGGGTGGGGGCACGAGTAAATCATTCCCTCGTGTGTAATAAGTGGGGGAACACAAAGGTAAATGCTATTAAAGCGGGTTTCCCCCGGATTACATCGTCCTTTACAGAAAGGGACCAAGAGTCTCCTGCTTTCATGATTCTAGGCTCGGGGGTTGGGTGCAAAGCCAAAACAACAAAAAAGAGAGGAAAACTACAACTACGGTAGGGCGAGGAGCTTATCGCTCCTCCTCCAGTTCTAACACCTGATGTAACCACAAATAAAGAAGCCCATGCCAGGAAACCAAAAGGTGGATGCCGAAGGAGGCTCTAAGACGCCAATCGAATCAGATCCTCTGAGGACACAACACCAGCGATCCCACTCACAGCCTCGTTATAACCCTAAATCAGGATCTCAAAGGCCGCAGACGGAGCTCTCTAGGGAAGGATCATCAGAGCGTGAAGGTCAAACTCAGTGTAGAATTGGGCAATAGCAAAGGCAACGATGGCCCCATGGTGAACGCTGAGTTCCACGACATGTCGAGCACGGCTCGAGATGTCGAGCAAGTGCTGCAGACGGATCGCCGCATGAGCGTGGATGCTCCGGGTCACCGCATCGACCTCTTAGTGAAGCTCCACCAGCTCGACCTCCTGCCCAGCTCAGGAGCAAACAAGGGGATGAAGTCCTGGGTATTCCTAAAGAGCGGGGAGATATGAAGAGCAGACTAGGTTAGGAGCCAACTCCGATCAACCCAATGGCTGCCACGGGACGGCTAGCAACGGCCAGGGCGCTAACAGCATCGGCCACCAGAGATGATGGCGTGGGCTCACCGCCATTAGAGACGACCCTTGATTCTCCCTCCAGAGAGGTCGAGGGGGTGGATGAGAGCGAATGACATCTCCTTTGAAGTTTGAGCCCCCCACTCTTCAAAGAAATTCTGTCATCGGGATGACAGAGGAGCAAGAAAGGGTTGAGTTCCCAGAAACCACCCATTTGTCCCATGACGAGTGACTCTTAGAGCGACCTTGATGAGGGCACTCCGACATGGAACGCTTGCCGTGATCCATGGTCTGCTAAGAGGATCCCAAAAGGCTTTAGACAACATTACCCTCCCGATAGAATGCTATTTTTGGGAAGTAGAGAAGTGGCGGCTAAAGTTAGTTAGGGGTAAGTGCAGAAGGACCCTTTACTTATAGCACCCAACTGGATCCAGGAAGCCAGTAACAGGCCTCGTGAGCCTCACATTAGGTGCAAACAAGAAAAAGGACAAGACAACGTCCGACCCGGGAGATATCCCTGAGGGGAAATATTCTTGCCACCGGGGGCTTTACTGTCGAGGATATGATCCTCGGTCCCTAGGGCCTATCTGTCAGCGAGCACACTGACGAAAGGCCTCCGGCAACTAGGGCCCGCTAGTCATTGTGAGGGGATAGGTAACGTCTACCCTGTAAGAATCCACCCTCGGGCAAACCCCATGGCACCGAGCCTAGGGTCGGGCATGGCGAACCGGACAGGGGGCCGGGCATGCCGAAGGGATACCACTCGAGTGGATCCCATGCCTGGCCCATCATAAATGACCAACCGCATTAAGTGTGCATGTCGCCGAGCCACAGCGGAGGTGCCGGTCTGTCTCCCACTCATGACCTACAAACCCTTCATGCCATAGAGCACTCATGACCTACGAGCCCCTCAGACTGCGACACATTTATGGCCCACGCATCACTCGGCCAACAGCGCACTCATACCCTATCAAAACTAGGCCTAAGCGAGCACAACACAACGAAACACGCCGAGCCACAGGCCGCTAGCGAGTGCAACACGAGATGTGGAGGACAAGAGCCAAGTCGACCCCAAGATGTCGCTACGCATGAGCTTTTCCACAAGATGATGCTGATGGACGAAACTGAAGATGGATAGACGAAGCAAGTATCGGAACAAAAGCTGATCGCCCAGTGGACGTCGTCTAACAACACTAACCTAGTGTTATTCGAGGCAAGCCCCAGTGCATTTGCCACCTCCTTGCTGTTTTAAAATCTTTATCACCTTGTTTGATGCATTAGGTGATAGGAGTTGTGTGCTAAACAATTGATGCATTTCCTTCCTTGGAAAATTGATTACCATCCCTTGATACCCTTTTATGAAAAGGATTTTTATGATGCTTAGCCTTGCTCTAGAAAATAAAATGTTTTGTTTTAAAACAAAAGATGATGCTTCAGATTGGATGGGAATTTTTACAAAGAAAAACTTGTGATGGTAGATCCATCACGGCCGTGATGGGTTCAACATCTAAAAAGATGTTCCTCTGCCAGGTACCAAACTTTGGGTTTTAAATAATAAAGCTGAGACCATACTGGTGACTTGCACAAGAAGGAAGTTTGGTGTAGTGTCTCCGTCTGAGTCGATTAAGGACCGTGTCGATGTTGGCTTGCTGATTGAGGACCTTTTAACTGGCCACATGCCTCGTCATGGGTAAGCTTTGCCTCGGGCAGACTAATACCAGAAATGCCAACACGCAATGGGAGTGGAGAGATGGCGAGAGTAGCATGTACCCTCTGTGGCAAGAGGTTGGACGGTGGTGTATCTGTGCTCTCGGTTGGCGTGAACCCGGTCTAGTCTTAAGAAACCCGGTGGCGAGTTGACATATGCAAGGGTTAGGTGCTACATATGTCGTGTGGTTGGAGATCCCCTGCTGGGTATTAATCGATTCAGATCGCCGTTACTTCTCGGTTATGAAGACTTGGTCACTGCCCTACACGTAGCAATCTAGTGAACAGAAGGGATGATAAAAAGACGGCTAGTGTCGGGGACCATAATTAGGGGTACCCCAAGACTCCTAATCTCAGCTGGTAACCCCCATCAGCACAAAGCTGCAAAGGCCTGATGGGCGCAATTCTAGTAAAGGCTCTGTCCACTCAAGGGACACGATCTCGCCTCGCCCGAGCCCAGCCTCGGGAAGGAACAGTAGACCAAGGCAGATTCACGCCTCGCCCGAGGGTCTCCTCAAGCAACGGGCGCACCTTCGACTCACCCGAGGCCCAGCTCAGGCAGGCTTCGCGGGGAAGCAACCTTGGCCAGATCGCCTCGCCAGCCAACCGGATCGCAGGAGCATTCAATGCAAGGATCGCCTGACACCTTATCCTGAAGAGCGTTCTCCAGTCGACAAGGCCGAAGTGACCGCAGTCACTTCGCCCCTCCACTGACTGACCTGACAGGAAAACAGCGCCGCCTGCGCTGCTCTGATTGTTGTGCCACCCGCCAGGGTAAGGCTGACAGCAGCCAAGTCTAGCCTCGGGCGCCATAGGAATCTCCGCCTCGCCCGACCCCAGTGCTCGGACTCAACCTCGACCTCGGACGACGGTCTCCGCCTCGCCCGACCCCAGGGCTCGGACTCAACCTCGACCTCGGACAATGGTCTCCGCCTCACCCGACCCCAGGGCTCGGACTCTACCTCGACCTCGGACGACGGTCTCCGCCTCGCCCGACCCCCGGGCTTGGACTCAGCCTCGACCTCGGAGGAATCACCGCCTCGCCCGACCTCGGGCTCGGACCGACCACGCCACAAGGGGGGCCATCATTACCCTACCCCTAGCTAGTCCAGGCTACGGGGAACAAGACCGGCGTCCCATCTGGCTCACCCCGGTAAAACAAGTAATGATGGCACCCCGCGTGCTCCATGACGACGGCGGTTCTCAGCCCCCTACGGAAGCAAGGAGACATCAGCAAGGATCCGACAGCCCGACAGCTGTGCTTCTACAGGGCTTAAGCGCTCCTCCGACGGCCACGACGCCCCATGAACAAGGCTCCAACACCTCTCCGATAGCCACGTCGGCATGTACACAGGGCTCTGGCTCCCCTCTGCTAGACACGTTAGCACACTACTACACCCCCCGTTGTACACCTGGACCCTCTCCTTACGTCTATAAAAGGAAGGACCATGGCCCTCGTACGAGAGGGCGAAAAAGGTGGCCGCGCGGGAGAATGGGCTGACGCGCAGTCTCACGCCCTCTCTCTCTCTCCCTCGCGAACGCTTGTAACCCCCTACTGCAAGCGCATCCGCCCTAGGCGCAGGACAACACGAGGCCGCGGTTTCCCCTCACTGTTTTCCCCCTTGTGCTCCGTCTCGCGCTGACCCATCCGGGCTGGGACACACAGCGACAATTTACTCGTCGGTCCAGGGACCCCTTGCGGTCGAAAACGCCGACAGTTGGCGCGCCAGGTAGGGGCCTGCTGCGTGTTGACGAACATCTTCCTGTCAAGCTCCAGATGGGTAGCCTCCAGCAACCTCTCCAACCCGGGACGATTCTCCGTTTCGGGAGTCTTGAGTTCATGTCCCTCGACGGCAGCTACGACATGATACTCCTTCCTCCGCCGCCCGACAACGACAATGGCGGCCGTCAGCCCGCCCGCCGGCGGCGGAATCGACGACGTCTTTCCTACGTGATGGAAGAACAACATCCGAGTCTGTCCCGTCACCTTCCCCGTCGACGGGGAAGGAGGCGGGGCAACCATGGCCAAGCAGGAGGCGGCACCTTGTCGGCTGTCGAGCGAGTCGACGGTGCCGGCGCCCCAGCGGGGGACACGTCGGGCGTTGACCTCGCGTCTAAGACGAAGACGAGCGTCGTTTCCCCGCAACACGCCAACCCCAACCAGACGGACGACGCCAGCACGCTCGCGAAGGACTTGCTGGGCGTTAGCCTCGTACCTGAGATAACGGTGCAGTCCGTCCCCGACGTGACTTCATCACCATCCGTCGATCAAGAGGTACCGTCCATTTCCCATCCTGTGCCTTTTAGATTCAGAGCCGACCCACCAAGCAACCCCGCTTCGGTGGACGCTTTCGTAAAGGCATATCCAAACCTTCCGGGGTACCATATGTGGTCAACCTGGGACAGATTGACGGCCGTCTCGACCTACGGGCCCCCGGGTTCTGAGGAAGACGACGAGCCCGACTCTGGTTGAGATTTTTCCGAGCTCGATAACCCTAGTGCCATGGAGGACTTCATGACTGCATGTGACTACTGCCTCTCCGATTGCTCCAATGATAGCCACAGCCTCGGCAACGAGGACTGTGGCCCAAGTCGCGAATGTTTCCACGTCGATCTAGGGGGTCTCGACGAAGGCAACCACCTTGGTATGCCGGAGAACGGCGATCCCCCTAGGCCTGCGCCTCGCGTTGACATCCTTCGGGAGCTAGCTGTGGTCCCAGTCCCTGTGGGGGGTCAGGACACACAGCTCGAGCAAATCCGCGAGATGCAGGCCAGGCTCGACAAGGAAGCAGGCCAACTTGTGCAGCTCCGGCAAAATGTCGGGCAGGAGTGGGCAGGCCGAGCACCAGCCGGAGAAGCGCGTCATCTGCCCCAGGACGTCCAGCACCGCATCACCGACAATGATAGGGCAAGGCTGCCCCCGGTTTCCAGTGGGGTCGTGTAATACTCAAAAGTGTATACAAAGAATAATTGAGAGACCTCCACAATTTTATGTGCCTTATTTGCATCATAAAAAGAGCACACATATAATTAATAGTGCTTAATTAAAAACAAATGATACAAAAATAAAATAAAGTGCATCATATTGGAGTTTTGCTTGTGCCTTGAATAATAATAACACTAATAAAATGTAATAATGAATTGAGATGTGGATCAAAACCTAAATTTGAACTTGAAATTTAAAAATGGAATAGAGAGAGAGAGAGAACCGTGCATGGGCTAGAAAGCTAGAAGCCTAAAATTCCTCTCGGCCAACATGCAGTCGTAGCGTCCAGATCCACCGTGGCCCACTTCCCACTTGTTTCACGTGTGCCAGCTCGGGCCAGCAATCCACTCTGCCGCGCACTCGGTGTCTCGCCGATAGACGCTGACAGCCGAGCCTCTTCAGTCTGAACCCAGCACACGATCACCAGTGCCACCGCCATGTGGGGCCCTCTTGGCGGACTGGTCTTCCTCCCCGTAGGAATCTCAACAGAATTGACTGTGTGCCCTGAGTTGTTGGAATCGGCCGATTCTCTCGGGCGCGGACTCCCTGGGACGGTGTATAAAACCGTGGCATCTCCTTGCTCCTCGGTTCAGATGCGGTGACGAGACCCTTTGTCGTCTAGGCAGCAGTGAGTCCGAGGAGGTCGTCGTTGCTGTCGACCGGCGTGTTGGCCACAATTCCTGGCCAAACGATACACGGGTCGCTTGTTACCGGTGGCGAGAATCCCATCTCCCTGGCGCACTAACCTCCGGTGAGCTCAGTTTCTTTTTTTTTTCCTGTGAAGCATTCTAGAGATAATCTTTTTACTTTGCAAATCGGTAGTGGTGGGGATCGGCGGCAAGCTCTGGAACTCTGTCTGGGCACCGTGGGGTAGACGTGGGCCATTAGCCGTTGATCTATGCGCTAATGCCATGGGTTAACACTGGACTTCGCGTGCATTTCTCTTCACTCGTTCAGGCAGGAGGGTAGGTGCATGGCTACATGCAGTTCGCTGGCACTCGCCGCCGCGGAGGGGAGACCTGGGTCCTCTGTGTGGTCACCGAGTGGGAGGTAGACGACGTTGGGTGGCCGTTGGATCGGGCTTCATCGGATGCGATTAGTTTTGGTCTGTACCGGTTCGGGGATAATTCTGAACCATTGATCTTGAATCTAACGGTGGTAGCTAGATCAGGATTCATAAACTCTGGACCATCGGATCCCAATCCTGCGGCTGGTGATGCATACCGGTTGGGGACGCGCGATCTAATCTGAATCCTCAGATTCTAATCGTGCGGTTCACATCTATGCATACCCCTTCAGCCAGGGATTTTTGTTAAAGAAACCCCCTGTTTTCGCAGAATCAACCCGCAGTCCATAGACACTGTTTTCTGAGTCTAGGAATTTATTCGCGCAGCCCCCTGAGCTTTCTGAAATTCGTGCGCCCAGTCCAGAAGTCATGAAAAATCAAATAAATAAATTCAGAAATAGATTTTTAATATAAAAACAATTCCTAGAACTTATTTAATCCATAGAAAATTCATTTTTAGTCCAAATCACTCCATTCCAGTTTCTAAAATTTTGTAATAATGTTCCCTATCATATAGTGGCTCTGTTTTGGCATGAAAACAGTAAGAAAAATTATTTATCATTTAATCCTATTTTAATCACATTAAACATTAGGAAATTCATCACTTGAATTCTATAACTCCAAAATTAGTGATTCCAGTTCCTATGATCTCATTTTAATGTATAGATTTTTACTGTATATTTTATTTACATGTTTGGTGCAATGTTAATTTTTGCCATACTATGTATGTATTGTGTTGATGCGAGTAGACGAGCAAGCCACTGTGGAAACTAAGGTTCAACAAGTAGAGATAGCTGAGCAGGAGCTCATTGAAGGCAAGTTGTGCCCTTGATCACTTACTTTTCCCAGCCATGTTCTTATTAATTTTAATGATCTGCATAGGTTAATTTTAATGGGATCCTTTATGTACCCCAGTTTTGATTACCTCTATACCTTGTTCACCCCTGGAATATTTTTGGGTAGTACTTGCTATTGCTTTATGTGGATTGGGTATGGAGATTCATTATTCATGATTATTCTGTTATTATCTTGTTATTATTATTGTTCATGTTAAGATCATTAAATTAATGGGAACATGGAGCGACCACCCGGGAAAACAGTGCTACCACAAGGGTTTAATGGGACGCCCTTGGCTGACTAATTAGGAAAGCTAGTGGAAGACTACCTTACCCGAAAGGGGCAAGGGCAGTAGGGGAGTGGTCAGTGTAGGGAGGTCCCTGGTTGATTTTGCTGCGATGGCGGTCAGCCAGGAACCCTGCATTGGAACTTCCTATAAACTGTAGCGGGTTTTCGGAAGCTAGTGGAACTTTGTAAAGGCCTCGTAGTGGATCCCTAGCCATTCACCTCGGTAGTGTCTAAGGGCCTTGCAAACCCTGGCGACATGGGATACACGGCTTGTGGGTAAAGATGTGCAACCTCTGCAGAGTGTAAAACTAGTATACTAGCCATGCTCACGGTCATGAGCGGCTCGGACCCTCACATGATTAATTATGGAACTTAAATTCAATTTGACATTTGCATTGCATTTGGGATTATTTTACTATTACTGTTCTTTGTTATTATTAAGGTTTGGTATTTACTTACACCTAGTAATTGCTAATAAAATTTTGACCAACTTATAAAAGCAATGCTCAGCCTTAGCCTTTATTTCATTGATCAGCCTTACACTACATGAACTCCCACCTTTGGTGAGTCCATGCCACATTATTCCCCACGACTTGTTGAGCTATGATCGTATGTGAGCTCACTCTTGCTGTCTCACACCCCCCCACAGGAGAAGAACAGGTGGTTGAAGAGGAGCCGCCTAACACTGAGGAGTTCGATCTGATCTAGGTGGCGTTTCTCAGTCGACATTGGCGCCGACGATCCTTAGTTCGATTTATGGTTATACTTTTATTTTGTAATAAGTCTTCCGCTATGTAGCAATTACTCTGATGTTTTATGACATTTATCTCTATACACTCTGTTATTATATATGTTGTCTTCTTGGCGCATGTATGAGTTGCACCTGGCTTTGTTCCTTAAAGCCGGGTGTTACAGAAGTGGTATCAGAGGAAATGTTGACTGTAGGACGAGACCTAGATAGAAATGGACAAACCCTTTCCTACTTACCTTACTCTGACTCATTCTATACTCATCTCATCTTGATCTTTTCTCACCTTTTGCTATTCTACTCTGATCATTCTTACCTTTTCTATTTTGAGACAAGATGGATTTCACATCTTGGAATCCCTACCCCTATGACATTTTTAAGAGATAGGAAGCCTAAGAAAAAAAATTAAAACTATTTTCTCTATTAAAAATATTGGTTGATTGTTCTGATGATCAATGCCTGATTTGCTTCTTTGATTGATTGAAATATTACATGGACATCTTAGCATGTGCCAGCATAAGGTAATAAATTAGCTATGGTAGGTAAAACATTAAACTGCTTAGCTAGTAAGTCCCCCAAAGTAACATGAGTTGTAATTACTGCCTTGTCTACTGCTCTCTCTTACCATATGTATCTAACTCAGATGGTCAATACCAGGAAAGGAAAGATTATCACGCAACAGCAAACAGAAATGAATCCTCCAAATCCTCCGCCTGTTGAAACCGATCAAGTGATTGCAACCCAAAGGCTGGTAATACAACAATTGACAGACATGGTGACCGAAATGCAAAACCAGATAAGACAAGAACGCGAGGAAATACGTCAGGCCCTTCTGGAGATACATCAAGAAATAAGGCAATCACGGTTGGAGAGACAACGACAACAACCACCATCTTCACCACCACCAGCTCCACCAAGCTACATAAACATATATATAAATTACTACTATTTGTAGGATCTACATGTTCCTTTAGTTAGTATTCGGTATGATACTATTTTAGGAGGAATAAAAAGGTCTATTTGATCCCATGTGTTGCTAATAAAATTATGCGTCATGCTGAGATTTTGGTTTGGGCATATGTGTTGGACAATATGAGAAAACCCATGAGAGTAGTTACACCTAAAGGGCCTGTTGGGGCGAATCAAATGACACGTAGATTGTCATTGACCATTATGGGTAGAGAATTTGGAGCTACTGCTATAATGTTAGAGTCAAGCAGTATAGATCTGATCCTTGGTATGTCATGGTTAAGAAAGGCAATGGTGGTTAATACATTGCGCTAAGGGAACCGTAGAACTCAACAGTCCAAAGGAGAAAGATTTGAAGTTGAAGTTGCAGTAACTACCACCATCAGACTAGCGGTATTCTTAGTAGATGAGAAGTTTGTTGGTGACAACATCCGGGTGGTTAGAGATTTTCCGGATGTCTTTCCAGAGGAGTTACCGGGGATGCCACCAGATAGAGAAGTTGAGTTTGTCATTGATCTCTTACCTGGGACTGCTCCTATTTCTAAACGGCTATACAGGATGTTCGTAGAAGAACTAAAGGAACTTAAGAAGCAATTAATGGAATTACAAGAGGCTGGATATATTCGTCCGAATTCTTCACCTTGTGGAGCGCCAGTTCTGTTTGTACAGAAGAAAGATGGATCACAAAGGATGTGCGTGGATTATAGATCCCTTAATGATGTTATTGTAAAGAACAAGTATCCGTTACCACGCATTGAAGATTTATTTGATCAGATGAGAGGAGCCAGGGTATTCTCGAAGATTGATATCCGATCGGGATACCATCAGATGAAGATTAGACCCTCGGATATTCCTAAGACGGCTTTCTCAACCCGATATGGATTATATGAGTTTACTGTTATGTCATTTGGATTAACCAATGCACCCGCATATTTCATGGATTTGATGAATAAGATGTTTATGGAATATTTGGACAGATTTGTCGTGGTGTTCATCGACGATATTCTTATCTATAAGAGTGAAGTGATCATGAGGAACATCTGAGATTGGTGCTACAGAAGCTACGAGATAATCAACTCTACGCCAAGTTTAGCAAATGCGAGTTCTGGATTGACGAGGTGTCATTCCTTGGTCATATTATGTCTAATGGAGGAATAGCAGTGGATCCTGCTAAAGTGAAGGAGATAATGGAGTGGAGAGTGCCCACTACAGTTACGGAGATTCGGAGTTTCTTGGGACTTGCAGGATATTATTGGAGATTTATTGAAGGATTTTCTAAGGTTGCTATGCCCATGACCTCGCTTCTAGAGAAGGGAAGAGAATTTAAGTGGGACGAGAAAGGCCAAGAAAGCTTGGATCAATTAAAGAAAAGATTGATGTCACCACCAGTGTTGGTTATGCTAGATCTACAGAAGGGATTTGACATTTATTGTGATGCATGTGGCCAAGGCTTTGGATGTGTGCTCATGCAAGAAGGACATGTGATCGCCTATGCAGCTCGTCAGTTGCGGAAACATGAATTGAACTACCCCACGCATGACTTGGAACTGGCATCCGTTGTGCATGCGCTTAAGATTTGGAGACATTATATTATGGGAAACAAGTGTCAAGTATGCACGGATCATAAGAGTTTGAAGTGTATATCCACTCAAAAGGATCTTAACCTTAGGCAACGCCGTTGGTTGGAGCTTATTAAGGATCATGATTTGGATATTCACTATCACCCGGGCAAGGCAATTTGGTTGCAGATGCCTTGAGTCGAAAGGAGCATGTTCATTCAGCTGTTGTTGCCCAGCTACCCAATGAGATTGTTGAGGATTTCAAGAGATTTAACCTGGGGATAGTTGCTCACACTGGAGGAGTTATTATGGATGTGGAACCTACTTTGGAGCAAGAAATCCGCAAAGGACAAATTGGTGATGCTAAGATACAAGAGATTAAGGATCTAATTACTAAAGGACGAGGTCCAGGATTCACGGAAGATGAGCAAGGCACCATATGGTTCAAGGACAGGATATGTGTTCCTGGTATTGAAAGCCTTCGTGAGACTATTCTAAAGGAAGCCCATGACTCGGATTAATCTATTCATCCTGGTAGTACCAAGATGTATCAGGATTTGAAACGGAAATATTGGTGGTATGGATTGAAAAGAGATGTAGCTGCACATGTGGCTATGTGCGATGTATGTCAAAGAGTTAAGGCTGAACACCAGAGGCCAGCTGGACTACTACACCCATTAAAGATACCCGAGTGGAAATGGGAAGAGATTGGTATGGATTTCATTACTGGATTGCCTCGCACCCAGAAAGGATATGATGCTATATGGGTGATTGTGGATAGATTGACTAAAGTGGCTCACTTTATTCCTGTCAAGACTACTTATAAAGGATCTTAGCTAGCAGAGTTATATATGGCTCAAATTGTGTCTCCACATGGAGTACCAAAGAAGATCGTTTTGGATAAGAGGATCACAGTTTACCTCTCGATATTGGAAGAAGTTGCACGAGTCCTTGGATACAAGATTAAATTTTAGTTCCGCTTACCATCCCCAGACTGATGGGCAGACTGAGAGGACTAACCAAGTGCTTGAAGATATGTTAAGAGCTTGTGCTCTTAAGCATGGTGGTAGTTGGGATAAGAGTCTACCGTATGCGGAGTTCTCATATAATAATAGCTATCAGGCCAGCTTGAAGATGTCACCGTTTGAGGCTTTGTATAGCAGAAAGTGCAGGACTCCACTGTATTGGGATCAAACTGGTGAAAGGCAGTTGTTTGGGCCTGAGATTATACAAGAAGCAGAGGAACAAGTCCAACAGATCAGGGAGAATTTGAGAACTGCACAGTCCAGGCAGAAAAGTTATGCTGATACCCGGAGAAGACTGCTTGAGTTTAAAGAGGGAGATTATGTCTATTTGAAGGTGTCACCACTCCGGGGTATGAGGAGATTCAAAGTCAAAGGAAAGTTGTCCCCTCGCTTTATTGGACCCTTCTTAATCTTAAAGCGAGTGGGAGAAGTTGCATACCAATTGGAGTTACCGGATCATCTTGCTGATGTTCATGATGTCTTTCATGTATCTCAGCTGAAGAAATGCCTCAGGGTACCTGAGGAACAGTTACCAATGGAGGACCTTAGTGTTCAAGAGGATTTGACTTATGCTGAGTACCCCATCAAGATTCTGGATACTTTGACTCGAGTTACGAGGAATAAGGTTATAAAGATGTGTAAAGTTCAATGGAGTCACCACGGTGAAGATGAAGCAACTTGGGAAAGAGAAGAAGAGCTTCGTATAGATTTTCCCCACCTTTTCCCTAGATCTTCTTAAATCTCGAGGACGAGATTATTTTTAAGGGGGGTAGGATTTGTAATACTCAAAAGTGTATACAAAGAATAATTGAGAGACCTCCACAATTTTATGTGCCTTATTTGCATCATAAAAAGAGCACACATATAATTAATAGTGCTTAATTAAAAACAAATGATACAAAAATAAAATAAAGTGCATCATATTGGAGTTTTGCTTGTGCCTTGAATAATAATAACACTAATAAAATGTAATAATGAATTGAGATGTGGATCAAAACCTAAATTTGAACTTGAAATTTAAAAATGGAATAGAGAGAGAGAGAGAACCGTGCATGGGCTAGAAAGCTAGAAGCCTAAAATTCCTCTCGGCCAACATGCAGTCGTAGCGTCCAGATCCACCGTGGCCCACTTCCCACTTGTTTCACGTGTGCCAGCTCGGACCAGCAATCCACTCTGCCGCGCACTCGGTGTCTCGCCGATAGACGCTGACAGCCGAGCCTCTTCAGTCTGAACCCAGCACACGATCACCAGTGCCACCGCCATGTGGGGCCCTCTTGGCGGACTGGTCTTCCTCCCCGTAGGAATCTCAACAGAATTGACTGTGTGCCCTGAGTTGTTGGAATCGGCCGATTCTCTCGGGCGCGGACTCCCTGGGACGGTGTATAAAACCGTGGCATCTCCTTGCTCCTCGGTTCAGATGCGGTGACGAGACCCTTTGTCGTCTAGGCAGCAGTGAGTCCGAGGAGGTCGTCGTTGCTGTCGACCGGCGTGTTGGCCACAATTCCTGGCCAAACGATACACGGGTCGCTTGTTACCGGTGGCGAGAATCCCATCTCCCTGGCGCACTAACCTCCGGTGAGCTCAGTTTCTTTTTTTTTTCCTGTGAAGCATTCTAGAGATAATCTTTTTACTTTGCAAATCGGTAGTGGTGGGGATCGGCGGCAAGCTCTGGAACTCTGTCTGGGCACCGTGGGGTAGACGTGGGCCATTAGCCGTTGATCTATGCGCTAATGCCATGGGTTAACACTGGACTTCGCGTGCATTTCTCTTCACTCGTTCAGGCAGGAGGGTAGGTGCATGGCTACATGCAGTTCGCTGGCACTCGCCGCCGCGGAGGGGAGACCTGGGTCCTCTGTGTGGTCACCGAGTGGGAGGTAGACGACGTTGGGTGGCCGTTGGATCGGGCTTCATCGGATGCGATTAGTTTTGGTCTGTACCGGTTCGGGGATAATTCTGAACCATTGATCTTGAATCTAACGGTGGTAGCTAGATCAGGATTCATAAACTCTGGACCATCGGATCCCAATCCTGCGGCTGGTGATGCATACCGGTTGGGGACGCGCGATCTAATCTGAATCCTCAGATTCTAATCGTGCGGTTCACATCTATGCATACCCCTTCAGCCAGGGATTTTTGTTAAAGAAACCCCCTGTTTTCGCAGAATCAACCCGCAGTCCATAGACACTGTTTTCTGAGTCTAGGAATTTATTCGCGCAGCCCCCTGAGCTTTCTGAAATTCGTGCGCCCAGTCCAGAAGTCATGAAAAATCAAATAAATAAATTCAGAAATAGATTTTTAATATAAAAACAATTCCTAGAACTTATTTAATCCATAGAAAATTCATTTTTAGTCCAAATCACTCCATTCCAGTTTCTAAAATTTTGTAATAATGTTCCCTATCATATAGTGGCTCTGTTTTGGCATGAAAACAGTAAGAAAAATTATTTATCATTTAATCCTATTTTAATCACATTAAACATTAGGAAATTCATCACTTGAATTCTATAACTCCAAAATTAGTGATTCCAGTTCCTATGATCTCATTTTAATGTATAGATTTTTACTGTATATTTTATTTACATGTTTGGTGCAATGTTAATTTTTGCCATACTATGTATGTATTGTGTTGATGCGAGTAGACGAGCAAGCCACTGTGGAAACTAAGGTTCAACAAGTAGAGATAGCTGAGCAGGAGCTCATTGAAGGCAAGTTGTGCCCTTGATCACTTACTTTTCCCAGCCATGTTCTTATTAATTTTAATGATCTGCATAGGTTAATTTTAATGGGATCCTTTATGTACCCCAGTTTTGATTACCTCTATACCTTGTTCACCCCTGGAATATTTTTGGGTAGTACTTGCTATTGCTTTATGTGGATTGGGTATGGAGATTCATTATTCATGATTATTCTGTTATTATCTTGTTATTATTATTGTTCATGTTAAGATCATTAAATTAATGGGAACATGGAGCGACCACCCGGGAAAACAGTGCTACCACAAGGGTTTAATGGGACGCCCTTGGCTGACTAATTAGGAAAGCTAGTGGAAGACTACCTTACCCGAAAGGGGCAAGGGCAGTAGGGGAGTGGTCAGTGTAGGGAGGTCCCTGGTTGATTTTGCTGCGATGGCGGTCAGCCAGGAACCCTGCATTGGAACTTCCTATAAACTGTAGCGGGTTTTCGGAAGCTAGTGGAACTTTGTAAAGGCCTCGTAGTGGATCCCTAGCCATTCACCTCGGTAGTGTCTAAGGGCCTTGCAAACCCTGGCGACATGGGATACACGGCTTGTGGGTAAAGATGTGCAACCTCTGCAGAGTGTAAAACTAGTATACTAGCCGTGCTCACGGTCATGAGCGGCTCGGACCCTCACATGATTAATTATGGAACTTAAATTCAATTTGACATTTGCATTGCATTTGGGATTATTTTACTATTACTGTTCTTTGTTATTATTAAGGTTTGGTATTTACTTACACCTAGTAATTGCTAATAAAATTTTGACCAACTTATAAAAGCAATGCTCAGCCTTAGCCTTTATTTCATTGATCAGCCTTACACTACATGAACTCCCACCTTTGGTGAGTCCATGCCACATTATTCCCCACGACTTGTTGAGCTATGATCGTATGTGAGCTCACTCTTGCTGTCTCACACCCCCCCACAGGAGAAGAACAGGTGGTTGACGAGGAGCCGCCTAACACTGAGGAGTTCGATCTGATCTAGGTGGCGTTTCTCAGTCGACATTGGCGCCGACGATCCTTAGTTCGATTTATGGTTATACTTTTATTTTGTAATAAGTCTTCCGCTATGTAGCAATTACTCTGATGTTTTATGACATTTATCTCTATACACTCTGTTATTATATATGTTGTCTTCTTGGCGCATGTATGAGTTGCACCTGGCTTTGTTCCTTAAAGCCGGGTGTTACAGGTCGGCCAGAACCTGGCTGCAGCAGCAATACTACTCCGAGCGATGCCGGAGCCATCCACCACCGAGGGGCGGCGTATCCAGGGAGAGCTCAAGAATCTCCTGGAGGATTCCGCGGTCCGACAGGCCGAAAGCTCTGCCTCTCGAAGGCAAGGATACCCCCCGAAGCATCGCGTCGCGACTTCCCGATTCATGCGGGAAGCCTCGGTCCACACCGGGCGCACGCGGGACACAGTGTCTGCGGCCCCGGGTCGTCTCGGCAACGAGCACCACCACCGCGACCGTCGAGCCCGCCTCGACGAGAAGGTGCGCCGAGGCTACCACCCTAGGTGTGGGGGACGCTACGATAGCGAGGAGGATCGGAGCCCCTCCCCCGAACCACCCGGTCCGCAAGCTTTCAGCCGGGCCATACGACGGGCGCCGTTCCCGACCTGGTTCCGGGCCCCGACTACCATCACCAAGTACTCGGGGGAGACAAGGCCGGAACTGTGGCTTGCGGACTACCGGCTGGCCTTCCAGCTAGGTGGAACGGACGATGATAACATCATCATCCGCAACCTCCCCCTGTTCCTCTCCAACACCGCTCGAGCCTGGCTGGAGCATCTGCCTCCTGCGCAGATCTCCAACTGGGACGACCTGGTCAAAGCCTTTGCCGGAAACTTCCTGTAACACCCTGAATTTGGGGGTATAAAATTTCTTTGCTCATATTCACAAATTCAGGTGTTACTTCCCTTTTCTCATCCTTCTCCAATCTTCTCTTTCTCATTTCTATAGGAGAAAAGTGGTTATTTTATTTGTAATTATAGTCTATTAGCTCAAACTCCAAGGGAGTATGAATTGTTGCATCATGTTGAACCCTAGATTTCACTTTTGTTTGGTGCATAATTCTTAGAAAGTCTAATTTGAATTTGTGGCTTATTTGAATTTGAATCAAATAGAGAAAATAAAAAGAAAAGGGAAAACAAATACCAGAATAAAAGAAAAGGGAAAGAAGCCCAACCCTGCCTGCCCCCTCGGCCTTTCGGCCCACTAGGCCCATTCCTCGCGCGCGCCTCTTCCCCCCCCCGCTCTCTCTGCCCTGGCGGGCCCGCCCGTCAGCGTGGCCGCCTTCTCCGCGCCCGCGCCCGCTTTCCCCTCTCTCTCTGCTCGCGGGCCCGGCCTGTCAGCCCCGTCTTCCCCGCGTAACCGCCGCCCGAGCTGCGCGCTGCCGCGGACTCCGCGCCCACGTCGCGCGTGGAGCTCGCAACCGCCCCGCCCCCGGCCACTTGAGCCCAGAACCCCACTCGCCCTCTCCCCCTCCCTCATTTGCGCACCAACAGACCCCTCTCTCACCTCCCCCTCGCTGCGCGCACGCCAGAGCGCCGCCGTCACGAACCATCGCCGCCCGAGCTCGTTTCCCCGTCGTCGTTGGAGCTCCGCCGTGCTCTCTGCCACGGTGAGCTTCGCCTCGACGTCCGCAACCCGGGACGCGCCCCAGTTTCCCCTCCCCCTCCCTATTTCCCTCTGCCCGCGCTCACCCGCCGTCCTCCGTGCAGCCGCGGAGGTCCGCCACCGCCGACCCGGGCCGTCGTCGCGCCATTGCCGCCACCGAGGAGTCCCCGGAGTCCGCCTTGAGGTAAGGAACCTCCCCTGCCCTCTCCCTTCCTCTCTATTGCTCTCTGCTGCGCTTAATTCCTCGTCGGAGTTGATTAACGCCGCCGCCGAGTCGCTTCGCCGTGAACCGCCCCCCTCCGGTGCCCCTGCCCCGACCCAGTCCCCACCGGACGATTCCCCGCGCCCTCCCCAACCTTCCCGGCCGCTCAGGTCACCCTAAAGACCCGTAGAGCGCCCGCGCCCCTCGTCTCCGGCGAGTTCTCCGCCGCGGAGATGAGCGCCGCCGCCTCTGCTAGCCGTAGGAAAGGCCAAGGCCGGCCACCCGACCCCCCCGACGTTCATCTCAGATTGGGCGGCCCTGATTCAATTAGCCTGGGCCCAATCCTGGCCGTCCGCCGGAGATCCAACGGCCCAGGGCCGCTTCCCTCACACCCCGCGCCCGCTCTGCCCGCTGGCCCCGCCTGTCAGCCCACCTGCGCCCGCTCTGCCCGCAGGCCCCGCCTGTCAGCCCGCCCGCGCCCGCTCTGCTCGCTGGCCCCGCCTGTCAGCCGCTCAGGCTGCCGCGCGCTCGCGCGCCCCCCCGCGGATTTAATCTCGGGCGTCGATCCGAGATCCAACGGCCGTAGGAGCCCGATACCCCTTCGCCCGCGCGTTTTCTTAAAGAGACCCCCGGTTTTCTGAAATTTAACCCGCCATCCCTGGATTCTCGCAGTTAGGTCCTCGGACCTTTTATTTAATTCAAAATAAGTATTTAGGGTATATTTTTAATCCCTAAACTTGTAAAATTCATAACTTTGTCATATGAACTCCAAATTAGGTGCTTCAAATTGCAAAATGCTCATAGTATTTTTGTCTACCTATTTAACCAATGTTTCTCTGCTGTTTTTATGTCCCAATTAATAGTTGATCATTAGGATAAGATTAAGGTTATTGGAACCCATATTTGAGATAAATAAAAGATAGGAGACTTTAATAAAAGTGGGAGCACCTAAGTTTATGGACTTAAAACCATGTAATGATTTAACCCCACCACTGACTTAAACCTGATTAGTGGATAATGAATCACTTTGTATAGTCCTCTACCCTAGACCTAGGGAATACTAGAGTACCAATCCTTTTCTATTGTGAACTTGTGACCTCTCTGCTGCATATGTTTGGTATATTGCTTTTGTTTGTTACTTCCCAAGTGCATAGTGTGAATGATTACTTTACGTAGACAACGAGCAGTCTGTGTTTCCCGAGGAAGTTGCAGAGGAAGTTCCTGATCAACAGTTTGGTGAAGGCAAGTGTCCTCTGACCCATTATGTCCCATTCACTTTTAATGCACTATCCCGCATTACTTAATTGAAACCTAAGGATTGACTAGCTTTCTATTTACCTTATCCTTGTTTACCTTTTGAGTTATCATGTTTAGCATTATGCTATTGCTTTACTTTAATCAATGAACATGATGTGAATACTTATGATACTATGATGTTATCCCGATGATGTACCTGTGATACTTTCGGGGGCTCAGGCTGTTTCCTGAGTGCCTCT
Organism: Zea luxurians; assembly: GCA_029449295.1. NCBI lineage: Eukaryota > Viridiplantae > Streptophyta > Magnoliopsida > Poales > Poaceae > Zea > Zea luxurians. The sequence continues at coordinate 4,949,380 of JAOPSE010000064.1, read as the reverse complement.
CCGTAAGGACCTGTTTGGGGAGTGACAACCCGGGATAACAGTGCAACCATGAGGGTGAAATGGGATGCCCTTAGCTAATTAATTAGAGGAACTAGAGGTGTAGTTGCTTCGCCGTCGTGCCGTCAATGGGGTCCAGGCATAGTGCTTGCTCTGCCGAGGCTGAGTGCCGAGGTTCTTTCGTTTTGCTTTTGTTAGTCACTCTCCTGCGGGGAGGGGTACTGTGTTTATCAAACTGGAGAAACCTAATGGGCGGCTATGACCTCTAGGGAATCTTTGTAAAGGCTTCGTAGTGAATCCCTGGCCATTCACCTTGGGAGTGGATAAGGGTCTTGCAAGCCTGGGCAGAAAGGGAATCACGACTCATGGGTAAAGTGTGCGACCTCTGCAGAGGGTAGTGAAACTGATATATCAGCCGTGCTCACGGTTAAGAGCAGCCTTGGGATCCTCTTTGATTAGAGATACAGATGGTTCGAGATACAAGGGTTATGTTATGGTTTTGGTTCGAATATGATGATGTTGTTCCTCGATGAGGAAATGGTTCATGGGTTGGTTAATGCTAAAATCTGGCTTCTACTAATGATAAATACCTGACCAACTAAAAGCAACTGCTTGAGCCTAACGGGACATTTGCTGAGTACGTTGATGTGTACTCATCCTTGCTTTACCACAAAACACCAGGTTGTCCGCATTGTAACCACTGCTCAGGAGAAGGCGAAGTCGTGGAAGGAGACTTCCAGGAGTTCCAAGACTACGACGAGTTCTAGGTGTGGGTTGGCGGCAAACCTCCCAGTCAGCTGCCTGTGAAGGCCCTATCTTTACTGCGTTTCGTTTAGCACTTTGATTTATCCGTTAAGTTGATGACTATGTGGATGTCTATGACTTTGTGATGTAATAAGTTAATACTCTTTTATGTTATTATTCGAGCATTGTGCGATGATGTTCATTTATGTAATAGCTGTGTACGTGAGTTCTGATCCTGGCACGTACATAGTTCGCATTCGGTTTGCCTTCCAAACCGGGTGTGACATAAGTGGTATCAAAGCCGTGCTGACTGTAGGACCGCTGACCTAGAGTAGCACTGGTCGTACTAAGGACTATTGACCTTCCCTCTCACCTTGACCTCTGATGTCACTTCAAAAGTCGGTCACCTCGACCAACCCTATGTTTTACTACATATATATACTATATTATACCTTGTTAAAATTTTTATCTTGTTCTGTCTATGGTTTATGCACTTGTCATATTAGTTCTGTTCTTACTCTTGTGCTTACGGTGTCTTTTGTAGATGGCTCGTCTTAGACACACAACACGTAAGTCGGTGATTCCTTTCCTGCCGTCTCGACTTGCGGAGCGTCCTCTGCGCCGCACCGTGTCCGGTCAGTCGAGTCACCTGGAGAGACTGCACCACCGCCTGCGTGAGGAGCAGGAACGCTGGCGCCAGCACAGAGAGCAGCAGGGCTCTTCCTCCCCACCCCAGCAGGAGGTGGAGTCCGTGAGGCCCCGTTCCTCTGTTGCCCAGCTGGAGGCACCCCCTGCACCACCGCGGGACGCCTCGGCTGTTGGAGGAGCTACCGGAGGAAGTCCTGGAGGAGACCCCGACGACGACGACTCAGACCACAGCACAGAGTCCTCTGAGCCGCAGGAGGCGGAAGGATGGGTCGCCCGACCCATCACCCGTGACGCCGCTCGCGGTTGTCACTTCCACGACGCACTCGACACCTTGCTGCGCCAGGCTTTCGACCGGCACACCTGGTCGATCGAGTATCGTTGTGTAGTCTACCAGCACAGCCGCGGGAGGTACCCGGACCGCTGGGAGGCTACCTGCCTAGTTCGCCGTCCGGAGGATGACCTCCGGGGTGCGGAGGCCGTTTCGGAGCACTATTCCATCTCCGAGAGGGACACTGCAGAGGCAGCTATGCAGGATGCAGCACGACGTGCACTCTCTCAGTATTGTTCTTTGTTCGGTGGCGTGGCCGACGGTCTTAACCTTCGGTACTACCCCCGTCGCCCTACTGGCAGCACAGAGAGTGTGGTTGTCTCACCTGTTGGTGAGGCTAACCCTAGGTTGAGCAGCGCAGTCAACCTAGCCGCAGTGCTTAACACTGAGCTGGATCACTCTCTGGATGAGCTAAGCAGGGCTCGAACGGAGATTGCGGAGTTGCGTGCTGAGCTGGCAGAGCGCCATCACCAGGAGGGTGGTTCTCCCGCTCCTGTTGGGACTCAGCACCCATACCGCTCACCGCCACGAGGTCACCACACTTATGGTTCCCCTGCCTGTAAGACCAGGATAGATCTGGATCCTTAGATCGTTAGCGTCGGAGTTTGTAATAATTCTTAAGTCAGATGTCTCAGTCTTAGATAGTTAGTTTAGTTTGCTTATCAGTTGTTTCCAATTAGCTTAGTTTGCTTATCAGTTGCTTGCATGCTTGTTATGATGAACTTGTGCTGGATTTGAATCTTTGTAATGACTGTTGCCAACCTGTGGGTTTCTCCTGCAGTTTGGCCTAGCTATAATGTTAATAAAGTCAGTTATTTAGTCGGGAAGCCATTTACTTCTACTTTCCTTTCTATCTGAGAAGCTGTGTTGAATCATAATGAGGATCAGTGAAGCTCTTTGTTCACTCAGTGTCATGAAGAATTCTGTATTTCCTTTTCTTATGCTGAAGGGTTGTAAGATCAACGCTGATGTATGAATGTCTTCCACAGATGTCTGACAACAGGCGCCGATGCAACAGGCGTGCTCAGCAAGAGCAGCATGACCAGCAGGAGGAACATCAGAGGCAGCCTCCCCCACCACCCCCCGATGTCAGTGGAGCAGATGTTCTTGATGCAGACTCAGGCAGTGTAGGCCATTGGGCAGACTCTGGCAGCCATGCAGCAGGCTCAACAGCAACCCCAACCCCAATTGCAAGTGCAGATGCCCCAGATGCCACGGGATAAGCGTGGTGAGTTCATGAGAGGGCACCCTCCTACCTTCGCCCATTCTGCTGACCCCATGGATGCAGAAGACTGGCTGCGCGCAGTGGAAAGGGAACTGCGCACCGCCCAATGTGACGACAGGGAGAAGGTTCTGTATGGTCCCCGCCAGCTAAGGGGAGCAACCCAGTCCTGGTGGGAGTCCTACCTCGCCACCCATGCTGACCCCGAAGCCATCACCTGGGAAGAATTCAGCGAGAGTTTCCGCAGGTACCATGTGCCGGAGGGACTGATGATCGTGAAGAAGGAGGAGTTTCTGGCTCTGAAGCAGGGACCCCTGTCTGTTAGTGAATACAGAGACAAGTTTCTGTAGCTATCTCGTTATGCACCTGAGGATGTCAACACTGATGCTAAAAGGCAGTACAGGTTCATGAGGGGTTTGGTGGATCCCCTGCATTACCAGCTGATGAATCACACCTTCCCCACCTTCCAGCACCTGATCGATAGGGCAGTTATGACTGAGAAGAAGCGTAAGGATATGGAAGATCGGAAGCGTAAGATGAGTGGACCCCAGTCCGGAAGCATCAGCCGTCCACGTTTCTCAGGCAGTTCATCTCAGCAAGGCAGGCCTGGTCACCCACAGGGATATCAAAATCAGAATCAGCGTCCGCATCAGCAGCAGTTTCAGAGACAGTACCCACAGCAGCAGCAGTATCGTCAGAACAGCCAGCAAGGAGGTAACCAGTATCAGAAGCAGAACAACCAGGCACCTCGCCTTCCTGCCCCAGCAGCAAATCAGAACAATCAAGCAGCCCCAGCACAAGGAGGAGGCAGAGGATGTTTCCACTGTGGAGAACAAGGCCACTGGGCGATGCAGTGCCCGAAGAAGATGGCGCAGCAGCAGACCAACCCCAATGCTCCAACAAGGCAAAGTGTACTGCAGCCGGCAGCAGGCAATCCTAGCCAAGCGTACAACCGTGGAAAGGTGAACCACTTGGAGGCCGAAGCGATCCAGGATGCACCAGATGTGGCAGTAGGTATGTTCTCAGTCGAATCTCATCCCACGAAAGTGCTATTTGATACTGGTGCAACTCATTCATTTGTCACTGCAACCTGGGTAGAATTGCATAACATCTCAATAGAGGCAATGATGCCGCCCATGAGGATTAATTCGGTTGGTGGCAAGGTGCAAACAGATAAAACATGTTCAAATATAATGGTGGAAATAAGGGGGATAGGATTCCCCAGTGACTTAATAGTAATAGACACCCCTGGGATAGATGTTATTCTAGGGATGAATTGGTTAATGAAGTATGAAGCAAATGTTAGTTGTGACAAGAGGACCGTAACATTGAAGTCCCCGTCAGGAGAAGAGGTAGTGGCCGAGCTAAGGATGCCTAAATCAGCGGAGGGAGTCTGTCACCAGATTTCAGTTGATAGTAAGGAGCCCAATCCGCTCGAGGCTATCAAGGTCGTGTCGGACTTTCCGGACGTGTTTCCCGAGGAGCTAACGGGCATGCCACCCGAGAGAAAAGTTGAATTTGCCATAGAGCTTATCCCTGGTACCGCCCCCATTTCCAAAAGAGCCTACCGAGTGTCTGGACCAGAATTGGTGGAACTCAAGAAGCAGATAGATGAGATGTTAGAGAAGGATTACATCAGACCAAGTACCTCGCCTTGGGCCGCTCCGGTGTTGTTTGTAGAGAAGAAAGATGGTACCAAAAGGATGTGCATAGACTACAGAGCCTTGAATGAAGTCACTGTCAAAAACAAGTACCCCCTGCCAAGGATAGAAGATTTGTTCGACCAGCTCAGAGGTGCCAGCGTATTCTCGAAGATAGATCTGAGGTCAGGCTACCATCAACTCAGAATCCGACCCTCGGACATACCGAAGACAACATTCATCACCAAGTACGGGTTATATGAATTCACAGTTATGTCCTTCGGTTTGACCAATGCGCCAGCTTTCTTTATGTATCTGATGAACAGCGTGTTCATGGACTATCTAGACAAGTTTGTGGTAGTGTTCATCGATGATATTCTCATATACTCTCAAAGTGAGGAAGATCATGTAGAGCATTTGAAAATGGTATTGCAAAGACTTCGAGAGCATTAGTTGTATGCCAAGCTGGGCAAATGCGAGTTCTGGATTCATGAAGTCTTATTTCTGGGTCACATCGTAAACCAAGATGGGTTGGCAGTGGATCCAAAGAAAGTAGCAGATATCCTGAACTGGAAAGCACCAAAGGATGTTCGTGGGATCAAGAGCTTCATCGGAATGGTCGGATACTATAGACGTTTCATTGAAGGCTTCTCAAAGATTGCTAGACCAATGACAGCGTTACTAGCGAAGAAAGTTGAGTTTAAGTGGACCCAAAAGTGTTAGGAAGCATTTGAAGAACTGAAAAATAGATTGACTACAGCTCCTGTGCTAGTCCTGCCTGATGTTCACAAGTCATTCTCAGTGTATTGCGATGCTTCTTACACCGGATTGGGATGTGTGCTAATGCAAGAAGGAAGAGTTGTAGCATATTCATCTCGGCAGCTGAAGATTCATGAGAAAAATTACCCCACACACGACCTAGAGTTGGCAGCAGTGGTTCATGCTCTAAAGACATGGAGACATTACCTGTATGGACAGAAATGCGACATCTACACAGATCATAAAAGTCTGAAGTACATATTCACCCAGTCCGAGTTAAACATGAGGCAGCGAAGATGGTTGGAATTGATCAAAGACTACGAGTTGGAGATACATTACCATCCAGGCAAAGCCAATGTTGTTGCAGATGCTCTGAGCAGGAAGAGTTAAGTCAATATGTTGGCCACGTATCCGATGCCGTATGAGTTAGCCAAGGAGTTCGACAGACTAAGTCTCGGTTTCCTGAACAGTACACAAGGAGTAACAGTGGAGTTAGAGCCCACCCTAGAGCGGGAGATCAAAGAAGGGCAGAAGGATGATGAAAGCATCAACAAGATCCGGCAGCTGATCTTAGAAGGAAGAGGTAAAGACTTTCGAGAGGATGAAGAGGGGGTAATATGGTTCAAGGACCGATTGTGTGTCCCCGACCTCAAACCTATTCGGGAGCTGATCCTAAAGGAAGCTCATGAGACAGCCTACTCCATACACCCGGGAAGTGAAAAGATGTACCAGGATTTAAAAAGGAGGTTTTGGTGGTATGGCATGAAAAGAGAAATCGCAGAATATGTCGCCATCTGTGATAGCTGTCAAAGAACCAAAGCAGAGCATCAAAGGCCCGCCGGATTGTTGCAGCCATTGCGGATTCCTCAGTGGAAGTGGGATGAGATCGGGATGGATTTTATAGTTGGCCTACCTCGTACCCGGGCCGGTTATGATTCCATCTGGGTGGATGTGGACCGCTTAACAAAGGTGGCCCATTTCATACCTGTGAAGACAACATACACCGGAGTAACGTTAGCTGAGTTATACATGTCACGGATAGTCTGCCTTCATGGTGTGCCGAAGAAGATAGTGTCAGATCGAGGAACGCAGTTCACCTCTCATTTTTGGCAGCAGCTACAAGAAGCTTTGGGCACCCATTTGAACTTCAGCTCGGCTTATCATCCACAGACAGACGGTCAGACTGAAAGAACTAACCAGATCCTAGAAGATATGCTGAGAGCCTGTGCGTTGCAAGACAAGTCAGGATGGGACAAAAGGTTACCTTATGCAGAATTCTCCTACAACAATAGCTATCAGGCTAGCTTGAAGATGTCACCGTTTCAGGCACTCTATGGACGGAGTTGTAGGACTCCGCTGCATTGGGACCAGCCTGGAGAGAGACAGGTGTTTGGCCCCGACATCCTGCTTGAAGCCGAAGAGAATATCAAAATGGTTCGGGAGAACCTGAAGATAGCCCAGTCAAGACAGCGAAGCTATGCGGACCGAAGGAGAAGAGAACTGAGTTTCGAAGTGGGGGATTACGTCTATCTGAAGGTGTCACCTATCAGGGGAGTCAGAAGGTTCGGAGTTAAAGGCAAGTTAGCACCCCGGTACGTCAGACCATATCAGATCCAAGCCAAGCGTGGAGAAGTGGCCTACCAGCTCAACCTACCAGAGAGCTTGTCAGCAGTGCACAATGTGTTCCACGTGTCGCAATTGAAGAAGTGTCTGCGAGTACCAGAAGAGCAGTTGCCAGTGGAGGGTTTGGAGGTCCAGGAGGATCTGACATACATAGAGAAGCCAACGCAGATTCTGGAGTTTGCAGACAGAGTCACCCGGAGGAATACCATCAGAATGTGCAAAGTCAGATGGGGTCACTACTCCGAGGAAGAAGCAACCTGGGAACGAGAAGATGATCTGAAGGCCAAATACCCTGAACTCTTTGCTGACCAACCCTGAATCTCGGGGCGAGATTCTTTTAAGGGGGATAGGTTTGTAACACCCTGAATTTGGGGGTATAAAATTTCTTTGCTCATATTCACAAATTCAGGTGTTACTTCCCTTTTCTCATCCTTCTCCAATCTTCTCTTTCTCATTTCTATAGGAGAAAAGTGGTTATTTTATTTGTAATTATAGTCTATTAGCTCAAACTCCAAGGGAGTATGAATTGTTGCATCATGTTGAACCCTAGATTTCACTTTTGTTTGGTGCATAATTCTTAGAAAGTCTAATTTGAATTTGTGGCTTATTTGAATTTGAATCAAATAGAGAAAATAAAAAGAAAAGGGAAAACAAATACCAGAATAAAAGAAAAGGGAAAGAAGCCCAACCCTGCCTGCCCCCTCGGCCTTTCGGCCCACTAGGCCCATTCCGCGCGCGCGCCTCTTCCCCCCCGCTCTCTCTGCCCTGGCGGGCCCGCCCGTCAGCGCGGCCGCCTTCTCCGCGCCCGCTTTCCCCTCTCTCTCTGCTCGCGGGCCCGGCCTGTCAGCCCCGTCTTCCCCGCGTAACCGCCGCCCGAGCTGCGCGCTGCCGCGGACTCCGCGCCCACGTCGCGCGTGGAGCTCGCAACCGCCCCGCCCCCGGCCACTTGAGCCCAGAACCCCACTCGCCCTCTCCCCCTCCCTCATTTGCGCACCAACAGACCCCTTTCTCACCTCCCCCTCGATGCGCGCACGCCAGAGCGCCGCCGTCACGAACCATCGCCGCCCGAGCCCGTTTCCCCGTCGTCGTTGGAGCTCCGCCGTGCTCTCTGCCACGGTGAGCTTCGCCTCGACGTCCGCAACCCGGGACGCGCCCCAGTTTCCCCTCCCCCTCCCTATTTCCCTCTGCCCGCGCTCACCCGCCGTCCTCCGTGCAGCCGCGGAGGTCCGCCACCGCTGACCCGGGCCGTCGTCGCGCCATTGCCGCCACCGAGGAGTCCCCGGAGTCCGCCTTGAGGTAAGGAACCTCCCCTGCCCTCTCCCTTCCTCTCTATTGCTCTCTGCTGCGCTTAAATCCTCGTCGGAGTTGATTAACGCCGCCGCCGAGTCGCTTCGCCGTGAACCGCCCCCCTCCGGTGCCCCTGCCCCGACCCAGTCCCCACCGGACGATTCCCCGCGCCCTCCCCAACCTTCCCGGCCGCTCAGGTCACCCCAAAGACCCGTAGAGCGCCCGCGCCCCTCGTCTCCGGCGAGTTCTCCGCCGCGGAGACGAGCGCCGCCGCCTCTGCTAGCCATAGGAAAGGTCAAGGCCGGCCACCCGACCCCCCGCCGTTCATCTCAGATCGGGCGGCCCTGATTCAATTAGCCCGGGCCCAATCCTGGCCGTCCGCCGGAGATCCAACGGCCCAGGGCCGCTTCCCTCACACCCCGCGCCCGCTCTGCCCGCTGGCCCCGCTTGTCAGCCCGCCCGCGCCCGCTCTACCCGCTGGCCCCGCCTGTCAGCCCGCCCGTGCCCGCTCTGCTCGCTGGCCCCGCCTGTCAGCCGCTCAGGCTGCCGCGCGCTCACGCGCCCGCCCGCGGATTTAATCTCGGGTGTCGATCCGAGATCCAACGGCCGTAGGAGCCCGATACCCCTTCACCCGCGCGTTTTCTTAAAGAGACCCCCGGTTTTCTGAAATTTAACCCGCCATCCCTGGATTCTCGCAGTTAGGTCCTCGGACCTTTTATTTAATTCAAAATAAGTATTTAGGGTATATTTTTAATCCCTAAACTTGTAAAATTCATAACTTTGTCATATGAACTCTAAATTAGGTGCTTCAAATTGCAAAATGCTCATAGTATTTTTGTCTACCTATTTAACCAATGTTTCCCTGCTGTTTTTATGTCCCAATTAATAGTTGATCATTAGGATAAGATTAAGGTTATTGGAACCCCTATTTGAGATAAATAAAAGATAGGAGACTTTAATAAAAGTGGGAGCACCTAAGTTTATGGACTTAAAACCATGTAATGATTTAACCCCACCACTGACTTAAACCTGATTAGTGGATAATGAATCACTTTGTATAGTCCTCTACCCTAGACCTAGGGAATACTAGAGTACCAATCCTTTTCTATTGTGAACTTGTGATCTCTCTGCTGCATATGTTTGGTATATTGCTTTTGTTTGTTACTTCCCAAGTGCATAGTGTGAATGATTACTTTACGTAGACAACGAGCAGTCTGTGTTTCCCGAGGAAGTTGCAGAGGAAGTTCCTGATCAACAGTTTGGTGAAGGCAAGTGTCCTCTGACCCATTATGTCCCATTCACTTTTAATGCACTGTTCCGCATTACTTAATTGAAACCTAAGGATTGACTAGCTTTCTATTTACCTTATCCTTGTTTACCTTTTGAGTTATCATGGTTAGCATTATGCTATTGCTTTACTTTAATAAATGAACATGATGTGAATACTTATGATACTATGATGTTATCCCGATGATGTACCTGTGATACTTTAGGGGGCTCAGGCTGTTTCCTGAGTGCCTCTCCGTAAGGACCTGTTTGGGGAGTGACAACCCGGGATAACAGTGCAACCATGAGGGTGAAATGGGATGCCCTTAGCTAATTAATTAGAGGAACTAGAGGTGTAGTTGCTTCGCTGTCGTGCCGTCAATGGGGTCCAGGCATAGTGCTTGCTCTGCCGAGGCTGAGTGCCGAGGTTCTTTCGTTTTGCTTTTGTTAGTCACTCTCCTGCGGGGAGGGGTACTGTGTTTATCAAACTGGAGAAACCTAACGGGCGGCTATGACCTCTAGGGAATCTTTGTAAAGGCTTCGTAGTGAATCCCTGGCCATTCACCTTGGGAGTGGATAAGGGTCTTGCAAGCCCGGGCAGAAAGGGAATCACGACTCATGGGTAAAGTGTGCGACCTCTGCAGAGGGTAGTGAAACTGATATATCAGCCGTGCTCACGGTTAAGAGCAGCCTTGGGATCCTCTTTGATTAGAGATACAGATGGTTCGAGATACAAGGGTTATGTTATGGTTTTGGTTCGAATATGATGATGTTGTTCCTCGATGAGGAAATGGTTCATGGGTTGGTTAATGCTAAAATCTGGCTTCTACTAATGATAAATACCTGACCAACTAAAAGCAACTGCTTGAGCCTAACCCCTCATAAAGCTAGTCCACTTTAGCCAAACGGGACATTTGCTGAGTACGTTGATGTGTACTCATCCTTGCTTTACCACAAAACACCAGGTTGTCCGCATTGTAACCACTGCTCAGGAGAAGGCGAAGTCGTGGAAGGAGACTTCCAGGAGTTCCAAGACTACGACGAGTTCTAGGTGTGGGTTGGCGGCAAACCTCCCAGTCAGCTGCCTGTGAAGGCCCTATCTTTACTGCGTTTCGCTTAGCACTTTGATTTATCCGTTAAGTTGATGACTATGTGGATGTCTATGACTTTGTGATGTAATAAGTTAATACTCTTTTATGTTATTATTCGAGCATTGTGCGATGATGTTCATTTATGTAATAGCTGTGTACGTGAGTTCTGATCCTGACACGTACATAGTTCGCATTCGGTTTGCCTTCCAAACCGGGTGTGACACTTCCAGGGCACATACGTGCGCCCTGGGAACTCCTGGAATCTCCGAAGCTGCCGCCAGCAGCCGGGAGAATCCCTGCGGGACTTCATCCGATGATTTTCGAAGCAGCGCACCGAGCTGCCCAACATCACCGACTCGGATGTCATCGACGCGTTCCTCGCCGGCACCACTTGCCGTGACCTGGTGAGCAAGCTGGGTCACAAGACTCCCACCAGGGCGAGCGAGCTGATGGACATCGCCACCAAGTTCGCCTCTGGTCAGGAGGCAGTCGAAGCCATCTTCCGGAAGGACAAGCAGCCTCAGGGGCGCCAGCCAGAAGACATCCCCGAGACGTCCGCTCAGCGCGGCACGAAGAAGGGCAAGAAGAAGTCGCAAGCGAAACGCGACGCCGCCGACGCAGACCTTGTCGCCGCCACCAAGCACAAGAACCCTCGAAAGCCTCCCGGAGGCGCCAACTTGTTCGACAAGATGCTCAAAGAGTTGTGCCCCTATCATCAGGGTCCCGTCAAGCACACCCTTGAGGAGTGCATCATGCTTCGGCGCTACTTCCACAAGGCCGGGCCACCGGCGGAAGGTGGTAGAGCCCCCGACAACGACAAGAAGGAGGGTCACAAGGCAGAGGAGTTCCCCGAGGTCCACGACTGCTTCAGGATCTACGGTGGGCAAGTGGCGAACGCCTCGGCTCGGCACCGCAAGCAGGAGCGCCGGGAGGTATGCTCGGTAAAGGTGGCGGCGCCAGTCTACCTAGACTAGTCCGACAAGCCCATCACCTTCGACCAAGATGACCACCCCGACCGCGTGTCGAGCCCGGGGAAGTACCCGCTCGTTGTTGATCCTGTCATCGGCAACATCAGGCTTACCAAGGTCCTCATGGACGGAGGTAGTAGCCTCAACATCATCTACGCCGGCACCCTCGGGCTCCTGCAGATCGATCTGTCCTCGATCCGGGCCGGTGCGGCGCCCTTTCACGGGATCATTCCCGGGAAGCGCGTCCACCCCCTTGGACAACTCGATCTGCCCGTCTGCTTCGGGACTCCCTCCAACTTCCGAAAGGAAACCCTCACGTTCGAGGTGGTCGGGTTCCGAGGGACCTACCACGCAGTGCTGGGGAGACTATGCTATGCCAAGTTCATGGTCGTCCCCAACTACACCTACCTTAAGCTCAAGATGCTGGGCCCCAACGGGGTCATCACCGTCGGCCCCACGTACCGACACGCGTACAAATGCGATGTGAAGTGCATGGAGTACGCCGAGGCCCTCGCCGAATCCGAGGCCCTCATCATCGACCTGGAAAACCTCCCCAAGGAGGTGCCAGATGCGAAGCGCCATGCCGGCAACTTCGAACCAGCAGAGGCGGTTAAGTTCGTCCCTCTCGACCCCAGCAACGACACCTCCAAGCAGATCCGGATCGGCTCTGAGCTCGACCCCAAATAGGAAGCAGTGCTCGTCGACTTTCTCCGCGCAAACACCGAGGTTTTTGCGTGGAGTCCCTCGAACATGCCAGGCATACCGAGGGATGTTGCCGAGCACTCACTGGATATCCGAGCTGGAGCCCGACCCGTGAAGCAGCCTCTGCGCCGATTCGATGAAGAAAAGCGCAGAGCCATAGGCGAGGAGATCCACAAGCTGATGGCTGCCGGGTTCATCAAAGAGGTATTCCATCCCGAATGGCTTGCCAACCCTGTGCTTGTGAAAAAGAAAGGTGGGAAATGGCGGATGTGTGTAGACTACACTGGTCTAAACAAAGCATATCCGAAGGTTCCCTACCCTCTGCCTCGCATCGATCAAATCGTGGATTCCACTACTGGGTGCGAAACCCTGTCGTTCCTCGATGCCAACTTAGGGTATCACCAAATCAGGATGAAAGAGTCCGACCAGCTCGCGACTTCTTTCATCACACCTTTTGGCATGTACTGCTACATTACTATGCCATTTGGTTTGAGGAATGCGGGTGCGACATACCAAAGGTGCATGAACCACGTGTTCGGACAGCACATTGGCCAAACGGTCGAGGCTTACGTCGATGACATCGTAGTCAAGATGAGGAAAGCCTCCGACCTCCTCTCTGACCTTGAAACGACATTCGAGTGTCTCAAGGCGAAAGGCGTAAAACTCAATCCCGAGAAGTGTGTCTTCGGAGTCCCCCAAGGCATGCTACTGGGGTTCATCGTCTCTGAGCGGGGCATCGAGGCCAACCCGGAGAAAATCGCGGCCATCACCAACATGGGGCCTATCAAGGACTTGAAAGGAGTACAGAGGGTCATGGGATGCCTTGCGGCTCTGAGTCGCTTCATCTCGCACCTCGGCGAAAGAGGCCTACCCCTGTACCGCCTCCTGAGGAAGACCAAGTGCTTCACTTGGACCCCCGAGGCCGAGGAAGCCCTCGGGAACCTAAAGGCGCTCCTTACAAGCGCGCCCATCTTGGTGCCCCCCGCTGCCGGAGAAGCCCTCTGGATCTATGTCGCCGCTGCCACTCAGGTGGTCAGCGGCGTGATCGTGGTCGAGAGACGAGAAGAAGGGCACGCATTGCCCGTCCAGAGGCCGGTCTACTTCATCAGTGAGGTACTGTCCGAAACCAAAATCCGCTACCCGCAAATTCAGAAGCTACTATACGCGGTAATTCTGACGCGGTGAAAGTTGCGACACTACTTCGAGTCTCATCCGGTGACTGTGGTGTCATCCTTCCCCCTGGGGGAGATCATCCAGTGCCGAGAGGCCTCGGGTAGGATTGCAAAGTGGGCAGTGGAGATCATGGGCGATACAATCTCGTTCGCCCCTCGGAAGGCCATCAAGTCCCAAGTCTTGGCAGACTTTGTGGCTGAATGGGTCGACACCCAGCTTCCAGTAGCTCCGATCCAACCGAAACTCTGGATCATGTATTTCGATGGGTCACTGATGAAAACAGGAGCGGGCGCAGGCCTGCTCTTCATCTCGCCCCTTGGGAAGCACCTCTGCTACGTGCTGCGCCTCCATTTCCCGGCGTCCAACAACGTGGCCGAGTACGAGGCTCTTGTTAACGGGTTGCACATCGCCATCAAGCTAGGGGTCCGGTGCCTCGACGCTTGTGGCGACTCGCAGCTTGTCATCGACCAAGTCATGAAGAACTCCCATTGCCGTGACCCGAAGATGGAAGCCTACTACGACGAGGTTCGGCGCCTGGAGGACAAGTTCTACGGGCTCGAGCTCAACCACGTCGCTCGACGATACAATGAGACTACAGACGAACTAGCTAAGATAGCCTCGGGGCGAATAGCGGTTCCTCCGGACGTCTTCTCCCGAGACCTACATCAACCCTCCGTCAAGATCGACGACACACCCGAGCCTGAGAAGGCCTCGGCTCTGCCCGAGGCGCCCTCAGCTCAGCCCGAGGCAGCCTCGGCCCCACCCGAGGCACCCTCGACCCCCGAGGGTGAGGCACTGCGCGTCGAGGAAGAGCGGAATGGGGTCACACCTAATCAAAACTGGCAGACCCCATACCTACAATATCTCCATCGAGGAGAGCTACCCCTCGACAGAGCCGAAGCTCGGCGACTGACGTGGCGCGCCAAGTCGTTCGTCTTGCTGGGTGACGAAAAGGAGCTCTACCACCGCAGCCCCTCAGGCATTCTCCAACGATGCATATCCATCGCCGAAGGTCAGGAGTTATTGCAAGAAATACACTCGGGGGCTTGCGGTCACCACGCAGCACCTCGGGCCCTCGTTGGAAACGCCTTCCGACAGGGTTTTACTGGCCAACCGCCGTGGCCGACGCCACTAGGATTGTACGCACCTGCCAAGGGTGTCAATTCTATGCAAGGCAAAAGCACCTGCCCGCTCAGGCCTTGCAAACAATACCCATCACCTAGCCGTTTGCTGTGTGGGGTCTGGACCTCGTTGGTCCCTTGCAGAAGGCACCCGGGGGCTTCACGCACCTGCTGGTCGCCGTCGACAAATTCTCCAAGTGGATCGAGGTCTGACCCCTAAACAACATCAGGTCCGAACAGGCGGTGGCATTCTTCACCAACATCATCCATCGCTTCGGGGTCCCGAACTCCATCATCACCGACAACGGCACCCAGTTCACTGGCAGAAAGTTCCTAGACTTCTACGAGGATCACCACATCCGGGTGGACTGGGCCACCGTAGCTCACCCCATGATGAATGGGCAGGTAGAGCGTGCCAACGACATGATTCTGCAGGGACTCAAGCCGAGGATCTACAACGACCTCAACAAGTTCGGCGGACGATGGATGAAGGAACTCCCCTCGGTGGTCTGGAGTCTGAGGACGACGCCAAGCCGAGCCATGGGCTTCACGCCGTTTTTTCTAGTCTATGGGGCCGAGGCTATCTTGCCCACAGACTTAGAATATGGCTCCCCGAGGACGAGGGCATAGGACACCCGAAACAACCGGACCAGCCGAGGAGACTCACTGGACCAGCTGGAGGAGGCTCGGGACATGGCCCTACTACACTCGGCAAGGTATCAGCAGTCTCCGCGATGCTACCACACCCGAGGGGTTCGGTCCCGAGACCTCCAGGTGGGCGACTTGGTGCTTCGGCTACGACAAGACGCCCGAGGGCGCCACAAGCTCACGCCTCCCTGGGAAGGGCCATTCATCATCGCCAAGATTCTGAAGCCCGGAACATACAAGCTGGCCAACAGTCAAGGCGAGGTCTACAACAATGCTTGGAACATCCGACAGCTACGTCGCTTCTACCCTTAAGATGTTTTCAAGTCGTTCATATACCTCGTTCACTTACGCAAATAAAGTCTAACCATCAAGGAAGGGTCAACTTTGCCTCGGCAAAGCTCGACCCTCCCTCGGGGGCTAGAAGGGGGGAACCCCCTCTAGGTCAAAATTTTCCTCGAAAAAAGTCTTTCAGCCAGAACATCTTTCGTGCTCTTCGACTACTTCGATAGTGGAATCCTGAAAACGACGGAGTACACGTAAGCGGCAAGGCCGACCGAGCCGAGGGACTCCTACGCCTCCGGGATACGGATACCTCACTCATCACCTTCTGCGATAAGTAACTCACGCTCGGATAAGCGATTCCGCTGTCCGAACAAGTCTTAGCGCTCAGAAATTTTTCGGCCGAAACGATTTTTCGTGCCATCTCGACTATATCGATAACAGAATCCTACGGACGAGTAAGAGTACACGTAAGCGGCAAGGCCGACAGAGCCGAGGGACTCCTACGCCTCCAGGATATGGATACCTCACTCATCACCTTCTACGATAAGTAACTCTCGCTTGGATAAACGATTCTGTTACCGACGAACAAGTCCTGATACTTGAAACAAGGGGAAAAGAAATGCAACTTTACAACACGACGACGGTATGTTCGGGCCTCGGCGGCCGCAAAAAACATACGCACACTACAGACAAACTGTTCCTGCAGGTTCAGACGTCAGTAGGGAGAGCAGCAGCACCCTCGGCATCGACTCCACCTTCGGTGGAATCTGACACGGCCTCGGATGGCAACATGGTCGAAGGATCTCCACCTCGAAGGAAGATGTCAGCACCGCGCCTGGGCCATCATCGCCAGGGTCTCCTCCAGGAACCCAGCCCAGGCAGACGGCCGGACCGGCCGCTCCGTAGCCTCAGCCAGCTGTCCCCTGAGGACACCAGCCCGGCTCATGGGCTCGGCATCCCGACTCTAGGGTTGGTCCCGCCAGTGGACGACCTGGCGAGGTCCCAGCCGCCACTGCAACGCCTCCTCAGCCTGGGAAGCCCCCTACTCCTGGGCCGACGAAGTTTCTTCTCCAGCCAACTCCGCCTCTGTCCGTGTTGACACCGCTGCCTCCGGCTTTGGCTCATCGCAGAGCAGCCGAGGGTTCCTTCACTGAGCAAGAGAAGCCTTGAGCAGCAAGGTCGACCGAGCCGAGGGACTCCTACGCCTCCGGGATACAGATACCTCACTCGTCACCTTCCGCACGGGGCAACTCACACTTGGTTAAGCGGTCCAGCTAGCCGACAGGCGAGTCCTAGTGCTCGAAATGGGGAAGAAACACGACTTTACGCACAAATACACAGATGTTCAGGCCCCGACAGCCGCAATGAACATACGCCAGCACTCAAGGTGCCATTACAAATGGGACTCCGGTTCCGTTCTCGCGGGTATGAACAACCTCCGTACCAGGAGGCCCGCGGGACGACGAACTCCAAGTGGCACACCGCCACCCACTCCTGCAGCAGCGACAATGACCTCCGTCCCGAGCGGCAAGACAGCTGCATCAACGGCTTCAGGGCAAACGCTGCGGTGGAAAAGCTCTCGCCCACAAAGGACGAGAACCAGCCATTCAAGCCAGGGAGACGGAGGTCCAGGGGTGCGGGCGGAGTTGGCGATCTCGTTGGCGGAGAAACCTTCTCCGGCTGCTGCCACCACAGCACCGACGGCGGCGTCCACCTGTCCGCCAACACCGCATCAGCAAGCTTAGGCTGCCCCAAAGCGCACCGGTAGGTCCTCACCCCCGCTCTCGCTGAGGCCGCCCCAGAACATGAGCACCGCCCTCACGGCGTACGACGTTCTGGGCAACCCTCTGGCGCGGCTGTCGGTGCGAGGAAGACCTGGACGTGGCCGGCCCATACGCGGCGCGACCGCCACGCGGGTGAAGGGCGGAACGCTGCACCCTGTCCAGGAAGCAGTAGTTCGCCTTCCCCCGCATGGCTGAAGGAAGCCTCCGCAGGGCCGGAGGATGCCTTTCTCCCCCAAACGCTGGGGGAAGAAAAGGGTTACCGACCCACGTGGAGGCAACCCCCCACTCGGTGCGCTCCTTTGCCTCAGCCCGGATGACGAAAATCCTTGAAGCTAAGGGCGGGGTAGAGGCCGCAGCCCGACTTGCTTCTCCCCACCATCAAACTGGTGGTCACCGTCTTGGGTGACCATCGGCGAGGGGATGCAGCCGGGCTGCCTAATGAAAATCCTTGAAGCCGAGCGATGGCTGAAAGGTACCAACCTCCACGAGGTTGCGCTCTTTCCACGATGAAACGAAGACAACACGGGCGCTCCCCATCCGGGGGCTCGGAAGCCGGAAGGACACGACGCATGAGGAAAGTGTGAAGGCATGTATACCACCCAGGAGGTCGATCCCTTTTTAAAGGCGACTCTCCCCGCTCGCGTCCTCAGCCGTCGCAGACTAAGTCTTCACCAACACGCTCCAAGGTCCTCCCCTACGACATGGGGGCTGGGTCCCACGCGTCATGCGAGCTGGCCCAGGACAGAAGAAGCCAAATCGCCGCGCACGGAGCGCGCAACTGCCCAGCGGTTACAAGCACCTCCACTTTCGCCCAAACCAGCGGGTGAAAGGGCAGACCGCCATGCAGACGGCATACAACTGCACCAAGGGGGCGCACCCTTTCGACTTCGACGCATCCAGCATGGAGGCCCAGGCCCACACGTCATGTAACCGGCGCGCCGGTTACTACGTGAGAGAAACTGCACCGCCACTTGCGCCAGTGCCGCGCATCCTCGACCGCGGAATCGGTGCCGTGACCCGAGGCAACCCTGTGCACGGCCCAGCAGTGCCAACCAGGCACGCCAGTCACGGGTCAGTCAGCCGCGGGAGAAGGCGCGACGACCGATATGGCCAAAAGTGGGCCGGCAGTAATGGCGGCGGCAGGCGGGCGGAAGCAGCAGTCAAATCGTCTGTAGGCTCACGTCCCCTCCTAGAACAGCGAGAGAGCCCTCTCCCACGGCGTGAAGACGACGCGCCTGTGTTCCGTTCCTCGAACGGCTCGCGCATCCACAACGACTGCCTCGCGAACCACTCATCCCATCACATTAACTCTGCGGCAGGGCAGGCGACACCTTTGGCAGGCGAAGCGGGCGACGCTTCACCTCCGCCATAATGACCGCGTCAAAAAAGGTGCGCCACGTCGTTCAATTTTGTATCCTTTTCCGCTTCCCCTTTCCCTCTCTTGCTATAGGGACCAGGAAAGGGGATACTCCGAAAGGGATCCTTCTCCGCGAAGGAAGCGGGCCCCGAGCCCTCCTACTGATCAGAGGTTCGAAGGCTGGCCCCTCGGAAGGGTTCGACAGCCGCCTCAGAGCACTCGGGCTCCGAGCCCCCATACTGGTCAGAGGTTCGAAGGCTGGCCCCTCAAAAGGGTTCGATAGCCGCCTCAGGCCACTCAGGCTCCACGCCCACTACTGATCAGGGGTTCGCAGGCTGGCCTCTCGAAGGGTTCGACAGCCGCCCCAGAACACGCAGAGTGAGGGATGACTCTGGGTACGTTCGATACATAACCAAGGCTCAGGCTACGCTCCTGAGGTACCCTAGGACATTTCCGAGACCAGCAGGAGCGATTCTGTAATGGAATCCCATCAGAGGGAGGCATCGAGCCCTCGGACCCTATCGAACGGGACCGGGTCCGGCAAATCACCTGCAGGTACTTTTGGAGCGCACCTCTGGGCCACTAGCCAACCCTTATCGAACGGGGCACGGGCGTCCACTCGGATCACCCATTAGCAACTCACCGGAGACACCATGTTCGGCGCCCTCCAAGGGCAACATGGCGCTTTCCCCCCTCCTCCTTGCGGAAAGGCGACGAAGGGGCGTATGAAAAAAGCCGAGTCAGTCCTTGACCGTCCTCTCGCCCTGTGCAGAGGCTCGGGGGCTGCTCTCGCAAACCCGGCTCCGGCCAAACCGTTGACAGCGTCAACATACCAACCCGAGAACTCGGAACCTGACTATGCACCTGGGCAACGACCAGTTCGCATGAGGGAACAACCAGACCGGCCGAGCATCACGAAAGGCATTAAGACCTCGAAGGAGTCAAACCACTCCTCCGAGGCCTCGGGGGCTACACCCGGCGGGTGCGCTCGCGCGCACCCACCGGAACAAAATGCAACCGAGAAAGGCCGGTCCCTTTGCAAAAAAGTGCGACAAAGCCTCCAAGCGAGTACAAACACTCCCTTCGAGGCTCGGGGGCTACGGTCGGGGACCATAATTAGGGGTACCCCCAAAACTCCTAATCTCAGCTGGTAACCCCCATCAGCACAAAGCTACAAAGGCCTGATGGGCGCAATTCCGGTAAAGGCTTTGTCCACTCAAGGGACACGATCTCGCCTCGCCCGAGCCCAGCGTCGGGAAGGAACAGTAGACCAAGGCAGATTCACGCCTCGCCCGAGGGTCTCCTCAAGCAACGGGCGCACCTTCGACTCGCCCGAGGCCCAGCTCGGGCAGGCTTCGCGGGGAAGCAACCTTGGCCAGATCGCCTCGCCAGCCGACCGAATCGCAGGAGCATTCAATGCAAGGATCGCCTGACACCTTATCCTGACGCGCGTTCTCCAGTCGACAAGGCCAAAGTGACCGCAGTCACTTCGCCCCTCCACTGACTGACCTGACAGGAAAACAGCGCCGCCTGCGCTACTCCAACTGCTGTGCCACCCGCCAGGGTAAGGCTGACAGCAGCCAAGTCCAGCCTCAGGCGCCATAGGAATCTCCGGCTCGCCCGACCCCAGGGCTCAGACTCAACCTCGACCTCGGACGACGGTCTCCGGCTCGCCCGACCCCAGGGCTCGGACTCAACCTCGATCTTGGACAACGGTCTCCGCCTCGCCCGACCCCAGGGCTCGGACTCTACCTTGACCTCGAACGATGGTCTCCGCCTCGCCCGACCCCCGGGCTCGGACTCAGCCTCGACCTCGGAGGAATCACCGCCTCGCCCAACCTCGGGCTCGGACCGACCACGCCACAAGGGGGGCCATCATTACCCTACCCCTAGCTAGTCCAGGCTACGGGGAACAAGACCGACGTCCCATCTGGCTCGCCCTGGTAAAACAAGTAATGATGGCACCCCACGTGCTCCATGACGACGACGGTTCTCAGCCCCCTACGGAAGCAAGGAGACGTCAGCAAGG
Organism: Zea luxurians; assembly: GCA_029449295.1. NCBI lineage: Eukaryota > Viridiplantae > Streptophyta > Magnoliopsida > Poales > Poaceae > Zea > Zea luxurians. The sequence goes on along the minus strand of JAOPSE010000064.1, from coordinate 4,928,711 downwards.
ATCCGACAGCCCAACAGCTGTGCTTCTACAGGGCTTAAGCGCTCCTCCGACGACCACGACGCCCCATGAACAGGGCTTCAACACCTCTCCGACAGCCACGTCGGCATGTACACAAGGCTCTGGCTCCCCTCTGCTAGACACGTTAGCACACTGCTACACCCCCCGTTGTACACCTGGACCCTCTCCTTACATCTATAAAAGGAAGGACCAGGGCCCTCGTACGAGAGGGCGAAAAAAGGTGGCCGCGCGGGAGAATGGGCTGACGCGCAGTCTCACGCCCTCTCTCTCTCTCTCCCTCGCGAACGCTTGTAACCCCTACTGCAAGCGCATCCGCCCTGGGCGCAGGACAACACGAGGCCGTAGTTTCCCCTCACTGTTTTCCCCCTTGTGCTCCGTCTCGCGCCGACCCATCTGGGCTGGGACACGCAACGACAATTTACTCGTTGGTCCAGGGACCCCCCGGGGTCGAAACACCGACAACTAGTGTAGGCCAAGTGCTTGAACTAGGATAGAAAGAACTGTAGATGCAGGTAACTTTACTTAAATTAACAAGTAAAAATGGATTTTAAGGATCCACTCTTAGTAAGCTTTTCTGCAAACAGAGTCTTTGATCCTTGAACAGCTTTACCTTGACTCCCTCAAACCAGTATATCCTTGAGAGTCTTTTCTTTAGTCGGGTAAGTCTTGCTGAGTAATTGCGTACTCAGGGTTTTATTCCCTGTTGTTTTTTAGGTTATAATTTTGTGCTACTGTTGATGGTGTTAAGTGCCGGTAGGCTCAGCCTTCTTATAAGTCTAAGTACTTCTTCTGTACTTCTTATTGAGGATGGTCACTGAGCTAGCATATATTTCAAAACTATAAATAATTTATAATAGTTCAAAGTTATTTCTTTGAATCACTTTTGTAATCACTCCGATCATGTACAATGTAAACTTGATGTAACTTGTAAAATTTGGTAATAAGATTTCCGCTGCAAATTGTTGGTGTGTGATTTGTGTTTACTTAATCCTGCGGTCCTGGTTGTAAGTGGTTTATCCGGGTCCTTGGGACACTCGGACAGATCCTGTTAAGTTATCAGGTGCCCATGCATAGCCGTCTCAGGTTTTTGAGACAATGGCAGGTGCATGTGGACCCAATAACTTGGGAGGTTCTGCCACATCTTATTATTGTAATACTGCTAGTATATTACCACACTCCACCACGTCTGTATACATAGATCAGGGCATGTTTAGAACATATAGAGATAATTGTTAGCCGCTAAAATTAGTTCTAGTGGTTCCAAAAAGTCCAATTGAGTCCCTGTTTGGAACCTCTAGAGATAATTTGTGCTACTAAAATTAGTTGTAGAGATTTCAAACACCCCCTAATTATTAAGTACACCTCCAACTAACAATTAGTTCATTAGCTAAAATCAATTAAAACTTAGCAAAAGACAATATTATTCCTTATTTTTTCAAAGCATCATTTGGCCTCCACTCGTTATTGAAAACTTATAGTTCAACCAACCTATTACTCTTTTCGTCCTAGTATATAAGACACAACTACTTTTTATTTTAGTTACATAATACATGTCGTGTCGTGTTGTCTCTAGAGATAATGTTGATAGAGAGAATTAAATATATTTTGGCCTTTGAATCAGACATAGTTATGTCTTATATACTAGAACAGAAGGAGTAGCTAGAAATTCCAAGCAGCCCCAGTTAATAGTTAGCCCACTAAGGCTCGTTCGGTTATTTTGGATTGGGTGTCTAGAATAATTACTAGCCAGATTACTTCTCTAATTTATATAAACCTTGATCAGCTGAAATAATTCAGCGGTCAATCCCCACGCACAAACGAACGAATACACTTGACTAGAGCTTGCTTGTGGATCGAATATTTCAAAGAACGAATACTTCCGCATATGCCGACGGCAAAAGCAATCTCCTAGTGTCTAGTGTTCGTGGTCTCGACCTATTTTGCATTGGTAGAAGCCTGCCGTTTCTATCAAAGCTTTTCCAACAAAGAAGAAGCCCCATATTGCTGCTGAAAGAACTTACCCACCCGGCACCTAATGATACACGTAAGTAGGTTATGCCTCTAATAGTATTTCCAACCACCAGGTCCGCTTGAGATTAATAAGATTTGGGCAGATGGGGGGCTTTAAAAGCTTAGAAGCTGATCCCACACTTAGAAAAGGTCTAATAGGTAGCTAGTCTAGTCTAGCTAATAATCTATAACTAACTACTATTAGCTCTAGAGGTTGCACGTGCCGTCAGTAAATTTGTGTCTAGTTGTTTGAAATGTCATGGTTTTCTCACTCCGTACGATGAAGCATGATGGATGGGTAGTACGTGAACCTGTCTCATTGATCGAGCTTCAGCATTGACTGACCATTTGGTAACTTCAGACTGGTGGGGGTCTGGTACTGCCGACCAAGACCAACGATCTAGCATGAAAAGCCGTACTTATATTTGTTGGATCACCAATTCACCATACATCTGGAAGGCCAGACAAGAGCTGATCTATATTAGGGAAACTCGCTGAAGAGAAGAAACAGCGTAAATAAGATTCTAAACTAGCGGAGCGAAATTCCTTTATTTATCGATCTCAACTTGAAGGAAAAATATGCTTTATGAATTTAATGAATAAGAACAGTTCCATCACTATCAGAATCCGGGCCTTTGCCGAGTGCCGCACTCTGGCAAAATTCTGCTCTCGGTAACGAGCTCGTTTACCGAGCGTAGAACTTTCGGCACAGAAATACACTCGGCAAAAAAACATTTACCGAGTGCCGAACACTCGCCGAAGGCGGCGCTCGGTAAAGGGCCGTAAGCGGCCGTCTAGAGCTGACAGCCGCTAACCTTTGCCGAGGGCTGAGCGTTGGCACTCGGCAAAGAAGATTCTTTGCCGAGTGTCAACTCGCTGGCACTCGGCAAAGTATATTTTTATTTTTCTTATTTTCCCAACCAAACTTTTTATGGTATGTTCCTACACTATGTAGACCTACATATACTATTTTGGGATAATTAAAAAAGTGTTTTCTATAGCTAGTAGATTTAGTTAGTTTTTTTGAATTTCTTCGGAAAATTCACATTTGAACTGCAAGTCACTCGAAACTTGGAAAACCGTGCATGCAAAAATGATATCCATATTATTTAGCACAAGTTACAACCGATTTCAGGAGCGGACCAGAAACTTCGAGCACCATGCTCACTAAACATGATCGTGAACTTGCCATCCAGCTGTTTAAAAATTGTATAAAACACAAACAAAGTCAAAAAATCATGAAACTTGTCCACGTGTCATGATATCATATGTAGAGGCTATGATAAAAATTTGAGAATGTTTTGAGAAAGTTGTGGACTATATGCATAAACCTAGGAGAACTACATTGAAACTCTATGATTTCATATGTAGTTCTCCTAGGTTTATACACATAGTGTCTCACAACTTTCTCGAAACATTTTAAAATTTTTATCACGGCCTCTACATATGATATCATGGCACGTGGACAAGTTTCATAATTTTTTGACTTTGTTTGTGTTTTATACAATTTTAAACAGCTGGATGGCAAGTTCACGGCCATGTTTAGTGAGCATGGTGCTCGAAATTTCCGGTCCGCTTCTGAAATCGGTCGTAACTTGTGCTAAATAGCATGAATATCATTTTTGCATGCACGGTTTTCCAAGTTTCGAGTGACTTGCAGTTCAAATGCGAATTTTCCGAAGAAATTCAAAAAAACTAACTAAATCTACTAGCTATAGAAAACACTTTTGCAATTGTCTCAAAATAGTACATGTAGGTCTACATAGTGTAGAAACATACCACAAAAAGTTTGGTTGGGAAAATAAGAAAAATAAAAATGTACTTTGCCGAGTGTCCAGAAATGACACTCGGCGCAGAAGCCTTTGCCGAGTGTCAGCAGGTTGACACTCGGCAAAGAATCTTCTTTGCCGAGTGCCAACGCTCGGCCCTCGGCAAAGTATAGTGAAATAATCTTTGCCAAGTGTCGCTCAGAGGACACTCGGCAAAAGAAGCCTTTGCCGAGTGCCGGATCGGGGGCACTCGGCAAAGTGCATTTTAAAATTAAAAAAATCTTTGCCGAGTGCCAGATCACGGGCACTCGACAAAGAACTCGTACAAAGCAACGGTAAACCCTTTCTTCCTCACTCTCTCACTCTCACGCGCCGCTGCCACTGCACCCTTGATGCCGCCGCGCCGCCGCCGTGCCCTCGCCCTTGCCCGGTCGCCGCGCCCGCGCCCCACGCCCTCGCCCGCCGCCGCGCCCTCGTCCTCGCCCGGCCGCCGCGCCCTTGCCCGGCCGCCGCGCCCTTGCCCGGCCGCCGCGCCCTTGCCCGGCCGCCGCGCCCCTCACCCTCGCCCTCACCCGCCTGCCGCGCCGCCCGCCGTGCCCTCGCCCGCTTGCCGCCGCGCCTTCCATGCCGCGCGTGCCCTCCACGCCCTCGGCCACCGCGCGCGCCCTCCCTGCCCTCGGCCGCCGCGCCCGTGCCTTCGCCCTCGCCCTCACCCTCGCCCACCCGCCGTCGTGCCCTCCATGCCCTCGGCCGCCACGCGCGCCCTCCCTGCCCTCAGCCGCCGCACACCCTCCACGCCGTCGCGCCTCGATCGCCGTGGAGCCTCGGCCGCCGCTGCCCCCACACCGTCGCGCCCTCGCCCACCGCGGCCTCTACCACTCTCCACGCCGGCAAAGTGCACGCGGTCGACCTCCAACCCCCGCGCCCCGTCGTCTCGCCCGTGACCCACCGTCACGCCCGCGACCAAACCTCCAAGGTGATTGCTTGCTTCCATTTTGTGATATTGTAATTAAAAAACTTCTATGTTCTACGTGTATGATTTATATGAAATGATTAGGTTTAATATTGAGTCAAATTTATATACGTGTATGATTAGGTTAATATGTAGTCTTGTAGTGTTATCTCTGATAGATTGAATATATATATATATATATATATATATATATATATGATTGTCGGCCATCGTGCCATTGAATTATGCGTGGATGTCAGCCATCATGCTGATACTTTTATTTGTAGGATTTCAAAACTTCCCCATGCAGGGGAGGTGCTGCCGAAGTTTTCTATTGATAGGCTTCTGTTAGAGGATGGAGGACCATGAGTGGATGTACACGGGCCATAGAGGAAGGAACGATGTCACCCCTGAATGGATTAGAAAGACCGATAATTTCATGGAACGGGCATATGGTGAAGCTGCTAAAGGAGCGAGTCTAGTCCCATGCCCGTGCAGCAAATGTGTCAGCCGAAAAAGAAAACCAAAGAAGGCCATGGTAGAACATATTTGGAAGAATGGATTTACGTTGGGCTATACTCGGTGGATCTTTCATGGTGAAGCGCATCGTACGAGAGAGGAGGTGCTGAGACAACGTGTCGAGGATTATGATGCCGATGCGGGGGTAGCGGATATGTTGAACGACTATAAGGAGGCACAGTACACGGGAGGATGTATGGATGACGAGCCAGAGCCGACTGAAAAGGCGTTCTACGACATGTTTGACGCGGCACAGAAGCCCCTTCACGGCCAGACAAAGGTTTCTCAACTAGATGCCATTGGGCGTGTAATGGCGTTCAAGTTGTAGTACAACATGAGTAGAGACACATTCGATGACTTGTTGACGGTTATTGGGAGCTTGCTTCTGGATGATCACGTTCTGCCAAAGAGCATGTACGAGACACAGAAACTCCTTCGTGCACTCAAGATGACGTATGAGTAGATTCATGCTTGTCCAAAGGGCTGCGTGCTATTTAGGAAAGAATACGTGGAGGCAAAGTACTGTCCCAAGTGTAAATCGTCTAGGTTTGTGGAGGTATATTCTGGTGATGGACAGAAGAGGTAGCTCGACATCCCCTTAACAATCCTATGACACCTTCCGTTCATACCGAGGATCCAGCGTCTATACATGACAGAGGAATCCGCGAAATAGATGACATGGCACAAAAATGGAAAATGATACAATCCTGACAAGATGGTGCACACATCAGATGGTGAAGCATGGAAACACTTTGATGCCATCCACCGTGAGAAAGCAGAAGAGGCTCATAATGTACGTGTTGCGCTGGCCACAGATGGGTTCAATCCCTATGGAATGAGCGCTGCCCCGTACACATGTTGGCCTGTGTTTGCTATCCCAATCAATCTCCCCCCTGGTGTGTGCTTTCAAAGGCAGAATATATTCGTGTCGTTGATAATTCCCGGACACCCGGGGAAAAAATGGGCGTGTACATGGAGCCTTTGATCGATGAATTGGTACGTGCCTGGGAGGAAGGGGTATGGACGTATGACCGAGCTACGAAGACAAACTTTAGAATGCATGTTTGGTACCAGTACTCCATGCAAGACTTACCAGCGTATGGGCTATTCTGCGCCTGGTGTGTTCACGGTAAGTTCCCATGCCCAGTTTGCAAGGAAGCTCTTAGGTTCATTTGGTTGAAAAAGGGTGGCAAATATTCGTCCTTCGATAAACATTGACAATTTCTCCTTCCTGACCATCCATTCTGCCTAGACATCAAGAACTTTACGAAAGGTGTTTGTAGTGACAGACCGCCCACCTGCAACGATGACTGATGCCAAAATTCATCAACAGATAGATGGGCTCATGGCCAATACAGAAGGTGGTTTTGTGGGATATGGTGAGCAGCATATGTGGACACATAAGTCTGGCTTGACTCGGCTCCCCTATTATGACGACCTGCTCCTTCCACACAACATTGACGTGATGCACATGAAAAGAATGTTGCCGAGGCACTGTGGGCAACAATTATGGACATTCCTGATAAGTCAAAGGATAACGTAAAGGCAAGAGTGGATCTGGCAGTGTTATGTGATAGACCAAACCAAGAGATGAAGCCGCCAAGTGGTGGAAAGACATGGAGAAGGCCTAAGGCCGATTTCATCCTAAGCAGGGCCTAAAGGAAGGAAGTACTTCAGTGGATCAAGATGTTGATGTTCCCTGATGGGTATGCAGCTAACCTGAGTAGGGGGGGTGAACTTATCTACTATGCGAGTCTTAGGGATGAAGAGTCATGACTTCCAATATGGATTGAACGGATTCTTCCTGCGATGGTTCGAGGCTATGTCCCTGAGCATGTCTGGCTAGCGCTTTCAGAGTTGAGCTATTTCTTCCGTCAGCTTTGTGCAAAAGAGTTATCTCGGACCGTGGTTGCAGACTTGGAAAGATTGGCACTTGTGTTACTGTGTAAGCTTGAGAAGATATTTCCACCCGGCTTCTTCAATCATATGCAGCATTTGATTCTTCATCTCCCCTATGAGGCACGAATGGGGGGCCCGTGCAAGGACGTTGGTGCTATCCAATCGAGAGATGTCTAAAGACTATTCAAAAGAAATGTAGAAATAAATGCAAAATCGAGGCTTCCATTGCAGAGGCATACATTCTAGAGGAGGTGTCAAACTTCACAACAACTTATTATGGTGACAAACTGCCGAGCGTGCATAATCCACCCCCTCGTTACAATGATGGCGGCAATGAATCGAACCTTAGCATATTTCGAGGCCAACTCAGAAGCGCAAGTGGCTCGACCACCAAGACCCTGACACATGAAGAGCGGCGGCATATCATGCTATATGTATTGACCAACCTTGAAGAGGTGACGCCATTAATGGAACAATTTCTTCATGAATTCTGGCGTCGATCAAGGGTCCCCACTCCACAGGAATATGACACTCTTCTTAGAAAGGGTGCGAGAAATGGATTGCCCGATTTCATTTTCTGGTTCAAACGTAAGGTACGTGCTTAGTTTGTCAAAGAGATCCGTCTATGAACTCAATTTAGCGTCTTTTAACTTACGAATACTTGTAGGGCCAAAGAGATCCGTCTATGAGTGCCGAGTTGAGACAAGTAGCCAACAACTTTGCTTATAGGGTCAAGAAATATTCTGGGTATGATGTCAATGGATACCATTTTCGCATAACAAACTACGACCAAAGTCGGCCCAATTAGAAAACAACGTGTTCTAGAGTTGAAAGTCGCCTAGAGGGGGGGTGAATAGGGCGAAACTGAAATTTACACAATTAATCACAACTACAAGCCGGGTTAGCGTTAGAAATAATAATGAGTCCGAGAGAGAGGGCACAAAACAAATCGCAAGCGAATGAAGAGTGTGACACGCGGATTTGTTTTACCGAGGTTCGGTTCTCGCAAACCTACTCCCCGTTGAGGAGGCCACAAAGGCCGGGTCTCTTTCAACCCTTACCCTCTCTCAAACGATCTCTCGGACCGAGTGAGCTTCTCTTCTCAAATCAAACCGGGAACAAAACTTCCCCCGCAAGGACCACCACACAATTGGTGTCTCTTGCCTTGGTTACAAATGAGTTTTGATCACAAGAACAAGTGAGAAAGAAAGAAGCAATCCAAGCGCAAGAGCTCAAAAGAACACGGCAAATCTCTCTCGCTAATCACTAAAGCCTTGTGTGGAATTGGAGAGGATTTGATCACTTTGGTGTGTCTAGAATTGAATGCCTAGCTCTTGTAAGTGGTTGGGAAGTGGAAAACTTGGATGACTTGAATGTGGGGTGGTTGGGGGTATTTATAGCCCCAACCACCAAACTAGCTGTTTGGGTGGAGGCTGTCTAACGCATGGTGCACCGGACAGTCCGGTGCACACCGGACATGTCCGGTGCGCTAGCCACGTCACCCGAACGTTAGGGTTTCGACCGTTGGAGCTCTGACGCTGGGCCTGCCTGGATGTCCTGTGGCGCACCGGACATGCACTGTAGAGTGTCCGGTGCGCCTGTTCGCGCGTGCCTGACTTCTGCGCGCTCTGGCGCGCATTAAATGCGCCTGCAGGTAGCCGTTGGCGCGGAAGTAGTCGTTGCCCCGCAGTTACACCGGACATGTCCGGTAAATTATAGCGGAGCAGCCGATGCGAATTCCCGAGACTGGCGAGTTCAGAGCAGCGTCCTCTTGGAGCACCGGACACTGTCCGGTGTACACCGGACAGTCCGGTGAATTATAGCGCGTCGGCCCTGAGAATTCCCGAAGGTGAAGAGTTTAAAGTCGATCTTCCCTGGTGCACCGGACACTGTCCGGTGGCACACCGGACAGTCCGGTGCGCCCGACCAAGGTGCCTTCGGTTGTCCCTTTGCTCCTTTGTTTGAACCCTTTTTCTTGGTCTTCTATTGGCTTATGGTGAACCTTTGGTACCTGTAGAGCTTATAAACTTGGGCAAACTAGTTAGTTCAATTATTTGTGTTGGGCAATTCAACCACCAAAATTAGTTTAGGAAATAGGTGTAAGCCTAATTCCCTTTCAATCTCCCCCTTTTTGGTGATTGATGCCAACACAAACCAAAGCAAGTATAGAAGTGCATAATTGAACTAGTTTGCAAAATGTAAGTGCAAAGGTTACTTAGAATTGAGCCAATAAATATCACTTACTAGATATGCATGGATTGTTTGTTTATTTTTAACATTTTGGACCACGCTTGCACCACATGTTTTGTTTTTGCAAATTCTTTTTGTAAATCCTTTTCAAAGTCCTTTTGCAAAATAGTCAAAGGTAAATGAGTAAGATCTTGCGAAGCATTTTCAAGTTTTGAAATTTTCTTCCCTTGTTTCAAATGCCTTTCCTTTGACTAAACAAAACTCCCCCTCAAATAAATTCTCCTCTTAGTGTTCAAGAGGGTTTTAAGATATCAATTTTGAAAAAAAACTACTTTCTCCCCCTTTAGAACACAACGAGATACCAATTTGAAATTTACCAATTGAAAATCATTTTAAAATTAGGGTGGTGGTGCGGGTGGTGGTGCGGTCCTTTTGCTTTGGGCTCATACTTTCTCCCCCTTTGGCATGAATCGCCAAAAACAGATACTTTGAGTGAGATATAAGCCCTTGTCTAACTACTATCTCCTCTTTGGCAAATAAAACATATGAGTGAAGATTATACCAAAGACGAAGAATTGCTTCGAGCGACGGCGAAGGATGAATGATAGAGTGGAGTGGAAGCCTTGTCTTCGCCGAAGACTCCAATTCCCTTTCAATATACCTATGACTTGGTTTGAAATACACTTGAAAACACATTAGTCATAGCATATATAAAAGAGACATGATCAAAGGTATACTTATGAGCTATGTGTGCAAGTTTAGCAAAAGAAATTTCTAGAATCAAGAATATTGAGCTCATGCCTAGGTTTGGTAAAAGTTTGTTCATCTAGTGGCTTGGTAAAGATATCGGCTAATTGATCTTTAGTGTTAATGTATGCAATCTCGATATCCCCCTTTTGTTGGTGATCCCTAAGAAAATGATACCGAATGGCTATGTGTTTAGTGCGGCTATGCTCAACGGGATTATCCGCCATGCGGATTGCACTCTCATTATCACATAGAAGAGGAACTTTGGTTAATTTGTAACCATAGTCCCGCAGGGTTTTCCTCATCCAAAGCAATTGCGCGCAACAATGGCCCGCGGCAATATACTCGGCTTCAGCGGTAGAAAGAGCGACCGAATTTTGCTTCTTTGAAGCCCAAGACACCAAGGATCTTCCCAAGAACTGGCAAGTCCCCGAGGTGCTCTTTCTATTAATCTTACACCCCGCCCAATCGGCATCCGAATAACCAATCAAATCAAATGTGGATCCCCGAGGGTACCAAAGCCCAAACTTAAGAGTGTAAGCCAAATATCTCAAGATTCGTTTTACGGCCGTAAGGTGTGATTCCTTAGGGTCGGCTTGGAATCTTGCACACATGCATACGGAAAGCATAATGTCCGGTCGAGATGCACATAAATAGAGTAATGAACCTATCATCGACCGGTATACCTTTTGATCCACGGACTTACCTCCCGTGTCGAGGTCGAGATGCCCATTTGTTCCCATGGGAGTCTTGATGGGCTTGGCATCCTTCATTCCAAACTTGGTTAGAATGTCTTGAGTATACTTCGTTTGGCTAATGAAGGTGCCCTCTTGGAGTTGCTTCACTTGAAATCCTAAGAAATACTTCAACTCCCCCATCATAGACATCTCGAACTTTTGTGTCATGATCCTACTAAATTCTTCACATGTAGATTCGTTAGTAGACCCAAATATAATATCATCAACATAAATTTGACATACAAACAAATCATTGTCGAGAGTTTTAGTGAATAAAGTAGGATCGGCCTTGCCGACTTTGAAGCCATTAGTAATAAGGAAATCTCTAAGGCATTCATACCATGCTCTTGGGGCTTGCTTGAGCCCATAAAGCGCCTTAAAGAGCCTATAGACATGGTTAGGGTACTCACTGTCTTCAAAGCCGGGAGGTTGCTCAACGTAGACTTCTTCCTTGATTGGTCCATTGAGGAAGGCACTCTTCACATCCATTTGGTAGAGCTTGAAGCCATGGTAAGTAGCATAGGCTAATAATATACGAATTGACTCAAGCCTAGCTACGGGTGCATAGGTTTCACCAAAATCCAAACCTTCGACTTGGGAGTATCCCTTGGCCACAAGTCAGGCTTTGTTCCTTGTCACCACACCATGCTCGTCTTGCTTATTGCGGAAGACCCACTTGGTTCCTACAACATTTTGATTAGGACGTGGAACTAAATGCCATACCTCATTCCTAGTGAAGTTGTTGAGCTCCTCTTGCATCGCCATCACCCAATCCGAATCTTGAAGTGCTTCCTCTACCCTGTGTGGCTCAATAGAGGAAACAAAAGAGTAATGCTCACAAAAATGTGCAACACGAGATCGAGTGGTTACCCCCTTATGAATGTCGCCGAGGATGGTGTCGACGGGGTGATCTCATTGGATTGCTTGGTGGACTCTTGGGTGAGGCGGCCTTGGTTCTTCATCCTCCTTGTCTTCATCATTTGCATCTCCCCCTTGATCATTGCCGTCATCTTGTGGTGGCTCATCATTTTGTTCTTCCTCTATCAACTTGAGCCTCGTCCTCATTTTGGGTTGGTGGAGATGCTTGTGTGGAGGAGGATGGTTGATCTTGTGCGTGTGGAGGCTCTTCGGATTCCTTAGGGCACACATCCCCAATGGACATGTTCCTTAGCACGATGCACGGAGCCTGTTCTTCACCTATCTCATCAAGATCAACTTGCTCTACTTGAGAGCCGTTAGTCTCATCAAACACAACGTCACAAGAAACTTCAACTAGTCCTGAGGACTTGTTAAAGACTCTATATGCCCTTATGTTTGAGTCATATCCTAGTAAAAAGCCTTCTACAGTTTTAGGAGCAAATTTAGATTTTCTACCTCTTTTAACAAGAATAAAGCATTTGCTACCAAAAACTCTAAAATATGAAATATTGGGCTTTTTACCGGTTAGGAGTTCATAGGATGTCTTCTTGAGGATTCGGTGTAGATATAACCGGTTGATGGCGTAGCAAGCGGTGTTAACCGCCTCGGCCCAAAACCGATCCGACATCTTGTACTCATCAAGCATGGTTCTTGCCATGTCCAATAGAGTTCGATTCTTCCTCTCCACTACACCATTTTGTTGTGGGGTGTAGGGAGAAGAGAACTCATGCTTGATGCCCTCCTCCTCAAGGAAGCCTTCAATTTGTGAGTTCTTGAACTCCGTCCCGTTGTCGCTTCTAATTTTCTTGATCCTTAAGCCGAACTCGTTTTGAGCCCGTCTCAAGAATCCCTTTAAGGTCTCTTGGGTATGGGATTTTTCATGCAAAAAGAACACCCAAGTGAAGCGAGAATAATCATCCACAATAACTAGACAGTACTTACTCCCGCCGATGCTTATGTAAGTGATCGGGCCGAATAAATCCATGTGTAGGAGCTCCAGTGGCCTGTCACTTGTCATGATGTTCTTGTGTGGATGATGAGTGCCAACTTGCTTCCCTGCTTGGCATGCGCTACAAATCCTGTCTTTCTCAAAATGAACATTTGTTAGTCCTAAAATGTGCTTTCCCTTTAGAAGCTTATGAAGATTCTTCATTCCAACATGAGCTAGTCGGCGGTGCCAGAGCCAACCCATGTTAGTCTTAGCAATTAAGCAAGTGTCGAGTTCAGCTCTATCAAAATCTACCAAGTATAGCTGACCCTCTAACACTCCCTTAAATGCTATTGAATCATCACTTCTTCTAAAGACAGTGACACCTACATCAGTAAATAGACAGTTGTAGCCCATTTGACATAATTGCGAAACGGAAAGCAAATTGTAATCTAATGAATCAACAAGAAAAACATTGGAAATGGAATGGTCAGGAGATATAGCAATTTTACCCAAACCTTTGACCAAACCTTGGTTTCCATCCCCGAATGTGATAGCTCGTTGGGGATCTTGGTTTTTCTCGTAGGAGGAGAACATCTTCTTCTCCCCTGTCATGTGGTTTGTGCACCCGCTATCGATGATCCAACTTGTGCCCCCGGATGCATAAACCTACAAAACAGGTTTAGTTCTTGACTTTAGGTACCCAAACGGTTTTGGGTCCTTTGGCATTAGAAACAAGAACTTTGGGTACCCAAACACAAGTCTTTGAGCCCTTGTGTTTGCCCCCAACAAACTTGGCAACTATCTTGCCGGATTTGTTAGTAAGCACATATGATGCATCAAAAGTTTTAAATGAAATGTCATGGTCATTTGATGCACTAGGAGTTTTCTTTCTAGGCAACTTAGCACAGGTTGGTTGCCTAGAGCTAGATGTCTCACCCTTATACATAAAAGCATGGTTAGGGCCAGAGTGATTCCTAGAATGAATTCTCCTAATTTTGCTCTCGGGATAACCGGCAGGGTACAAAATGTAACCCTCGTTATCCTGAGGCATGGGAGCCTTGCCCTTAACAAAGTTAGACAAATTTTTAGGAGGGGCATTAAGTTTGACATTGTCTCTCCTTTGGAAGCCAATGCCATCCTTGATGCCAGGGCGTCTCCCATTATAGAGCATACTTCTAGCCAATTTAAACTTTTCATTCTCTAAGTTATGCTCGGCAATTTTAGCATCTAATATTGCTATATGATCATTTTGTTGTTTAATTAAAGCCACATGATCATCAATAGCATCAATATCAACATCTCTACATCTAGTGCAAATAGAAACATGCTCAACAGTAGATGTAGAGGGTTTGCAAGATTTTAATTCTACAACCTTAGCATGTAATATATCATTCTCACTTCTAAGGTTAGAAATAGTAACATTGCAAACATCAAAATCTTTAGCCTTAGCAATTAATTTTTCATTTTCAATTCTAAGACTAGCAAGAGTATCATTCAATTCCTTAATCTTAGCAAGCAGATCATCATTATCATTTCTAAGATTGGGAATTGAAACATCACAAACATGAGAATCAACCTTAGCAATTAATCTAACATTTTCATTTCTAAGGTTGTCAATAGTCTCATGGCAAGTGCTTAGCTCACTAGACAATTTTTCACATTTTTCAACTTGTAGAGCATAAGCATTTTTGACCTTAACATGCTTTTTGTTCTCCTTAATAAGGAAGTCCTCTTGAGAGTCCAAGAGATCATCCTTCTCGTGAATAGCACTAATCAATTCATTTAATTTTTCTTTTTGTTGCATGTTTAGGTCGGCAAAAAGGGTACGCAAATTATCTTCCTCATCACTAGCATTATCATCACTAGAGGACTCATATTTAGTGGAGGATTTGGATTTAACCTTCTTCCTTTTGCCGTCCTTTGCCATGAGGCACTTGTGGCCGACGTTGGGGAAGAGAAGTCCCTTGGTGACGGCGATGTTGGCAGCGTCCTCGTTGGAGGAAGAGTCGGTGGAGCTCTCGTCCGAGTCCCACTCCCGGCAAACATGGGCATCGCCGCCCCTCTTCTTGTAGTGCCTCTTCTTCTCCTTTCTTCTTCCCTTCTTGTCGTCGCCCCTGTCACTATCACTGGATAATGGACATTTAGCAATAAAATGACCGGGCTTACCACATTTGTAGCATACTTTCTTGGAGCGGGGTTTGTAGTCTTTCCCCCTCCTTTGCTTGAGGATTTGGCGGAAACTCTTGATGATGAGCGCCATCTCCTCGTTGTCGAGCTTGGAGGCGTCGATGGGTGTTCGACTTGGAGTAGCCTCCTCCTTCTTTTCTTCCGTCGCCTTGAAAGCGACCGGTTGTGCCTCGGGCGTGGAGGAGGTGCCTTGCTCGATGATTTTCTTTGAGCCCTTAATCATTAGCTCAAAGCTCACAAATTTTCCTATAACCTTCTCGGGAGACATTAGCTTATATCTAGGATCACCTCGAATCAATTGAACTTGTGTAGGGTTAAGAAATACGAGGGATCTAAGAATAACCTTGACCATTTCATGGTCATCCCATTTTTCGCTCCCGAGGTTGCGCACTTGGTTCACCAAGGTCTTTAAGCGGTTGTACATAGCTTGTGGATCCTCCCCTTGGTGAAGCATGAAGCAACCGAGCTCCCCCTCGATCGTTTCCCGCTTGGTGATCTTTGTCACCTCGTCTCCTTCGTGCGCGGTCTTGAGTACGTCCCAAATCTCCTTCGCACTTTTTAACCCTTGCACCTTGTTATACTCCTCTCGACTTAGAGAGGCGAGGAGTATAGTGGTTGCTTGGGAGTTAAAGTGGTGGATTTGGGCCACCTCGTCCGAGTCATAGTCTTCATCCCCTATGGATGGTACCTGTACACCAAACTCAACAACATTCCATATGCTTGTGTGGAGTGAGGTTAGATGGTGTCTCATTTTGTCACTCCACATATTATAATCTTCACCGTCAAAAACCGGTGGTTTTCCTAATGAAACGGAGAGTAAAGGAGTACGTTTTGAAGTGTGAGGGTAGCGTAGGGGGATCTTACTATACTTCTTGCGCTCTTGGCGCTTAGAAGTAACGGACGGTGCGTCGGAGTCGGAGGTCGACGTTGATGAAGTGTCGGTCTCGTAGTAGACCACTTTCCTCATCCTCTTGTGCTTGTCGCCTCTCCGATGCGACTTGTGGGAAGAGGATTTCTTCTCCTTCCCCTTCCCTTTGTTGGAGGAGCTCTTCTTCTTCTCCTTCCTCTTGGTGCGGGACTCTTCCGATGAAGTGCTCCTGTGACTCGTAGTGGGCTTGTCGCCGGTCTCCATCTCCCTCTTGGTGTGATCTCCCGACATCACTTCGAGCGGTTAGGCTCTGATGAAGCACCGGGCTCTGATACCAATTGAAAGTCGCCTAGAGGGGGGGTGAATAGGGCGAAACTGAAATTTACACAATTAATCACAACTACAAGCCGGGTTAGCGTTAGAAATAATAATGAGTCCGAGAGAGAGGGCGCAAAACAAATCGCAAGCGAATGAAGAGTGTGACACGCGGATTTGTTTTACCGAGGTTCGGTTCTCGCAAACCTACTCCCCGTTGAGGAGGCCACAAAGGCCGGGTCTCTTTCAACCCTTACCCTCTCTCAAACGATCCCTCGGACCGAGTGAGCTTCTCTTCTCAAATCAAACCGGGAACAAAACTTCCCCCGCAAGGACCACCACACAATTTGTGTCTCTTGCCTTGGTTACAAATGAGTTTTGATCACAAGAACAAGTGAGAAAGAAAGAAGCAATCCAAGCGCAAGAGCTCAAAAGAACACGGCAAATCTCTCTCGCTAATCACTAAAGCCTTGTGTGGAATTGGAGAGGATTTGATCACTTTGGTGTGTCTAGAATTGAATGCCTAGCTCTTGTAAGTGGTTGGGAAGTGGAAAACTTGGATGACTTGAATGTGGGGTGGTTGGGGGTATTTATAGCCCCAACCACCAAACTAGCCGTTTGGGTGGAGGCAGTCTGACGCATGGTGCACCGGACAGTCCGGTGCACACCGGACATGTCTGGTGCGCCAGCCACGTCACCCGAACGTTAGGGTTCCGACCGTTGGAGCTCTGACGCTGGGCCCGCCTGGATGTCCTGTGGCGCACCGGACATGCACTGTAGAGTGTCCGGTGCGCCTGTTCGCGCGTGCCTGACTTCTGCGCGCTCTGGCGCGCATTAAATGCGCCTGCAGGTAGCCGTTGGCGCGGAAGTAGCCGTTGCCCCGCAGTTACATCGGACAGTCCGGTGTACATCGGACATGTCCGGTGAATTATAGCGGAGCAGCCGATGCGAATTCCCAAGACTGGCGAGTTCAGAGCCGCGTCCTCTTGGAGCACCGGACACTGTCCAGTGTACACCGGACAGTCCGGTGAATTATAGCGCGTCGGCCCTGAGAATTCCCGAAGGTGAAGAGTTTAAAGTCGATCTTCCCTGGTGCACCGGACACTGTCCGGTGGCACACCGGACAGTCCGGTGCGCCCGACCAAGGTGCCTTCGGTTGTCCCTTTGCTCCTTTGTTTGAACCCTTTTTCTTGGTCTTCTATTGGCTTATGGTGAACCTTTGGTACCTGTAGAGCTTATAAACTTGGGCAAACTAGTTAGTTCAATTATTTGTGTTGGGCAATTCAACCACCAAAATTAGTTTAGGAAATAGGTGTAAGCCTAATTCCCTTTCAAGAGTCTTTACGCTCGGCCTTGACGATGTTGATTATTTTGGACGAATCGAAGAAACATATGAGCTCAATTTTTATGGTTCCAAACCTCTTACTCCAGTGATATTCAAATGTCATTGGTTTGACCCTCAAGTGACGAGACGGACACATTCTAATCTTGGGATAGTCAAAATTCGATAAGATTCCACCTTACCAGGAGACGATGTCTATATCGTGGCCCAACAGGCCACACAAGTGTATTATCTCCCATGTGCGTGCCAAACGAAAGAACATCTTAAGGGTTGGGATGTTGTGTATAAGGTATCGTCGCATGAGAGATTACCTGTTCCTAACGATGAAGATTATAACTTAGACCCATACACATATGTTGGAGAGTTCTTCCAAGAAGATGGGCTAGAAGGGCGATTTGAGATAGACTTAACTGAAGCTATTGGAATGGACATAGATATTGAAATGGTTGTTGATGAGGAGGATGATGAGGTGCAAAATTATAATGACTTAGTAATCCTTGAAGACAATGACATTAATGACAAACTTGTGCCTTCCGATGGTGTAGACTATGAAATGGTTGATAGTGATGATGAGAGTTATGATCTGGCTAACCACGACACATATGAAGATTATTTTTAATCGATGTAATGCTATATGACTTTTTATTTCGCACCTGTTTTTAAATACATCTTTTTATATGTGTTTATTTGTTTACTCTTAATTGCAGGTTGTTGGACAAATATGGTGGGCGGTTGGCTGAGGAGGAGGAGGGGGAGGAGGAGCAGGACGACGGACGAGGCAGAGCAGGACGAGGCACAGCAGGCGACACAGTAGGACGACCTTGTCCAGCAGTAGGCGGCGCAGCAGGACGACGACGACCAGCAGTAGGACGACAACGACGAAGCTCAGTAGGCCGCCTCAGGTTCTGGCGCCTCAGGATCGAGGAGCGTCTACCTGCGAGGTCCCACGAGTCTCCCTCAGCGTCCCATACTTCGGAACAGGCGGCCGCTGATTCGGCCGGATGGGGAGAGACATGTAACTTTATGTTCTTCATTCTTGTTCATATTATATGTACAAAATCATAATATAAACTAATACTTTTTATTTATCACTTGGACAGGTCTTGGACGGTTGTGGATTATGCTGGGGGTCATCGTCGCAACCCTAATGGCATCCTCGGCCTGCTGTGTGGGAGCACTTCCCTGGACTGGTTGAGTACGCTGGAGTAACGGGCCCAGCCTACACCTTCGACCACTACGCTGTCGCCCCCGATGCAGTAGACCAGGACGGTCGGGAATTCAATAACAAGGCGGAGCGGGTGAAGCAAGAGTTGTGGGTAAGTCTTAGTATAATGTAAAATATGTCGCATTCGTTGCACATTCTTGAAATAATGTATGGATACATTTTTTTTGTATGTAGGTTTTCTTCAGATGCGAGGCTGGATACGAGGCTAGGGCGGATGTGGTGGCCACCACGAGCTGTAAGAAGCTCGTCGTGGACATGCACTATGAGGCCCGAATCTAGGCCATCATCAACTACCACGGCTCCGTCCTTGGGGAGAAGGTGACCAAGTAGCATGCCCGAACCATGTCGTTGATCAGGGACTAGTACCTACAGGTAAAGTCATGCATGTTTGGTACCAGTACTCCATGCATGAATTTAATTTTATCTTCTCATATGTACTTTATGTGTTTACTTTGTAGATGATTCCACATTGGTGTGCCACACATCCTCTATGCTGGGAGCAGATGGTGGATAGGTGGTGCTCGCCTGACTGGGACGAGGCACACAACGCTAGCCGGGAACGGCGTCTGATGATGCAAGGTCCCTCCCACCACCAAGGCAGCCGCAGCCTAGGCCAATATGCAGAAGCATGGGTAAGCCCTCTTTTTTATTTAGGTATATAGCATTGGATTAGATATTATTTCTAACTATCTCATTGGTTTTCTTGCACTCGGCATCACATGGTGGCCGGCCTTGCTCCATCTTTTCGGCCTATGCTATGGCCCATAAGGGCAAGCCGACGTCTGACGTCACCTACAACCCGGATGATAGGCCCGAGGCCTATAGCAACCTCGCCATATACAACCGCCTTCATGACTACACCGCCATGGTGCATGAGGTCCATGGCCCAGAATATGATTCGAGCACCGAGCAGTTTGACCCCGATGTGCTCATGAGGGTCGGAGGAGGCAAGAGACATGAGCGGTACTAGATTGCCGATGGGGCAATCGACTCGTCCTCCACTCCCACTCTGTCTCAGGTGCGGGCAAGGAGCACGGGCTCGAGTCCAGCCATTTGACCTCGGCACGACAACTCACAACTTCGCATACAGCAACTCGAGGTTAGTGCTTCTATAACTCATCATTCCTTGAGTTATATACCTTCTCTTTGAGTTACTATAATGTTGGCTTGTAATATTACAGACCCAGCTAGAAGAAGAGAGGAGGGAACGCCTGGTAGATCAGCAGAGGATGGCGGAGATGTTTCAATACATGTAGAGCCTTGGCGCCGCACAGGGTTTCGCTCCGCCACCTCCATTGTTCCCTACAATGGACCCTGCTCTGTTCCATACTCTTGTGAGTATCAAAATTGTAGTTAGATGTTGGTAATGCATCTGGTATAACACATGCAATCTCTTCTCCATGCAGGGCCAATCTGGGGTGGCATCCAACAACCCTCATGAAGCGCATAGCTCAACGCAGCACCAGTCCAACCGCCCACCTCAATGAGAGTTATGTTTTTAGTGTTCAGACTACAAAACTTATGTTGAATACTTATGTCAGAGCTTGAGACTTATGTGTTGATACTTCTGAACTTGTGTTGATACTGTTTGTGTTGGATATTTATGTCTGTGATGATATCTGTGATATATATATGTGATATCTGTGATGTATCTTTTGTTTGTTTGGATAGAATAGGAAAAACAAATAAAAAAGGTGTGTACTGGTCACTTTGCCGAGTGTGACACTCGGTAAAGAGGTGCTTTGCCGAGTGTCAGGACCATAGCACTCGGCAAAGAACCAAGATCTGGGCACCGATATAGGTTCTTTGCCGAGTGCGGTGGCCCTGGCACTCAGCAAAGAGGCACGCTTTGCCGAGTGCCCTATACAGCACTCAACAAAGAACCTGACATGGGGACCCGCTGACGGACTCTTTGTCGAGTGCTGGCCAGCAGACACTCAGCAAAGAGTAACTTCTTTGTCGAGTGTCACCTAAGACACTCGGCAAAGACGCCGTCTCCGTCACCCCGGCACCGTGACGGCGGCTTTTCTTTGCCGAGTACTCTCTGGCACTCGGCAAAGTCTATGCCGAGTGCCCGAGAAAAAGTACTCGGTAAAGAAGCCTTTGCTGATGTACTGTTCACCGAGCCCTCTTTGCCGAGTGCTTCAGGCACTCGGCAAAGCAGCCGATTTCGTTAGTGCATGTCATCAACTAGCTATAAAGGTATTCAAGTTATATTTTACCTACTTTTACGTTATATAGTTGTCAGTGTCTAGGAGGAAACATATACTTAGATGCTGGTAAAACATTCTTTAACACTTAATCAAAAGAAAGTAGATCCATAATAGATCTAACTTGGTGCTAGATTACTAGTCTAGCATCCTAGTGGCCCTATGCTCGAGGGCCAAGCGGCCAAGCCTCATATCAGTCAGATTCAAGGCATTACAAGATGAGGGCTTTATATATGAGTGAGCCCTCGGCCAACATGTTCAAAGGAAAGGATGTCCTTGACCGGTATGGCTCTAGCATCAGACATGCTTGATTAGACTAGTAGCATGATGTATACTAGTAGAAAAGAACTCTAAACCTAAGGTGAGGTCTAATTTTTACAGGCAGTTTCAATTATCGCGCGCCAGTGAAAGAAAACCGGTGCTCGATTAAAGAACACCAGTGGAAACACATGTCCACGGACGGTTCTCTTAAAAAAACCACCAGCGGAAATCAACCATTTTCATTGATGGTTGATGTAAGAGAACTGCCAGTGAAAACTAGACCATTAGTGACGGTTGACTTAAACAAATCGCCAGTGTGAATGGACAATTTCCACTGGCGTTTGTTACTGCAACCGCATGTGATTGTTGTACTATAAAAACCTCTTCTTCCTCCTAGACCAGTATTGTTCCTCACAGCCACCTTCCGTTGTAGGCGATTTTGGAGATCGAGATTTCACAAAAATACAAGGGTAGAGGTTTTGATCTTCATTTTTGGAAGAATGTTGCTAAGAAAGGTTGATTTTATGTTTCTCTTGCCAAAATTTGTTCATTTTTTTCTCAATTTTAGCCACATTTTAGATCTAGGATTTCACCATGTGTCAGAGAGAAGAGTAGCTATGTTTTTGTCTCTATTTCCTCAAATGAGGTTGTTTAAGATGGTTAGATATTGTCTCTTCCCTCTCCCTTTTCGTGTTTAGTTCATAATTTAGTTTATCCAAGATATATTTAGTTATTTAATGAATAGTGCAAGTCTTTGTATGGAGAGAGAGGAAGATATGTTCGATAATTAAGATTTTTTTATTAGTTGCTAGGAAAAGGTTGGTTTGTGTTTCTCTTGCCAATTTGTGTTCTTGTGTGTTTATGTTACTTTTTTACATGTGATGATGGAGAGGACATTCTGGTTGTATAACTTATCAAGGCTAGATCCATCATACATGTCTGTGGTCCATAGGTTTATTGATGTCGCTACGAACAAAGACAAAGCATATATTGTCCATGCATGGACTACAAAAATGTTGTTGTACTTGATGACACAAAACAAATTATTTCTTTTCTGGTATGCCGAGGATTTATGAAGGATTATATAATTTGGACAAAGCATGGAGAGGGTATCTCATCACCTTATACAACTAGAAACCCTATGAACATCGATGTCAGATTTTAGTTTGATCACGAGACACAACAACCTCTTCCACAGAGCGAACATGTAGCGCTAAATGTTACAAATCATGGTTACGCTGGAGGAAATGAACACAATGGAAATCATGTTCTGCCAAATGATATAGATGAGGAAGATACATAATTATTAGAGGCAATATTGTGCCGTCGCAAAGATCCATCGATGTTATTCACGAGAGGTATGAAGGCCTTGATGAAAGCAACAGAAGAGCCTTTGTACGGTGAGTCTAAGGGTTTAGGTTTTATTGTAATTAGTTATTGATTTTTCTTTCTCTCTGTTTAGGGTTTAGGGTCGCTCACCGTGAGTTGCAACGTGGCCCTAATTATGATCCACGATACGATGAGGTAAAGTACACATCCTTGATTTTGTGTATGTACCTAATTAGCTAATTTCACAATGTCTATTACACATGCATGATTTTTTGTGTATTTTATTACATGAATAGGAGGCCTTATCTCAATTTCATGCGATAATGGATGAAAAAGTGCCACACCAGGACGCACCGGAACCGACCGAGACGACCACCGAGAGTTATAGAAAAGGAAGTAGAGTGGTCGAAAACAAGGTGACCGAGAATTGAACAGGTGGCCGGACAATACATATAAAGTCTCATAAGTGAGCCTGAAGGTTCAACCCCTAGCTCCTAAAGAGACACTGCATATGTTTCGGAATGCACTTTGGTTCTTAGTTAGAGATAATCTTGACATCACAATCAAATAGTGGAAAGTTGTGCCAGATGATGTCAAGAATGAAATTTGGAATACACAACATTCATTCTACCTCAGAGTTTAGAAGAAGTCGTGAAGGAATACATAATGAAGCAGTGTGCCATCATGTTCTAAAACTAGAGGTCTGAGATGAATACCAAGTGGGCAAAGAAAGGCTTGGACCCATCTAAAAAGTATATGAAAGCATCTAGCCCCCTAGTTGGTTTTAGTGATTAATGACAACGTGAAATTATTGTGACTAACTTGTGTTTTGCAAAGTATATGGTAAATTTGGTCACAATGTAGGGAATCGGGCTCCAATAGGTGGAAACAACCCCAAAGGTGAATCTTGAAGCGACGACTGGAAAAAGCGAACCAAAAGGTGAAGGACTACATATCCTAATTGTTGAAGGAGTAGTGGGACAATTAGTATATAGTTAGGACCTTTATTTTTATTTTGGCCGTACTATAAAGAGGGGTTGTGGATGAGTAGCTTGACCAAGGATGTCTAGTGTATTGGTGCATGCACACACTTAAATCTAGTCCGAGGAGTCACTCTATATACACACAAGAATTGGACTCGAAACCGTTTTTGAAAAACATAAGTTAGAACAGTTTGTAGCTGCTCTGGGTGCATCGGACTGTCCGGTGGTGCACCAGACAACCGACCTGGAGGGCATGTTTTCTACCCTCGTTTGAGAAGAAGCACCAGACTATCCAGTGTGCTCAGTGTAACGACTAGTTGTCAGAACTAGCCGTTGGAGGCGCACTGGTGGCGCCACCGGACTATCCGATGCTACCACGAGCAGTGCAACACAATAACGACTAGTTGTGGGTGGATGGCTATTTATATCCCCTGCACCAGCCATATTGAATGTCTTGCTGCCCCAACAACCTAACATTCATTGCTTTGAGCTTGCAAGTCCATATTGCATAGTGAGGTGATTAGCAAAATCATAATCTCATGTTAGGACCTCATTAGTGCAAGAGGGAGCCACCTAGAGCACACACTGCATGCATTAGAATTCTCTTGGTCAAGTGAAAGTCTATGTCTTTTGCATCACCTAGATGGCTCGGTGGCGATTGGAGCGCACTGATCGCCCCGGAGGATTTTTTGGTGACCCATCTCAAGCTTGTTCAAGGTCATGATGGATCTACCACGCCAGAGAGGCAAAGGGTCATATCATAGTGTCCACTTGGTCCTTGCGAGGACTAAGGGGGAGCAATACCCTTGTGCGGTGCTCCAATGAATACTAGTGGAGAGTGCAGACTCTTCGATAGTGGTCACATTTACTTTCCATTTGGAGGAGTTTTATTACCCTTTGCTTTAAATTCCACATTTACTTTGAGCAATTTACTATGAGTATTTTCATTCTTAGTACTTTCCATGCTGACTTAGGGTTTGTTTAGCATTTCCTAGCTTTTTATGATCTAGCTAAGTAGTTGGGTGAAGTTGGGCTCTTATTTAGGGTTTAATCTTTTGCAAGAAATTTAGAAAAGCCCATTTCATCTCCCTCTTGGACATCATGATCCGTTCAGTATAAAATCTCAGCAGGCCATTGGGTAGTTTTTCTAGAGTAGAGGAGTGACCTAGATTTCATATCTCTAATTAAGCAATTCAGAACTACAAAGAAGAACAAGAGCCACCACCACCTAGGCATAGGTGGTTACTAGTGCCAGGTTCCTAAATGGAGACAAGAAGGTGCCATAAAGATGGCCATAGGGTTGCCGATGTTGTATGAGCAACTTGGTGAAAGGATCACTAATTGGATCCATGCTCGAAAAACAAGAGAAACTGAGTTCGATTTGCCTTTTAATAATCCTATTGTCGAAGAAACGTCAAAGAACATTTATGCGATAGCAGCTAAGCAGAGTGAAGGATCATTTGAGCTACCAAGGGAGAGAGAAATCATTACGGCTGGTCTCGGTAATGCTAAGCATCCTGGTCATGTACGAGGCATCTCATCTAAAGAAGGATGAAAAGAAGGATCCAAACCATAGTGGGAAGGTATGTACAAGAAACTTGATTGATACAAGAAAGCGATGACAGATTATATTTAAGAGGAGGCTAAGAAAGAGTTCAAAGAGCTGATGTCTTAATTGTTGTCGAATCTTCCTCCAAAATTGATACAACAATTGACGAGTGCGATGTCTGTTCAATAGATGACCACTTAAGCTCCATATATGCAGCTAATTCCAGTAGCTCAACCATCTACCACAAAGTGTCCAACGGTCCCAAGCTCTGTCACATCTACGGGAAATAAGGACCATTATCCAATTGATGAGATCACAAGGCATGTGTCGTGCTCCCTAGTTATAAGATATGACATTAACAAAATTTGTACAAAGGAAGTAGCCACATACCTTGTGATCCTAGGACACCAGTTCCATGGTCGTGAAATTCTAGAAGATTATTGCACACTATAGGAAAAATAGGAAAAACATCAGCCTTAATAAGAAAGTCGGCCCTAACGTTCTTAAATAGGTTAGGAATGTCAGTTCCTGGTGGCTCGCCCACAGAGCCTCAACCGACGTACTTAATGACACGTGGCTCGCCCACGGAGCCTAGGCCAGGTGCCACATGGCTCGTAGTTAGGAACGTCGGCCCCTTCGTGCCGACGTCTTATCTAATTAAGTGTGTTGGGATTGGCCTGACTGACATAATTAACTTAAGAATGCCGGCCCCGACATTCTTAGTTGTTTAAGTGCATCAACTACTATATGTCGGTTAAGAACGTTGTCCTATTAGAGTAAGAATGTCAGTTCCTGGCCGACGTTTGTCCTGTTTTTCCTATAGTGGCAGGGTACAAGTGTCGATAGTCATCCAAGGATACGAGGACTACATGCTAGACATCCCTAGGCCCAAAGGTATTGAGATATTTGGATGAGCTATCAACAATTTCATCCTTTAGCCTTGATGGGATGTCCAATTGGTTGAGCCACCACCATCATCATCTCATGCCCAACCCCTAACTCAAGAGTCATCACATGCAGATCCTATTGCTAAACCGTCCTCACCTCCTCAATCTTCACCTTTTGCCCAGTCTATTCCTTTTCATCTACCATCACCACCTCCTCATCCTCTTTCTAACCCACCAACCCACCATCTCCTCCACCAGCATCGCCATTATGGGCTCCACCACCTTCTCCACACCCTAGTCATCCTCTTTGTGACCCACTATCTCCGCCACCAGCATGGCCATCAAGTGCTCCACCTCCTCCCCCAAAAGATCTTAAACAAACAAAAAAATCTATACCAAATTTGGTTTCCTCATTCGACACAAAGAAGCCTAAAACTGCTGACACAACCAAATTTTTGTTAGGGATTGCACGGAGCCGCACATCACGTATTGCTGATTTTGGCTAATCATGAGAAGTCTACAAAAAACCCTGAGATACATACCATAAAGATAAAGAAGCCAACTATGGAGAATTACAAATGTGCCTAAAAATATGAGCCGGGCACGCCTCTACTGAAAGGGAAAGAAGTGAATTAGATGTCCAACACATATTGTTTTGAGGTGATATGTGCCAAATGATAAAGAAGTGCAAATCAAGATTCAAGGTATGTTTCTAGCCTTAGTGAATTGTTTTTGATACTAACGTATTTACCTAAGTGCTAGGAATAGTATCAAAGCAAATGAGAATGGAGTGGAGAAGTGGCTGAGTCCAGCCAAATCTGCACCAGCCTTCGATGCACCGGACTGTCCGGTGGTGCACAGGCTAGTTCAGCAGCAAAGTCGCTGCTCTCGGGAATCGGCGAGGGCGACGTGGCTAAAAATCACCGGACTATCCGGTGAGCCATCAGCGCCTGCGCTCAGTGCTCGGCGACGAACTCGTCGCTCTCGGGAATTCACCGAGGGCGCCGCGGCTAAAATTCACCGGACTGTCTAGTGTGCACCGGACTGTCTGGTGAGCCAACGGTGCCCGCGGCCAACAGTTGGCAGCGCAATCAACGGGTGACATGTGGCCGGAGCCAACGGTCACTTGGTCACACTGGACTGTCCGGTGTGCACCGGACAGTGTCCTGTGCGCCAAGAGGACCGAGGGCGTAACGGTCGGCTTCGCTAGAAAAGGAAGGAGATCGAGCACCGGACAAGCACCGTTCATGTCCGGTGGTGTACCAGACTGTCCGGTGCGCCACTTGACAGAAGGCAAGATTTGCCTTCCAAATGGGATTGCAACGGCTCCTAGCTGCCTTGGGGCTATAAAAGGGACCTCTAGGCTTTTCTTGTGCCAAATGGGACTACACCAAGCATTCACTAAACATCCTAAGACGCCTAGACTCCGTAAATATGCATTTGGATCATCGTGACTAAGATTTGAGCACTAAGTGTGTTGTGAACTTGTGGCATTGTTCTTGTGTGCTCTCTTCTTGACTTGTGTGTGTATTGTTGCTGCGATTCTAGTCCTATGTGTGTTTCTTTGCCTCCCTTGCTCTTGTGCTTTTCTTGTGAACAACTTTGTAAGGGTGAGAGGCTCCAACTTGTGGAGGTTCCTCACAAACAGCAAAACAACGATAAGGAAGAAAACTGTGGTATTCAAGTTGATCATTGGATCACTTGAAAGGGGTTGAGTGCAACCCTCATCCATTGGGACGCCACAACATGGAAGTAGGCAAGTGTTATACTTGGCTGAACCACGGGATAAAAACACCGTGTCTCTTGTGTCGTTTTTCTCTGTGATTGATTTCTTCTCAAGAGCTCTTGCTATAGCAACTTGGTTTAATCTAACTAACATTTTATAAACCAAGTTTGTGCTGTTTAGTGTTGAATTTTGCAGGATCACCTATTCACCCCCTCTAGGTGCTCTCAATTGGTATCAGAACCGTACTCTTCATTTAAAGGGACTAACTGCCCGAAGAGATGGATCCTAAGGGCAAGGGGATGGTGACCAACGACAAAGAGAAGGAGTCCCTCTTCAACGAGCCAAGAGATGACAAGCCCACTGACCCAGGCTCGAGTCATAAGAGATGACAAGCGACGCCTCCTCTTCTTCACCAAGGGATGACGACGATGAAGGCTCTTCGTCGAAAAAGAAAACGGTTAACCAAAACTATTCTTTTGATTATTCCCGCATCCCTTACAATTCAAATGCTCATTTACTACCAATTCCACTTGGAAAACCCCCACACTTTGATGGAGATGATTATTCTTTTTGGAGTCATAAAATGCGTAGTCATTTATTTTCCCTCCATCCTAGTATTTGGGAGATTGTTGAAAATGGAATGTATTTTGATAGTACTGACAACCCCGTATTCATAAATGAGCAAATACACAAAAATGCACAAGCTACTACTGTTTTGTTAGCATCTCTATGTAGGGATGAATAGAACAAAGTAAGTGGCCTGGATAATGCCAAACAGATATGGGACACCCTCAAAATTTCTCACGAGGGAAATGATGCCACCATGGTCACTAAAATGGAACTGGCGGAAGGTGAGCTGGGGAGATTCGTGATGATAAGGGGAGAAGAGCCAACACAAACATACAATAGGCTCAAGACCCTTGTCAACAAAATCCAAAGCTACGAGAGCACAAGATGGACGGATCATGACGTCGTCCGACTCATGCTCAGGTCATTTACTGTTATTGGTCCTCATCTTGTAAACCTTATTCGTGAGAACCCTAGGTACACCAAGATGACGCCCAAGTAAATCCTTGAAAAATTTGTGAGCGGGCGTATGATGGTAAAGGAAGCAAGATATGTGGACGACACATTAAACAAACCGCTTCCTCTACACGGACCAGAGCCCGTTGCTCTCAAAGCAACCAGCAGCATGGAGGCGCTACCTAGCAAGGTAGCACAGGTGGAGACTATCAGGCTCAACGAGGAAGAAATGACGCTCATCATCAAGCACTTGAAGACTGCCTTGAAAGGATGTAAGGAGTACCCTAACAAAAACAAATCAAGGGGAAAGCGCTCTTGCTTCAAATGCGGTAAGTCTGTTCATTTCATAGCACAATGTCCCGATAATAACAATGACCAGGCACAAGAAAAGCATGGGAAGAAGGAAAGGAAGAAGAACTACAGGAAGGCGAAGGGCGAGGCGCATATTGGAAAAGAGTGGGACTCCGACTATTCTTCGTCCGACTCCGATGATGAAGGACTGACTAGGCACAAGAAAAGCATGGGAAGAAGGAAAGGAAGAAGAACTACAGGAAGGCGAAGGGCGAGGCGCATGTTGGAAAAGAGTGGGACTCCGACTGTTCTTCGTTCGACTCCGATGATGAAGGACTAGCTGCCCCAGTCTTCAACAAGTCTTCACTCTTCCCTAACGAATGACACACGTGCCTCATGGCTAAGGAGAAAAAGGTATGTATTCGAGATACTCCTAAATATTCTTCTTCTAGCGATGAGGACTCTTCCGATGATGAAATATGTTGGAGACTTGTTATCAAATGCTACGAGTTAAGAACAAGGCAACATAAAATGTTAAATGTTAATCCTTCATCCTTCAAAGCATTATCTCCCTTAGGATATAATGATCCTCAGACGAAGGTCATGAAGGACTTACCTTCGTCACCGCAGCATATGTAAATGAAAGAAGAAGCATATGAAACATAAAAGACAACATGAATAATCATATGATATTATTTATTATCTCTTCCTTATATTATTATGGATGAACAGAAACAATATTGAATTACATTTATACCTTCGACTTGACAGAAGGTAAAAGTCCAAGCGTGACGCACGAGCGAATACAAGTCAGCGTGAATAGTACAGGGGTACTGTTTATCTATTTATAGGCATAGGGCGCAGCCTGTGTAAAATTACATTTATGTCCTTTATGTTTACTATTTACTCAAGGACAATTCAACGAGGACTAGATAGCCTTTTCCCCTTTAAGTCGGTTCCTTTTCTTGCCGCTGAGCCAAAGCTCCTTTGTGCGTAGCTTCGGAGCAGCATCAACCTTCGTCTCAATCAAGCTTTTTGTATTGTGTATAGTTTTATTCTGAGTCCAAAGGTACCTGTACATACATTGCACTTGGGAAACATTGTTAAATCATGTTTTTGAGGACCTTCGAAATGCGAAGGCCCCCAACAGTAGCCCCTCGCAGTATTAATTTGTTATAACAACGAATTCAGACTGCGACATGAACGAAGGCCTTAAGCTGAAGGTTCAAAAAACACCTTCCCTTTGCTAGAATAGCAATAGCCAATGACAGATGGGGCCCGCCAAGTTGCAACGCAATGTGCATATAAATATGAGTCACATCGCAACATTTGACATGCCGTTTGCAACATTTGCATTATTGTCTCAAACTTTTTAGCTCTTGCTCACTAGCTCTCGCCTGATATTTAAGTTTTTTCGAGCATCGGTTTAAGAACGTGCTTTCACCATGTCTGGAGAGAAGATGACTGAGAAAATGACTGCAGAAATGAAGGTAACTGAGGAAACAAAGTTGTTTGAGGAAAAGAAGACCGTGGATCCTTTTATCGTCGGGTTTGTTGAATCTATGTCAAAAACAAACACAGAGAAGATTACTACAAAGATTCTAGAGGGTTTGTCTGAAGATACTGATGATAGTGATAGTTATGATGTGGAGAGTGGAGATGAAGATTCTGAAGACCGGCCCTAGCGATCAAGCCATACTGTCTTCGGAAAATCAACTATTAAATAGAGTCATCTTGACAACATGAGAGGGAGGTACTTTCGTGATATGTCTATCGTAAGAGCTGGCGAAGACAATACTGCCCCTGCCTGTGACGGAACCTCCTAAGTCATTAGGCCCACCTACAGTTGTCCTTGTCCAACAGACCTCAGTCAACCCTACAGGTGCCCCTGAATTACTTGACAAGTTCGATATCTGCTTTCCTTACCTTTCCCAAGAGCGTTTCACCCGTCACGCAGACATTATAATACATCGGAGGTACGAAAATGCGGAAGCAATTACAATAACTTACTTTTATTGAAAAGTAAGACAGAGTTATATAGTTATAGACCAGAACATAATATATGAGTGCTGAGTATTATTATTATTACAAAACCAGGGAGGCAAAAACTCCTCCCGAATAAGTAGTAAGAAGTTTTTAACGGAGGATCCTTTCCTCCCAAAGCTTTACTCCTGGTTTTCCTCCTTGGGCACCACCTTTGAACAAAAGCAGCAAAAGTTTGCCGCTTCTTCACCTAAAACCACATGGGACGAAGCCCTGAGTACGAAGTGTACTTTCGCAAGACTTACCCGACAAAGTAAAAGACTCTCAAGGATATGCTGGCTTTAAGGGAGTCAAGGTAAAGCTTATCAATAATCAATGACCCTGCTTGCAGAAATGCTTACTAATAGTGGATCCTTAAAAATCCAGTTTTATTTGTCAGATTAAGTAAAATTATCTGCAACTAGAGTTCTTTCTACCCTAGTTCAATCACTTGACCTGCACTAGCCAATTTCTTAATCACCCTTCATCTTCACTGGAGTTCTACGTATAGGGCAGTGATCAAGTCTTCATAACCGCGAAGTTACGGCGATCCGAATCGATTATACTCAGCTGAGGATCTCCAATCACATGACATATGTAGCACTTAACCCTTGCATATGTCAACTCGCCACCGGGGTTCTTAAGACCAGATCAGGTTCACGCCAATAGAGAGCACAAATACACCACCATCTAGCCTCTTGCCATGAAGGGTACACGCTACTCTCGCCATCTCTCCACTCCCATTGCGTGTTATCTTATTCTGGTATTAGTCTGCCCGAGGCAAAGCTTACCCATGACAAGGCATGTGACCAGTTAAAGGGTCCTCGATCATCAAGCCTACATCGACACGGTCCTTAATCGACTCAGACGGAGACACTACACCGAGACTCTCTTTCTCGTGCAAGTCACCCGCCCGGTCTCAGCTTTATCATTTAAACCCAAAGTTTGGTACCTGGCAGAGGTACATCCTTTCCGATGTTGAACCCATCATGGCCATGATGGATCCTCCATCAAGTTTTATTTTCGAAAACATCCCACCCACTTTGCAACATCATCTTTTGAGAAAACAAAACATTTTGTTTTTCTAAAGCAAAGCTAAGCATAAGAAAAACCTTTTGTAAAATAGGGATTTAGGAAATAATCAAGTCCAAGGAAGGAGATGTAGCAATAGTTTAGCACACAACTCCTATCACTTAATGCATCAAGTAAGTGAGAAAGATTTTAAAAGGAACAAGGAGGTAGCAAATGCACTGGGGCTTTCCTTGTGTTACTAGTGAATCAGGCTCGGTTCCGCAGATATCGAAATAAAAACAGTTGCCTGCCTGATGTTCCTCAGGTGGTGGTGGTGAAGTCTTCGCTTTTTCGACTTCTACTTCTTCTTCGTTTTCTAAATATAACCATACATAATAATGAATGCCCATGTAATGCTTATGAGAGTGCAAAGATAATAAAAGTTTATTATCTAAAGTCTTGAATACAACTTTCCTTCATGGATCTCCGAGAACTTAGGGTTTCTGGAGTCAATAGTGAAGTTCACAGGGCAGAGGGGCTAGGGTTTTGGGTTCTAAGCATCAAACATGGTCCAAATCATTCCAAACTTTACCCAAGGCCTCTAAACATTATATAGAGTTTACCCTAAAAGTTTAGTGAATTTTGGATTTATTATTTATTCTCTAAAAATCCAGAAACAAGGTTTTTGGCTATTTTAAATACTCTATAATTTCCTATTTGGACTAAAAATCATGAAACTTTTTTTAGTAAACACTATAGGAAATTAGAAACCTAGCAAAATTGGTTTGGTATTTTTATCGTTTTTTCTACAATTTCTTATAGATTTCCAAAGCCTGGCAGAAAAAGAAAAAGGAAAACACTGAACAGTCCTGGGCCGAAACCAGCCCGAGTCGGCCCAGCTAGGACAGAAGCGCGCCTGCGCGCGTGTGCTGCAGGTTTTGCAAAAAAACTCTGATTGGTTTGAATATCTGGAAACAAGTCACAGCGCTATTTCCCTGACTCACTGACACGTTACAAAAACACCCTTCACTTTCTATTTCTTTACTGTTCGAAGCCCACGACAGCGAGCAGCGCAGGGCCGTGCTCCGGCAAGCGCATACTAGCCGAATCACTTGATGACTAGTGTTCCCGTGCGGCGGACACTAGATTGGATTCCTCCTAACCATTTCCCCTCGCTTAATTTCACTAATGAGACACTGAATCATCCTGTCCACGGAGGCAGTGCGGACAGTCCAAGGAACCGACGTGTTCCCGGTGATCTAGGACTCCCTAGCTTAATTGGTCGGGTCAGCGAGCATCAGGAGCAAGCGAGGGCGCTGAAACAAGAGGATGATGGACAAGAACGGACCTGAGACGAGCTAGCCACGGCGAGGCAAATCAGGCGGAGTTCTTGAGTGATGTGGGGGAAGTAAGAAATTGGAGCTCTCTGGTGAACGATTGAAGGCAGGAATTGGTGGCTTGGTGCTTGACTACCCTATGGAGCTCACAGCGGGCTCAATTTATAGCTGGAAAGAGCGGTGGCCGGTGAATTTGGATTGAGACGCGTGACGGTCGGAGGAAGAGGAGGTCACTAGCGCACGTGATTAGTGGAAGTAACCGTGGCAACCTCACCGGCGATCGCTGGATAGGCCAGCACGAGTCACGGCGGCGTGGTTAAAGTGCTGAGGCACATGGTATCAGACCGTGAGATGTCTAACTCCGGCGAGGGGTGATTCAAGGTGATCGGGATCGAGCGGACACGACGGCCAGACAAACAGTGCCTTAAGCTCATCCGGGGGGGAAGATCTTTTCACCGTGGAGCGTTATCCGAGCGCCGGTGAGCACGAATCACCTCATCAACATGAATCTACGTGCAGGGTCGCCGACGGTGAGGTTCTCTGAACCTGATGCCCCCGTTCACTGTACCATGGCGATTGCCATGCAGTTGGTCTAACAGAGCAAAATCAGAGCCACTTTTCTCCGCATTCCATGTGACAACCCCATCATCCTACTGCATCAAAGTTATAGCCCAATTAACCAACTACAATCTTGCTATGGGGACCATGCTCAAACTTGCGCTGGATCATGGTCAAATCTGGGTTCAAAGATTGCATAATTATATTGTCAGACAGAATTCAGTCTTAGGACAGTCTGACAGCCCATCTTTGGGTCCAATTTTCTCAGAATTCTTTATGGTTCCAAGGGATGATCTCTATAGTAAAGTTATTCTCCTTTCATAGATCTACAAAATTGATGTGGTGACCTAGGGCAAAAACTTTATAACTTGGCAGATATAGGGCTCCAAAGTTGAGCCAATTCTCTGAAATTTAGACTTAGCCACTAGAGTATAAGTGTGGCTCTTTTGCAAATAAGCCCAAAACTCAAGGTTTAATTTGCAAATCCACTTATTAGTGAACCATATGACTTAAGACACCTTAATTTCATGGTTTTTGCACTTTAGTCCAAAAGTGCACTAATTTTGCACTTAGCCCCCTAGGGTTTAAGTCTAGGGCTTTCCAGGGTCCTAATTAGGGTTTTTGATACTTCTAGGGTTTGAATATCATGTATGTCTATTCATGGTGACATTATATAGTTATTTCAATTGAGTTTTGAAGTTTTCTCCTGTTTAAGCCTGGTTTGCTCTATTAAGCCCAATCTAGGGTTAGGTATCCTACTCTAGGGTTCTACCCATAAAATGTCATAACAATACAACTTGTTTGAAATTTTGCCTAGTGAATGCATTCTAGGTGTAACAAACACATGAAATGCCAATGCTTATGATGTTATGCTCAGGTTTTAGTAACAGTAACACCAGGGGTGTTACACTGCCCCTGAGGAAAATGAGGTTGTTATCTACCGAAGCTTTTTTTAAGGCTGGTCTTCGGTTTCCTTTGAGCAAGTTTGTGATTGAAGTGCTGAAGATATACCAGATCTTCCTTCATCAGATCACCCCCGAAGCTATAATGAGGATGGGGATTTTTGTCTGGGCTGTGAGGAGTCAAGGGCTAGAGCCAAGCGCGAAGTGTTTCTGCAGTATGCACGAACTTTTATATGAGACAAAAGCTACTGGTAAGGAACAGTATCACAACAACTTCGGCTGTTATGGATTTATTGCTCGCCCTAATGCAAGCCACCTAGTGCCAACATTCCATAAAAGGTGGCCCGGGGCCTGGATGGAGGAGTGGTTTTATGTTAAAAATGATATAAAGGCAAGGGAAGACATCAAGGGGATCATTCAGCGCCCCATCTGGTCTTGCTTTGGCCTCCGAAGGTCGATGGTGGAAATTGATGATGTTGTTGAAGCATGCCAGAGAGCTTTTGGCACTGTTTGTGCCTTCATTGGCTCAAGGGATTTGATTCAAGAGCATATAGCCTTCAGGGTGTGGCCACTTGTGGAGAATTGGGAAATGCTGAAGGAGACCACCGCCGACTCTAGTGAAGGTGGTCTGGTCCGACTGAAGTATACCTTCAGATTTAGGGAGAAGTTTGGTGAGCCAAACGATGACTGGCTGAAGTGTATAGAAGCTACCAGTGATGATCTACTTGGAGCATACTCCAAGGCCGAAGATAATGCTCTGTCCGCAACATTTGGAGGCTGGGGTAAGAAAAGATTAAACATGGTATTCGATGCTATTGGCTTCGTATACCCTGATTACCGCTATCCACTGCGAGGGCAAGAGAAGAAGAGGAAGGTTGCCGCTTCGGCCACCACAGTCGTGTCGAAGAGCAAAAAAGTTGAAGGTTTTGACCCACTCACCACGATACATTGAACCGACCAAGGTACCTGAACTTGGCGAAGGGCCCTCTTCAGCTGCCGAAGCAAGGAAGACTGCTTCGATTGTGCAGAGTGCTGAAGAGCTGACTGTAGTGTCAAAGGTTCCTACAGTCGTGCCAGCTGAAGCAAAAAATGATAAGGCCGAAGAGCCACAGGTGGAGAAAGTAGTACAAAAGCTAGAAATCTTGAGCCCAGCAGTAGAGGCAAAACTGCTGAAGGTGCAAAAGGCTTCTACCGCAACTCCCAAGAGGAGGAGAATGACCAACGTGCTAGATGTTGTGCTAGAGACTACAAAGGCCTTGAGCCCTGCTCCTACAAAGAAGATTGCTGAAGGAGTCAAAACGCAAGCCAAAGCTAAAGCTGGGCAAGCAAAAACTGAAGCTACACAAGCTCCGCAAACTCAGGCTGAAGCCGAAGCTGGGCCCTCAGTGCTCGCTGCAGCGAAGCCTGCTGCGCCTAAGGAAATAACAGTAGGACATATTGCACCTGAAATTCCTGCCCCTGAAGCTCCAATCGAAACTGTTGACTACATCATTCGACATGCTTCGGGGAAGAAAATGTCTGAAGATGAGATCGTGGAAGCAAGGCATTATGCTCAAAAACTGAAATATCCAAAAGGAGCCTTAGTTTTTAACGGGAGTAATGAAGATGATTTCTTATACTGTCTCCCAAACAACAATGAAATATCTGTTTGCCGGGAGATAAGTAGAAGCATTGGATTCCCGAAGCTGGAAGACGACCTTTCAATTTTGTCAAAGGATGATCTTGCTGACAGCCGTGCATACAACAGTATGAAGGTATAGAAGTTAAATTTGCATTTGAGAATGAAGTATTTCATTTGTCATACTCAATTCTTTCCTCCTCTTGGAGGGCTTAATTCTTAGTAATGCCCTTAGGGCGCAGAAAAATATTGAAGACGAAGGCTATACGATGGCCCTTAATAACCTTCGTTCATGAAGTGATTGAACTAAGAAAAAAAGGATAAAATTTTGATTTCTTTGGTAAATAAAGTGAAGGAGGACGATGCTAACTATAAAGCTCAGGGCGAAGCCCAGAAAGTAGAAATTGAAGACCTTCGCAAACAGCTGGCCAAAGCTAAAGAAAATTGCGCACTCGCACAGGCCGACCGAGAGATCAATGAGTACTAGAAAAATTATCTAGAGAAAAATGTTGAAGAACTTCGCCAATCCAAGGAAAGGTGTTTTGAGAAATCCTTGGATTGCGTGAAGAAATTGAAGACCAGCTTCACCAAAGTGGGTGCGTACTCTGCCGAAGAAAACTTCGTGCGAGGCGACCCTGAAGGCGTTATTGAATGGTTAAGTGGAGAAGCAGAAACCTTCGAGGAAATTTTGAGTGATCGCGGGGATGTCTGCGCGTTTTCCGGTGCGCGGGGGATTTCATCCATCTTGGAGAAGACTGGATGCGATCATATTAAATCCATAGCCTGGGCCGAAGCCGCCTTTTCCATGGACGATACGAAGGATCCTTCAGCTGAAGCGCGGAAAATTCTATAGTGATGTCTGGGTAAATGGTGGCCGAGAGATGGCCTATGAAATTATAAAAAGAGTGAAAAGGACACCCACGACACCCAGGCAGAAGCAAAGCAAGCTGAAGAAGCTGCAGAGCACGAAAGGCGTATAGGTATTATATCTTGATTATCTAGCTTCGTTACTTTCTTTAAGGCTTCGAACTTATGTGTTTACCTATTTCAGCCGAACTATCCCCGCCACCAGAGCCGTATGATCCCCTAGCTGATCCAGAGATGAAGAAATCATTGGATATCATAAGCACGGCTAAATCCATCGTTAACAAAGTCGTCAATAAATTACTGAACGAAATTGCCGAAAAAGTCCTTAAAGAGGAATAGACTTTATTGTAATAATCATTTTGAGAAGCCTGATGTGTAAAACAATTGAAGGAAGATTAGATCTCTTTGGTAACAAAACTATGTAATGTTTGAAGCATGTAATATTGAAACAAATATGTAAATTATTGTAATTTATTTCTTTACGATGCATGAAATTTACACACATACCATTTTTGAGCCTTCGGCAAAAAAACACCTTCCCTTCTTTTCATGCTTCGTAAAGAAAAAGATCCCTTCTTATGACAAGGCTCTTGAAAATGTATTTCTCGGAGCTTACTTCGTGCCTTAGCACATTTTCAATTTGACGAAGCGTTTGCTAAAGATTGGCTTTGTATTCAATTCTTGTGTCGGTAATGCAATATGATGTATGATATAATGCTATGCGAAATGATGTGATGATATGATGCAAAATGATGAGGATGTCGAAGATATACAGCCACACACTCCCACTGGAACACACAAGCTCTGCATCCCCTTAGGAACGTCTTTTGAGCTTCTTCACCTTCTATTTCGGTGATATGAGTTCTGCATCCCCTTAGGAACGTCTTTTGAACTTCTTCGCCTTCTATTTCAGTGGTATAAGTTCTGCATCCCCTTAGGAACGTCTTTTGAACTTCTTCGCCTTCTATTTCGGCAGTATTTGGCTCTGCATTCCCTTTGGAATGACTTTCGAGCAGAAAACTTACACTGCATTTCCTTTAAGAACGACTTTTGTAGCTTCGGCAATTTTGGCTTTGCATTCCCTTAGGAACGACTTTTGAGCACAAAACTTACGCTGCGCTCCCTTAGGAACGACTTTTGCAGTTTCGTCAATTTCGGCTCTGCATTCTTTTAGGAACGACTTTTGTAGTTTCGTTTTTTTTCTCTGCGTTCCCTTAGGAACAACTTTTGTAGCTTCATGAATCTATGAAGAAGATATATTTCATTCTGATAGAAACAGAATTATTACAAGAAATTAAATCTAAGTTTTCACTGCTTGTTCCTTATTCAAAAAAGCAAGAATAAGCTAGGAGATAGAAGTATTTAGGAAGTAGGATATTGGTCAATATATGTGCTTTGATTCTGGTATAGTACTGTTGACTGTACGAGCTTCGGACTCCTCCCTGAAGTCACGTTGTTGTTGTTGGCGCCCTTCTGGCTGCTGGCTTTGGGAATAAGTAGGTTGTAGTGGAGGTGGCGGTGGAAGCTGAGGCCAAGAAGCCTGTGAATGGCTTGCCGAAGCGACAGAGGTTGCAGGTTGATTGCCCACATATTCTGGTATGTAGGGAGAGTGGCACGAAGCAGTATGTAGGACTTGCTTCGGCTGATTCTTCCGAGCTTCTGCTTCGGCAATCTCCTTTTGCTTCAGAATAGTGATCTGGCAGGTTCTTGTAGTGTGGCCTTTGTCCTCACCACAGAATAAGTAATAAATTTTTCTGGGTTGATCCCCATATCTTCCTCCGTAGCCCCTACCACCTCTGCCCCTTAGAGCTGGTGGCCTGAAGGAGCTTTGCTGCTGTCCCGAAGACTGTGAGGTGTGATGTGGCCTCTAAAACTGGCTTCCTTTGTCGTCATTCTGACTAGAGCTGTGGATTGACCTGACATGCCTAGGGTGGATTCTCCCTCCGAAGCCCCTAGTCATCTCAGAAAATCTGTAAGCGTCTTCCCTTCTTTGTCGGAAGTCATTGTCAGCCCGGATGTACTCATCCATTTTCTGAAGCAGCTTCTCCAGAGTTTGAGGAGGTTTCCTGGCGAAGTATTGAGTCGTAGGTCCTGGCCGAAGACCCTTGATCATGGCCTCAATGACAATTTCATTGGGCACTGTGGGCGCTTGTGCTCTCAGTCGTAAGAACC
The DNA here is from genome assembly GCA_029449295.1 of Zea luxurians. Taxonomy (NCBI): domain Eukaryota; kingdom Viridiplantae; phylum Streptophyta; class Magnoliopsida; order Poales; family Poaceae; genus Zea; species Zea luxurians. Next base: position 4,889,338 of record JAOPSE010000064.1, on the reverse strand, counting down.
TTCGGACATACGCCTGAAGGTATTCCTCATGGTCTTGTGTGCTCTGGAACAAGGCCTGAGCTGTGACTGGCTTTGTCTGAAAGCCTTGAAAATTGGTAACCAGCATGTCCTTGAGCTTCTGCCATGCCGTGATTGTCCCTGGCCGAAGAGAAGAATACCATGTCTAGGCCACGTTTCAGACTGCCATGACGAAGGACTTTGCCATGACAGCTGTGTTGCCTCCATATGAGGATATTGTTGTCTCATAGCTCATCAAGAATTGCTTTGGGTCTGAGTGTCCATCGTACATGGGTAGCTGGGGTGGCTTGTAGGATTGTGGCCATGGGATAGCCTGCAATTCTGCTGCCAGAGGAGACACATCATCAAAAGTAAAGGTACCATGATTAAAATCATCATATCATTCATCTTCGTTGAATGAGCCCTCTTGACGAAGCTCCCTGTGTTGGGGCCTTCGGTCATGATCATCTTGAGTAAGATGACGCACTTCCTCAGTAGCTTCATCGATCTTCCTTTGAAGACAGGCCAACCGAGCCATCTTTTCCTTTTTCCTTTGCACCTGCTGGTGGATGATTTCCATGTCCCTGATCTCTTGGTCCAACTCCTCCTCCCGAAGTGTTGGACTGGTGGCCTTTCTCTTTTGGCTTCTGGCCTCTCGGAGAGAGAGTCTCCTGGTTTGTGTCTAGTGGCTGCAGTGCAGCACCTGGCGCTGTTATCTTCTTCGGCGGCATGACGAAGGTTGATGCTTTGCCGAAGATTGTGGAAGTGAGTACACCGGAGGTGGGCGCCAATGTTGGAGACTTGTTCTCAAATGCTATGAGTTAAGAACAAGGCAACATAAAATGTTAAATGTTAATACCCTTCGTCCTTCGAAGCATTATCTCCCTTAGGATATAATGATCCTCAGACGAAGGTCATGAAGGACTTACCTTCGTCACCGCAGCATATGTAAATGAAAGAAGAAGCATATGAAACATAAGAGACAACATGAATAATCATATGATATTATTTATTATCTCTTCCCTATATTATTATGGATGAACAGAAACAATATTGAATTAAATTTATACCTTCGGCTTGACAGAAGGTAAAAGTCCAAGCGTGACACACGAGCGAATACAAGTCAGCGTGAACAGTACAGGGGTACTGTTCATCTATTTATAGGCACAGGGCGCAGACTGTGTAAAATTACATTTATGTCCTTTATGTTTACTATTTACTCAAGGACAATTCAACGAGGACTAGATAGCCTTTTCCCCTTTAAGTCGGTTCCTTTTCTTGCCGCTGAGCCGAAGCTCCTTTGCGCATAGCTTCGGAGCAGCATCAAGCTTCGTCTCGATCAAGCTTTTTGTATTGTGTACAATTTTATTCTGAGTCCGAAGGTACCTGTACATACATTGCACTTGGGAAACATTGTTAAATCATGTTTTTTGAGGACCTTCGGAATGCAGAGGCCCCCAACAAAATAGATTATAGTGATTTATTTAAAGGACTAGATAGATCTAAGATAGATAAGATAAATGAATTAATTGATGCTCTTAATGAAAAAGATAGACTTTTAGAAAAGCAAGAAGATATACTCTATGAGGAACATGATAAGTTTGTTAGTGTTCAAAAATCTCTTGCTCTAGAAATTAAGAAGAATGAACTGCTGTCTTCTGAATTATCTACTTGTCATGAATCTATCTCTAGCCTAAAGAATTTAAATGATGATTTAAATGTTAAGTTAGAAGAAGCAAATTCTGCTAGTTCATCCATAGAGCATGTTGTTATTTGCAATAGATGTAAAGACATTGATATTGATGCTTGTAATGAACATGCTTCTATCATTATTAAATTAAACAATGATGTTGCAAGTCTTAATACTCAACTTAAGACTTGCAAAGATAGTTATGAGAAACTAAAATTTGCTAGGGATGCCTACACCATTGGTAGACACCCGTCAATTAAGGATGGACTTGGTTTCCAAAAGAAAACCAAGAACTTAACAAGCCAAAGGACTTCCAGTCTCAACAAGGAGAAAGGGAAGGCTCCTATGGCTAGTAGCTCGTATTCTTTACATGATCAAAAGAACCATGCTTATCTTTATGCTCATGTCAAGAAAATTTCTAAAGTTTCTCATCATGATAAGTGCTATAATCATGCAGCTTTACCTACTTATCATGATTCACATGCTATGTTTGTATCTAGCTCCACATATGCTCATGGTAGAAATAGGCCTAGGCGTCATCATGTTGTTTCCCATACGCCTAGGAAAGTTGACACTGGTCCAACTACTATGTATCAAACATGTAATTCTTCTTTTGTATTATCATGGAAAAATGCCAAAGTAGTTGGTAGAAAATTGGGATCTAAATGCAAGGGAGACAAAACTTGCATTTGGGTTCCAAAATCTGTTGTAACTAACCTTGTAGGACCCACCCAAGCTTAATTACCTTACAGGTTTATGCATCCAGTGGCTCAAGCTAGATTATTGATAGCGGATGCACAAACCACATGATGGGGGAGAAGAAAAAGTTCACCTCCTACGTCAAGAATAGGGATTCCCAAGACACCATCATCTTTGGAGATGGGAATCAAGGCAAGGTTAAAGGCTTAGGCAAGATAGCCATCACGATCGAGCATTCAATATCAAATGTGTTTTTAGTAGAATCGCTCAGGTATAATTTATTGCCTGTAAGTCAATTGTGTCATATGGGCTATAATTGTTTATTTACGAATATTGATGTATCTGCCTTTAGAAGGAGTGATGGTTCATTAGCCTTTAACGGTGTATTAGACAACACGCTCTATTTAGTTGATTTCTCGAAAGAGAATGCCGATCTAGATGCATGCTTAATTGCTAAGACTAATATGGGTTGGCTCTAGCACCGCCGTCTAGCACATGTTGGGATGAAGAACCTTCATAAACTTCTAAAGGGAGATCATGTGTTAAGACTAACCGATGTCTATTTTGACAAAGACAGACCTTGTGCAGAGTGCCAAGTAGGGAAACAAGTGGGAAGCACTCATCAAAGCAAGAACGTGATGACAACAACAAGACCACTAGAACTCCTCCACATGGATCTCTTCGGCCCCGTTGCCTACCTAAGCATCGAGGGAAGTAAGTATGGTCTTGTTATAGTTGATGATTTTTCTCGCTTCACTTGGGTGTTCTTCTTGCAGGATAAATCCGAAACCCAAGGACCCTAAAGCGCTTCTTAAGGAGAGCTCAAAATGAATTTGAGCTAAAGGTGAAGAAGATAAGAAGCGTTTATGGGTCTGAGTTTCAAAAATCTACAAGTTGAAGAATATCTTGAGGAGGAAGGCATCAAGCACAAGTTCTCTGCTCCCTACACACCACAGCAAAACGATGTGGTAGAGAGGAAGAATTGGACGCTAATTTCACTACAACACACCTTACCTTCTATGACATTCACCTTGTGTCATTGATAAGTGAATATATGTCATATATTGAAATCTATGACGCTTGTGTGACGTTTTTTGGTTCGTCATGTATGTGACGTGGCTAAACATGTTATATGACGATTTGAAGTTTTTCTGTCATTAAAATTGTGACAATTCTACTTCGTCATAGATTTTATGACATTTGCATATTGTCATTACGCCAAACAAGAACGTCACTAATAATCAGCTAGAGGCTTGCCATGTGGACCAAATTTTGTCATAAAATCATGCGTACTAGTGATGTGGAGCTGATGTGGCAAATGCTTATGACGTTTATCAATATGACATGTCGCTTTTCAATGACGAACTTCGTTGTCATAATTTATAAAATGGCTCGTCCTAGTGCTGGGCCAAAATTGTGGCCTCATTAAATCTAATTTGTAATTTTCTATTAATACAATTTTATATTAGCAAAATCTGTAGCCTATTTTTTGAACAATCACATTCAAATGTACAGATGTTCGCATGTCTTATTTCACAAAATTTACATATAAAAAGACCAAAATGATAGGAAACACAATTTCTAATTCATAGGTCACAATACGTCTTATAAGAAGCAACAATGTTCAACACAACTTGGAGCTACCAGTAACAAAAATCAACAAACTTGGACCTACTTAGTTGTACATGTAAACAACTAGCAACCAACTATTGATAAAACTAGACATAGTTCAACTAAAAACCAAATTTCAGAACAGAAACATCCTACAATAGTTCACTGTTGGTGGCTTAGTAACTTTATGACCCTGGATTGTGTTGGCCCTGGTTGAAGCTCAATAGTTAGCGAAGGAGACCATGCATTTCTTGTGATGTCTTCTTTAAACCCTCTATTTCCTCAGAATGTTTTACCCTTGAAGTTTCTGATTCCATCTTCAAATTATCCAACTCTTGTCGAAGTTCTCCTTTTTCTTGCTTCTCATTCTCAAGCTCAACCTGAAGATCGTGGACCTATAAATAAACATAACTTATTACTTCATATCTAGACATGCACATATAGAGAAATAAGAACAAGAACAAAATTAATTGTAGCTACTTTCAGCTAGTTGTGCTGCTAGTCAAGAATGGAATATGATCTGCTAGTTGTGCAAAAAAAAAGGGGCTATCAAAATAGTTTTAAATTTTCTAGATATTGTCAGCATTAATTGTAGCTACTTTCAACTGCTCTTGTTGTCTATACAATTGTACAGTAATGCTATAGTAACTTATGAGAGTAGATCGCAGCAACCTACAACCATTTATTCTTCACCTAATACCCTTATCATTGTCCATTTACAGTACTTACTACAACATAATAAGTTGTGGCATCAGCCGCAGCCACTAATTCTCACAGTCAAACAAGATGTTCTCTATGTCAAACCCTTTAGAAAAAGTACATGTTGCATGTACAAATGATCCAAAGAAAGAAGGGAACATGACTGGTATGTGAAACACTTGTACCTGTGATGATATTGCACCTCTAGAGGTACTCTTGGAGGCTGAACAAACACCTACAACACGAAGAAAAGTAGTTGATTTGACAACCTGAGAAACAGCTTTTTTTGCTGACTTTGGTTCCTATCCATCTTGTACTGGTTCACTCATAATGCCTTCCATATCATCCTAGCAAAATGACAATAGTAGATGTTTCTTACATGGTATTATTCATGTATACTTTATGTAGAGAAGGAATAAAAGTAAACAATCACTTACAATTGCTTTCTATACAGACTCAGTAAATCCATTTTTTTGCCACAATGGAAGTTCTTGAATAGATCAATTGAGGTGGGCTCTACATCTTTGAATATATCTTTCTTCTAAAATAATTGCAAACAGTAACGAGCTATTATCTTGAAACAAGAACATGGTCTCAAGAATAGTGATCATACACATTATTGTTTCATTTCTTACCACAACATGGGCCTGTGCAATGTAGCATCGAGATCCAGTGTGCTGATGTAACCGGACATTCTCTCGATTTAGTTGGTTTTTGGTACACTTTTCCCGCATATGATACATGAGTGACATGACACAAGAAAGTATCTGGATAATATAAAAGATTCAATGCAAGATAGCATGAATGCAACAAGATGAGATGTTGCGTCTTCAAGAAAACATTGATAATAAACAGTTGTATTGCTTATAGGGGAAGCTCTTAAACATTTAAGAATATTTAAGCTTATAGGGGAATGCTTTCATCTACAATGCCAATAGATGATATCTTTGTATATGGAGGTCCACGTCCACATCGAATCTTCCCTCCCCCAATGCCATCTTCTGTTAATGATATAAAAGTTGAATATGACGTAGAACAAAAGCTTTTCAGTTCTGATGAGAGAGATGTATATGAAGAAGCCCTGAAGCATATCACTCAGGAAATGAAGGAGGAAGATCTGCCCAAAGGTGTTATGTCAGTTTTACTGCTTAAGCATCAGAAAATAGCATTGGCGTGGATGCTTTCGAAAGAGAATTGTTCACATTGTCCAGGTGGAATTTTGGCAGATGATCAGGGTCTTGGGAAGACAATTTCAACGATTGCCCTTATACAGAAGGAGATGGTTAAGCAGTCTAGGTTCATGACTGCTGGTTCATACAGTACAAAGTTTGTCCCAAACAGTGATTATGACAATGGCAGTGATGTTGTGATTAGCATGGACAAGAAAGAACCGAAAGATGAACCCTTGAATGAGCTAGATGGTTCTGCACGATTGCATGTCGCCAGCAGTCTTAAGCTCTGAGATAGTAAGCCAAACACTGCTACTGATAAAGCTGAACCTAAGAAGAAGGCCAGAGTGAGGTACTCTACATCAAACTTGAGGTCGAAGACTAGACCAGCTGCAGGAACAGTGGTCGTCTGCCCTGCTAGTGTTCTTAGGCAGTGGGCTAATGAGCTCTCTGTGAAGGTTATGTAAGACAATAAATTGTCAGTCTTGGTTTATCATGGAAGTTCAAGGACTAGAGATCCTAATGAGTTGGCAACATATGATGTTGTTGTCACCACGTATATAACTGTGGCAAACGAAGTACCTAAAGAAAATTCTAATGATGAGCGAAAGAAATGTGAAATGGACGGAATATGTCTAGAAATTTCCATCGGCAGCAAAAGGAAAAAGCAGAGCAAGCCAAAGAAGAAAAACAAACCTAGCAATTCAGAAGGTGGCCCACTTGCTAGGGTATGATGGTTCAGAATTGTGCTTGATGAAGCTCAAACAATAAAAAATTACCGGACTAAAGTGTCTAGAGCTTGTTGTGGACTGAGGGCACAAAGGAGATGGTGCTTATCAGGAACACCTATACAAAACAAAATTGATGATCTGTATAGCTATTTCTGTTTCTTGAAGTATGAACCTTACTCAAAATTTAGTAATTTCAAATATATGATCAAGCACCAAATTACTAGAGATTCAGTTCGTGGCTATAAGAAACTTCAAGCTATCTTGAAGATAATTGTACTGCGGCGCACAAAAGGTAAGTAGTTCCACTATAAATAAATAACTGGCGCACGTCCCTTTCCCTGGCCACTGGCTGAGCGTCTGAGGCTCTGAACATAAAGCTTTAATAGATCAAATTCAGCTAGCAACAATACTCAAGCTTGTTAAATTTTTATTGACTGAAAAGAATTAATGAACACTCAACAACCAACCAATATTGGTATGGTGTCCACAATTAACATTAGAAGCTCAAAGGAAATATGTAACAAATTCTAGCATCACTAACTCACTATGTTCAAAAGGAGAATGTAGCATACCTTATCTAATTATTTTAAACATATTATAATTTAATTGGCATACCTTGTGCTTTGCGTCTGACCACATCTCCACCAATGCTTTCCATTGATCGTCTGTCATATGTTTAACTGGCGATGTGGTCCTCACTTGATTTGCTGGTATCCCATTGAAATATTTTTTTCAGCTGGTACCTCATCTGTCGTTGTCCACCCTTGAGCAAATCGGCACATGCGGCTTTGATTGCATTATTGTTGGTGTCCATGGTGAATTGGGCCTAGTAAAGAGCATAAACGTTAGAATTTTAAAAATGCAAAAAAGTAGAATGATATTTGAATGGAGTAACATTGAATGATTGAATTTCACTTACAGCAACTTTGCTGATATAGTTTCTAACAATTGACTTATCCTTCTTGTACTCTTTCCAATGCCGGAGGATCGACATTTGCTGCCTAAGTATAATCCCGTCCTCTGATGCAAGTTTGGCAGCTTGCATAGGTGCTTCTGGCTGTATCTTTCCTTCAGCAATGTGTATGGGGATGTTAGTGCATAAACCTCTACTTATCCTATCCAGTTCTCTGCCCATACTTCTATTCCTTTTTCCATTTGGATCTATGGTTGCCTCAAGTGCACCTAATGAAGTCATATAAATCGGTTAGTGTCAATCTTTAAGTTGTTGTTTGCAATACACAATCAGGTTATGTATATAATGAAGCCAGAAGAATTGTAATCATGGAATTGTAAAGATGATATTGCTAATCTAGCCAGAAGGACATTAATCAGGTTCTGAATTAATCTTCTCTATATTAGGTTAGAACAAGAGATAGGAAGCGCCTAATATATGTGATTACTATCGTCTTTCCTAATCCTAATTGAAACTAGTGCATTCCGATTACTATATTTAGCTTCCACAATTTTATTACTATATTATGATGCTAGGAAGTATTGTAGCATGGATTCGATTAGGTAGTATCTGGTTAAGAAGCTTCTCTAAAATTGCAAAGTGTGATGCTTAATGGTTTGTTAAAAATGGAAAAGTTATCTCCAGTTTTGAGCCACACTCATTATTATGTTTACTGATTACCAGAGTAATAGGACACATGATAGTATGTAACTAATCATTGTATGAAAACAAAACAAAAATATATTGCATTGCACAAATTAGATAGAATCACTTGCCTTGATCACTAGAGTTGTTCTGGTCCTGTTGAGGTGTGGATGTGATAGTAGAGAGGCCTAAGGTTTCGACTTGTTGCAGTTCTGGACTGAAAATTAAAGCCAAATCCCTTGTATTCTGCCTAGTAAATCTTGTAGGTTCATCTTGTTGCGCAGGTGCCAAGACCCTCTTTAATCTGTTTCTCCGGTTTGTTGCACACTTGTGGAAAAAATATGAACCACATTAGCAAATTTGTATGCGGAAATGTACAAGAAAATTAGATTGAAGAAATATCTACATGCGACGAAAATAATACCTGATTGACTTCCTCATCTTCAGAACCTTCACCTTCCTGGACCTCATACAAAGATCCAGATTTTTCACGAGTGTCAACCTTGCTCTTTGCAGAAGTATGGTTAAGTATTGACGCTAGTGTAGTGACACCAAGTCTTTGCAACTTTTGGTTATTCCTCATCAAATTCTCAGCTCTCAATTTCTCATATTCTGTTAGTGGCACTTCTGCACATGAAATAAAAATTATTTATGTACTAAATATGATGGTTAATAGATGCACATGCAGCATTATCATTGACCCCATGGAAACCTCTATATATGATTTGTTCAGGGAATGTCATGTGTGCCTGCAGCCCCGTCGCTTAGCAGAGCCCTGCCATCCCGTGTGAAGCCGCCAAGTCCAAGTTGCTTTGCACTGAGTCTGAATTAACTAGCAAGCACCGAGCACGAGACTGGCCAAATGCCAGGCACGTTCTTTCAATTTTTTTAATTGGCTCTATGCTCTCAGTTTCACCCACCCCACGTGCAAGTAGGCAACTAGATGAAAGTTCCTTTTAATCTACAAAGTGCATAGTGCGGCTCTTTTGTTTTTTTAATCTTGCCCAAGCCCTAATTAATTCATTTATCAAACATGACTCCAAATCATATTGATTATCATGTATTCTAGGAATAGAAAATATGATTCTGGTGCACAAAAGCGAAAAGAAGAAACAAAGATTAGAAGCAGCAGCTCAATCTCAAAAGGGTGCTCTGGATAATTTCAAAAGTGAAGGGTCAGCTAGCAAATGAGGGTTTCAATGATTGGCATCACCTTGGCATTAGACTTAAAGAGCATGAAAGTGGTGCAGAACATCTTACAAATATGGCTACTTGGTATGACTTGCAAATTGAACCAAGATACTAATGAGAATATTTTAGGACTGATTGAAATGCTAGCTGAATTTGACCCAATTCTGCAACAACATGTTCAGCGCATCACTAATGATGAAATTCATGTTCATTATCTTGGCCCTAGCATTCAGAATGAGTTACTAAGTTTGCTTTCCACTGCAATTAGGTCTGAAATTTGAAGACAGCGCTGGTGCCTGTATATGACCACCCAACAAGGACGGCCTCTCCCTCATCATCCCAATGCAAGATGTCAAGAAATTACCTGTTGGTTTGGTTGATTTTGCTGTAGTTTTACGCCCAGGCGCCATGGTGGTCTCCAGATCGAGCAGATGAGCCGACGGGGGAGTGGATCCAGCAGACTCGCCGATGTGCGAGCATGAGAGTGATCGATGGGGGAGTGGATCGAGCAGAAGACGGATCGATGGGGGAGTGGATCGAGCGGATTTGCCGATGTGCGAGCAGGAGAGTGGCCGGCGTGGGGAGGGAGCTGTAGCCTGTAGCTCCGATTTACCTGGGGACGTCGTGGGGAATGGGGAATGTGTTCGTCTAAGTTCTAACTGCAGGTTTTGTTCCATATAAACAGACGAACGTACTGAATAACTACTGTCTGCTTTGCCACGTTGTCACTAAGTGTCATGTAGCGTAGTGGTATGCCTTGGTTACCAGAGACTATAGATGCCAGGTTTGAATCCTTACTTTGATATAGTTTTTGCCCTTTTTGCATTATTTTGCCAATTTAAAACATGTAAACAAAATTTTGTATGTTTCATTGAATTTTTTTATATCAATCCTTTTTTGCATTATTTTGCCAATTTAAAACATGTAAACAAAATGGTACACCTTACTCTAGTCTTTACTCGGCATCGCTACCATCATCATCCTCCTCGACAAGAATTGTTGGACTTTCATCATCACTAACATATTGCCATATAGTTTCATCTTCATCATCGCTTGTCCCGTCTCCTTGCACATTGTCTTGCCTTGGTTTACGAAACTCGTCAACTAAACTTGTATCGACGTGGTGACAATCTTCACTATCCAGTACTTCATCATTCAAATTGCCTTCATTCACTTGTACATGAAAACCTGCACATGTTTCATCTTGGTATGATAGTCCCAAGCCCATGGGTGTTTCCTCATTTTCATTTTCAGTGACATTCCATAAGTGCCTATGTGTAAACTTTTGAACAATTCTCCAGCTTTCACAGTGTTTAGTGTCATCCAAGTAAAATACTTTTGTTGCTTGTGTTGATAGAATAAAAGGATCATCCTTGTACCAACAACTACCATGGTTGATGCTTCTAAAATATCCATCATCTTTCATACTAACCTTCTTGCTATAAGTGTCAAACCAGTCACAACGAAATAGAACCACTGTGCGACATTTGGACATATCTGAGTTATAACGCAACTCAATTATTTCTTTCAATCGACCATAAAATTCGATATTTTCATCACCATGGCAACCCTCACACATGACTCCACTATTTTGTGTTCTTCTATTTATTTCACGGTCGATAGTGTGATATCGAACCCCATCGACAAGACATGCTGAAAATATTCGAACCCGAAGGTCCATTCACATGACAATGCAAATAGTCATCACTAATGTCTTCTCCATCCACGTAACGTAGTTTTGCAATCTAAACAATAGAATAATAATATGGTGAAAATCAACACAAATTATATTTTTTAATAAATATTATATTGGCATAAAACTTACATGCTTCTTAAACCAGAAAGAAAATTGCTTATCATGGGATTTTTGAACATAAGGAGTTCCTTGATCCGCTAACTCTTCCTTGTATATCCTGTAATTATGAAACATAGTTAATTCGAACATCGAATCTAATAATTAGCAAGTCACACAGATAAATTAGAATTATATCAGGGTGTTATACTTCAAATATTGCTCAACCTCCGGACAATTGTTTAGCACAAACCAAACCATTCTGTCATAATTATCTTCAAGATATGTAAGCCTTGGTGCTCCAAGTAGATCAACTCCATGCTGGAACACAGAAAAATCACCTTTTCTCAAATCAACACGCTCTTTGTTCCTTCCTTCACGATTGTGTCGTGTGTCAATATCATGAAAGTACCTTGAGCATGCTGTCAAACACTCATTAGCGACATATGCTTCTGCAATGGATCCTTCAGGTCTTGCCATGTTCCTCACAAACCGTTTCAATGTCAACAATCGTCTTTCTACTGGGTACATCCATCCATATTGTACTAGGCCTCTAAGGATTGCCTCATCAGGCAAATGAACAGCTAGGTGTAGCATTACATCAAAGAAAGCAGGAGGAAATATTTTCTCAAGTTTGCACAAAATGACTGGGATTTTAGCTTTCATTGTATGCAAAACATCTAACTTTAGAGTCTTAGCACATAATTGTTGAAAGAATTGACCTAATTCGGCAATTGCTTCGTATATATCCCTATGCATAATTCCTCGGATAGCAACAGGTAAAATTCTTTGGAGTAGGATATGACAGTCATGAGTTTTCAATCCTTGAAGGTTACATCCATCACTAGTAATAGATTTTGCTAAGTTAGAAGCATACCCATCAGGAAATTTTACTCTTCTCAAGAAGTCACAAAAAACTAACTTTTGGCTCCTATTCATTACATAGGGGGCATGAGGAACAGTGTAGGAATTTCCATCACGCTTCAAATGCAAATGTTTCCTTATGCTCATTTCTTCCAAGTCAAGCCTAGCATTAATAGTGTCCTTTGTCTTCCCAATAATGCCAAGAAATGTACCAATAATGGACTCACAAATATTCTTTTCAATGTGCATCACATCAAGGTTATGGCGTAGCTTCAAATTTGACCAATAAGGCAAATCCCACAATGATGATCTTCGTTTCCAACATTGACCATCTACTTCTCGCTTTCTCTTTTTACTTTGAGGGTGTTGTCCCGGCCTAACATCCTTGACCCTCTCCAACTGCTGCATCAACTCGTCTGTACTAAATTCCTCTGGTTTTTCAAGATGGTCCTCCTTACCATCAAACCATTTCTTTGTCCTCCATATATGGTCCCCTGGAAGGAAACGTCGATGGCCAATATAGCATATCTTATTTTTTATTCTTCTAGAGCATGGATTTTTGTCACAATGCACACAAGCATAATAACCTTTAGTGACTCGACCTGACAATGTACTCAAAGCTGGGTAATCATGAATGCACCATATAACAACAGCATGTAGATCAAAATCTTTTCCTGTCAACGCATCAAAAGTAGAGACATCTTTCCAAAGCTCTTGCAACTCTTCAATGAGTGGCTCCAAAAAAACATCTAAATCCTTTCCTGGACATGATGGACCAGGAATTAGTAGTCCCATCATGAAGTTGGATTGCTCCACACACTCCCATGGAGGAAAGTTGTAAGGAATAATAAATATAGGCCACATGTTGTATGAAGAGTTCATTTTGCCAAATGGATTGAAACCATCCGTAGCAAGACCAAGTCTAATGTTCCTTCCATCTTTTGCAAACCACTCATATTTTCTATCAAAATCTTTCCATGCCTCACCATCAGCTGGATGGCTTAGTTCATTCTCCACTGCCTTCCTCTTCAATAAATGCCATTGTGTCTCCTCTGATATTTTTTTGGAAGCAAAGAACCTTTTCAACCTTGGAATAATTGGAAAATGTCGTAGTACTTTCTCATGAATATGTTTTTTTCCATCTGAACTATCTTTCCATCTTGATGCACCACAAACCAGACATTCATCATGTTTTGCATATTCCTTTCGAAATAGAACACAATTGTTTGGGCACACATGGATTGAGTCATATCCAAGTCCTAATGCATTAATAACATTCTTTGCTTCATGGTAAGATGCAGGAAGAGAGCAATCTGGGAATGCTGCTGAAATAGTTTTAGTATTGCAGTGAATGCAACGTTGCTGATTCGATAAAATGACTTGATATGAAGTAACTTCACCAAAAAAGAAAAACGTGTGTAAGGTGCTCCAGGGTAAAGTTCATGCTTCATTTCTTCTAATAAAGCTGCAAACATAGATTTCCCTCTACTTTGGTCATTAGTTGGGTACAACTCCCAAATCATATCATGAATTCTATTATCAGGCTCATCTTCTTCATTCTCGTTCATACTGTCATCCTCATTGATACCAATATATTCATCTACATGATCATAATTTTCATTAATTTCAGCCTCAAATGGTTCTCCATGATGTACCCATCTAGTGTATGTGCTAGTCATCCCATGAATTAGTAAATGATCATACACCTCCCCCTTATATTGATGAACTCGATTCAGACACCTTTGACATGGACATAGTACCTCCTCATTCTTATCAAATCTTTGTGAAACCAAATTCATGAACTCTTTGACCCCATCCAAATGTGCATCGCTAAATAGTCTGTCTTTGATCCAAGATCTATCCATCTGCAGAACATTGAAATAAAATATAACATAGTAAATTACTAGTGCTGAAAAAATTGAAAACTCATTCGACATTCCAAACTTTTATTTTAAAAAATGTTTAATGCCTAATATAGAGTTATTAAGTTATGATTTTCTAAAGTTATTTAATGCCTAAAATAGAGTTATTGATGTGAATAATTTTAAAACAAGTTTCATGGTTAGACAAAGGTACTAAGTAATAAACAGTATTTAAACAAAATTAATGCCTCTGTAATAAATCACTTTGGAGTTATGGATGAATTTCTAAAGGTTTTATGTGTTTAATACTTAATTAATTAAGAGATGAATTTCATCATCGGTTTCATGCTAAAACAGTATTACTGAGTGATTAATAATATTTAAATATAATTATAGGAACTGGAATGGATCAATTTAGACTTAAAATGAATTAAATACGGATTAAACAAGTTGCTGGATTTATTTTTATACTAAAAACCTATTTCTTTATTAATTTCTGAATATCCTAAGTGTTCTGGACCGAGGACGCTAATATCAGAGAGCCCAGGGTTAAACATATAAAACTGTACCAGACTCAGACTACTCTCCGCGAGGACGGCGAGTTTATTTTATAAAAGCGCAGGGACTCTTTTGAAAAGCTGCAGCCACGAAGGGATATCGTATGTTTTGAGCCATCCGATCGGCAATACACGGCTCGGATTAGAATCCTATGCTCCCGAACCGGTACGCAGCAGGAACCCTTGGATCTACAATCAAGGGCAGGGATTTAAAGAAGTCGAGATCCCCCTGGATCCACCCGATCCACGACACACGGCCACGATTCATTGAGACGAAAGGAACGCCAAATCAAATCGTGGCCACCCATATCTAAATCCGTCGCTCAGGATTGATTTCGTCTAGTTCTAATCCTAGCCGTTTGCTACGGGATCAACGACCATCGACCCGTCATCTACCTCACGCCTGCAGCCGAGCTCCCCACGGCGGCGTTGTAGTTCACCGACGCGCAGATCCGGCGAGCTGGCGCGCCCTACCCATAACCGATTCGTCCTAGGCCTATAGCAGTGTGTAACGAACTCATAGTAGTCACGTACCGGCGTTGATCATGTATATAGCAGGCTGGCCATGGCAGCAGGCGGATCCGCGGCGAAGTTCGACCCTCGGCAAGAAATTCTGGTCGCCCAGACCACCGGGTGAGCACGGAGAGAGTACCGCGAGTACTGGCGCGGTCCAACAGAACTTTAGGGCTGGTAACGCGGAGATATCCCAGGCGTGGCGGCTGGGTCTCCACACGGCGGCAACGTTCTGCTTAATCCCTCTGCTCCCCACGGTAGCGCAAGAAGATGAGAAGAGAGAGGAGGGTGGTGCCCAGCTTTATACTCCGAAGTCGCGAGTCCAAGGAGGATGGGATCTGGGAAATCGCGTGGAGCCTGCGGAGTTTGTTGCGGTGGAAATCTGTTACGAGGATAGCGATGAGCCGGTGAGCGTGCTTTGGCGAGGAAGATGCATATTTATTTATTTATTTGTTATTTGCATAATTGAATGCCATTAGTTGAGTATGCTCAGAGAAATAAAAAGGAATTCAAGGAATCCCCAAAACATCCACATATAAATTTACTTATTTATTTATTTTATTTTATTTCTCCTATCAATTTTGGGCTTTACAATTTCATATTCAAACTTATTTCATAGTCATTTTGATTTATTTCATTATATGTAGTGGCGTCTACACTTTTTGCTTTTTAGGAAATTCACATGAGAATTATGACGACCAACATTGTCATGAAATAGTGACACTACCTAATTGTCATAAGATTGAAAGAGTGTTCGTCACAAATGTAACACTTTCATATTTATGACGATTTTGCATTGGTCTTAATGACAAAGTTCTACTTTTCATCACTAAAGTCAATCATCCCCTACAAAACGTCATAAGTAGGAGAGGCTTATGACATTTTGATCTATTGTCACAAGGTATTCGTCATAGAAGGCTATATGTGTTGTAGTGTTTACATGGCGAGAACAATGCTTGGAGAATACAAGACGCCTGAGCGGTTTTGGTCAAAAGCTGTGAATACAGCCTACCATGCCATAAACCGGCTCTATCTTCACTGCCTCCTCAAGAAGACGTCATATGAACTCTTAACTTGTAACAAACCTAATGTTTCCTACTTTCGTGTATTTGGGAGCAAATGCTACATTTTGGTAAAGAAAGGTACGAATTCAAAGTTTGCTCCCAAAGCGGTAGAAGGTTTTCACTAGGATATGACTCAAATGCAAAGGCGTATAGGGTCTTCAACAAATCATCAGGATTGGTTGATGTCTCTAGCGACGTTGTATTTGATGAGACTAATGGCTCTCCAAGAGAGCAAGTTGTTCTTGATGATGTAGATGAAGATGAGGTTCCGACGGCCGCAATACGAACAATGGCGATAGGTGATGTGTGACCACAGGAACTACAAGAACAAGATCAACCTTCTTCCTCTACGGTGGTGCATCCCCCAACTCAAGACGATGAACAGGTACCTCAAGAAGAAGGGTAGGATCAAGGGGGAGCACATGAAGAACAAGATAAGGAGGAAGAAGCATCACAAGCCCCTCCAACTCAAGTCCGAACGACGATCCAAAGAAATCATCCAGTGGATCAGATTCTGGGTGACATCAGGAAGGGAGTAACAACTCTCTCACAATTAGCTAATTTTTGTGAGCATTACTCATTTGTTTCTTCTATTGAGCCTTTCAGGGTAGAAGAAGCCTTGCAGGATGCAGACTGGGTGTTGGCCATACAGGAAGAGCTCAACAGCTTCAAAAGAAATGAAGTTTGGAGCCTGGTGTCACGTCCAAAGCAAAACGTTGTGGGAACCAAGTGGGTGTTCCGCAACAAGCAAGACAAGCACGGTGTGGTGACAAGAAACAAGGATTGACTTGTGGCAAAAGGTTATGCCCAAGTCGGGGTTTGGATTTTGAGGAGACTTTTTCTCCTGTGGCTAGGTTAGAATCAATTCGGATTTTATTGGCCTATGCTACTCACCATTCCTTTAAGCTGTTCCAAATGGACGTGAAGAGCACCTTCCTCAGTGAACCAATTAAGGAGGAGGTATACGTGGAACAAACCCCCTGGCTTTGAGGATGACAGGTATCTCGACCACGTCTACAAGCTCTCTAAGGCGCTCTATGGACTTAAGCAAGCCCCAAGAGCATGGTACGAATGCCTTAGAGACTTTCTTATTGCCAATGCTTTCAAGGTTGGGAAAGCTAATCCTACTCTATTCACAAAGACTTGTAATGGTGATCTTTTTGTATGCCAAATATATGTCGATGACATCATATTTGGTTCTACTAATCAAAAGTCTTGTGAGGAGTTTAGCAGGGTGATGATGCAAAAGTTTGAGATGTCGATTGTTGGGGGCCTTCGTCTTCTAAAGGTCCTCAAAAACATGATTTGACAATATTTTTCAAGTTTGGTATATGAACAGGTACCTTCGGACTTGGATCTAAACCATATACAATGTAAGAAGCATGAACGATACGAAGGGTGATGCAGTCCCGAAGCCACGCGCATGGGAGCTTCGGCATAGCAACGGGAAAAGGAACCGACTTAAAGGGGAAAAGGCAATATGGACCCCAATGGATTGTTCTAAAGTTAATAAAAAATGTAAAGGGCATGAATGTAATTTCTCACAGGCTGCGTCCTGTGCCTATAAATAGATGAACAGTACCCCTGTACTATTCATGTTGACTTGTACTTGTTCTTGTGTCACGCTTGTGCCTTCGTTTTCTGTCAAGACGAAGGTACAATCTATAATTTTATATTGTTTTCATTCATTCAGGATATTATAATAAAAAATGGGTTAATAATGCTACATAATTATTCATGTTGTTTTTATGTTTCATATGCTTCTTCTTTCATTAATATTGTCGGGGACCATAATTAGGGGTACCCTCAAGACGCCTAATTCTCAGCTGGTAACCCCCATCAGCATAAAGCTGCAGAGGCCTGATGGGTTTGATTAAGTCAGGGATCAGTCCATACGAGTGACTCGATCACGCCACGCCCGAGCCTAGCCTCGGGCGAGGGCAGCCGACCCTAAGATGACTCCGTCTCGCCTGAGGCCTCCTCTTTCACGGCAGACGCATCTCCGGCTCGCCCGAGGCCCCGCCTTCGATAAGAAGTAACCCTGACTAAATCACCGCGCCAACCGACCAAGTCACCGGGGCGTTTAACGCAAAAGGTAAGACCGACGGGCGACCAGACTTCGCCAGAGGTGCCATAGGAGGCTCTGCCCGACCCAGGGCTCGGACTCGGGCTAAGGCCCCGGAAGACGGCGAACTCCGCTCCGCCCGACCCAGGGCTCGGACTCGGGCTAAGGCCCCGGAAGACGGCGAACTCCGCTCCGCCCGACCCAGGGCTCGGACTCGGGCTAAGGCCCCGGAAGACGGCGAACTCCGCTCCGCCCGACCCAGGGCTCGGACTCGGGCTAAGGCCCCGGAAGACGGCGAACTCCGCTCCGACCGACCCAGGGCTCGGACTCGGGCTAAGGCCCCGGAAGACGACGAACTCCGCCTCGCCCGACCCAGGGCTCGGACTCCGCCTCGGCCTCTGCCGATCGATCTCCGCCTCGCCCGACCCAGGGCTCGGACTCTGCCTCTGTCTTGCAGGACGGACTCGACCTTGGCTTCGGAGGAGCCTCCACGACGCCCGACCTAGGACACGAGACCGCCACGTCAACAGGAAGCGTCATCATCACCCTGCCCTGAGCCGACTTGGGCCGCAGAGAACAAGACCGATGTCCCATCTGGCCAGCTACGCCAGATAGGCAAATGATGGCGCCCCGCTAGACCATGACGACGGCGGCTCTCAGCTCCCTTACGAAAGCAGGAGGACGTCAGCAAGGGTCCAGCCACTCCGACAGCTGTCCCTCCATCCGGCTCCGTTACTCCTCCAACAGCCACGACGCACGCACCAACAGGGTGCCAAGATCTCTCCGGCTGCCACCTTGGCATGTACTTAGGGCGCTAGCTCTCCCTCGCTAGACACGTAGCACCTTGCTACACCCCCATCTTGTACACCTGGATCCTCTCCTTACGACTATAAAAGGAAGGACCAGGGCCTTCTTAGAGAAGGTTGGCCTCGCGGGGACGAAGGGCAGGGGCAGGCGCTCTCTCAGGGGCCGCTCGCTCCCCTCACCTCGCGCGGACGCTTGTAACCCCCTACTGCAAGCGCACCCGACCTGGGCGCGGGACGAACACGAAGGCCGCGGGAATTCTCCGACTCCCTCACGACCCGGCTCCGGCCACCGACCTCTCTCTGTTCCCCCCTTCGCGCTCGCCCACGCGCTCGACCCATCTGGGCTAGGGCACGCGGCACACTCACTCGTCGGCTCGGGGACCCCCCGGTCTCGGAACGCCGACAGTTGGCGCGCCAGGTAGGGGCCTGCTGCGTGTTGACGAGCAGTTTCCCGTCAAGCTCCAGATGGGCAGTCTCCAACGATCTCTTCAACCCGGATCGGTGCTCCGTTTCGGGAGTCTTGAGTTCATGTCCTTCGACGGCAACTACGACATGATACTCCTTCCACCGCCGCGCGACAGCGACAATGGTGGCGGACAACCCGCCCGCCGGCGGCGGAATCGACGACGCCTTTACCGCGTGGGGGAAGGACAACTTTCGAGCTCGCCCCATCCTCTCCCTCGCCATCGGAGGAGGAGGAGGCGGGGCAACCGGGGCCGAGCGGGAGGCCGCGCTCCGGCGGCTGTCGAGCAAATCGACATCCCCGGCGCCTCAACGGAGGACACGCTAAGCGTCGCCCTCGCGTTCGAGGCGAAGGCGAGCGCCAACCCCCCGCAACACGTCGACCCCGGGCAGATGGACGACGCCAGCACGCTCACAGAGGGCCTGCAGGACGTCGCCCTCGTACCCAAGACGACGGCGCGGTCAGCCCCCGACGTGACTTCGTCGCTCCTCGTCGACAAAAAGGTACCGACTGCTCCCCATCTTTCGTCATTTCGATTCGACCTCAGCCCGCCTGGCGACCTCGCTTTGGCGGGCGCTCACATTGAGGCGAGTGCAACCTCTCTGGGGTTTCGTGTGCGGTCGCCTTGGGACCGATTGACGGGTGTCTCGACCTACGGACCCTCTGGGTCCGAGGAAGATGACGACCCCAGCATCTGCTGGGATTTCTCCGGATCTGGCAACCCCAGTGCCATGCGGGACTTCATGACCGCATGTGACTACTGCCTCTCCGACTGTTCCGACGGCAGCCGCAGCCTTGGCGACAAGGACTGCGGCCCGAGCCGCGAATGTTTCCACATCGAGCTGGGGGATCCCTCCGGAGGCGGCTGTCTCGGCATGCCAGAGGATGGTGATCCCCCTAGGCCAGCGCCTCGCGCTGACATCCCACGGGAGCTAGCTGTGGTCCCCGTTCCGGCGGGGGGTCACGACCCACAGCTCGAGCAAGTCCGCGGGGCGCAGGCCGGGCTCGATGAGGGAGCAGGAGCGCTCGAGGCAATCCGCCAGAACATCGGGCAGGTATGGGCGAGCCAGCCTCTAGCCGGAGGGATACGTCACCTGCCCCAAGGTCTCCGCACCGCATCGCCAACGATGCCAGGGACAGACCGCCACCCGCGTCCGGCGGAACCGGTCAGGACCTGGCCGCCGCAGCGATGCTCCTCTGCGCGATGCCGGAGTCATCAACCACCGAGGGTCGGCGAATCCAGGGAGAACTCAAGCATCTCCTGGAAGGCGCTGCGGCCCGGCGGGCCGAGAGCTCTGCCTCCCGCAGGCAGGGATACCCCTCGGAACCTCGTGCCGCGACTTCCCGACTCATGCGGGAAGCCTCGGTCTTCACCGGGCGCACGCGCAACACCGCGCCTGCGGCCCCGGGCCACCTCGGCGATGAGCACCCTCATCGCGACCGTCGGGCGCGCCTCGACGAAAGGGTGCGCCGAGGCTATCACCCCAGGCGTGGGGGACGCTACGACAGCGGGGAGGATCGGAGTCCCTCGCCCGAACCACCCGGTCCGCAGGTCTTTAGCCGAGCCATTCGGCGGGCGCCGTTTCCGCCCCGATTCCGACCCCCGACTACTATCACAAAGTACTCGGGGGAAACGAGACCGGAATTGTGGCTTGCGGACTACCGCCTGGCTTGTCAACTGGGTGGGACGGACGATGACAACCTCATCATCCGAAACCTCCCCCTGTTTCTCTCCAACACCGCTCGTGCCTGGTTGGAGCACCTGCCTCCGGGGCAGATTTCCAACTGGGAAGATCTGGTCCAGGCTTTCGCCGGCAACTTCCAGGGCACGTACGTGCGCCCCGGGAATTCCTGGGACCTCTGAAGCTGTCGGCAACTGCCGGGAGAGTCTCTTCGGGACTACATCCGGCGGTTCTCGAAGCAGCGCACCGAGCTGCCCAACATCACCGACTCCGATGTCATCGGCGCGTTCCTCGCTGGCACCACCTGCCGTGACCTGGTGAGCAAGTTGGGTCGCAAGACCCCCACCAAGGCGAGCGAGCTGATGGACATCGCCACCAAGTTCGCCTCCGGCCAGGAGGCGGTCGAGGCCATCTTCCGAAAGGACAAGCAGCCCCAGGGCCGCCCGTCGGAAGATGCTACCGAGGCGTCTGCTCCGCGCGGCGCCAAGAAGAAAGGCAGGAGGAAGTCGCAAGCGAAACGCGACGTTCCCGATGCAGACCTTGTCGCCGCCGCCGAGCACAAGAACCCTCGGAAGCCCCCCGGAGGTGCTAACCTCTTCGACAAGGCACTCAAGGAGGCGTGCCCCTACCATCAGGGGCCCGTCAAGCACACCCTCGAGGAGTGCGTCATGCTTCGGCGCCACTTCCACAGGGTCGGGCCACCCGCAGTACTCGAAGCCCAGGGCATCAAGCACTCGGTTCAGCCTTCGCTTCGGTCGGGCGCCGAAGGCCGCTGTCATTAGTTGATCCTCTTTTTTGGAATAATTCCCCAGGATTTCATTGCACATCACCTCGATTGTGTCCAGCCACTCTTGGCAGGGCTTCTTAAAGTATTTCTTGAATTTGAAGTGATAGGGCAGCCGGACAAGATCCCCCTCCTTCTTCTCCCCCTTTAACTTTGGCATTTCCCATTCTTTCAGAGTAGGGAAGACTCTGAATGCCAAGAATTCTTGGACCAGATCCCTGGTACCGATATGCTCTGCAATAATTCCGAATTCATCCATTGCCTGCTGTGTTTCACCCTCTGGCGTCATGTTGCAGCGGGGTCGGGTTTCTCCGAAGATCAGCTCGATTGGACTTTGCACAAGCTTCTCCTTGTTGTCATCAACTTTGACATAGAACCATTCCGATTTCCAGCCTGCCGGCCATTTGCTTCGGTAGCTAATTACAGGAAACTTTGCCGTTTTCCGGTAGGCAAAATTGTAACAACCGAAGTTATCGTGTAGCCCATCTTTTCTGGCCTTGGTTTGATAATGCAACTCATGAACTCGACAGAAACTGTCGGCAAATGGCTCCACTGCTTGGCTTCGGAGGGCCCAAATGTAAACGCTAAGTCTAACGATAGCGTTGGGAGTTAACTGGTGAAGGTAGATGCCAAACCTTTTCAGTATCTCCGCAATAATCTCGTGAAGAGGGAATCTAAGCCCAGCCTTTAAAAAGCTCTTGAAGATAACAATCTCGTCCTTCCCTGGCTTCGGGGTGGTTTCTTCTCCCCCGAAGCGAAGTAGCTTCTTCTGGTCTTCATTGAAATAACCTGCTTTCACCATCTTCGAAAGATCAGCCTTTGAAACAGTTGATTTCCCAAAATCCAGGTGACTGGGCTTGCTGGGCATGGCAATACGGTAGTCATCTTCGGGATCAGTCCCTTCAATGTTTTCTTCTTCTCCTTCGGCAGTTGTTGGGTTTGCTTCAGCAGCAGGCATTTCTTCCGCAGTCACTAGACCGGAACGCTGCATCGCTTCGGAGATGGGCACAGTGTTCGAACCTTCGGCTTCGTAGTAGATCGCACTCTCGCCATTTGATTCTGAGTTTGGGGAAGTCAGAAACTTTTTTCTTTTTTCTTTTCTCCCGAAGCTCTTCTTTCTGACGAAGCAGACGTCGAGATGGACCTTTGTTCGATTCTGAGAATCAAGCTTCGGCTATAGTTAAAAATTTTGGCAGCAAAACAGTGCAAATAGCAATGAATGCTGTGGTAACTTCACACCTACCCGTCTGTTTATATAGTGCTGCAGGTAAGAAGGCGAAGCGGCAGGATTTTTTACACCAAGCAGGCAGTCACTCGTACTCGCTGTGCAGTGGACCGCAAAAGATCAAACAGTAACTCTGCAAGGTGGGCCTGGCACGCGCTCGGAAGCCGGATCGTTTCTCCGCAACGAGCTCAGGGAAGGTGTTTTTTGGACCTTCGGCTTCCCGAAGCTGAAGAGGCTTTTTTTTCACGGGTCAAGCTCGTTACGAAAAACGATCTAGCACCGCGAAAGGGGCTACTGTTGGGGCCGTGCTTCGGTGCGCCGAAGGTCTTACACGAAGAAGCAGCTTCGGCTGAAGTCGTCTCCAAGAGATGGCCGAAGGTTCCTTTTCATGGAGCTTCGGCGTTACAAACCGACATAGAGATAGAATGACCTTTTTATCCATAGAGGTCTGAGTCAATGTTGTAAACTCTTGTAAGGGGCATAATTGTAATTTGTCACAGGCTGCGACCTGTGCCTATAAATAGATGAACAGTACCTCTGTACTGTTCACGCGAACTTGCTATTTGCCTTCGCATCACACTTGTTCCTTTGCTTTCCTCAGGACCAGAGGTACATTTGTAACTTGAAGTTATTTATATTCATTCATTTATGATAATAAAGATGGAAATAATTCCATGATTATATTTAATATTTATTTCATGTTTCATGATTTATATGATATAAATGCTTCGTTCCTTGATATTATGTTTTACGAAGGTACGTCCTTTGTAACCTTCGTCCGAAATTCTTTATATCCTGAGGGGATATAATGTTTTGGAGGACGAAGGGTCTTAACACCTAACATTTTCTATGTTGCCTTGTTCTTAATTCTTAGCATTTGAGAACAAGCCCCCAACAGGTGGCAAGGCCCGCGACGACGACAAAAGGGAGGATCGCCAAGCAGGAGAGTTCCCAGAGGTCCGCGACTGCTTCATGATCTACGGAGGGCATGCGGCGAATGCCTCGGCTCGGCATCGTAAGCAAGAGCGTCGGGAGGTCTGCTCGATGAAGGTGGCGGCGCCAGTCTACCTAGACTGGTCCGACAAGCCCATCACCTTCGACCGGGACGACCACCCCGACCACGTGCCGAGCCCAGGGAAGTACCCGCTCGTCGTCGATCCCGTCATCGGCAACGTCAGGCTCACCAAGGTCCTGATGGATGGAGGCAGCTGCCTCAACATCATCTACGCCGAGACCCTCAGGCTCCTGCGCGTCGACCTGTCATCCGTCCGAGCAGGCGCTGCGCCCTTCCACGGGATCATTCCCGGGAAGCGCGTCCAGCCCCTCGGACAGCTCGACCTCCCTGTCTGCTTCGGAACACCCTCCAACTTCCGAAGGGAGACTTTGACGTTCGAGGTGGTCGGGTTCCGAGGGACCTACCACGCAGTGTTGGGAAGGCCATGCTACGCGAAGTTCATGGCCATCCCCAACTACACCTACCTGAAGCTCAAGATGCCAGGCCCCAACGGGGTCATCACCGTCGGCCCCACGTACAAGCACGCATTCGAATGCGATGTGGAGTGCGTGGAGTACGCCGAGGCCCTCGCCGAGTCCGAGGCCCTCATTGCCGACCTGGAAAGCCTCTCCCGAGAGGTGCCGGACGTGAAGCGGCATGCCGGCAACTTCGAGCCAGCGGAGACGGTTAAGGCCGTCCCTCTCGACCCCAGTGGCGACACCTCCAGGCAGATTCGAATCGGATCCGGGCTCGACCCCAAATAGGAAGCAGTGCTCGTCGACTTTCTCCGCGCAAACGCCGACGTCTTTGCATGGAGTCCCTCGGACATGCCCGGCATACCGAGGGATGTCGCCGAGCACTCGCTGGATATTCGGGCCGGGGCCCGACCTGTCAGGCAGCCTCTGCGCCGATTCGACGAGGAAAGGCGCAGGGTGATAGGCGAGGAGATCCACAAGCTGATGGCAGCAGGGTTCATTAAAGAGGTATTCCATCCCGAATGGCTTGCCAACCCTGTACTTGTGAGGAAAAAAGGGGGGAAGTGGCGGATGTGTGTAGACTACACTGGTCTCAACAAAGCATGTCCGAAGGTCCCCTACCCTCTACCTCGCATCGATCAAATCGTGGACTCCACTGCAGGGTGCGAAACCCTGTCTTTCCTCGATGCCTACTCAGGGTATCATCAAATCAAGATGAAAGAGTCCTTCCCCCTGGGGGAGATCATCCAGTGCCGAGAAGCCTCGGGGCGGATCGCGAAGTGGGCGGTGGAAATCATGGGCGAGGCAATCTCGTTCGCCCCTCGGAAGGCCATCAAGTCCCAGGTACTGGCGGATTTCGTAGCCGAATGGGTCAATACCCAGTTGCCAACGGCTCCGATCCAACCAGAGCTCTGGACCATGTTTTTCGACGGGTCGCTGATGAAGACGGGAGCTGGCGCGGGCCTGCTTTTCGTCTCGCCCCTCGGGAAACACCTGTGCTACGTGCTCCGCCTCCATTTCCTGGCGTCCAACAATGTGGCTGAGTACGAGGCTCTGATCAACGGATTGCGAATCGCCATCGAGCTAGGGGTCCGACGCCTCGATGCACGCGGCGACTCGCAGCTCGTCATCGACCAAGTCATGAAGAACTCCCTCCGCCGCGACCCGAAGATGGAGGCCTACTGTGAGGAGGTTCGACGCCTGGAAGACAAGTTCTACGGGCTCGAGCTTAACCACATCGCCCGGCGCTACAACGAGACTGCGGACGAGCTGGCGAAGATAGCCTCGGGGCGAACGACGGTTCCCCCGGACGTCTTCTCCCGGGATCTGCACCAACCCTCCGTCAAGATAGGCGACGCGCCCGAGCCCGAGGCGCCCTCGGCCTCGTCCGAGGTGACCTCGGCCCAGCCCGAGCCATCCTCGGCTCAACCCGAGGAACCCTCGGAGCCCGAGGGCGAAGCGCTGCGCATCGAGGAGGAGCAGAACGGGGTCGTGCCAGATCAAGATTGGCAGACCCCATACCTGCAATATCTCCACCGAGGAGAACTGCCCCTCGACCGAGCCGAGGCTCGGCGGGTAGCGCGACGCGCCAAATCGTTCGTCTTGCTGGGCGATGAGAAGGAGCTCTACCACCGAAGCCCCTCGGGCATCCTCCAGCGATGTATCCCCATCGCCGAAGGTCAGGAACTCCTGCGGGAAATACACTCGGGGGCTTGCGGTCATCATGCAGCACCTCGAACCCTCGTCGGGAACGCTTTCCGCCAAGGCTTCTACTGGCCAACGGTGGTGGCTGACGCCACTAGAATTGTCCGCGCCTGCGAAGGGTGCCAATTCTATGCGAAGCAAACCAACCTGCCCGCTCAGGCTCTGCAGACGATACCCATCACCTGGCCCTTCGCTGTGTGGGGTCTGGACCTCGTCGGCCCTCTGCAGAAGGCGCCCGGGGGCTACACGCACCTGCTGGTCGCCGTCGACAAATTCTCCAAGTGGATCGAGGTCCGACCCCTGAACAGCATCAGGTCCGAGCAGGCGGTGGCGTTCTTCACCAACATCATCCATCGCTTCGGGGTCCCGAACTCCATCATCACCGACAATGGCACCCAGTTCACCGGCAAAAAATTCTTGGATTTTTGCGAAGATCACAACATCCGGGTGGACTGGGCCGCCGTAGCTCATCCCATGTCGAATGGGCAAGTAGAGCATGCCAATGGCATGATCCTACAAGGGCTCAAGCCTCGGATCTACAACAACCTCAACAAGTTCGGCAAGCGGTGGATGAAGGAACTCCCCTCGGTGGTCTGGAGCCTGAGGACGACGCCAAGCCGAGCCACGGGTTTCACGCCGTTCTTCCTGGTCTACGGGGCCGAGGCCGTCCTGCCCGCGGACCTGGAATACGGCTCCCCGAGGACGAGGGCCTACAACGAAGAAAGCAACCAAGCTAGCCGAGAAGACTCGCTGGACCAGCTGGACGAGGCTCGGGACAGGGCCTTACTACACTCGGCGCGGTATCAGCAGTCCCTGCGACGCTACCACGCCCGAGGGGTCCGACCCCGAGATCTTCAGGTGGGCGACCTGGTGCTTCGGCTGCGGCAAGACGCCCGAGGGAGGCACAAGCTCACGCCCCCCTGGGAGGGGCCGTTCATCATCGCCAAAGTTCTGAAGCCCGGAACGTACAAGCTGGCCAACAGTCAAGGCGAGGTCTACGGCAACGCTTGGAACATCCAACAGCTACGTCGTTTCTACCCTTGAGATATTTCCAAGTTGTTCATATACCTCGCACCCACGCAAAGTTTAGTCAACAAGGAAGGGTCGGTCTCGCCTCGGCAAAGCCCGACCCTCCCTCGGGGGCTAAAAGGGGGGAAACCCCCTCTGCGTCAAAATTTTCCTCGAACAAAAAATCTCTTTCACCAGAACATCTTTCGTGCTTTTTGACTACTTCGAAAAGTGGGTCCTGGAAACGACGGGGTACACGTAAGCAGTCAAGGCTGACCGAGCCGAGGGACTCCTACGCCTCCGGGATACGGATACCTCACTCATCACCTTCTGCGATAAGTAACTCGCGCTCGGATAAGGCGAATCCGCGGATCGAACGAGTCTTTACGTACGGAAGCTCTTCTGTCGAAGCCATTCTTCGAGCCTTCTCGACTGAGTCAGTGACAGGGCCTCATGGACGGGTAAAAGTACGCGTAAGCGGCAAGGCCGACCGAGCCGAGGGACTCCCACGCCTCCGGGATACGGATACCTCACTCATCACCTTCCGCGAGAAGCAACTCTTGCTCGCACTGACATCCCTGCTACCGACAAAAAGTCCAGATACTCGAAACAAGAGGAAAAGAGACGCAGGTTCATAACGTAGCAAGGGTGTGTGTTCTGGCCTCGACGGCCGCACAAGGCCCACGCTACAAGACGATTTGACCCTGCAGGCTCGGATCTTGACGCTGCAAGTGGGCGATAACACCCTCGGCATCGATAGCACCTTCGGCAAGGCCCGACCTAGCCTCGGACGACGACGCGGTCCGAGGGCCTCTGCTCCGAAGGACGACGTCATCACCACGCTCGAGCAATCTCTGCCAGGGACTTCTCCGAGAACCCGGCCCGAGCGGACGGCTCGGCCGGCCACCTCCGGGGCCTCGGCCGACCGCCTTCCGAGGGCGCCTGCTCGGTCCGAAGCCTCGGCTGATCAACTCCGACGTCGATCCTGCCAACGGACAACCTGGCTAGGCTCCGGCCAACCAGGTTTCATTTTCGAGCCAACTCCGCCTCTGCTCGTGCTGATATCGCTACCCCTGGCCTCGGCTCGTCGAAGAGCGGCCGAGGGGTTTTTTTAACTAAGCTAGAGGAGCCTCGGACAACAGGTCCGACCGAGCCGAGGGATTCCTACGCCTCCGGGATACGGATACCTCACTCGTCACCTCGACACGGGGCAACTCACGCTTGGTGAAGCGGTTCAGACAATCAGCAGACGAGTCTTAGTGCTCAGAAATGAGGAAAAAACACGGCTCCGCACCGTAATTACATACATGTTCAGGCCCCGAAAGCCGAAATGAACAAAAAACCCGGCACTCGAAGTGCCATTACAAACGGAACTCCGGTTCCTCCCTCTGCAGCGGCGCAGGCCTCAGGAGGAGGCACAGCTGCTGTCTTGCCCTCGCCCATAACGCCACCCGAGGGGCGAGGACAAGTACAAAGAGCCGAAGGCCCGAAGCGCCGATGGTGGCGGTGATCCCGTCGCTGACGGGGACTTCTCGAGCCGCCTCCGCCTCGGCACTGACGCCAGGAGCCACCAGCCTACCGGCAGATCCCCACTCAAATCCTCCCCGATGAGTGGGGCACCGGCCTCCGCGCAAAGGCGCCGCCCTGGTGCAAAGGCAGGGCCACCCCAGAACACGAGCGCCGCCCTAGCGGCGTGCGGCGTCTAGGGTGGACCTCCCGTGTACATGGCGCGGCAGCCGCCCCCCCGACAAGAGGGGCCGCCGGAGCCGAGCCAGCAGACCCGACACGCTGGAAGCGACGGCGTTCGCCGCCGATCCATCCCCCGTTGTCGGAGTCCGTGCCGCCCGCAGGGCCAGTGAGCGCCTTCTCCCTCGAACATCGTGGGAGAGGATGACCCACGAACCCGTGCGGGAGGTGGAGCGCCGGCTCAGTCCGGCACCCACCCCAGCGAGGATGATGAACATCCTTGAAGCTGAGGGTGGGATCCAGATCGCAGTCCGGTTTGCTCCTCCCCACCCAGGAGCTGGTGGTCACCGTCTCGGGTGACCCCCAGCGGAGGGGAGCAAACGGGCTGCATGATGAAAATCCTCGAAGCCGAACGATGGCTGAAAGGTACCGACTCCCACGGAGTTGCGTTCCTCCAGCAATGGAGCGAAAAGACGGCGGTTCCCCCCATCCGGGGGCTCGGAAGATTGAGAGACACAATGCATAGGGGAGGAAGGAGACATGGTCACCTTTCGAAGGGGTCGCCCTCCTTTTAAAGGCAACTCCCCCTGCTTGCGCCCTCAACCGTCGCGGGCTGAGTCTTCTCCAACACGCCTCCAAAGTCCTCCCCTGCGGCGCGGGGGCTGGGGCCCGCCTGTCATGCAGACCGGCTCTAAGCAGAAGAAGCCGAACCGCCGCGCACGACGCACGCAACCACCCAGCGATTACAAGTAACCCTCCACTTTTGCCCGGACCAGCGGGCGAAAGGGGCAGGCGGCCATGCAGGCGGCATGCAACCGCGCCAAGTGGACGCGCCTCTCCGACTCCTGACAAGCCAGCGCGACGGCTCAAGCCCACGCGTCGTGCAACGGGCGCACCGGGTGCTGCATGCGAGCCGCTGTGCCACTCGCCCCACCACCGCACCTCCTCGATTGCGGAACCAATACCGCGATTCGAGGCGACCCAGCCCGCGACCCAGCAGCGCCAGCCTGGCGCAGCGGTCAAAAATGGGCCGGCAGTAATGACGGTGGCAGGCGCGCGAGAGCAGCGGTCACGCCATCTGCCAAGCTCATGTCCCATCCGGAGGCAGCAAGAGAACCCCCTCTCACGGCGTGAAGACGACGCGCCCGTGACCCGTACCTCGAACGGCTCGCGCACGCGCAACGGCAACCTCGCCAACTACTCACCCCGGCGCATTAACTCCGCGGCTCGACGGACAGCGCTACGGGCGGGAGCGGCTGGTGACGTTTCGCCTTCGCCAAAACAACCGCGCCGAAAAAGGTACGCCACGACGTTCAATTTCGAATCCTTTTTCCCTTTTCCTTCTTTCTCTATCTCTTGCAACAGGGACCGAGAAGGGGGATAACCCCAAAGGGATCCTTCCCCGTGAAGGAACTAGGCTCCGAGCCTCCCTACTGATCAGGGGTTCGAAGGCTGGCCCCCCGAAGGGTTCAACAGCCGCCTCAGATCGCGTGGGCCCGACACCCACTACTGGTCAGGGGTTCGAAGGTCGGCCCCCGAAAGGTCCCACGACCGCCTCAGGCTACTCGGGCTCTGTGCCCCCTACTGATCAGGGGTTCGAAGGCTGGCCTGTCGAAGGGTTCACAGTCGCCTCAGGCGCCGAGCGAGGGATGACCAGGGGTACGTTCGATACATAACCAAGGCTCGGGCTGCGCTCCCGAGGTACCCTAGGACATTTCCGAGACCAGCGGGAACGACTCTGTAACGGAATCCCATCGGAGGGAGGCAACGAGCCCTCGGACCCCGTCGCTAGGGGACCGGGTCCGGCAGATCACCCGCAGGTACTTTTGGGCGTGCCTCCGGGCCCCTAGCCGACCCCCAACGAACGGGGCACGGACGTCCACTCGGATTACCCGATTGCAGCTCACCGGAGACACCATGTTCGGTGCCCATCGAGGGTAACATGGCGCACTCCCCCCTCCTCCTTGCGGAAAGGCGACGTAGGGGCGTATATAAAAAAGCCGAGTCTGTCCCTGATCGTCCTCTCGCTCCGTGCGGAGGCTCGGGGGCTGCTCTCGCAAACCCGGCTCCGGCCAAACCGTTGACAGCGTCAACATACCAGCCCGAGAACTTGGGCCCCGACAGTGCACCTGGGCTACAACCTGCTCGCATGAGGGAACCGCCAGACCAACCGAGGCATTACGCAAGGCATTAAGACCTCGAAGGAGTGAAACCACTCCTCCGAGGCCTCGGGGGCTACACCCGGCGGGTGCGCTCGCGCGCACCCACCGGAACAAAGTACCACCGAGAAAGGCTGGTCCCCTTGCAAAAAAGTGCGACGCAAGCCTCCAAGCGAGTGTTAACACTCTCTTCGAGGCTCGGGGGCTACTGTCGGGGACCATAATTAGGGGTACCCTCAAGACGCCTAATTCTCAGCTGGTAACCCCCATCAGCATAAAGCTGCAGAGGCCTGATGGGTTTGATTAAGTCAGGGATCAGTCCATACGAGTGACTCGATCACGCCACGCCCGAGCCTAGCCTCGGGCGAGGGCAGCCGACCCTAAGATGACTCCGTCTCGCCTGAGGCCTCCTCTTTCACGGCAGACGCATCTCCGGCTCGCCCGAGGCCCCGCCTTCGATAAGAAGTAACCCTGACTAAATCACCGCGCCAACCGACCAAGTCACCGGGGCGTTTAACGCAAAAGGTAAGACCGACGGGCGACCAGACTTCGCCAGAGGTGCCATAGGAGGCTCTGCCCGACCCAGGGCTCGGACTCGGGCTAAGGCCCCGGAAGACGGCGAACTCCGCTCCGCCCGACCCAGGGCTCGGACTCGGGCTAAGGCCCCGGAAGACGGCGAACTCCGCTCCGCCCGACCCAGGGCTCGGACTCGGGCTAAGGCCCCAGAAGACGGCGAACTCCGCTCCGCCCGACCCAGGGCTCGGACTCGGGCTAAGGCCCTGGAAGACGGCGAACTCCGCTCCACCCGACCCAGGGCTCGGACTCGGGCTAAGGCCCCGGAAGACGACGAACTCCGCCTCGCCCGACCCAGGGCTCGGACTCCGCCTCGGCCTCTGCCGATCGATCTCCGCCTCGCCCGACCCAGGGCTCGGACTCTGCCTCTGTCTTGCAGGACGGACTCGACCTTGGCTTCGGAGGAGCCTCCACGACGCCCGACCTAGGACACGAGACCGCCACGTCAACAGGAAGCGTCATCATCACCCTGCCCTGAGCCGACTTGGGCCGCAGAGAACAAGACCGGTGTCCCATCTGGCCAGCTACGCCAGATAGGCAAATGATGGCGCCCCGCTAGACCATGACGACGGCGGCTCTCAGCTCCCTTACGAAAGCAGGAGGACGTCAGCAAGGGTCCAGCCACTCCGACAGCTGTCCCTCCGTCCGGCTCCGTTACTCCTCCAACAGCCACGACGCACGCACCAACAGGGTGCCAAGATCTCTCCGGCTGCCACCTTGGCATGTACTTAGGGCACTAGCTCTCCCTCGCTAGACATGTAGCACCTTGCTACACCCCCATCTTGTACACCTGGATCCTCTCCTTACGACTATAAAAGGAAGGACCAGGGCCTTCTTAGAGAAGGTTGGCCTCGCGGGGACGAAGGGCAGGGGCAGGCGCTCTCTCAGGGGCCGCTCGCTCCCCTCACCTCGCGCGGACGCTTGTAACCCCCTACTGCAAGCGCACCCGACCTGGGCGCGGGACGAACACGAAGGCCGCGGGAATTCTCCGACTCCCTCACGACCCGGCTCCGGCCACCGACCTCTCTCTGTTCCCCCCTTCGCGCTCGCCCACGCGCTCGACCCATCTGGGCTGGGGCACGCGGCACACTCACTCGTCTGCTCGGGAACCCCCCGGTCTCGGAACGCCGACAAATATATACTGCAATGATGAAGGTATGTCCATCATGACCTTCGTTTCAAGATCATTGTGTCCTAAGGGTAACAATGCTTCATAGGACGAAGGGCATTAACATATAACATTCTGTGTTGCCTTGTTCTTGATTCATAGCATTTGAGAACAAGCCCCAACATTGGCGCCCACCTCCGGTGAACTCTTTCGACCACCTTCGGCAAGCACTGACCTTCGGCAACATTGGCGCGGCTGGCTGATCTTCAAAGGAAGATCAACGAAGCTACTGAAGAGGTGCGCCATCTTGTTCAAGATGAACAAGATCGAAGGCCCCAACATAGGGAACTTCGTCAAGAAGGCTTATTCAACAAAGATGGGTGGTATGATGATTTTAATCATGATACCTTTACTTTTGATGACGCTTCTCCCTTGGCAGCAGATTTGCAGGCTACCCCATGGCCCCTGTCATACAAGCCACCTCAGCTTCCCATGTATGATGGGCATTCATACCCAAAGCAATTTCTGATGAGCTACGAAGCAACTTTATCTTCGTATGGGGGCAATACTGCAGTCATGGCAAAGACCTTCGTCATGGCAGTCCGGAATGTAGCTCAAACATGGTATTCTTCTCTTCGGCCAGGGACTATCACATCGTGGCAGAAGCTTAAGGACATGCTGGTGACCAGTTTCCAAGGTTTTTAGATGAAGCCAGTCACAGCTCAGGCCCTGTTCCAATGCACACAAGACCATGAGGAATACCTCCAGGCGTATGTATGAAGGTTCTTGCGATTGAGGGCGCAAGCGCCCATAGTGCCCAATGAAATTGTCATTGAGGCCATGATTAAGGGCCTTCGGCCAGGACCTACGGCTCAGTATTTCGCCAGGAAGCCACCACAAACTCTGGAGAAGCTGCTCCAGAAAATGGATGAGTACATCCAGGCTAACAATGACTTTCTCCAGAGAAGAGAGGAAGCTTACAAGTTCTCGGAAATGACCAGGTGCTTTGGAGGAAGAATCCACCCGAGGCATGTCAGGTCAATCCACAATTCCACTCAGAGTGATGACAAAGGAAGTCAGCCTCAGAGGTCGCAATATACCTCACAATCTTCGGGGCAACAGCAAAGCTCTTTCAGGCCACCACCTCCAAGAGGCAGAGGCGCTAGGGGCTTCGGGGGAAGATTTGGGGATCAACCTAGAAAGATATACTGCTTATTCTGTGGTGAGGACAAGGGCCATACTACAAGAATGTGCCAAATCACTATTCAGAAGCAAAAGAAGATAGCAGAAGCCGAAGCTCAGCAGAATCAGCCGAAGCAGGTCTTGCACACTGCTTCGTGCCATTCTCCATACATACCAGAGTATGTGGGCAATCATCCTGTAGCTTCTGTTGCTTCGGCTAGCCATTCAAAGGCTTCTTGGCCACAACTCCCACCTCCACCACCATAACAACCGATCCATTCCCAGAGCCAGCAGCCAGAAGGGCACCAACACTCTCAACAGCAATAGGATTTCAGGGAGGAATCCGAAGCTCGCACAGTCAACAGTACTGTGCTAGAATCCAAGCACATTTATTAAGCGATATCCTACTCCAAAAATGCTTTTATGGTTGTTTGTCATTTTGTTTTTTAAGAAACAATTAATGTAAACCTAGTTTTAATTCCTTGTAATAGTTTCGCTTATATCAGAATGAAATATAGCTTTTTCACAGGTTTACGAAGCTCAAAAACAGCCGAAGCTACCAAAAAAGACATTCCTAAGGGAGCGCAGTCCAAGTCTTGCTGAAGCTACAAAAAGTCACTCACAATGGAGCGCAGCGTAAGTTTTTTGCTCAAAAGTCATTCCTAAGGGAATGCAGAGCCAAATACCGCCCAAATATAAGGCGAAGCGTGAAAAATCAACGCGAAAAATACCGCCGAAATATAAGGCGAAGCGCAAAAAGTCAACGCGAAAGATACCGCCGAAATAGAAGGCGAAGAAGTTCAAAAGTCGTTCCTAAGGGGATGCAGAACTTACACCGAAACATAAGCGGTGAAGCCGAAAAATAAACGGCAAAGCCACTTCAGTTATTCCTAAGGGGACACAGAGATGGTGTGTTCCAGTGTGGGTCTGTGGGTGTGTATCTTCGGCATTAGCATCATCCTTCGCATCATATCATCACATCATCCCGCATAACATCACATCATACATCATATTGCACCGATGATACGAATTGAATACGAAGTCGACCTTCGGAGACTGCTTTATAAAAAATGAAAATGTGCTAAGGCACAAAGTAAGCTGAGAAATATAGCTTCGTCAGCTCTATTGCAAAAGAAGGGATCCTTTGTTTACGAAGCTGGGATGTTTTTACGAAGCAAGGATATTTTCACGAAGCACGAATTTTCTTCTTTACGAAGCATGAAAAAAGGGAAGGTGTTTTTTCGCCAAAGGCTCAAAAGCGGTATGTATATAAAGTTTCATGCATCGCAAAGAACTGAATTATAAATAATTTACATATTAGATTCAAAAACATGCACATCGAATGTTACAATTTTGATAACAGCAAAGTTACATTGATCATCTAAAAAAGTTTTTACAAGCAAGTACTAGTCCTCTTTTAGGACCTTCTCCGCAGCTTCATTTAACAACTTATGAACAACTTCGTCAACAATAGATTCGGCCACATTTATGATATCTATTGCTTCCTTCGTTTCCGGGTCAGCCAGGGGGTCGAACGGTTTCGATGGAGGAGATAGTTCAGCTACAATAGAAGAAATTAATCAGTTCAAAGTCACGAAAACAAATGCCGAAGCTAGATGCCGCGAAACAATACCTATGCGCCTCTCGCGCTCTGCAGCTTCTTCAGCTTGCTTAGCTTGTACTCGGGCCTCATGGATGTCTTTCTCGCTCTTCTTCATAATTTCGTGAGCTATTTCTCGGCCACCATTTGCTTAGACATCAGTGTAAAATTTTCCTCTCACTAAGCTTGCTTCAGCTGAGGGATCTTTTGTGTCATCCACAGAGAAGGCAGCTTCGGCCTAGGCCAGAGTTTTGACATGATCGCAACCCACCTTCTCTAGGATAGCAGAAATTCCTCTTGCACCGGAGAACACGCAGACATCCCCGCGATCACTCAAAATTTCTTCAAAAGCTTCGGCCTCTCCGCTTATCCACTCGATAACGCCCTCAGGATCGCCTCGTATGAAGTTATCTTCGTTTGAATAGGCGCCCACGTTGGCAAAGCTAGCCTTTATCTTCTCCACGCAGCCCAAAGATTTTTCAAAACATTTTTCTTTGGATGCGCGAAGTTCTTCAACTGTTTTTTCTAAATAGTTTTTCCAATATTCGCTAGCCTCTCGGTCAGCTTCTGCGATAGCGCATTTTTCTTTAGCTTCGGCCAGCTGTTTCTGAAGGTCTTCGATCTCATTCTTTTGTATTTTAGCTTTAGCCTTAAAATTTGCTTCATCTTCTTTTACTTTATCCACCAATGAAAGTAGAATTTTGTCTTTTCTGAGGCTTCGTTTCTCAGCCTGATAAGCTCTGTTCGAAGGTTGTTGAGAGCTATAGTGCAGCTCTCGTCTTCAGCATTCTTTTGCGCTCTTAGGGCGTTGCTAAGTATCAAGCCCTGCAAGAAAGAATAAAAGGATTAAAATCAGAGTAAAAGACTTCATTCCAGAGTTCATAAGCTTTAAAATTCATAATTTCTGAACCTTCAGACTGTTGTATGCAAGATTATCTGCGAGATCAGCTTTCGTCATGGCATAAAGGCCAACTTCAAGCTTTGGGAAGCCCATACTTCTGGCCATCTCCCGACACACAGATAATTCTTTATTGTCTGGGAGACAGTACAAGAAATCATCTTCGTTTGTACCATTAAACACTAAGGCCCCCTTCGGGTACTTTAGTTCATGGGCATAGTGTTTGGCTTCAAAAATTTCCTCTTCGGACAATTTTTTCCCCGCAGCATGCCGAATAATGTAGTCAACATCTTCGATCAGAGCTTCGGGAGCAGGAGTTTTGGTTTTTTCTGATACATTATGCCCTGCTGTTTTGTTCTCAGGCGCGGTAGGCCCAGCTTCAGCTTCGACCTAAGATTCCGAAGCTTCGGCAATTTTCTTAGGAGTAGGGCTCAAAGCCTTCGTAATCTCTATAACAGCGTCTAATACGCTGGCCATCCTCCTCCTAGGAGTGGCGGCAGGAATTTTTCGCATCTTTGACAAAACTATCTCTGTAGGTGGTCTCAAGATTTCTGGCGTTTTTATTACCTTTTCCACCTGTAGCTCTTCAGCCTTGTCATCTCTAGCTTTGGCTGGCCCGACTGCAGACATCTTATGCGCCACAATCGACTCTTCAGTACTTTGCACAGTCGAGGCAGCGCGCTTTGCTTCGGTAGCAGGAGATGTCCCTGCGCCAAACTCAGGAACCATGGCCGGTTCAATGTAACGCGGCTGGTGGGTAAGCACCTTCAACTTTTTGCTTGTAGCCTCCGGCACAGGCTCGGCTAGGGCAGCCATTGCATCAACTTTTCTCTTCTTCCCCTGTCCCTGCAGCGGGTAGCGGTAGTCGGGGTAGACAAAGCCAATAGCATTAAAAACTCTATTCAATCTCTTCTTTCCCTGACTTCCGAAGGCTACGAATAATGCATTATCCTTTGCCTTGGAATATGATCCAAGCAGTTTATCACTTGTAACTTCAATACACTTCAGCCAATCATCGTTTGGTTCATCAAATTTATCTCCAAACCTGAAGGTGTATTTCAGCCGGACCAAATCACCTTCGCTAGGATCATTGATGATTTCCTTTGGCATTTCCCAGCCTTCCGCAAGCGGCCATACTCTAAATGCTATATGCTCTTGAATTAAATCTCTTATACCAATGAAAAAGCAGACAGTGCCGAAAGCCTTCTGGCATGCTTCCGCAGCATCATCAATTTCAACCTTCAGTTTTCGAAGACCGAAGCGAGACCATATGGGGCGCATGATAACCTCTTTGATGTCCTCCCTCGCCGTCAAGTCGTTCTTCACATAAAACCATTCTTCCATCCAAGTTTTAGGGCATCTCTTCCGAAATGTTGGCACTAGGTGGCTGGCATTGGCGCGGGCGACAAATCCATAACAACCGAAGTTGTTGTGATACTGTTCTTTACCCATAACACTTCACGCTTGGTTCTATTCCTTGGCTTCTTACTGCCCAGACGAAGATTCCCATCCTCAATATGGCTTCAGGGGTCAACTGATGAAGGAAGATTTGGTAAGTTTTTAGCACTTCAACTACAAACCTGCTCAGTGGGAACCGAAGCCCAGCTTTGAAGAAGCTTCGATAAATTACAACCTCGTTTTCCTCGGGGCCAGGGAACTTGTTGTCTCCGCCATCCCTAACAATAGACATGTCTCGAAAGTACCTTCCTCTCATATTATCAAGATGACTTTGTTTAATCGTTGATCTCCCAAAGATTGTATGACTTGGCCTCCAGGGCGATCCTCAGAATCTTCGCCCCCGCTTTCCGCATCATAACTATCACTGTCACCAGTATCTTCAGACAAATCTTCTAGTGTCTCTTTAACAATCTTCTCTGTGTTTGTCTTTGCCATCGATTCGATAAAACCAACAATATAAGGATCCATATTCTTCTTCTCTTCAAATACCTTCGTCTCTTCAGTCACCTTCGTCTCAGCAGCAACCTTTTTGTCTTCAGACATTTCTCCTTCATAAATGACCAAAATGCGTCTTTTTAACCGAAGCTGAGAAAACTTGAAAAACTAGCAAGCGTTAGTAAGCAAGAGGTATGAAATTGAGAAAATAAATCAAATGGAGTAGGCAGCGTATCAAATGAGGCTGGTGCGAGTTCTTATTTATACACTCAGCACGCCCCAATTTGAGGGGTCCCATCCGTCATTGACTGTTGCTATTCTAGCAAAGGGAAGGTGTTTTTTCGGATCTTCAGCTTAAGGCCTTCGTCCATATCGCAGTCTGAATTCGTTATCTTAAACAAATTAATACTGCGAGGGGCTACTATTGGGGGCCTTCATCTTCCGAAGGTCATTGTAAGGAAAATGGACCCCAGGCCTTTTGGCTAATTGAGTTTTGGTGTTTGATGATTAACATAACCTGTGGACTAATATGTTTGCTAGTGTTTATAATTATAGTTCACAGGATGCGAAGAGAATTGGACCAAGGCAATGAGGATGCAACACCTCAAAAGAAGACATAAAAAGATGCATAGGAGTCCAATACTCAAGAACAAAAGAAGCCCGAAGAAATCAGCGAAGGAATCCAAGAAGCGGGTTGTCAGCCAGCGCCTGGTGGCGCACCGGACAGTGCTGTCCGGTGTGCACCGGACTGTCCGGTGGAGCACCGGACAGTCTGTGCAGAGAGGCCACAGACAGGCGCTCTCTGGCTGTAGCACCGGTCTGTCCGGTGGGGCACCGGACAGTCGGCACCAGACTGTCCGGTGTGCACCGGACAGACGGCAACGGTCAGATCCAACGGTCGACTGCTAGAGGCGCCAACGGTCGGCTGATGTGGCGTGCACCGGACACTGCACAGTGGCTGTCCGGTGGTGCACCGGACTGTCCGGTGCACCCGACGACAGAAAGCTGCTGCTTTCTGTCCAACGGCTAGTTTGGGGTTTGGAGGCTATAAATACCACCCCAACCGGCCATTCTCAAGTGTGGGATCCCAAGCAACATACCAAGGCATATAGTGCACATTTCCAAGAGCTCAAACACCCAAGTGCTTAATAGAATCACTCGATGATTAGCGTAGGTGCTTTGCGAAGTGCTTAGGTTAGTTAGACTGCTTTAGCGCTTGCTCTAGGTGAACCCTAGTTAGTTGAGTGAGTTTTGTAAAACCACACAATCCCTTGGCTCTTGTGTGAGTCGTTGTAATTGTACCGAGTGGGGCGAGAGTCTTGCGAGACCGTGACAACCGCGTTTGTGTCACGGCCGCCACCGTGTACCGGAGGGAACGAGGCCCGCGGCGTTTCGGCCGGAAGCTCGATAGTGGAGACGGCAGGGAGCGTCCGAGAGGAGCCGGAAGCGAAGCACCACTTGCGTGTGGAGAAGGCCCGTGGCTCTCTACGGAGTTACTCGACCGTGGTGCTTGGCCCTCGCGTGGGCTTCCCTTTGCGTAGGGGCACCAACGAGGATTAGTCGGGACCTTGCGTGGTTCCGGATACCTCAGTAAAAATACCGGCGTCATCCACGAGAGTTTGCTTCTCTACTTTGCTCTTTAAGTTTCCGCATTTATATTAAGCATTTAAGTTTCAATCTTGTATTCATACTCATTTAGTGTAGATTGAAACTTAGTCTTTGCGGTAGAGATAGCAACACTTAGACAAAACCTAGTTTGCACATTCTAGCTTGATTATTTGCATAGGTTTTGCTCTAGGGATTTATTTGTGGCCTAGTTTAGTAAAAGTTTTAGAAGTCCTAATTCACCCGCCCCCCTCTTAGGCGTCACTCGTTTCCTACAAGTGGTATTAGAGCCCGGTTTGGCTCATTTGAAACGCTTTAGCTTCACCGCTAAAAGAGCCGACACTTTTTAGAGGAAGGGATGGATACCCATAGGCCACCACACTTCGACGGCACTAACTTCCCATATTATAGTGCTAGAATGGCTTGTTACCTAGAGGCTGTTGATCTAGGTGTTTGGAGAGTCACTCGTGACGGGATGAAACCCCTCAAGAATCCCGAGAAACCCACCATGAGTGAGGAAAAAGAAATTCATTTAAATGCTAGAGCCAAAATTTGCTTGTATGAATCTCTTAGCATGGATATTTTTAATCAAGTATTTACCTTGAAAACTGCTAATGAGATTTGGCTAAAATTGCATGAGCTCCATGACGGCACATCCAATGTCCGTGAGCAAAAACATTGCCTAGTCTTAAATGAGTATAATTCTTTTGCTATGAAAGATGATGAGCTTGTTAGAGACATGTATTCTCGTTTGAATCTAATTATCAATGAGCTCAATTCTATTGGCATTAATAAGCTAGGTGATGCGGACATTGTGAGGAAGATTATCTCCCTGCTACCACAACAAAGATATGGGAGCATCATCACCATCCTTCACAATATGGAGGACTTGAGCAACATGACCCCGACCATTGTGATTGGGAAAATCGCGGCCTTTGAGATGTCGCGAAAAATGAGTCGAGGAGAGGAGCCAACTTCCTCAAGGCCATATGCTTTTGCATGTGATGAAAGGAAGGGCAAAAAGAAGGCTCCCACTCCAAGTTCCTCAAGTGAAGAAGAGGAAGAAGAAGAAAGTGATGATGATGAAGATAATCAACCATGCACATCATCCTCCGAGGACGAAGAAACAATCCGACGCGTCGAAAAGGTAATGAGGATGATCTGCAAGATTAATCTAATGGGTGTGCCCCTGCAGGTCGAGGATCTTCTCTTTAACATTGACAGGAAAAAGTAAAGGAAGAGAGGATGCTTTGCATGTGGGGAGAAGGGCCACTTCAGGGACAACTGTCCAAATATGGCCAAACCCAAAAAGGAGAGGAGCAAAGGCAAGGCGCTAACAAGTGTTAGAACTTGGGATGATTCTTCAAGTGAAGATGAACCTTCAAGGATGCGCAGCCACCGATCCTCATCACGCTCATCACGGTCATCACACAAATGCCTTATGGCAAGAGGTAACTCAAGCATTCCATTCTCTAGTGATGAAAGTAGTAGTGATGATGAAGGTGAGGGAAAGCCCTCTCTAGATGAGCTTGCGGAAGCCGTAGAATTTTTCCAGGATGTTTGCACTAAGCAAAAAGCTCAACTTAAAACTTTGAAAAATAAGTTGGTTAGCTCTCAAAATGATTACAAAGGTTTGCTAGAAAAATTTGAAACTTTTGCAAACCTAAATAGTGAGCTATCAACTAAAATTGAGCTATTAGAATCTAGTGCTCCATCCACTGCTACCGATGATAGCCTTATTAAAAAGAATGAAAAACTTAAGGCTAAGTTAGCTAGCTCCCAAGAAACTATTGAAAATTTGCTAGAGAAAATGGAAATTCTTAGCATACACAATAATGAGCTAACTACTAAGCTAGAAAACATTGGTAGCACCCCAGCAGCATCTTTATTTGAAATACCTGAAATAATTAAGAAAGATGCTTCTACTTCCTGCTTTGATTTACTTGATGATTCTAACCCCTGCAACCAAGTCTTTGTTGAGAATATTATTGTAGAAACATGTTCGGATGAGGTTGCAAAGGAAAATGAACAATTAAAGCAAGAAGTGGCTCACCTTGGCAAGGCTTTGTATGACAAGAAAGGCAAAGCCAAACAAATCCAACCTCCACAGGATAACACCACTGCGGGAGTGAACAAGCCTATGGAGGGAGAAACTGTGATTTGTAGGCTATACCACAAGGAAGGCCACAAGTCTTTCCAATGCAAGGCGGTGACCGGGGATAAACAAAGGCAAAAGCTCAAGCAAAAGCCATCAAGCAAAATCTCCAAAACCTACATCAAAAAGGTAGGCAAAAAGGCTGCTACACCATATTTAATCAAGAAGAAAAAGAATGGAAAGGTGATAGCAATCAAGGCCAACAAGCAAGCCAACAAAGGAAAGGGGGCCAAACGCATCTGGGTGCCAAAGGAAATAATTTCAACCATGAAAAGCACCAAGAAGGTTTGGATCCCTAAAGGGAAGTGAGTGGACCAAAGGTCCTCGGGAAATTTGGAGACTTGGCAAAATTAGATGTATATCATGGGATACATCATATTGGATCAAGTTTATTGCCTTGTGGGTTAGTGAAAATTTTGGACCCAAATTTCCCACCCATGACTAAGGTAACTAGTTTTATTGTATTTCTCGTTTTTAGATATGCGTATCTATTTACCTTTTATCTAGTTTACCTTTCTTACCTAGTATTACATTTGTTATGTACTTTTGTTTAAAATTCATGCATACTAGGTAAATCATATGGTAGGATTGCTTGCTTTCAATTCATATACTTAAGCAAACCTACATGGTTTAAAATGTTTGGTTAAAGCACGGCACATAGCTTTTATATCACTCCATAGTAAATGATGCATCAATTGAAAATTTTGATTTCTACAAAGTGTATCATTTAACTTATATGTGCCAAAGTTCGGATTATGGATAATTTGCCCCTCTTGATATCAAATCAAAGTGCATGTCTCCTACAAGTATTCAAAACTTGTATGCACACCTTTAGGGGGAGGTTATTCTATAATCTAACACTTTGAGACTAACACCTTTTCAAGTCTATTTCATGTGATAGTCTCATTGTAAGGAAAATAAGGTCCCCGGAGAAAGACAACAATCTTCCACTGCAAAATCTCCAAGAACTCTCATATCTCTCAAGCTCGCCATTGACTTTCAATTGGTATCTTTTGAGACTATATCTAGTACCATTTACATGTCTTCTCCAAAATTTGATTAGACTATATCTCATATCATATGCTTCCATGTTGCTAAAAATGCATAAGTAGTTAACTCATATTCTGTTACCGATGCATAAGGGAAGTTAGTCTTTTCAAATCATGTCTTGCACCTTTAATTTTCACATGCTTTTTCCTAAGTAGAGGATCTCTGTCAGGGGGGAGTATTTCTTCATCTCTAAAAAGGGGGAGAAAATTCTTTCTAAAGAGAACACTCATTTAGGGGGAGTAATCCTTTCAACTGGTATCATTCATGTGTGGTTTAATTTAATATCCTTCTAGTGGTATCATTTGAGAAAATTCTTGACGAGGGCAAGCTTTTATTTACTTCCTACATGCTTTTAATGCCTTCCTTTTCGGTGGTTGATGCCAAAGGGGGAGAAGTTTAGGGACCAAAGCAATGAAAACTATATCAAACACCACAAATTTAAAATTGTATATCTACAAACGGTATTTCAAGTGGTTTTGGTTATTTGGTCCTAAAATAGGAAGTAAGTGAATTATGGAGTTAGGGGGAGGGTTAAGTCCATAATATCACTAAGTGGGGATACAATCATGCATATTAGCAAGTAGATTGCATAGTTTAATTCAAATACTTGTATTATTTGCTTGCTTTGGTTGTGTTGTCATCAATCACCAAAAAGGGGGAGATTGTAAGGAAAATGGACCCTAGGCCTTTTGGCTAATTGAGTTTTGGTGTTTGATGATTGACACAACCTGTGGACTAATATGTTTGCTAGTGTTTATAATTATAGTTCACAGGATGCGAAGAGAATTGGACCAAAGCAATGAGGATGCAACACCTCAAAAGAAGACAT
The DNA here is from genome assembly GCA_029449295.1 of Zea luxurians. Classification (NCBI taxonomy): domain Eukaryota; kingdom Viridiplantae; phylum Streptophyta; class Magnoliopsida; order Poales; family Poaceae; genus Zea; species Zea luxurians. Next base: position 4,845,357 of record JAOPSE010000064.1, on the reverse strand, counting down.
AAAAAGATGCATAGGAGTCCAATACTCAAGAACAAAAGAAGCCCGAAGAAATCAGCGAAGGAGTCCAAGAAGTGGGCTGACAGCCAGCGCCTGGTGGCGCACCGGACAGTGCTGTTCGGTGTGCACCGGACTGTCCGGTGGAGCACCGGACTGTCTGCGCAGAGAGGCCACAGACAGGCGCTCTCTGGCTGTAGCACTGGTCTGTCCGGTGGGGCACTGGTCTGTCCGGTGGGGCACCGGACAGTCGGCACCGGACTATCTGGTGTGCACCGGACAGACGGCAAAGGTCGGATCCAACGGTCGACTGCTACAGGCGCCAACGGTCGGCTGACGTGGCCTGCACCGGACACTGCATAGTGGCTGTCCGGTGGTGCACCGGACTGTCCGGTGCACCCGACGACAGAAAGCTGCCGCTTTCTGTCCAACGGCTAGTTTGGGGTTTGGAGGCTATAAATACCACCCCAACCGGCCATTCTCAAGTGTGGGAGCCCAAGCAACATACCAAGGCATATAGTGCACATTTCCAAGAGCTCAAACACCCAAGTGCTTAATAGAATCACTCGGTGATTAGCGTAGGTGCTTTGCGAAGTGCTTAGGTTAGTTAGACCGCTTTAGCGCTTGCTCTAGGTGAACCCTAGTTAGTTGAGTGAGTTTTGTAAAACCACACAACCCCTCGGCTCTTGCGTGAGTTGTTGTAATTGTACCGAGTGGGGCGAGAGTCTTGCGAGACCGTGACAACCGTGTTTGTGTCACGGCCGCCACCGTGTACCGGAGGGAATGAGGCCCGCGGCGTTTCGGCCGGAAGCTCGATAGTGGAGACGTCGGGGAGCGTCCGAGAGGAGCTGGAAGCGGAGCACCACTTGCGCGTGGAGAAGGCCCGTGGCTCTCTACGGAGTTACTCGACCGTGGTGCTTGGCCCTCGCGTGGACTTCCCTTTGCGTAGGGGCACTAACGAGGATTAGTCGGGACCTTGCGTGGTTTTGGATACCTCGGTAAAAATACCGGCGTCATCCACGAGAGTTTGCTTCTCTACTTTGCTCTTTAAGTTTCCGCATTTATATTAAGCATTTAAGTTTCAATCTTGTATTCATACTCATTTAGTGTAGATTGAAACTTAGTCTTTGCGGTAGAGATAGCAACACTTAGACAAAACCTAGTTTGCACATTCTAGTTTGATTATTTGCATAGGTTTTGCTCTAGGGATTTATTTGTGGCCTAGTTTAGTAAAAGTTTTAGAAGTCCTAATTCACCCCCCCCCCCTCTTAGGCGTCACCCGTTTCCTACAGTCCTCAAAAACATGATTTGATAATATTTTTCAAGCGTGGTATATGAACAGGTACCTTCGGACTCGGATCTAAACCATATACAATGTAAGAAGCATGAACGATACGAAGGGTGGTGCAGTCCTGAAGCCACACGCATGGGAGCTTTGGCATAGCAGCGGGAAAAGGAACCGACTTAAAGGGGAAAAGGCAATATGGACCCCAATGGATTGTTCTAAAGTTAATAAAAAATGTAAAGGGCATGAATGTAATTTCTCACAGGCTACGTCCTGTGCCTATAAATAGATGAACAGTACCCCTGCACTGTTCACGTTGACTTGTACTTGTTCTTGCGTCACGCTTATGCCTTCGTTTTCTGTCAAGCTGAAGGTACAATCTATAATTTCATATTGTTTTCATTCATTCGGGATATTATAATAAAAAATGGGTTAATAATGCTACATAATTATTCATGTTGTTTTTATGTTTCATATGCTTCTTCTTTCATTAATATATACTGCAATGATGAAGGTATGTCCTTCATGACCTTTGTTTCAAGATCATTATGTCCTAAGGGTAACAATGCTTCATAGGGCGAAGGGCATTAACATATAACATTCTGTGTTGCCTTGTTCTTGATTCATAGCATTTGAGAACAAGTCCCCAACATCGATGATGGCGAGTTGAACTACTTCCTTGGATTTCAAGTGAAGCAACTCAAGGAAGGCACCTTCATCTCCTAAACAAAGTACACTCAAGATCTGCTCAAGAGGTTTGTGATGAAGAATGCAAAGCCCGCAAAGACACCAATGGGAACGGACGGACATCTGGACCTCAACAAAGGAGGTAAGTTCGTTGATCAAAAGGCATACCAGTCTATGATAGGATCTTTGCTTTATCTTTGTGCTAGTAGACCGGATATAATGCTTAGTGTATGCATGTGTGCTAGATATCAATCCGACCCCAAGGAGTGTCACCTTGTGGCCGTTAAGCGAATTCTTAGATATTTAGTTTCTATGCCTTGCTTTGGGATCTAGTATCCAAAGGGGTTTACCTTTGACTTAATCGGATACTCAGATTCCGACTATGCTGGGTGCAAGGTTGATAGGAAGAGAACATCAGGGACTTGTCAATTTCTGGGAAGGTCCCTGGTGTCTTGGAGCTCTGAGAAACAAGCATCTGTTGCCCTATCGATATTTACCACATTAGCACCGAGAACCAGCTAGCCGATATCTTCACCAAGCCTTTAGATGAGAAAAGGTTTTGCAGGTTGCGTAGTGAGCTAAATGTCTTAGATTCGCGTAACTTGGATTGATCTATAGCATACATGTGTTCTATGCCTTTGATCATGTTACTTTAAGCTTTATTGTCTTTCATTACTTATATTTGGTGCTCAAGTTCTACAAGTCATCCCCGGACCTCACAAGGCCCTATGCAAATGATGAACATGTATAGGGGGAGGATGTGCTACAACTTGACTCCTTTAAGACTAACTTGTTTGTTTAAGTGCTCCTGAAATAGTCTCAAAGGGATATTGAAAGGAAAATGTGAACTTGGACAACGAAAGAGCTTCCACTGCATTTCGGTAAAATGTATCTTGTCCTAAGTTCTTTGTTGTACTCTTATTGCCTTTTTGCTCTTATTTGACATTTTAGTAAGGCAATGGGGTTATAGGACCACAAGTTATCCCGTTTTGTGCTTAATGCCAAAGGGGGAGAAATTAAGGCCAAAGCAAATGGATCAGCCAACCACTTGTGAATTTCAAAAATTGTAGAGTTAGAATTTGTATTTCGTCCAAAATCCCCTTATTGCAAAATTTGGTCTCTTATGGGGGAGAATTTTGATTATGGGAAAAGGGGGAGTTTTTGGCACTTGATCAAATTTACTCTTGAAATATCTCTCTATTTGCCCAAACAAGTGTGTTTGACGTAGAGATAGGAAAAAGAATTTGTTTTGTGAAAATAAACCAAGTGGTGGCAAAAGTGGTCCAAATAAGCCAAATTCTAAGTGAGAAAATTTGGTCTTCAATTTGCATTTTTTAGAATGAATTGCACTTCAAGTTGCTTTTAAATGTGTTAGCATAAATCACCAAAAGGGGGGAGATTGAAAGGGAAATGTGCCCTTGGGCCATTTCTATAAATGTTTTGGTGATTAGATGTCCAACACATATTGTTTTGAGCTGATATGTGCCAAATGATAAAGAAGTGCAAATCAAGAATCAAGGTATGTTTCTAGCCTTAGTAAATTGTTTTTGATACTAACATATTTACCTAAGTGCTAGAAACAGTATCAAAGGAAATGAGAATGGAATGGAGAAGTGGCTAAGTCCAGCCAAATCTGCACCAGCCTTCGATGTACCAGATTGTCCGGAGGCTGGTTCAGCAGCGAAGTCGCTGCTCTCGGGAATCGGTGAGCGCGACGTGGCTAAAAATCTCGGACTGTCCGGTGGTGCACCGGATTGTCCGATTAGCCATTAGCGCCCGCGTTCAGTGCTCGGCGACGAACTCGTCGCTCTCCGGAATTCACCGAGGGCGCCGCGACTAAAATTCACCGGACTGTACGGTGTGCACCGGACTGTCCGGTGAGCCAACGGCGCCCGTGGCCAACGGTCGGCAGCGCGATCAACGGGTGACACGTGGCTCGAGCCAACGGTCACTTGATCGCACCAAACAGTATCCGGTGCGCCAAGAGAATCGAGGGCGCAACGGTCGGCTTCGCCAGAAAAGAAAGGAGATCAGGCACCAGACAAGCACTGTTCATGTCCGGTGGTGCACCGGACTGTCCGGTGCGCCACTCGACAGAAGGCAAGAATTGCCTTCCAAATGGGATTGTGTAACACCCACTTTGTGATTGCTAGAAATAATACCAATAGAGAAAACAATTTCTCCTTATGTGAGTTTAACCTTTGTGCATCATCACATGTGTACACCCTAGGTATAAACAAATAATTAATACCATAAAAGCCACAAAAATATGCCTCATGCTGGATTTTCTTTTGTGTGCACATTATGACGAAATAGAATAATAAATGTGACTAGAAATATATTAAAGTCCAAAGTGGAATCTAAAACCCTAAAGAAATGTGGAGGGAGGAAAAGGAGTACAAAAATCAAATAAAATATATACAAGACAAACATTATAAATAAAAGTAAGACCATTATGTTCAAACTATACTTTCAATTAAGGAGAATTTACTAAAATATTTAAGTGTGAAATTTGAATTCAAATGAGATGGGAAAATATAAATCAGAAAAAAAAGAAAAGGAGAATAAAAATAAAAACTAGCGCATGGGCTGAAACCTACACATTCGGCCCACTAGACTCGCACATGCGCCAGCCCATCTTCTATATCGTGACACTGCCATGCCGGGCCAGCCTGCCAGTAACCTTCTGCGCGCGCGCTCGGGTCGCTGCTGGCCGGGGCCCGCTTGTCGGTCATCCGCGGCGCGCGCTTGGGTCCTTTGCCTCTGACCGGTGGGCCAGCTCGGTCAGAAGCATCTCTACCAACCTCACCGATTTCTCTGGCGACGATGGCGCCTGCTCGACCACACCACTTGCGCCCGTATCGACCTGCGGGGAAGTATAAAACCTCGGCGTGTGCTCCCTCCTCCGCCTGGCGTAAACCCTAGACCAAGCATCCTGCGACTTCCGCCGCCGTGCAAGCCTAGCGATTGAAGGAGAGAGAGATAGGGGTGGGTCGCCATGTGGGGACACCACTTGTGTTCTCCTTCGGGGTTGGTGCGCGGTCAGGGGCTTCTATCGAGCCTCTTCGCCGCTTCGGGAGCGTTGGCTGGGAAAAACAGACGACCGTGGCGACCGCAAGCCTTCACCATCGCCGTGGATTCACCGTGCACCGTGGACAGGGCCGAAAACCGTTGGGATCATGGTAAGGATGCGCTCCTCGAGTTCGCCATTCTCTTAATTCCAATTTGCACCTGATATGCGTAGACATCGTGCACCAATTCACACGATTGGCATCTCTGCCATGGCGCCGCCGCGCGCGGAGTGTACCCCGGCGGCCGGAGTTGGGCGGGGGTCGGCCGGGATTCGTGTGCCGTCGATTTCTCACCATATGGCTCAGATTAGAAAACGCGTAGCGCTTCGGTCGAATTCGCGATAGCCGTCGATATCCGATCGGATGGATCGGGTGGCCCTGAGTAAAATTAAATATGTGCCGTTGATCTCGGGTTAGACGATCGTGATTACCTGGAGAGTGTTTAAAACCCGAGCCGTTGGATATGGATCCGAGCACTCGGGACGCATACCGGTTCGGGTTGGTCAGATTTAATCTGGGGCGTCCGTTCCTAATCTGACGACTAGGATCATCGGATACCCCTTCGCAGCGCGCGTTTTGCTTAAGAGACCCTAGGTTTATTTGAAATAGAACCCGCCGTCCACTGCGCATTGGTCCTGTGTCTCGGTATTTTTAGCGCCGAGGCCCCTGACGTTTCTGGTAATTGAGGCCCAGTCCAGAGATCGTTTAAATTAAAATAAATGAAGTAGAAAATAGATTTTTAATAGGAAAATAATTGCTAGAACTTTGTTAATTCATAGAAAATTCATACTTACTCCAAATTACTCCATTCCAGTTTCTAAAATTTTGTAATTTTATTCTCTATCACCTAGAGCTTCTGTTTTGTCATGAAAACAGTAAGAAATTTATTTCTCACTTAATCCTATTTAAAACACATGAAACCTTTGAAAATTCATAACTTAAAATCTATAACTCCAAAAATTATGATTCCTGTTCCTAGAATTTTATTTTAATGTGTAGATTATTACTGTGTATTTTGTTTATATGTTTGATGTAATGTTAATTACTCTATATGCACTGTGCTTGTTTGTATTGTGGCGAGTAGAAGAGCCCGTGACCGAGGATCCTGGTGAGCAGCAGGTTGAAGTAGCTGAGCAGGAGCTCATTGAAGGCAAGTTGTGCCCTTGACCACTTTTTACCCAATAATGTTCTTTAATATCACTTATCCATGCATAGGTTAATTTTGATGGGACCTAATAGGTCACCCTAGATTGTTTATCTCATTATCTTGTCTACCCCTGAATCACTTGGGTAGTTTGCTATTGCTTTATATGGTTTTGGGATAATCATTTATTACCTCTATGTTCCAATTCTTTTTGTTATTCTATTTATGTTCATATTGAGATCATTAATGTTAATTGGAACATAGAGCTTAACTTGAGTAACACGTGCCACCACAAGGGTTTAATGGGACGCCCTTGGCTGACTAATTAGGAAAGCTAGTGGAAGACTACCTTACCCAAAAGGGGCAAGGGCAGTAGGGGAGTGGTCAGTGTAGGGAGGTCCTTGGTTGATTTTGCTGTGATGGCGGTCAGACAAGAACCCTGCATTGGAGCTTCCTATAAACTGTAGCGGTTTTTCTAAAGCTAGTGGAACTTTGTAAAGGCCTCGTAGTGTTACCCTGCCTCGCCTCCTCGGTAGAGGTGTATGGGAAGTCGCGATCCCTTGGCAGATGGGTAACATGACTTGTGGGTAAAGGGTACAACCTCTGCAGAGTGTAAAACTGGTATACTAGCCCAGCTCACGGTCATGAGCAGCTCAGGACTCTCTGATGTTTAAGTTATGGAACTTAAATTCAATCTTGTCATATGCATTGCATGGGTTTATTATTAATTTTGTTCTATTACTTTATGTAAGGTTTGGTATTTACTTACACTTAGTAACTGCTAATAAAATTTTGACCAACTACTTAAAAGCAATGCTCAGCTTTAACCCCTATCATTGATTAGCCTTACACATCACATGAACTCACACCTTTGTGAGTTTATGTCCACTGGTTCCCCACAACTTGTTGAGCTATGATCATGTGTGAGCTCACCCTTGCTGTCTCACACCCCCCCACAGGAGAAGAGCAGGTGGTTCAGGAGGAGCCACAAGGCGAGGAGTATGATCTGATCTAGGTGGCGTTTCTCAGTTGACATTGGCGTCGACGATCCTTAGTTCATTTATATTTACTCTTTTATTTTGTAATAAGTCTTCCGCTATGTAATAAATACTCTGATGATTTATGACATTTATCTCTATACACTCTGTTATTATATATGTTGTCTTCTTGGCGCATGTATGAGATGCACCTGGCTTTGTTCCTTAAAGCCGGGTGTGACAGATTGCAACGGTTCCTAGCTGCCTTGGGGCTATAAAAGGGCCCCTAGGCGCATGGAGCACTACACCAAGCATTCACTAAACATCCTAAGACACCTAGACTCCACAAATACACATTTGGATCATCGTGACTGAGATTTGAGCACTAAGTGTGTTGTGAACTTGTGGCATTATTCTTGTGTGCTCTCTTCTTGACTTTTGTGCGTATTGTTGTTGCGATTCTAGTCTTGTGTGTGTTTCTTTCTCTCCCTTACTCTTATGCTTTTCTTGTGAACAACTTTGTAAGGGTGAGAGGCTCCAACTTGTGGAGATTTCTCACAAACGGGAAACCAACGATAAAAAGAAAACTGTGGTATTCAAGTTGATCATTGGATCACTTGAAATCGGTTGAGTGCAACCCTCGTCTATTGGGATGCCGCAACATGGAAGTAGGCAAGTGTTATACTTGGCCGAATCACGGGATAAAAACACCATGTCTCTTGTGTCGCTTTTCTCTGTGATTGATTTCTTCTCAAGAGCTCTCGCTATAGCAACTTGGTTTAATCTAACTATTAGAGACTTGTTCTCAAATGCTATGAATTAAGAACAAGGCAACATAAAATGTTAAAGGTTAATGCCCTTCGTCCTTCGAAGCATTATTTCCCTTAGGATATAATGATCTTCAGACAAAGGTTATGAAGGACGTACCTTCATCATCACAGTGTATGTTAATGAACGAAGAAGCATGTGAAATATAAAAGATAACATGAATAATCATCTGACATTATTAATATATCTTCTTTTTTATTATCATAGATAAATAGAAACAATATTGAATTACATTTATACCTTCAGCTTGATAGAAGGTAAAAGTCCAAGCGTGACGCACGAGCAAATACAAGTCAGCCTAAACAGTACGGGGGTACTGTTCATCTATTTATAGGCACAGGGCGCAGCCTGTGCAAATTTACATTCATGCCCTTTATGTTTACTATTGACTTAAGGACAATTCAACGAGGACTAGATAGCCTTTTCCCCTTTAAGTCGGTTCCTTTTTCTGCCGCTGAGCCGAAGCTCCCTTGCGCGTAGCTTCGGAGCTGCATCATCCTTCGTCTCGGCCATGCTTTTCATATTGTGTACAGTTTTATTCCGAGTCCGAAGGTACCTGTACATATGTCACACTTGGAAAACATTGTTAAACCATGTTTTTGAGGACCTTTGGAAGCGAAGGCCCCCAACAGTGGCCCCTCACAGTATTAATTTGTTGTAACAACGAATTTAGACTGCGATATGAACGAAGGCCTTAAGCCGAAGGTCCAAAAAAACACCTTCCCTTTGCTAGAATAGCAATAATCAATGACAGGCGGGACCCGCCAAGTTGCAAGGCTCTGGGCGTATAAATATGAACCCACAGCTGCGGCGTTTGGTGCGCTATTTTGGCTATTTGCGTTATTTTCTCAAATTTCTAACTCTTGCTCAATAGCTCTCGCTTGACTTTCAAGTTTTTTAGAGCTTCGGTTGAAATACGTGTTTTTGCTCCATGTCTGGGGAGAAGATGTCTGAGGAAAAGAAGATAACTGAGGAAGAGAACCTTTATGAAAAGAAGAAAGCTACAGATCCTTTCATTTCTAGGTTTTTGGAATCCATGGCAAAGACGAACACAAAAAGGATTACAAGAGAAATACTGGCTGAACTGTCTGAGGATTCCGACGACAGTGACGAGTATGATGCTGAAAGTGGAGACGAAGATTCTGAAGATCGTCCATGGCGACCAAGCCACACCATCTTCGAGAAATCAACTATCAAACAGAGTCATGTTGATGCTATGAGAGGAAGATACTTCCGCGACATGACTATTGTGAGGGTTAGAGGGGACAGCATTGCTCCTGTTCCTGAAGCAAATGAGGTGGTTATATACCAAAGCTTTTTGAAAGCAGGGCTTCAGTTTCCATTGAGCAGGTTCTTGGTTGAAGTACTGAAGACATTTCAGATTTTTCTTCATCAACTTATGCCTGAAGCTATAATTAGGATGGGTTTGTTTGTTTGGGCCGCGAGAAGTCAAGGGTTGGAACCTAGCGCAAAAAGCTTTTGCAGCATGCACGAGCTCCTGTATGAGACGAAGGCCACCGAGAAGGAACAGTATCACAACAACTTCGGTTGTTACGGATTTGTTAGTCGATCCAATGCAAGCCATCCAGTTCCCACATTTCGAAAGAGATGGCCTGGAGCCTGGATGGAAGAGTGGTTTTATATTAAGAATGATTTAATTGAAAGGGAAGATATTAAGGAAATCATCCAACTTCCTATCTGGTCTCACTTCGGCCTTCAGAGGCCGAAGGTGGTAATCGATCAGAATGATGAAGCTTGCCAGAAGGCTTTTAGCAACGTCTGTGCCTTCATTGGCACAAGGGATATTATTCAAGAGCACATAGCGTACAGAGTATGGCCACTTGTGGAAAACTGAGATATGCCGAAGGATACTACTGCTAAATGAACTGAAGGTGGGTTGATTCGACTGAAATATACCTTCAGGTTCAGAGACTGATTTGATGAGCCAAATGATGATTGGCTAAAAAGTATTGAGGCTATCAGCGGCGAACTACTTGGGGCATACAGTAAGGCCGAAGATAATGCTTTGTCCACAGCCTTCGGGGGCCGAGGGAAGAAAAGATTAAACAGGGTATTTGATGCCATAGGCTTTATATACCCTGATTATCACTACCCGCTGCAGGGTCAAGGGAAGAAAAGAAAAACTATTGCTTCGGCCCCTGCAGCTTCGGCCACCACTGGTGTACCGAAGGGCAAGAAGATGAAGGTCTTGACACACCCGCCGCGGTACATCGAACCGACTGTGGTGCCTGATTTTGTCGAAGGAACCTCTTCACCTGGTGAATCAAAACAAGCTGCTTCAATTTCACGGAGCGTTGAAGAACCAACTGTAATGCCGAAAACGCATACAGTCGCGCCAGTCGAAGATAAGGCTGAAGAGCCAAAAGTTGAAGAAATAATAAAAATGCCAAACATTCTAAGCCCTCCAACAGAGGCATAACTACCGAAGGTGCAAAAGGCTTCTGTCGCAACTCCCAAGAGGAGGAGGATGGCCAACGTGTTGGATGCTGTGCTGGAGTCTACAAAGGCCTTGAGCCCATCTCCTACAAAGAAAATTGCTGAAGCTGCCAAAATGCAAGCCAAAGACGAAACTGGGCAAGCAGAGATTGAAGCTACGCAAGCTCAGGCTGAAGCCGAAGCTGGGCCTTCAGTGCTTACCGAGATGGAGCCTGCCGCGCCTGAGGAAAAAACGACAGAGCAGATTGCTCCTGAAAAGATCGAAGTTGCTGCTCCCGAAGCTTCAAACAAAAATGTTGACTACATCATTCGTCATGCTTCAGGAAAGAATCTATCCCAAGAATAAATACTAGAAGCCAGACACTATGCCAAAAGATTGAAATATCCGAAGGGGGCCTTAGTGTTCAATAGCAGTAACGAAGAAGATTTTATGTACTGTCTCCCGGATAACAAAGAAATATCCGTTTGCCGGGAGATAGGTAAGAGTATAGGATTCCCGAAGCTAGAAGACGGCCTTTCGATTTTGTCGAAGGATGAACTTGCTGACAGCCTAGCATACAACAGTATAAAGGTATAGAAGTTAACTTTGAATTTTAGAATGGAATATTTTGGTTGCCATGCTCAATTCTTTCCTCCTCTTTGCAGGGCTTAATTCTTAGTAATGCCCCGAGGGCGCAGAAGCCCTCAATAACCTTTGTTCAGAAGTGATTGAACTGAGAAACGAAGGTCTGGAAAAAGACAAAATCTTAATTTCACTAGTAAACAAACTAAAAGAAGACGAAGCTAACTTCAAAGCTCAGGTCGAAGCCCAGAAAACCGAAATTGAAGACCTTCGGAGACAACTGGCCGAAGCTAAGGAAAACTGCGCGCTCGCTCAGGCTAGTCAAGAAATCACCAAATATTGGAAAAATCATCTAGAGAAAAATGTTGAAGAACTTCTCAAATCCAAGGAAAGGTGCTTCGAGAAATCCTTGGATTGTGTGAAGAAATTGAAAATTAGCTTCGCCAAAGTGGGTGCCTACTCTGCTGAAGAAAACTTCATTCGAGGCGACCCCGAAGGCGTTATTGGATGGATAAATGGAGAGGCCGAAGCCTTCAAAAAATTTTTAAGTGATCGCGGGGATGTTTGCGCGTTTTCCGGTGCGCGGGGAATTTTAGCCATCTTGGAGAAGGCTGGATGTGACCATGTTAAAACTATGGCCCAGGCCGAAGCTGCCTTCTCCGTAGATGATACGAAGGATCCTTCAGTCGAAGCAAGTTTAATGGGCGGGAAATTTTATAGCGATGTCTGGGTGAATGGTGGCCAAGAGCTGGCCCTTGAGATTATTAAAAAGAGTGAAAAAGACACCCACGACACCCGGGTAGAAGCAAAGCGAGCTAAAGAAGCTGCAGAACACGACAGGCGTATTGGTATTGTTTCTTGATTATTTAGCTTCGGAACTTGTTTTATGGCTTCGAACTAAATGTGCTTACCTATTTTAGCTGAACTATCCCCACCACTGGAGCCGTATGATCCCCTAGCTAATCCAGAGATGAAGGAATCATTGGATATCATAAGCACGGCTGAATCTATTATTGACGAAGTCATCGACAAATTACTGAACGAGATTGCAGAAAAAGTCCTTAGAGAGGAATAGGTTTTATTGTAATAATCATTTCAAGAAGCTTGATGTATAAAATTAGTAAAGGAAGATTAGACCTCTTTTTGTAACAAAACTGTGTAACATTTGATGTATACAACATTGAAACTAATATGTAAATTATTGCAGTTTATTTCTTTGCGATGCATGAAGTTTACTCACATACCATTTTTGAGTCTTCGGCGAAAAAACACCTTCCCTTCTTTTCATGCTTCGTAAAGAAAAAGACCCCTTATGATAAGGCTGGCTGGTTCAACTGTATTTCCCTAAGCTTACTTCGTGCCTTAGCACATTCTCATTTTAACAAAGCATTTGCTGAAGATTGGCTTTGTATTCAATTCTTGTGTCAATAATACAGTATGATGTATGATGTAATGCTATGTGAAATGATGTGATGATATGATGCAAAATGATGAGGATGCCGAAGATATACAGCCACACACCCATACTGGAACACACAATCTCTGCATCCCCTTAGGAACGTCTTTTGAGCTTCTTCACCTTCTATTTCGGTGATATAAGTTCTGCATCCCCTTAGGAACGTCTTTTGAACTTCTCCGCCTTCTATTTCGGTGGTATAAGTTCTGCATCCCCTTAGGAACGTCTTTTGAACTTCTTCGCCTTATATTTCGGCGGTATTTGGCTCTGCATTCCCTTTGAAACGACTTTTGAGTAGAAAACTTACGCTGCGCTCCCTTAGGAATGACTTTTCTAGCTTCTGCAATTTTGGCACTGCATTCCCTTAGGAACGACTTTTGAGCACAAAACTTACGCTGCGCTCCCTTAGGAACGACTTTTGTAGCTTCATCAATTTTGGCTCCGCATTCCCTTAGGAACGACTTTTGTAGCTTCGTAAATCTGTGAAGAAGATATATTTCATTCTGATAGAAACAAAATCATTACAAGAAATTAAATCTAAGTTTTCATTGCTTGTTCCATATTCAAAAAAGCAAAAATAAACTAGAAGATAAAAAGTATTTAAGAAGCAGGATATTGGTCAGTATATGTGCTTTGATTCTGGTACAGTACTGTTGACTGTACGAGCTTCGAACTCCTCTCTAAAGTCACGTTGTTGTTGTTGGCGCCCTTCTGGCTGCTGGCTTCGGAAATAAGTAGGTTGTAGTGGAGGTGGCAGTGGAAGCTGAGGCCAAGAAGTCTGTGAATGGCTTGCCGAAGCGACAGAGGCTGTAGGTTGATTGCCCACGTATTCTGGTATGTAAGGAGAGTGGCACGAAGCAGTGTGTAAGACCTGCTTCGGCTGATTTTACCGAGCTTCTGCTTCGGCAATCTCCTTTTGCTTCAGAATGGCGATTTGGCACGTTCTTGTAGTATGACCCTTGTTCTCACCACAGAATAAATAATAAATTTTTCTGGGTTGATCCCCATATCTTCCTCCAAAGCCCCTGCTGCCTCTGCCCCTTGGAGCTGGTGGCCTAAAGGAGCTTTGCTGCTGTCCCGAAGACTGTGAGGTGTGCTGTGGCCTCTGAAGCTGGCTTCCTTTGTCATCATTCTGACTAGAGCTGTGGATTGATCTGACATGCCTAGGGTGGATTCTTCCTCCGAAGCCCCTAGTCATCTCAGAGAATCTGTAAGCTTCCTCCCTTCTTTGGTGGAAGTCGTTGTCAGCCCAGATGTACTAATCCATTTTCTGAAGCAGCTTCTCCAGAGTCTAGGGGGCTTCCTGGAGAAGTATTGAGCCGTAGGCCCTGGCCGAAGACCTTTGATCATGGCTTCAATGATGATTTCATTGGGCACTGTAGGCACTTGTGCTCTCAGGCGTAGGAACCTTCGGACATATGCCTGAAGGTACTCCTCATGGTCTTGAGTGCACTGGAACAAGGCCTGAGCAGTGACTGGCTTCATCTGAAACCCTTGAAAACTGGTGACCAGCATATCCTTAAGCTTATGCAATGACATGATTGTTCCTGGCCGGAGAGAGGAGTACCATGTCTGGGCCACACTCCGAACTACCATGACGAAGGACTTCGCCATGACTGCAGTATTGCCCCCGTACGAAGATATAGTTGCTTCGCAGCTCATCAGGAACTGCTTCGGATCTGAGTGCCCATCATACATGGGGAGCTGAGGGGGCTTGTATGATGAGGGCCATGGGGTAACCTGCAGTTCTGCTGATAGAGGAGAAGCATCATCAAAAGGAAAATTTCCATGATGGAAATTGTCATACCAATCATCATCATTGTAGGAATTGTCTTAACGAAGCTCTCTCTGTGGAGGTCTTCGGTCCTAGTCATCTTGAGTAAGATGGCGTATTTCTTCAACAGCTGCATCGATCTTCTTCTAAAGATCAGAAAGACGAAGCATCTTCTCTCTCTTCCTTTCGACCTACTGATGGATAGCTTCGAGATCCCTTATCTCCTGGTCCAGCTCCTCCTCTTGGGGGTTGGAATTGTAGCCTTCTTCTTTTGAGTTCGAGCTTCGCGCAGCGTGTTCTGGTTGACGTCTAGTGGCTGCAGTGTAGCCCCTAGCCCTGAAGCTTTCTTCGGCGGCATGACGAAGGTCACAGCTTGCTGAAGGTGGTCGAATGAGTTCACAGGAGGTGGGCGCCAATGTTGGAGACTTGTTCTCAAATGCTATGAATTAAGAACAAGGCAACATAAAATGTTAAAGGTTAATGCCCTTCGTCCTTCGAAGCATTATTTCCCTTAGGATATAATGATCTTCAGACGAAGGTCATGAAGGACGTACCTTCATCATCACAGTGTATGTTAATGAAAGAAGAAGCATATAAAATATAAAAGATAACATGAATAATCATCTGACATTATTAATATATCTTCTTTTTATTATCATAGATAAACAGAAACAATATCGAATTACATTTATACCTTTTGCTTGACAGAAGGTAAAAGTCCAAGCGTGATGCACGAGCACATACAAGTCAGCCTGAACAGTACGGGGGTACTGTTCATCTATTTATAGGCATAGGGCACAGCCTGTGTAAAATTACATTCATGCCCTTTATGTTTACTATTGACTTAAGGACAATTCAACGAGGACTAGATAGCCTTTTCCCCTTTAAGTCAGTTCCTTTTTCTGCCGCTGAGCCGAAGCTCCCTTGCGCGTAGCTTCGGAGCTGCATCATCCTTCATCTCGGCCATGCTTTTCATATTGTGTACAGTTTTATTCCGAGTCCAAAGGTACCTGTATATATGTCACACTTGGGAAACATTGTTAAATCATGTTTTTAAGGACCTTCGGAAGACGAAGGCCCCCAACACTAACTAACATTTTATAAACCAAGTTTGTGCTATTTAGTGTTGAATTTTGCAGGATCACCTATTCACCCCCCTCTAGGTGCTCTCATCTACTCACTTTGGACATAACTAAAAAAGGTCCCATCTGGTATTGAAAGGATGCATGGCTGGTACATGCAAGCATCTTCAGTTGGCATCAATACCATCAATGTATTTATACCAGCACATGCTTTTGTTAGTGGCCATGAAACAACCATTGTTACCTTTGAGGACATGTGGTTAATTATAAACCTTTAGAGACTCAACGTGCAACTCGTAATGGTGTTTGCATTGTAAGTGTCACTGAAAGTCACCTAGAGGGGGGTGAATAGGCGTAATCTAAAATTTACAACTTAAAACACAAACTACAAGCTGGGGTTAGTATTAAAATTAAATCCGAGTCCGGGAGAGAGGGGAAAACAAATCAACCAAGAAATAAAGCGGATGACACGGTGATTTGTTTTACCGAGGTTTGGTTCTAAAAAACCTAGTCCCCGTTGAGGTGGTCACAAAGACCGGGTCTCTTTCAACCCTTTCCCTCTCTCAAACGGTCACCTAGACCGAGTGAGCCTTCTTCCTTAATCTCATGGGTCACTTAGACCCTGCAAGGACCACCACACAATTGGTGTATCTTGCCTCGCTTACAAAGCACTTGAGAGTAAGAAGTGAGAAAGAAAAGAAAGCCAAGCCAAGCAAACAAGAGCAACAAAGAAACACAAGTGATCCTCTCACAAGTCCTAATGCACTAGAATTGAATCGGGGACTTTGATTGGATCGGAGGCTTTGATTTGTGTCTTGGAGTGTTGCACTTTGATCTTGTATTGAATGAGGAGTGTTGAATGCTTAGATGGTTGGAGTGGTGGTGGTTGAGGGGTATTTATAGCCCTCACCCACCAAAACAACCGTTGGGGCAGGCTGCTGTCGATGGGCGCACTGGACAGTTCGGTGCGCCACCGGACACTGTCCAGTGCGCCACCGGACGCTGTCCGGTGCGCTAGCCATGACACCCAACCATTAGGGTTCTGACACAGTCGACCATTGGAGCACTGACTTCTGGTGGCACCGGACAATCCGGTGACGTACCGGACAGTCACTGTTCACTGTCCGGTGCGCCTCTGACCTCTGCTCTAACTTCTGCCGCGAACTATAGCGCTGTCAGGGGCACTGTGCAGTCGATCGTTGCATGAAGGAGACGTTGCTCTGCTGGTGCACTGGACAGTTCGGTGGCACACCGGACAGTCCGGTGAATTATAGCGGTGAGGCACTCGAGAAACTCGAGAGTGGCGAGTTGGAGTTTGTACGACCCTGGTGCACCGAACATTGTCCGGTGGCACATCGGATAGTCCGGTGCGCCAGACTAGGGCACACTCGGTTTCTTGATCCTTTGAATTTGAACCCTATCTTTTATCTTCTATTGGTTTATGTTGAACCTTTATGCACCTGTAGAACACATAGTCTAGAGCAAACTAGTTAGTCTATTATTTGTGTTGGGCAATCAACCACCAAAATTAATTATGGAAAAGGTTTTGCCCTATTTCTCTTTCAATCTCCCCCTTTTTGGTGATTGATGCCAACACAAACCAAAGCAAATATATAAAGTGCAGAGATGAACTAGTTTGCATAATGTAAGTGCATAGGTTACTTGGAGTTAAACCAATTTATAATTTCACTAGATATGCATGGTTGCTTTCTTTTATTTAAAATTTTGGACCACGTCTGCACCACTTGTTTTCTTTTTGCAAATTCTTTTTGGAAAATCTTTTCAAAGTCTTTTAGCAAATAGTCAAAGGTATATGAATAAGATTGCAAGAAGCATTTTCAAGTTTTGAAATTTTCTCCCCCTGTTTCAAATGTTTTTCCTTTGACTAAGCAAAACTCCCCCTGAATGAAATTCTCCTCTTAGTGTTCAAGAGGGTTTTACCAATTTTTGTAAATACCAAATTGAATAAGATAAAATACATTTAGATACCAATTTGAAGAATTCTTGAAAATTTTGAAATTAGTGGTGGTGCGGTCCTTTTGCTTTGGGCTAGATACTTTCTCCCCCTTTGGCATTAATCGCCAAAAACGAAGGCTTTGAGAGCCCTTTTTATATTTCTTCTCCCTTTGGTAAACAATATATGAGTGAAAGATTATACCAAATTGGAGAGTGTTGTGGAATACCAGCAAAGGGTAAATAATACTGATGGAGTTGAGTGGAAGAGTTGTCTTTGCCGAATATTCCATTTCCCTTTCAATCTAAGACTAACACAAGAAATACTCATGGAAGCACATTAGTCTTAGTCTTGGCACAAGAAGAATAAGAAAAATAAATATGTACCAAATGAAAGAGATATGATCAAAGGTATATAAATATGCTATGTGTGCAATGTTTCAGACAAAATTTCGAGAATCAAGTATATTTAGCTTATTACTAAGTTTGCTAAAGGTTTTCTCATCTAATGGCTTGGTAAAGATATCGGCTAATTGATCTTTGGTGTTGACATAAGCTATCTCGATATCCCCCTTTGTTGGTGATCCATCAGAAAGTGATACCGAATGTCTATGTGTTTAGTGCGGCTGTGCTCAACGGGATTCTCCGCCATGCGGATAGCACTCTCATTGTCACATAGGAGAGGGAGTTTGCTCAATTTGTAGCTGTAGTCCCTGAGGGTTTGCCTCATCCAAAGTAATTGCGCACAACAATGACCTGCGACAATATACTCGGCTTCGGCGGTAGAAAGAGCTACTGAGTTTTGTTTCTTTGAAGCCCAAGACACCAGGGATCTTCTCAGAAACTGACAAGTCCCTAATATGCTCTTCCTATCAATTTTACACCGTACCCAATCGGCATCAGAATATCCTATTAAATCAAAGGTGGATCCCTTGGGGTACCAAAGTCCAAACTTAGGAGTGTAAACTAAGTATCTCATGATTCTCTTCACGGCCCTAAGGTGAACTTCCTTAGGATCGGCTTGTAACCTTGCACACATGCATACGGAAAGCATAATATCCGGTCGAGATGCACATAAATAGAGTAGAGATCCTATCATCGACTGGTATACCTTTTGATCTACGGATTTACCTCCCATGTCAAGGTCGAGATGCCCATTGGTTCCCATGGGTGTCTTGATGGGTTTTGCATCCTTCATTTCAAACTTCTTAAGTATGTCTTGAATGTACTTGGTTTGGCTAATGAAGGTGCCATCCTGGAGTTGCTTGATTTGGAATCCTAAGAAATATCTCAACTCCCCCATTGTAGACATCTCGAATTTTTGAACCATGATCCTACTAAACTCTTCACAAGTAGATTTGTTAGTAGACCCAAATATAATATCATCAACATAAATTTTGCATACAAATAAATCATTTGCAATAGTTTTAGTAAAGAGAGTAGGATTGGCTTTTCCGACTTTGAAGCCATTAGTGATTAGAAAATCTCGCAGGCATTCATACCATGCTCTTGGGGCTTGCTTGAGCCCGTAAAGTGCCTTTGAGAGTTTATAAACATGGTTAGGGTACTCACTAACTTCAAAGCCGAGAGGTTGCTCAACATAGACCTATTCCTTGATTGGTCCATTGAGGAAGGCACTCTTCACGTCCATTTGATAAAGCTTGAAGCCATGGTAAGTAGCATAGGCAAGTAATATACGAATTGACTCAAGCCTAGCTACGGGTGCATAAGTTTCATCGAAATCCAAACCTTCAACTTGTGCATAACCCTTGGCCACAAGTCGGGCTTTGTTCCTTATCACAACACCATGCTCATCTTGCTTGTTGCGGAATACCCACTTGGTTCCTACAACATTTTGATTAGGACATGGAACTAAATGCCATAGCTCATTCCTAGTGAAGTTGTTGAGCTCCTCTTGCATTGCCAGCACCCAATCCGAATCTCTTAATGCATCCTCGATCCTGTAAGGCTCAATAGAGGAAACAAAAGAGTAATGCTCACAGAAATGTGCGACTCGAGATCGAGTAGTTACCCCCTTATGAATATCACCAAGAATGGAGTTGACGGGGTGATCTCTGTGAATCGCCTGGTGGACTCTTGGGTGTGGCGGTCTTTGACCCTGAATCTCTTGCTCATCTTCCTTGTTTTGATCATCTTCATCTCCCCCTTGATCCTTGTCCTCCTCTTGAGGTGGCTCATCTTCTTGATCTTCTTCTTCATCACCTTGAGCCCGTTCCTCATCTTGGGTTGGTGGAGATGCTTGATTGGAAGATGACGATTGATCTTGTGCTTGTGTAGGCTCTTCGGATTCCTTAGGACAGACATCTCTAACGGACATGTTCCTTAGCACGACGCATAGAGCCTCTTCATCATCTAATTCATCAAGATCAACTTGCTCCACTTAGGAGCCATTAGTCTCATCAAACACAATGTCATAAGAAACTTCAACTAGTCTAGTGGACTTGTTAAAGACTCTATATGCCCTTGTGATTGAATCATATCCTAGTAAAAAGCCTTCTACAGCCTTAGGAGCAAATTTAGATTTTCTACCTCTTTTAACAAGAATAAAACATTTGCTACCAAAGACTCTAAAATATGAAACATTGGGCTTTTTACCGGTTAGGAGTTCATAAGATGTCTTCTTGAGGATTCGGTGAAGGTAGAGCTGGTTGATGGAGTAACAAGCGGTGTTAATTGCTTCTGCCCAAAACCGGTCCGGAGTCTTGTACTCATCAAGCATGGTCCTCGCCATGTCCAGTAGAGTTCTATTCTTCCTCTCCACTACACCATTTTGTTGAGGTGTGTAGGGAGAAGAGAACTCATGCTTGATGCCCTCATCCTCAATGAAGCCTTCAATTTGTGAATTCTTGAACTCCGTCCCGTTGTCGCTTCTTATCTTTTTTATCCTTAAGCCGAACTCATTTTGAGCCCATCTCAAGAATCCGTTTAAGGTCTTTTGGGTCTAAGATTTTTCCTGCAAAAAGAATACCCAAGTGAAGCGAGAATAATCATCCACAACTACTAGACAGTACTTACTCCCACCGATGCTTATATAAGCAATCGGGTCGAATAAATCTATGTGGAGTAGCTCGAGTGGCCTGTCCGTTGTTAGGATGTTTTTGTGTGGATGATGGATGCCAACTTGCTTTCCTGCTTGACATGCACTACAAACCCTGTCTTTCTCAAAATGAACATTTGTTAGTCCCAAAATGTACTCTCCCTTTAGAAGTTTGTGGAGATTCTTCATCCCAACATGGGCCAGTCGGCGACGCCAGAGCCAACCCATATTAGTCTTAGCAATTAAGCAAGTGTCAAGTTCAGCTCTATTAAAATCAACTAAGTATAGCTCACCCTCTAACACTCCCTTGAATGCTACTGAATCATCACTCCTTCTAAAGACAGTCACACCTACATCACTAAAAAGACAGTTGTAGCCCATTTTGCATAATTGAGAAACTGAAAGCAAGTTATAATCTAAAGAATCTACAAGAACGACATTGGAAATAGAATGGTCAGGTGATATAGCAATTTTACCAAGTCCTTTGACCAAACCTTGATTTCCATCCCCGAATGTGATAGCTCTTTGGGGATCTTCATTTTTCTCGTAGGAGGAGAACATCCTTTTCTCCCCTATCATGTGGTTTGTGCATATGCTATCAATTATCCAACTTGAGCCCCCGGATGCATAAACCTGCAAAACAATTTAGGCCTTGTTCTTAGGTACCCAAATGGTCTTGGGTCCTTTCACATTAGAAACAAGCACCTTGGGTACCCAAACACAAGTGTTTGAGCCCTTGTGTTTGCCCCCAACATACTTGGCAACTACTTTGCCTGATTTGTTAGTAAGCACATAAGATGCATCAAAAGTCTTAAATAAAATGTTAGGTTCATTTGATGTAGGAGTTTTCTTTTTAGGCAATTTAACATGTGTTGATTGCCTAGAGCTAGAAGCCTCAGTTTTGTACATAAATGCATGGTGAGAAACATTATGAGGTTTCCTAGCATGAATTCTCCTAATCTTGTGCTCAGGATAACCAGCAGGATATAAAATGTAACCCTCATTATCCTGAGCCATGGGAGCCTTGCCCTTAACAAAATTAGACAATTTCTTAGGGTCATTAAGCTTGATATTGCTTCCTTGTAAGAAACCAATGCCATCCTTAATGCCATGGCGTCTCCCATTATAGAGCATGCTTCTAGCAAATTTAAATTTTTCATTTTCAATCTCATGCTCATTGATTTTAGCAGTTAGTTGAGCTATGTGATCATTTTGTTGTTTAATTAAAGCAAGGTGATCATGGATAGCATCAACATTAATATCTCTACATCTAGTGCAAATAGAAACATGATCAACAGTGGATGTAGAGGGTTTGCAAACATTTAATTCATCAATCTTAGCATGTAAAATAGCATTCTCATTTCTAAGATTGGAAATAGAATCATTGCAAACATTCAAATCTTTAGCCTTAGAAATTAATTTATCATTCTCAGTGTTAAGGCTAGAAATTGATTCATTCAATTTATCAATCTTAGCAACTAAACCATCATTTTCATTTCTAAGACTGACAATTGAATCATTACAAGCATTTAATTTTTGAACCTTAGAAATTGAACTAGCATTCTCATTTCTAAGGTTGGAAATAGTGTCACGGCAAATGCTAAGCTCCTTAGTCAAGTTTTCATTTTTCTCTATTTCCTGAGCATAAGCATTTTTTTTTACTTTAACATGCTTTTTGTTTTCTTTAATAAGGAATTCCTCTTGGCTATCCAAAAGTTCATCCTTCTCATGAATAGCTCCTATCAATTCATTTAATTTTTTTGTTGCATGTTAAGGTTGGCAAAAAGGGTAAACAAATCATCCTCATCTTCACTAGAGCTACCCTCATCACTAGATGTTGTATATTTGGTGGAGGCTTTAGATTTTACCTTCTTCTTTTTGCCATCCTTTGCCATGAAGCACTTGTGGCTGATGTTGGGGAAGAGGAGACCCTTGTTGACGGCGATGTTGGTGGCATCCTCGTCGGAGGAGGAGTCGGTGGAGCTCTCGTCAGAGTCCCATTCCCGACATACATGGGCATCGCCGCCCTTCTTGTAGTACCTCTTCTCCTTCTTCTTCCCCTTCTTGTCGTCGCCCCTGTCACTATCACTTGACATTGGACATTTAGCAATAAAATGATCGGGCTTACCACATTTGTAGCACACCCTTTTGGAGCGGGGTTTGTAGTCCTTCCCCCTCCTTTGCTTGAGGATTTGGCGAAAGATCTTGATGATGAGCGTCATTTCCTCATTATCAAGCTTGGAGGCGTCGATGGGAAGCCTACTTGGTGTAGACTCCTTTTCTTCTTCCGTCGCCTTGAATGCGACGGGTTGCACCTCGGGTGTGGAGGTGGCGCCTTGCTCCAAGTTGATGATGTGTTTGGAGCCTCTGACCATTAGTTCAAAGCTCATAAACTTGCCTATCACTTCCTCGGGAGACATTAATTTGTATTTAGGATCCCCACGAATTAATTGCACTTGAGTAGGATTGCGAAAAACAAGGGATCTTAGAATAACCTTGACTATTTCATGGTCATCCCACTTGGTGCTCCCGAGGTTGCGCACTTAGTTCACCAAGGTCTTGAGCCGGTTGTACATTGCTTGTGGCTCCTCTCCTTGGTTGAGGACGAATCGACCAAGCTCCCCTCGATCATTTCTCGTTTGGTGATCTTGGTCACCTCATCTCCTTCGTGCGCGATCTTGAGGACGTCCCAAATTTCCTTGGCGGTCTTTAACCCTTGCACTTTATTATACTCCTCTCGACTCAAGGAGGCGAGGAGTATAGTTGTGGCTTGGGAGTTAAAGTGCCTAATTTGGTCGACCTCGTACGAGTCGTAATTCTTGTCCCCTACCTTAGGTACCTACACTCCATACTCAATAATGTCCTAAATACTTTTGTGGAGTGATGTTAGATGAAACATCATTTTATTACTCCACATAGAATAATCTTCACCATAAAAACATGGTGGCTTGCCTAATGGAAAGGAAAGTAATGGAGTGCGCTTAGAAATGCAAGAATAGCGGAGGGGCATCTTACTATACTTCTTGCGTTTATGGCGCTTAGAAGCGACGGACGATGAGTCAGAGCCGGAGGTGGATGGCGACGAAGAGTTGGTCTCGTAGTAGACCACTTTCTTCATTTTCTTCTTCTTGTCGCCTCTCCGATGGTTCTTGTTGGAGGAAGAGGATTCCTCCTTATGCTTGTGGCTGGAATCCCTTGAGTGGGTTCTCCCCGTGCTTGCGGGCTTGTCGCCGGTCACGATCTCCCTCTTAGCGTGATCTCCCAACATCACTTCGAGTTGTTAAACTTAAATGAAGTACCGGGCTTTGATACCAATTGAAAGTCGCCTAGAGGGGGGTGAATAGGCGTAATCTGAAATTTACAACTTAAAACACAAACTACAAGCCGGGGTTAGCGTTAAAATTAAATCAGAGTCCGGGAGAGAGGGGAAAACAAATCAACCAAGAAATAAAACGGATGACACGATGATTTGTTTTACCGAGGTTCGGTTCTAAAGAACCTAGTCCCCGTTGAGGTGGTCACAAAGACCGGGTCTCTTTCAACCCTTTCCCTCTCTCAAATGGTCACCTAGACCGAGTGAGCCTTCTTCCTTAATTTCACGGGTCACTTAGACCCCACAAGGACCACCACACAATTGGTGTCTCTTGCCTCTCTTACATAGCACTTGAGAGTAAGAAGTGAGAAAGAAAAGAAAGCCAAGCCAAGCAAACAAGAGCAACAAAGAAACACAAGTGATCCTCTCACAAGTCCTAATGCACTAGAATTGAATCGGAGACTTTGATTGGATCGAAGGCTTTGATTTGTGTCTTGGAGTGTTGCACTTTGATCTTGTATTGAATGAGGAGTGTTGAATGCTTGGATGGTTGGAGTGGTGGTGGTTGAGGGGTATTTATAGCCCTCACCCACCAAAACAACCGTTGGGGCAGGCTGCTGTCGATGGGCGCACCGGAAAGTCCGGTGTGCCACTGGATGCTGTCCGGTGCGCCAGCCATGACACCCAACCGTTAGGGTTCTGACGTAGTCGACCGTTGGAGCACTAACTTCTGGTGGCACCGGACAGACCGGTGACGCACCAGACAGTCACTGTTCACTGTCCGGTGCTCCTCTGACCTCTGCTCTGACTTCTGCCGCGAACTGTAGCGCTATCAGGGGCACTGTACAGCCAACTGTTGCGCGAAGGAGCCGTTGCTCCGCTGGTGCATCGTACAGTCCGGTGGCACACCGGACAGTCTGGTGAATTATAGCGGAGAGGCGCTGGAGAAACCCGAGAGTGGCGAGTTGGAGTTTGTACGGCCCTGGTGCACAGTATCCGGTGCGCTAGACCAGGGCACACTCGGTTTCTTGCTCCTTTGAATTTGAACCCTAACTTTTATCATCTATTGGTTTATGTTGAACCTTTATACACCTGTAGAACATATAGTCTAGAGCAAACTAGTTAGTCCATTATTTGTGTTGGGCATTCAACCACCAAAATTAATTATGGAAAAGGTTTGAGCCTATTTCCCTTTCAGTCACTAATACTTGCACATATATGTGTTGTTATTAGTGAGTTGTATAAATTTTCAATATCTGACATGCATGTGTGCCTTGCAGAATGCAACATGATCAATAGGAGATCCATTGTGGTCTGAATCCCTTTTCCAGTGCCGATAAAAGGGTTGTGTATCCCAACACTTTTAGAATTGGCAAAGATGACAAATAATTATAGGGAAAGAGATACAAAGAAATTAATAAGCATATGTAGAAAATGAAGAGGGATTTTGAAGCCCAATACGCCATCTACTTAGAACATGCAATGCTTTAGTTTCAAGGCGGGGAAGCCGTAGTGGCCCCATACAACTTTAAGTAAGTGTGATTTTGCATAAATAAAAATAATAATTTCACTACACATGCATCACAAATTTGATTCTTATAGGGACCACTGGATATGCTTCTTCATTTATCCTAGGTATGGAAAGGTGCTGGTGTTCGACTCCTTAGATTACGACAATTCAAGCTACGCAGAATTCGTCAGCATCTTGGAATATCTCTCTATTTGCTCAAACAAGTGTGTTCGACTTAGAGATAGAAAAAAGAATTTGATTTGCAAAAACAAAACAAGTGGTGGCAAAGAATGATCTAAATATGCCAAATCCTAAGTAAAGAGAATTTGGTCTTCAATTTGAATTGATATTGCACTTCTTTTGTTGCTTTTTAATGTGTTGGCATAAATCACCAAAAAGGGGGAGATTGAAAGGGAAATGTGCCCCTGGGCCATTTCTGTAAGTATTTTGGTGATTAGATGTCCAACACATATTGATTAAGTTCTTATGTGCTAAAGGAGTGAGAAGTGTGAATCAAAGAACAAGGTATGTTTCTGGACTTAGTGAATTGTTTTTTAATACTAACATGGTTATCTAAGTACTAGAAACAGTGCCAAGTAAAGAAGAAAGACGTTGGAAAAGAGTTGGTTGTGTACAGCCAAAACCAGCTCGAGCCTGGCACACCGGACTGTCTGGTGGTGCACCAGACAGTGTCCGGTGCCCCAGGCTAGTCGACGGTGAACCGGCTGCTCTCGGGAAATGATGGAGTAACATAGCTATAAATCGCCGGGCTATCCGGTGGTGCACCGGACTGTCCGATGAGTCATCAGCGATGAACTCGTTGCTCTCGGGAAAAGAAAAAGGCGATGTGGCTATAATTCACCAGACTGTCCGGTGAGTCAACGGCGCCTGCAACCAATGGTCGTCCGCGCGATCAACGCACGACATGTGGCCTGCACCAACGGTCGATTGGGCACACCGGACTGTCCGGTGTGCACCGGATAGTGTCCGATGCGCCAACGGGCCCCGAGGACCAACGGTTGGCTGCACTCGATATGGAAGGAGATCGCGCACCGGACTGGTACTGTAGCTATCCGGTGGTGCACCGGACTGTCCAGTGCACCACTCGACAGAAGGCAGGAATGGCCTTCCGAGTTGAACTCCAACGGCTCCTAGCTGCCTTAGGGCTATAAAAGGGACCCCCTAGGCGCATGGAGCAATACATCAATCTTACAAGAAACATCCTAAGACACCTAGACTCTGCATTCACGCAATCGGATCATCGTTCTTGAGATTTGAGCACTATTCGAGTTGTACACTCCTTGCGTTGTGTTTCTGTGCTCACTTCTTCACTTGTGTGCATGGTTGTGCTGCGGATTTGAGTCTTGCATGTGTTGCTCTCCCATCCTTACTCTTATGCTTTCTTTTTTATCTATATTGTAAGGGCGAGAGGCTCCAACTTGTGGAGATTCCTCGCAAACGGGAAGAATACTCAAAAGAGAAAAGACCGTGGTATTCAAGTTGATCATAGGATCACTTGAAAGGGGTTGAGTGCAACCCTCGTCCATTGGGACACCACAACGTGGAAGTAGGCAAGTGTTACTTGGTCGAACCACGAGATAAAAATTGCGTGTCTCTTGAGTTGCTTTTCTGTGACTGTTTCGTTCACAAGAACTCGCTTCATAGCTACTTAGTCGCACTAACACTTTAATAATCAAGTTTG
Source organism: Zea luxurians (assembly GCA_029449295.1). Taxonomy (NCBI): domain Eukaryota; kingdom Viridiplantae; phylum Streptophyta; class Magnoliopsida; order Poales; family Poaceae; genus Zea; species Zea luxurians. The sequence continues at coordinate 4,818,504 of JAOPSE010000064.1, read as the reverse complement.
TGGCTATTTAGTGTTTGATTTTACAGGATCACCTATTCACCCCCCCCCTCTAGGTGCTCTCAATTGGTATTGGAGCCATACTCTTCATTTAAGGGACTAACCGCTCTAAGAGATGGATCCTAAGGGCAAGGGGATGGTGGTCAATGACAAGGAGAAGGAATCCCTCTTCAACGAGCCAAGAGACGACAAGCCCACTGACTCAGGCTCGAGTCACAAGAAGAGGGACGGGAAGAAGAAGAGGCGCATTAAGAAGATCATCTACTACGACAGCGACGCCTCCTCTTCTTCACCAAGGGACTACGACGACGACGATGACTCCTCGTCCAAGAAAAAGATGGTTAATCAAAATTATTCATTTGATTATTCTCGCATTCCCTATAATTCAAATGCGCATTTACTATCAATTCCCTTGGAAAACCTCCACACTTTGATGGAGAGGACTATTCATTTTGGAGTCATAAAATGCTGTAGTCATCTATTCTCTCTCCATCCTAACATATGGGAAATTGTAGAAAATGGGATGCATTTTGATAGCATTGATAATCCTGTTTTTATAAATGAACAAATTCATAAAAATGCCCAAGCTAGTACTGTTTTGCTAGCATCTCTTTGCAGGGATGAGTACAATAAAGTGAGTGGCTTGGACAACGCCAAACAGATCTGGGACACCCTCAAGATATCGCATGAGGGAAATGATGCCACCATGATTACCAAAATGGAACTGGTGGAGAGCGAGCTAGGGAGGTTTGCGATGATCAGGGGAGAGGAGCCAACACAAACCTACAACAGGCTCAAGACCCTGGTCAACAAAATCCGAAGCTATGGAAGCACAAGATGGACGGATCAGGATGTTGTCCGACTCATGCTCAGGTCATTTACCGTTATTGACCCCCAACTTGTCAACCTTATTCGTGAAAATCCTAGGTACACCAAGATGACGCCCGAGGAGATATTCGGAAAATTCATGAGCGGGCGCATGATGGTGAAAGAGGCGTGATACGTGGACGATGCGCTTAATGGTCCACTGCCCGTCCACGAGCCGCAGCCTGTTGCTCTCAAAGCAACTAGCAGCAAGGAGACGCTACCAAGCAAGGTAGCACAAGTAGAGGCTGCCAGGCTCAATGAGGACAAGATGGCACTTATCATCAAGCGCTTCAAGACCGCGCTAAAAGGACGCAAAGAGTACCCCAACAAGAATAAAACAAGGGGAAAGCACTCCTGCTTCAAATGCGGTAAGGCTGGTCATTTCATAGCTCAATGCCCCGATAATGATAATGACCAGGGACCAGAAAAGCATGGGAAGAGACAGAAGAAAAAGAACTACAGGACGACCAAGGGCGAGGCGCACATCGGGAAGGAATGGGACTCTGACTACTCCTCCTCCGACTCTGAGGATGAAGGACTAGCTGCCTTGGCCTTCGACAAATCTTCGCTCTTCCCCAACGAACGCCATACATGTCTTATGGCTAAGGAAAAGAAGGTACATATTCGAGATACCCCTAAGTACTCTTCTTCTAGCGATGAGGAATCTTCTGATGATGAAGTAGATTACTCTGATTTATTTAAGGGGTTAGATAGAGCTAAAGTAGAGAAAATTAATGAATTAATTGATGCTCTCAATGAAAAGATAGACTGCTAGAAAAGCAAGAGGATATTTTATATGAGGAACATGACAAATTTGTAGTGTTGAAAAATCCCTTGCTTTAGAAATTAAGAGAAATGAAATGTTGTCTTCTGAGTTGTCTGCTTGTCATGAAACTGTCTCTAGTTTAAAGAATTTAAATGATGAATTAAATACTAAGCTAGAGAAAGTTAATGAAACTAGCTCATGTGTAGAACATGTCACTATTTGCAATAGATGTAAGGATTTTGATGTGGATGCATGTGATGAACAATGTACTACTATTGCTAGATTAAACAATGAGGTAGCAAGTATTAATGCTCAACTTTAGACTTGCAAAGTTGATTTTGACAAATTAAAATTTGCTAGGGATTCCTACACTGTTGGTAGACACCCCTCAATTAAGGATGGACTTGGTTTTCAGAAGGAAACCAAGAATTTAATAAGCCAAAGGACTTCCGATCCCAAAGGGAAAGGGAAGGCCCCTATGGCTAGTAGTTCTCAAGAGAACCATGCCTATATGTATGATAGAAAATTTACTAGGCATGCTCATAATGATAGATGCCATGATCATGCTGTTTTACCTGTTTATCACACTTCTCATGCTATAGTTGCTTCTAGCTCTACTTATGCTTATGGTAGAAGTAGGCCTAGGAGAAATTATGCTACTCATGCTTCCAGGAAAGTGTGCAACGAACCTACTCCTATTTTTCATGCTTGCAACACTTCTTTTGTACTTTCATGTAAGAATGCAAAATTAGTTGCTAGGAAGTTGGGATCCAAATGCAAAGGAGACAAAACTTGCATATGGGTTCCAAAAACTATTGTGACTAACCTTGTAGGACCCAACAAGAGTTGGGTACCTAAAACCCAAGCTTAAATTCCTTGCAGGTTTATGCATCCGGGGGCTCAAGCTAGATTATCGACAGCGGATGCACAAACCACATGACGGGGGAGAAGAAGATGTTCACCTCCTACGTCAAGAACAAGGATTCCTAGGATACGATCATCTTTGGAGATGGGAACCAAGGCAAGGTCAAAAGCTTAGGCGAGATAGCCATCACTAACAAGCACTCAATATCAAATGTATTTTTAGTAGAGTCGCTCGGGTACAACCTTCTATCTATAAGTCAATTGTGTCACATGGGTTACAATTGTCTGTTTACAAATGTTGATGTATCTGTCTTTAGAAGGAGTGATGATTCATTAGCTTTTAAGGGTGTATTAGACGGCAAGCTCTATTTAGTTGACTTTTTGAAAGAGAATGTCGATCTAGATGCATGCTTAATCGCTAAGACTAATATAGGCTGGCTGTGGCATCGCCGTCTAGCACATGTTGGGATGAAGAACCTTCATAAGCTTCTAAAGGGAGATCATGTGTTAGGACTAACTGATGTCTGTTTTGAGAAAGATAGACCTTATGCAACATGTCAGGCAGGGAAACAGGTGGGAAGCACTCATCACAGCAAGAATGTGATGACGACATCAAGACCACTGGAGCTTCTTCACATGGACCTCTTCAGACCCGTTGCCTACCTCAGCATCGGGGAAGTAAGTATGGTCTTGTAATTATTGATGATTTTTCTTGCTTCACTTGGGCATTCTTTTTACAGGATAAGTCAGAAACCCAAGGGACCCTAAAGCGCTTCTTAAGGAGAGCTCAAAATGAATTTGAGCTAAAGGTGAAGAAGATAAGGAGCGACAATGGGTCCGAGTTCAAAAATCTACAAGTTGAAGAGTTTCTTGAGGAGGAAGGCATCAAGCACGAGTTCTCCGCTCCCTACACACCATAGCAAAATGGTGTGGTAGAGAGGAAGAACAGGACGCTAATCGACATGGCGAGAACGTTGCTTGGAGAGTACAAGATGCCTAAGCGGTTTTGGTCGGAAGCTATGAACATAGTTTGCCATGCCATAAATCGACTCTATCTGCACCGTCTCCTCAAGAAGACCTCCTATGAACTCCTTACTGGTAACAAACCCAATGTCTCTTACTTTCGTGTATTTGGGAGCAAATGCTACATTCTGGTGAAGAAAGGTAGACATTCCAAATTTGCTCTCAAGGCAGTAGAAGGGTTTTTACTAGGATATGACTCAAATACAAAGGTGTATAGGGTCTTCAACAAATCATCAGGATTGGTTGAAGTCTCTAGCGACGTTGTATTTGATGAGACTAATGGCTCTCCAAGAGAGCAAGTTGATCTTGATGATGTAGATGAAGAAGAAGTTCCGACGGTCGCAATACACATGATGGCGATAGGTGATGTGCGACCATAGAAACTGTAGGAACAAGATCAACCATCTCCCTCAACAATGGTGCATCCCCCAACTCAAGACGATGTATAGGTACCTCAAGAAGAGGGGCAGGATCAAGGGGGGCTCAGGAAGAACAGGTTATGGAGGAAGAAGCACCACAGGCCCCTCCAACTCAAGTCCGAGCGTCGATCCAAAGACATCACCCCGTCGATCATATTCTAGGTGACATCAGCAAGGGAGTAACTACTCGCTCATGATTAGCTAATTTTTGTGAGCAACTCGTTTATCTCTTCTATTGAGCCCTTCAGGGTAGAAGAGGCCTTGTAGGATCCGGACTGGGTGTTGGCCATGCAGGAAGAGCTCAACAACTTCAAACGAAATGAAGTCTGGAGCCTGGTGCCACATCCAAAGCAAAACGTTGTGGGAACCAAGTGGGTGTTCCGCAACAAGCAGGACGAGCACGGAGTGGTGACAAGAAACAAGGCTCGACTTGTGGCAAAAGGTTATGCCCAAGTCGCGGGTTTGGATTTTGAGGAGACTTTTGCTCCTGTTGCTAGGCTAGAGTCAATTCAGATATTATTAGCCTATGCTGCTCACCACTCTTTTAGGCTGTTCCAAATGGACGTGAAGAATGCTTTCCTTAATGGGCCAATCAAGGAGGAGCTATACGTGGAACAACCCCCTGGCTTTGAGGATGACAGGTATCCCGACCACGTGTATAAGCTCTCTAAGGCGCTCTATGGACTTAAGCAAGCCCCAAGAGCATGGTATGAATGCCTTAGAGATTTCCTTATTTCTAACGCTTTCAAGGTTGGGAAAGCCGATCCCACTCTTTTCACAAAGACTTGCAATGGTGATCTTTTTGTGTGCCAAATTTATGCCGATGACATAATATTTGGTTCTACTAACCAAAAGTCTTGTGAGGAGTTTAGCAGGGTAATGACGCAAAAGTTCGAGATGTCGATGATGGGCAAGTTGACCTACTTCCTTGGATTCCAAGTGAAGCAACTCAAGGACAGCACCTTCATCTCCCAAACGAAGAACACTCAAGATCTTCTCAAGAGGTTTGGGATGAAGGACGCCAAGCCCGCGAAGACACCGATGGGAACCGACGGGCATCTTGACCTCAACAAAGGAGGTAAGTCCGTTGATCAAAAGGCATACCGATCAATGATAGGTTCACTACTTTATCTTTGTGCTAGTAGACCAGACATTATGTTTAGTGTATGCATGTGTGCTAGATTTCAATCTGACCCCAAGGAATGTCACCTTGTGGCTGTTAAGTGAATTCTTAGGTATTTAGTTTCTACGCCTTGCTTCGGGATCTGGTATCCAAAGGGGTCTACCTCTGGCTTGATTGGATACCTAGACTCTGATTATGACGGGTGCAAGGTTGATAAGAAAAGCACATCAGGGACGTGCCAATTTATAGGAAGGTCCCTGGTGTCCTCGAGTTCCAAGAAACAAACATCCGTTGCTCTATCCACCGCTGAGGTCGAGTACGTTGCCGTAGGACAGTGTTGCGCGCAACTGCTTTGGATGAGGCAAACCCTCCGGGACTTTGGCCACAATCTGAACAAAGTCGCACTCCTATGTGACAATGAGAGTGCAATCCACTTAGCGGATAATCCTGTTGAACACAGCCGCACTAAGCACATAGACATCCGGCATCACTTCCTGAGAGACCACTAGCAAAAGGGAGATATCGATGTGTACCACATTAGCACCGAGAACCAGCTAGCTGATATCTTCACTAAGCCTTTAGATGAGAAAAGGTTTTGCAGGTTGCGTAGTGAGCTAAATGTCTTAGATTCACGTAACTTGGATTAATCTAAAGCATACATGTAGTCCATGCCTTTGATCATGCTATTTTATGCATTTAAATTAGTTATTGTTTATTTGTGGTGCTCAAGTTGTACAAGTCATCTCCGGACCTCACAAGTCTGTATGCAAATGTGCACATGTTGTAACACCCGGTTTTAAAGAAACAAAGCCGGGTGCATCTCATACATGCGCCAAAGAAGACAACATATATAATAACAGAGTGTATAGAGATAAATGTCATAAACATCAGAGTATTTATTACATAGCGGAAGACTTATTACAAAATAAAGATAAATGTAAAACGAACTAAGGATCGTCGGCGCCAATGTCAACTGAGAAACGCCACCTAGATCAGATCAAACTCCTCAGTGTTAGGCGGCTCCTCTTCGACCACCTGCTCTTCTCCTGTGGGGGGGGGTGTGAGACAGCAAGAGTGAGCTCACATACGTTCATAGCTCAACAAGTCATGGGGAATAATGTGGCATGAACTCACCAAAGGTGGGAGTTCATAAAGTGTAAGGCTGATCAATGAAATAAAGGCTGAAGCTGAGCATTGCTTTTATAAGTTGGTCAAAATTTTATTAGCAGTTACTAAGTGTAAGTGAATACCAAACCATAGTAATAATAAGTAAAAGTAATAATAAAATAATCCCAAATGCAATGAAATGACAGGTTAAGTTTAAGTTTCATAATTTAATCATGTGAGTGTCCGAGCCGCTCATGACCGTGAGCACGGCTAGTATACCAGTTTTACACTCTGCAGAGGTTGCGCATCTTTACCCACAAGTCGTGTTACCCATTTGCCACGGAGTTGATCAGACTCCATACACCTCTACCTAGGAAGCGAGGCAGGGTACCACTACGAGGCCTTTACAAAGTTCCACTAGCTTCAGACTACCCGCTACAGTTTATAGGAAGCTCCAGTGCAGGGTTCCTGGCTGACCGCCATCGCAGCAAAATCAACCAGGGACCTCCCTACACTGACCACTCCCCTACTGCCCTTGCCCCTTTCGGGTAAGGTAGCCCTCCCCTAGCTTTCCTAGTTAATCAGCCAAGGGCGTCCCATTAAACCCTTGTGGTAGCACTGTTTTCCAGGGTGGTTCTCCATGTTCCCATTAACATAATGATCTTAACATGAACAAGGAAGAATAAAACAGATAACAATAAATAGTATAACAATGAGTGATGAATATCTCTATACCCAAATCCACATAAAGCAATAGCATGTACTACCCAAAACTTTAGTAGTAAAACCAGAGGTGAAGCAAGGTATAAAGATAGTCAAAATCTAGGGCATCCTATTGGGTCCCAGCAAAATTATCCTATGCAGATCATTATGAGTAATAAGAACATGGATGGGTAAAAGAAGTGATCAAGGGCACAACTTGCCTTCCACGAGCTCCTGCTCAGCTATCTCAACTTGTTGAAGCTCAGATTCCACAGTGGCTTGCTCGTCTATTCGCATCAATACAATACATACATAGCATAGCATAAATTAACATCACATCAAACATGCAAATAGAATATACAGTAATAATCCAGACATTAAAATAAGATCACCGGAATTGGAATCATTAAATTTGGAGTTATATATCTTAAGTTATGGATTTTCTAATGTTTTATGTGCTTAATACAAGATTAAGTGAAAGAATAATTTTAATGTGTTTGTCATGTCAGAACAGAGGCACTAATGGGTAGACAATATTATTACAAAAATTTAGGAACTGGAATGGTCTAATTTGGAGTTCATATGCATTTACTATGAATTAAATAAATTCTGGCATTTATTTATGCATTAAAAATCAATTTCTATTTACTTTTAATGGATTTTATAACCTTCTGGACTAGGCGTCAATTACAGGAAAGCGCAGGGGCCCAGGCGCAAATGCAACCGAGACACAGGAAACCCACCAGGTGGACTGCGGGTTCATTTCAATTAAGCACAGGGACTCTTTAGCAAATGTGGCGTAGCGAAGGGGTATCGGCCGAGCACGGCCATCCGATCCGATCCTACGGTCCTCATCAATCCGTTCGATAGGAGATCACTCGGTTCAAATCCGACCGTTCAAGTAGATCCAGCGGTCACGGTCATTCATCACCTAAGATCTAATCCCGACCACCCGTTTTGATCCAACGGATGAGCGCCCTTGTCTTCAACCCTGGAAGCCAGCTGCGGCGGTGCTACCTCCCCCCCCCCCCCCCCCCCGCACACGGTGGCGACCATGGCTGACGTTGGCCAATCCCAACGCCCCAAGGCCCCATACCCAGATTCGACAAGTTCTAAATGATGCGTAAATCAACGCGGAGCAGATTGGGGTGTCCCTACCTGATGCGATGACGCTAGTGATGCAGCCCTCGGTGCGTGGCGGACGACGGCACAGGCCCCTTCTCCGACGAGAAATTTGGACATCGAGAGGACGCCCCAGGCGCTGGAATTCTAGAATGCACTTCCACGGTCTATCAGTGTTGCCCTAAGCGCCTTCCCAAGATCGAATCGGCAACGAACTGGGGATGGCGAGTGACGGCTGGTTATTTCTTCCTGGGTTTTCTCTGTTCTCCTCGCGGACAGAGGGAAGTTGGCATTTATAGCCCCAGGAGTTCGCATGGCGGCTCAGCTGTCGGGTGAGGCGGTTGCAACCACCCACCGAGATTACAGGGGCTGATTTGCTAGGATTGCACGGATCCTGCGCGGATTTTTTTGACTCGCGGACGAGTCCCTCTCTGCGGGGAAGACGAACATGACAATGCGGGCCCACAGATAATGGTGATGCATTCGACGGCTGTATGACCAGATGGGCCCACAGGCAGCGGCGCGCGTGACACTGGGAATAACCCACCGACGTGTGGGCGTCGGATGTCAGCTCGAGGAGCCAGGCGCGCGCGAGAGGGAAATGAGGTTGGTGGGCCACGGGAGAGGGATTGGAGAAATGGGCTGTCTAGATTGGGCCCAGACGCCAGAGTGCTCTCTCTTCTCTTTTATTCCTCTTAGTTTATGTTTCCCTCTTCCTCCTTTTCTAATTCAAACTCATTTAAAATTTAAATTCCATTCTTGTGGCCATTTATCCTTAAGTTTATATTGTGCCATTAAAATACTGACTTTGAAGATACATATTATATATATATTTATAAATTTTTATATTCTTTCTCTTTCTTCTCTTTTTCTATGTTATGTTCCAAATTCCTAAGTGTAACTTAGGTCAACTTCAAATTTGGATAATAATATATTTTGTTAATATTGCTGGTACTAAATGCACAGACAAATAAATCCAACATGATGCATAGGTTGTTTAGGTGTCTTTTATTAATTGTTTATTTGTTTAAGTGAGGTTTTCACATGTGATGGTAAGTAGATATAATATGCACATATACATAAAGGAAATAAATTTTTCCTCCTTTTATATGATCTCTTACAAATTGGGTATTACAAATCCTACCCCCCTTAAAAGTAATCTCGTCCTCGAGATTTAAGAAGATCTAGGGAAAAGGTGGGGAAAATCTATACGAAGCTCTTCTTCCCTTTCCCACGTTGCTTCATCTTCACCGTGGTGACTCCATTGAACTTTGCACATCTTTATAACCTTATTCCTCGTAACTCGAGTCAAAGTGTCCAAAATCTTGATGGGGTACTCAGCATAAGTCAGATCATCTTGAACACTAAGGTCTTCCATTGGTAGTTGCTCCTCAGGTACCCTGAGGCACTTCTTTAGCTGGGATACATGGAATACATTATGTACATCTGATAGGTGATCGGGTAACTCCAGTTGATATGCAACTTCTCCCACTCGCTTTAAGATCAAGAAAGGTCCAATGAAGCGAGGGGACAACTTTCCTTTAACTTTAAATCTCCTCATACCTCGGATTGGTGACACCTTCAGATACACGTGATCACCCTCCTTAAATTCCAGTAGTCTCCTTCTATTGTCAGCATAACTCTTTTGCCTTGATTGTGCGATTCTCAAATTTTCTCTTATCATTCGAACTTGTTCTTCTGCCTCTTGTATAAGTTCAGGCCCAAAGAACTGTCTTTCTCCAGTCTGATCCCAATACAGGGGAGTCCTGCATTTCCTGCCATACAAAGCCTCAAATGGTGACATCTTCAAACTAGCCTGGTAGCTATTATTATAAGAAAACTCAGCATAGGGTAAGCTCTTCTCCCAACTTCCACCATGCTTGAGAGCACAAGCTCTTAACATATCCTCCAGCACTTGATTAGTCCTCTCTGTCTGTCCATCAGTCTGGGGATGGTAGGCTGAACTAAAATTCAACTTTGTATCCAAACTCTCATGCAACTTCTTCCAAAATCGAGAAGTAAACTGTGATCCTCGATCAGACACGATCTTCTTAGGCACTCCATGTAGACAAACTATCCGAGTCATATACAATTCTGCTAGCTTGGCTCCCGTGTAATTAGTCCTCACAGGTATAAAATGAGCCACTTTTGTCAATCTGTCTACAATTACCCAAATAGAGTCATAACCTGCTGGAGTGCGGGGTAGTCCAACAATAAAATCCATACCAATTTCTTCCCATTTCCACTCAGGTATCTTCAATGGGTGCAATAGTCCAGCGGGTCTTTGATGTTCGGCCTTGACTCTTTGACATACATCACACTTAACCACATGAGCAGCCACATCTCTTTTCAGTCCATACCACCAATACTTTTGCTTCAAATCTTGATACATCTTAGTGCTTCCAGGGTGGATGGAGTAATCTGAATCATGAGCTTCTTTCAATATAGCCTCACGGAGGCCATCGATCTCTGGAACACATATCCGATCTTTGAACCATATAGTACCTTGCTCATCCTCCGTGAATTCCGGAACTCGACCATCCGTGATTAGATCCTTAATCTCTTGGATCTTAGCATCACCAACCTGACCTTTACGAATCTCTTGCTCCAAGGTAGGTTCCAACTCAATGGTAACTCCTTCAGTATGAGTAACAATTCCCAAATTGAGTCTCTCAAAATCTTTTGCTAATTCATCAGGTAGCTGGACAACGAAAGCGGAGTAAACATGCTCCTTCCGACTCAAGGCATCTGCAACCAAATTCGCCTTGCCTGGATGATAGTGAATCTCCAAATCATAATCCTTAATATGCTCCAACCAACGGCGTTGCCTAAGGTTGAGATCCTTCTGAGTGAATATATACTTCAAACTCTTGTGATCCGTGTATACTTGGCAATTAGTTCCCATAATGTAGTGTCTCCAAATCTTAAGTGCATGCACAACGGCAGCTAGTTCCAAGTCATGAGTGGGGTAGTTCAGTTCATGCTTCCGCAACTGACGAGATGCATAGGCAATCACATGTCCTTCTTGCATAAGCACACATCCAAGTCCTTGGCCACATGCATCACAGTAAATGTCAAATCCCTTCTGCAGATCTGGCATAATCAATACTGGAGGTGACATCAATCTCTCCTTCAACTGATCAAAGCTTTCTTGGCACTTCTCATCCCACTTAAATTCTCTTCCTTTTTCCAAAAGCGATGTCATAGGCTTGGCAATCTTAGAGAATCCCTCAATAAATCTCCGATAGTAGCCTGCTAATCCCAAGAAACTCCGAATCTCAGTAACTGTAGTGGGTGCTCTCCACTCCATTATCTCCTTAACCTTAGCAGGATCCACTACTATTCCTCCATTAGAAATAATATGACCAAGGAATGGCACCTTGTCAATCCAAAACTCGCACTTGCTGAACTTAGCATAGAGTTGATTATCTCGTAACTTCTGTAGCACCAACCTTAGATGTTGTTCATGTTCACTTTCATTCCTAGAATAGATAAGAATATCGTCGATGAACACCACGACGAACCTGTCCAAATACTCCATAAACACCTTATTCATCAAATTCATGAAATATGTCGGTGCATTGGTCAATCCAAACGACATAACAGTGAACTCATATAATCCATATCGAGTCGAGAAAGCTGTCTTAGGAATATCCGATGGTCTAATCCTCATCTGATGGTAACCGGATCGGAGATCAATCTTCGAGAATACTCTAGCTCCTCTCATCTGATCAAACAAATCCTCAATACGAGGTAATGGATACTTGTTCTTCATTGTAACATCATTAAGAGATCTATAATCCACACACATTCTTTGTGATCCATCCTTCTTCTGTACAAACAGTACCGGTGCTCCCCAAGGTGAGGAACTCGGACGAATGTACCCAGCCTCTTGTAACTCGGTTAACTGCTTCTTCAGTTCCTTCAACTCCTCTACGGACATTCTATATGGCCGTTTAGAAATAGGGGCGGTTCCAGGTAAGAGATCAATAACAAACTCAACTTCTCTATCAGGTGGCATCCCTGGTAACTCCTCTGGAAAGACATCCGGAAAATCTCTAACCACCCGGATGTTGTCACCAACAAACTCCTCAGGCATAAAGAACATTGCACGCATGGATGAGGAGGTTACTGCAATATTAACTTGAAATCTTTCTCCTTTAGTGGTAGTGAGTTCTACGGTACCCTTAGCACAGTGTATATACTGCCTCTGCCTTTCTTAACCATGACATACCAAGGATCAAGTCTATACTGCTCTCTTCTAACAGTATAGGGGTAGCCATCTGGGTTAGAAATACAGGGTACGAAAGAAAAGGTTGTAGACAAGGCATGTACTTACGAAGCATGTTACTTTGGGGGATTTATTAGCTAAGTGTGTCACTTACTAAAGCTAACTCATAACCTTATGGTGGTACATGCTAAGATGCCCGTATATAATACTTCAATCAATCAAAGAAGCAAATCAAACATTTTTCATCAGAACAATCAAACAAAATTTTTAAATATAGAAAATAGTTTTGATTTGGCCTTAGGCCTCCTATCTCTTAAAATGTCATAGGGGTAGGGATTCCAAGGTTTGAAATCCATCTTGTCTCAGAATAGAGAAGATAAGAATGATCATAGTAGAATTGTAGAAGGTGAGACAGGATCAAGATAAGTGTACAAAGATTCGGAATAAGGTAGGTGTAGAATGATTCAGAATAAGATAAGTAGGTAAGGGTTTGTCCATTCTATCTAGGTCTCGTCCTACAGTCAACATTTCCTGTGATACCACTTCTGTAACACCCGGTTTTAAAGAAACAAAGCCGGGTGCATCTCATACATGCGCCAAAGAAGACAACATATATAATAACAGAGTGTATAGAGATAAATGTCATAAACATCAGAGTATTTATTACATAGCGGAAGACTTATTACAAAATAAAGATAAATGTAAAACGAACTAAGGATCGTCGGCGCCAATGTCAACTGAGAAACGCCACCTAGATCAGATCAAACTCCTCAGTGTTAGGCGGCTCCTCTTCGACCACCTGCTCTTCTCCTGTGGGGGGGTGTGAGACAGCAAGAGTGAGCTCACATACGTTCATAGCTCAACAAGTTGTGGGGAATAATGTGGCATGAACTCACCAAAGGTGGGAGTTCATAAAGTGTAAGGCTGATCAATCAAATAAAGGCTGAAGCTGAGCATTGCTTTTATAAGTTGGTCAAAATTTTATTAGCAGTTACTAAGTGTAAGTGAATACCAAACCATAGTAATAATAAGTAAAAGTAATAATAAAATAATCCCAAATGCAATGAAATGACAGGTTAAGTTTAAGTTCCATAATTTAATCATGTGAGTGTCCGAGCCGCTCATGACCGTGAGCACGGCTAGTATACCAGTTTTACACTCTGCAGAGGTTGCGCATCTTTACCCACAAGTCGTGTTACCCATTTGCCACGGAGTTGATCAGACTCCATACACCTCTACCTAGGAAGCGAGGCAGGGTACCACTACGAGGCCTTTACAAAGTTCCACTAGCTTCAGACTACCCGCTACAGTTTATAGGAAGCTCCAGTGCAGGGTTCCTGGCTGACCGCCATCGCAGCAAAATCAACCGGGGACCTCCCTACACTGACCACTCCCCTACTGCCCTTGCCCCTTTCGGGTAAGGTAGCCCTCCCCTAGCTTTCCTAGTTAATCAGCCAAGGGCGTCCCATTAAACCCTTGTGGTAGCACTGTTTTCCCGGGTGGTTCTCCATGTTCCCATTAACATAATGATCTTAACATGAACAAGGAAGAATAAAACAGATAACAATAAATAGTATAACAATGAGTGATGAATATCTCTATACCCAAATCCACATAAAGCAATAGCATGTACTACCCAAAACTTTAGTAGTAAAACCAGAGGTGAAGCAAGGTATAAAGATAGTCAAAATCTAGGGCATCCTATTGGGTCCCAGCAAAATTATCCTATGCAGATCATTATGAGTAATAAGAACATGGATGGGTAAAAGAAGTGATCAAGGGCACAACTTGCCTTCCACGAGCTCCTGCTCAGCTATCTCAACTTGTTGAAGCTCAGATTCCACAGTGGCTTGCTCGTCTACTCGCATCAATACAATACATACATAGCATAGCATAAATTAACATCACATCAAACATGCAAATAGAATATACAGTAATAATCCAGACATTAAAATAAGATCACCGGAATTGGAATCATTAAATTTGGAGTTATATATCTTAAGTTATGGATTTTCTAATGTTTTATGTGCTTAATACAAGATTAAGTGAAAGAATAATTTTAATGTGTTTGTCATGTCAGAACAGAGGCACTAATGGGTAGACAATATTATTACAAAAATTTAGGAACTGGAATGGTCTAATTTGGAGTTCATATGCATTTACTATGAATTAAATAAATTCTGGCATTTATTTATGCATTAAAAATCAATTTCTATTTACTTTTAATGGATTTTCTAACCTTCTGGACTAGGCGTCAATTACAGGAAAGCGCAGGGGCCCAGGCGCAAATGCATCCGAGACACAGGAAACCCACCAGGTGGACTGCGGGTTCATTTCAATTAAGCACAGGGACTCTTTAGCAAATGTGACGTAGCGAAGGGGTATCGGCCGAGCACGGCCATCCGATCCGATCCTACGGTCCTCATCAATCCGTTCGATAGGAGATCACTCGGTTCAAATCCGACCGTTCAAGTAGATCCAGCGGTCACGGTCATTCATCACCTAAGATCTAATCCCGACCACCCGTTTTGATCCAACGGATGAGCGCCCTTGTCTTCAACCCTGGAAGCCAGCTGCGGCGGTGCTACCTCCCCCCCCCCCCCCCCCCGCACACGGTGGCGACCATGGCTGACGTTGGCCAATCCCAACGCCCCAAGGCCCCATACCCAGATTCGACAAGTTCTAAATGATGCGTAAATCAACGCGGAGCAGATTGGGGTGTCCCTACCTGATGCGATGACGCTAGTGATGCAGCCCTCGGTGCGTGGCGGACGACGGCACAGGCCCCTTCTCCGACGAGAAATTTGGACATCGAGAGGACGCCCCAGGCGCTGGAATTCTAGAATGCACTTCCACGGTCTATCAGTGTTGCCCTAAGCGCCTTCCCAAGATCGAATCGGCAACGAACTGGGGATGGCGAGTGACGGCTGGTTATTTCTTCCTGGGTTTTCTCTGTTCTCCTCACGGACAGAGGGAAGTCGGCATTTATAGCCCCAGGAGTTCGCATGGCGGCTCAGCTGTCGGGTGAGGCGGTTGCAACCACCCACCGAGATTACAGGGGCTGATTTGCTAGGATTGCATGGATCCTGCGCGGATTTTTTTGACTCGCGGACGAGTCCCTCTCTGCGGGGAAGACGAACATGACAATGCGGGCCCACAGATAATGGTGATGCATTCGATGGCTGTATGACCAGATGGGCCCACAGGCAGCGGCGCGCGTGACACTGGGAATAACCCACCGACGTGTGGGCGTCGGATGTCAGCTCGAGGAGCCAGGCGCGCGCGAGAGGGAAATGAGGTTGGTGGGCCACGGGAGAGGGATTGGAGAAATGGGCCGTCTAGATTGGGCCTAGACGCCAGAGTGCTCTCTCTTCTCTTTTATTCCTCTTAGTTTATGTTTCCCTCTTCCTCCTTTTCTAATTCAAACTCATTTAAAATTTAAATTCCATTCTTGTGGCCATTTATCCTTAAGTTTATATTGTGCCATTAAAATACTAACTTTGAAGATACATATTATATATATATATTTATAAATTTTTATATTCTTTCTCTTTCTTCTCTTTTTCTATGTTATGTTCCAAATTCCTAAGTGTAACTTAGGTCAACTTCAAATTTGGATAATAATATATTTTGTTAATATTGCTGGTACTAAATGCACAGACAAATAAATCCAACATGATGCATAGGTTGTTTAGGTGTCTTTTGTTAATTGTTTATTTGTTTAAGTGAGGTTTTCACATGTGATGGTAAGTAGATATAATATGCACATATACATAAAGGAAATAAATTTTTCCTCCTTTTATATGATCTCTTACAAATTGGGTATTACACATGTTTAGGGGGAGATGTGCTACAACTTGATCCCTTTTGAGACTAACTTGTTTGTTTGAGTACACTTGATGTAGTCTCAAAAGTACATTGAAAGGGAAAGTGAACTTGGATGACGAAAAGACTTCCACTGCACTCCGGTATTAGTGTATTTAATTCCAAGTTCATACTTATGCACTCATTGCCTTTTTTCTCTTCTTTGACATTTTGGTGAGGCAATGGGGTTAAAGGGCCAAAAGTTATTCCGTTTTGGTGCTTAATGCCAAAGGGGGAGAAATTAAGGCCAAAGCAAATGGATCAGCCAACCACTTGTGAATTTTAAAAATAGTAGAGTTAGAATTTGTGATTTTTCCAAAATACTCTTATTGCAAAATTTGGTCTCTTATGGGGGAGAATTCTGATTATGGGAAAAAGGGGGAGTTTTGGCACTTGATCAATTTTACTCTTGGAATATCTCTCTATTTGCTCAAACAAGTGTGTTCGACTTAGAGATAGGAAAAAGAATTTGATTTGCAAAAACAAACCAAGTGGTGGCAAAGAATGATCCAAATATGCCAAATCCTATGTAAAGAGAATTTGGTCTTCAATTTGAATTGATATTGCACTTCTTTTGTTGCTTTTTAATGTGTTGTCATAAATCACCAAAAAGGGGGATTGAAAGGGAAATGTGCCCCTGAGCCATTTCTATAAGTATTTTTGTGATTAGATGTCCAACACATATTCATTAAGTTCTTATGTGCTAAAGGAGTGAGAAGTGTGAATCAAAGAACAAGGTATGTTTCTAGACTTAGTGAATTGTTTTTGAATACTAACATGGTTATCTAAGTACTAGAAATAGTGCCAAGTAAAGAAGAAAGACGTTGGAAAAGAGTTGGCTGTGTACAGCCAAAACCAGCTCGAGCCTGCACACCGGATTGTCCGGTGGTGCACCGGACAGTGTCCGGTGCCCCAGGCTAGTCGACGGTGAACCGGCTGCTCTCGGGAAATGACAGAGTAACGCGACTATAAATCACCGGACTGTCCGGTGGTGCACCGGATTGTCCGGTGAGTCATCAGCGATGAACTCGTTGCTCTCGAGAAATGAAAAAGGCGACGTGACTATAATTCACCAGACTGTCCGGTGGTGGACCGGACTGTCCAGTGAGTCAATGGCGCTTGCAGCCAATGGTCGTCCGCGCGATCAATGTGCGACATGTGGCCTGCACCAACGGTCGGTTGGGCACACCGGACTGTCCGGTGCGCCAACGGGCCCCGAGGACCAACGGTCGGCTGCCCCCGATATGGAAGGAGATCGCGCACCGGACTAGTAATGTAGCTATCCGGTGCACCACTCGACAGAAGGCAGGAATTGCCTTTCAAGTTGAACTCCAATGGCTCCTAGTTGCCTTGGGGCTATAAAAGGGACCCCTAGGCGCATGGAGCAATACACCAAGCTTACAAGAAACATCCTAAGACACCTAGACTCTGCATTCATGCAATCGGATCATCGTTCTTGAGATTTGAGCACTGTTCGAGTTGTACACTCCTTGCGTTGTGTTTCTGTGCTCACTTCTTCACTTATGTGCATGGTTGTGCTGCAGATTTGAGTCTTGCGTGTGTTGCTCTCCCATCCTTACTCTTATGCTTTCTTTGTGATCTATATTGTAAGGGCGAGAGGCTCCAACTTGTGGAGATTCCTCGCAAACGGGAAGAATACTCAGAAGACAAAAAGACCGTGGTATTCAAGTTGATCATAGGATCACTTGAAAGGGGTTGAGTGCAACCCTCGTCCATTAGGACACCACAACGTGGAAGTAGGCAAGTGTTACTTGACCGAACCACGGGATAAAAATCGCGTGTCTCTTGAGTTGTTTTTCTGCGACTATTTCTGTTGGAGAGGAAATCTCTAGCTGGGTGGCGGAGTGCACCCGCCCTAAATCCTAAGATGAGGAGGGGCCTAAGCGTTTTGCTTGTTGTGAGATTTGGGAATGAACACACAGGAACACACAAGAGTTTAGAGTGGTTCGGGCCGCTGGAGCGTAATACCCTACTCCACTGTGCGTTGTATTGCTCGTGAGCTTGAGTCTGAATGAGTCTGAGAGCGTTCTCTTGGACCTGTGTTGTAACGTTGCATGCCTCCCCTTTATAGCTCAAAGGGGGGGCACGTACAAGGGTACTGAGCCCCAACATGTGGGCCCAAGGACATAACGGATGTAATACTTGGAGCGACTAATGTTCGCCCCTAGCGCAATCTTCCTTGCGCCTTGATATCCGTGATCTGCGTAGCATTGGCATGCAGGGGAAGCTTCCCTGGCAACGTATGAGTGATGATGGATGAGCACAGTGCACCTCGCAGCACGGGCGTACTATTTGGCGATGGACAGGCCTGCCGCCTGCCAGCTGAGTGGACAGGACACATTAAATGCTGAAGGGGAACATCACTTGTCAGCGGGATAGTCAGGCGGCGCGTCTTCTCTGCAATAAATACAGAGTCAGCATGGCCCAGAGGTCTTATGTCAGGCTCCGCCCGCTGGCTTACGTCACGCGTGGTAGGCCACGTGGCAGCATCGGGTCTCCGCCTGGGCGGGGAGCAGTAGCGCTATGCGGGCAGGTCCACACTAGGCTGGGCCTAGACACATGTCGGCACCAGACCGCAGCCTGAGCAGGGCCTGGGTATTCCCTGCCCCTGAGTCCCGGGACCCGGCTATCGGCAGTCTAGATCCCACGCAAAGGGGTCCGGGACCCGACCCGGAGGTCCGGGCTGCACTCGCGGGGGTCCTGGATCTTGTTCCAGAGGTCCGGCTTACATGTACAGGGGTCTGGCACTTTCCCATGGGGGTCCAGACCCACTGTCGGCATCTTGGAGTGTATCGATTTTCCTGGCCACATGGTGACCCTAGAGCCATCCACGTGGTGGAGTCGGATGTTGTTCCCCACGCGACTAGAGATAGTCGCATGGGCACCGCATCCTCAAGCTGTAGCAAGGGGTACCCCTGATCCATGGTACCGACAGTGGCCCCTGGGCCCGCCTTAGGGGAGGATACGAGCCTGCAGGTGGGGCCAAAGCTTGTACCTTGCGTCAACTTGGCATGACCGGCGACTGGGGCGCCTCCTCTGCGCGCGTCGCATTAACACGGCACGCCCACGCTATCAGCCTAGCATTGGTCACATCAACTGTCGTGCCTGTTCCCGCGGCTGACTGACCCATGGTCTTCGCACTCGATGGCTTTACTGGGCCATGCGCGGGGTGCCTTGGTACGGCTGCATTTGGTTTCGAAAATTTCACCTTCTCTGTCTTCTGTGGCGGTCTCGAGGAGGCATGGTACTGGCGTGAGCAGCGGTTTGACTTTTCCGCACCCAGGAATCGGCGCCCAAGGAGGATGACTCATGGGCCTGGGCCCCCACGTCAGAGACTGGGCTGTTGGTTTCTGCCGAGGCGAAGAGGCGCACTACCGTAGGCAGCGGCATGTACCTCACGCAGCGGTTCACCTTCTCCGCACACGGAGGCCGACGCCCGAAGAGTATGACTCGTGGGCCCGGGCCCCCGTGCCAGAGGCTGGGCTGCTGCTTTCGACGGAGGCGAAGAGGTGCAGCGATTCGCTCCTTGCGTGGTGGCTCGCCTTCTCCGCACTCGGAGACCAGCGCACCAGCTGTATGACTTGTGGGGCTGGGGCCCCGCGTCATTGGTTGGGTACGCCGGTGTGCATCGGGGGAGACTTTCCGTGGCATTTTGAGGCGTGAGCGAGGGAGTCTACCTTTAAGAAGGGGTTAATCCCTCGAGTAGCAGCCATGCCTTCACTTCTCTCCCACTTGTTGTGTCCTTTCGCCTCTGAGCTCTCTGCGCCCCTTTGCCTTCAAGGTCTCTGCTTTGCTTTGCTTGATGGAGCACGCTGGCGTTCGATGGAAGGGTCCATGCCAGCGCCTTCCCCCTCGGTGGTGTCACCGCCAGGGAGCTCACGCTCTTCGCTTCTTACGCGATGGCGCTACCGATCTCGCCTTCTTCTTGCTGTTACCGGAGGAGCACGACCTCGTAGGTGTTGGAGCCCTTCCGCCATCGCTCAGCTTCAAGGATTTTCATCACGCAACCGGGTTGCGGTCTCCCACCAGTGGTCATCTACAAGGATGACCACCAGCCTTGTGGTGGAGAGAAGCGAGCCGGGCTGCGGCCTCCCCATGCCTTCAGCTTCAAGGATGTTCATCAGCCTTACAGGGGTGGAGAGCGAGCCGAGTTGGGGTTCTGCCTTCCGCATGAGCTGGTGGCCCGCTTCTTCCTCCAGCATTTGGAGGAAGAGGATGTGCACCAGCCTTGCGAGGGAGGCGAACTTCGGCTACGTGGTGCCGGCCAAACTGCAAGCGTCGTCAGCCGTCAAGCTTCCAACTCCTTGGCTTGGATGGTCTTGTCCTCACCCCCGTAGGAGGGCGGGGGCGAGGGCCTCATTGCCATGGCGCTCGTGCTGAGGTGGTCGCCGCCGCTGGTGCAGAGATGGTCGCCGCCGCTGGCCAGACCACTAGCGCCGCCTGCCGCCATGCACCGAACTCTTTTGCTTTAATGGCCTCGTCGTCACCCCCCGTAGGAAGATGGGGGGCGAGGGCCTCTCTGCTATGGCGCACACGTTGAGGTGGCCACTGTTGCTGGCAAGTCGCTCGGGAGAATTCCGCGAGGACAACGTCCGCGAGCTTCCAGCGCGACCCTGCTGGCGTCGAGTAGTTTACATCTGTAGAGATGGAGCTAGGACTCTGCTTGAAGGCAAATGTAATAACTTTTGCTTTTGTAAGGTACTTTTTGAGTACTATTTATCAAGCAGTATTAGCACTTATCTGTGTACCACCTGTCCCTGTTGTGTGTGATGTTGTCGACTCCTCCCTAGTACTTGGCCCCCCTGGGATGTAGGCTCGATGTGTCAAGGTTGTATACCAGTGTACCTGAAAGAGTTGGCAACAACCTCCAGGAGGCAGCCTCGACCGGGACCAGGGCCTGTACATAGCTTCGGCTAGGGAGCGTTAGTAGCACACCCATAGGATCCCCCGTCTGACATTAGCCATCCTTTGATACATGCTCGGGACTTGTAGTATTTAGTCCGGGAGGCCAAGTTGTGTGTCCGGACCCCTTGGACCACGGCTCTAGGTACTAGGACACCCATCGCAGAGTGGTGGAGCATGCAGTATTATGTTACGGGACCAGGCTAAGCGGCTACATGGCTCCGGACCACCCTAGGAGACAAGTGCCCATTCTCTGGAGCTGGACCCTAGGTTGTTGGACCCACAGGACTATGGTTCCAAATACTAAGGTACCCGTCACAGAGTGGTGGACTATGCAGGCTTACGGTACGGGACCAGGCTAAGCAGCTACACTGACCCGGACCACCCCATGGAACGAGCTCTCGTTCTTTAGAACCGGCCCTCGAGCTGCTGGACCTCCTTACTTTCGCAGAGGGGTCCTAAACTGCAGGCCTGGCTTATTCAATTCAGATGTCATCGTGTTCGACAGTCTGGACCGTACGGGTGGGTTAGATAAATAGTATTATCTGGAGACTACAGGATAAATCCATGGAGCAGGAGGATAAAGTCATCATAAAAGCACATTTGAGGGGGTAAATCTCCTTTTTTATAACTTGACATGCATGTGTGTAAACCAACAGGGCGGGTTTATGAGGGCGGACCTCACCGGGCTAGTGTACACATATGCGAAACTTAATTACAAAAGAAGAAAAACTTAATCCCTCAGACTTGCTCCTATGGATTTAACTTACAGAGATGCTCCAGAGGTTATGAAGAGATACTCCTTTAGTTATAGCAAGGCGGGCACCCCCCAAGCTGGCATATTTCTGTCACCTTGAAGGGTTCCTCCCAGCTGGGGGAGAGATTGCGGACCCCTTCTTGGTTCGGTACTTGCCGTAGGACTAGGTCCTGACCCTGGGCTCCCTACTATGCACGGACCATTGGCCGCAGTGTATGGGCGCCTGGTTACAAAGTGCATTTCGGGCTGCCGCTTGACATCTGAGTTCCCCGATGGAGTCCTCGTCCTTGCGCTGTAATCGCCCTGTATAGGCTCATCAAAAGACTGGACCCGTGGGGAGTCCAAAAGGGTTTTCACGGGGGAGGCAGGCTTCGGCCCCGTGGACCAGGGAATACGGGGTTCCCTGGTGGCCCGTCTAGTTGTTGTCACCAGAGTCGGAATCTCTAGTGAAAACATCCTTCAGGGTTCTCTCGGGTGACTGATACCCGAGGTTCGGTTCAGCCACGGCCACCTCATCATCGTTAACCCTTTCCTTGCTAGGTCAGCGACGAGGTGGGGAGCCATCCTCGGAAGACTGCTCGCGCCACGCGCTGACGCGTTTCGCGAGGTCGATGATCTCATGACACTCCGTGGCGCTGTGGTGACCGTTGGGGTGCACTGGGCATGAGCCGCTGTTACCTTTCTGCGGCCGTGGGCGCTTGTTGCGGTCGCCCCAGCCCCCAGTCGCAGCTGCGACGACCAGAGCGACAGAATGTGACTTTTTGTGGCCGTGGTTCTTCTTTTTCTTCTTCTTACCATGTTGGGCGACGGTGCCGGAGCCACCCATCTGGGCTTCCCCGGTCAGTGGTGTCGAGTGCCACTCATGGTCCTCGGCAGCTCTAGCGCACTTGTCGGCCAGAGCGAAGAGAGTGGAGACAGTTTCCACATCATGCATGGCCAACTTCTCCAACATCTTTTCGTCACGTACCCCTAGCGGAAGGCCGTGATGATAGAAGCATCGAAGATGCGAGGTATAGTACCTCGCACCTTGGTGAAGCGGGAGATAAACATCCGGAGAGTTTCTCCGGGCTCCTGCCTCCACTACATGGAGGTGGGCCTCCACGCCGTGCTGTTGGTAAGCACTAGCGAAGTTCGCTGTAAACCGTGCGCAGAGCTCTTCCTAGAAGTAGATTGATCCCGGGGCAAGATTCATGAGCCAAGTCTGGGCGGGCCCAGACAAGGCGACATGAAAATATGTTGCCATCATAACAGTGTTTCCACCTGCTGCTGTGATAGCGGTGACGTAAACCTGCAGAAATTTCGACGGATTTGATATACCGTTGTACTTCTCCGGTAGGTGCGGCCAGAACTTGGATGGCCAGGACGTCGTGCGGAGATGATCCGTGAGCGTGGCGTAGCCCACGCCGGCCAACGAAACACCCGTTAGGATCCAGGCGCCCGTCGGGGTCTGCGGTGCTTCCGCAGCGAAGTCATAATCGAGGTTGCGACCCTTGATGTTTTGTCGACGCTCACACGCCCTCTCCAGAGAGACGCGGGCATCCTCGCCCGCACACCTATGGTTGAGTTCTGCCCGTAGATCGTTTGGCACCTCTAGAAAGGTTGTGGTATCTTCTCCTGCCCACCGGCGGTTGAGCTCCGCCCGCAAGTCCTCGGTCGGCACAGCCCTTACAGAGGGCGAGCGCACCGACGCGGACGCCTCATGCTGAAGTCAGGATGAGTGGGGCTTGGGCCTGGCTAAGCCAGAGTGCGCCATGCCGAGTAGCCGATCGACGTCATCACGCCACTGTTTTATGGCCCCGACGAGGCCGTGGAGCTAGGAGGGTGGCGCAACAACTCCCTGGCTACGGACAGTGCACCAGGGGCGACTCTCGATGCCCTGGTCGACTGCGCAGGAGTATGCTGTCGCGTAGAGCGCTCAGCAGCAGCTGCCCAGAGCACAGGTCGGCCAGAGGCCCGCGGTATGGAAGAGGCAGCCTCCTCCATGGGGAAATCCTCAGGAATGAAGTCGTGGTGCTCGACGATGTGAACCATGGCGTCGAGCAGGAAAAAACAAGTAAAAACCTAAAGCCAAGGCCCCTACCTGGCGTGCCAAATGTTGGAGAGGAAATCTCCGGCCGAGTGGCGGAGTGCACCCGCCTTAAATCCTAAGATGAGGAGGGGCCTAAGTGTTTTGCTTGTTGTGAGATTTGGGAATGAACACACAGGAACACACAAGAGTTTAGAGTGGTTCGAGCCACCAGAGCGTAATACCCTACTCCACTGTGCGTTGTATTTTTCGTGAGCTTCAGTCTGAATGAGTCTGAGAGCGTTCTCTTGGACTTGTGTTGTAACGTTGCATGCCTCCCCTTTTATAGCTCAAAGGGGGGCGGCACGTACAAGGGTACTGAGCCCCGACATGTGGGCCCAGGGACATAACGAATGTAATACTTGGAGCGACTAATGTTCGCCCCTAGCGCAATCTTCCTTGCGCCCTGATATCCGCGATCTGCGTAGCATTGGCGTGCAGGGGAAGCTTCCTTGGCAACGTACGAGTGATGATGGATGAGCACAGTGCACCTCGCAGCACGGGCATACTATTTGGCAATGGATAGGCCTGTCGCCTGCCAGCTGAGTGGACAAGACACATTA
Source organism: Zea luxurians (assembly GCA_029449295.1). Lineage (NCBI taxonomy): Eukaryota > Viridiplantae > Streptophyta > Magnoliopsida > Poales > Poaceae > Zea > Zea luxurians. The sequence goes on along the minus strand of JAOPSE010000064.1, from coordinate 4,794,111 downwards.
AATGCTGAAGGGGCACATCACTTGTCAGCGGGATAGTCAGGCGGCGCATCTTCTCTGCAATAAATGCAGAGTCAGCACGGCCCAGAGGTCTTACGTCAGGCTCCGCCCGTTGGCTTACGTCACGCGTGGTAGGCCACATGACAGCATCGGGTCTCCGCCTGGGCGGGGAGCAGTAGCGCTATGCGGGTGGGTCCACACCAGGTTGGGCCTGGACACGTGTCAGCATCAAACCCCGGCCTGAGCAGGGCCTCGATATTCCCTGCCCCTGAGTCCCGGGACCCGAAATGGGCAGTCTAGATCCCACGCAGAGGGGTCCGGGACCCGACCCGGAGGTCCAGGCTGCACTCGCGGGGGTCCTGGATCTTGCTCCAGAGGTCCGACTTACATGTACAGGGGTCTAGCACTTTCCCATGGGGGTCCGGACCCACTGTTGGCATCTTGGAGTGTATCGCTTTTCCTGGCCGCATGGTGACCCTGGAGCCATCCACGTGGTGGAGTCGGGTGTTGTTCCCCACGCAACTAGAGATAGTCGCGTGGGCACCGCGTCCTCAAGCTGTAGCAAGGGGTACCCCTGATCCATGGTACCGACAGTTTCGTTCACAAGAACTCGCTTCATAGCTACTTAGTCTCACTAACACTTTAATAATCAAGTTTGTGGCTATTTAGTGTTTGATTTTATAGGATCACGTATTCACCCCCCTCTAGGTGCTCTCAATAGGACAATGTGCAACTAAATAACCAATCTCCCATTATGTAGTGCCACAAGCAACCACTCGGATTGTTCCTCATTGTTGAGTAAAGATAACCGCGAGTGGAAATCCTATTTCTACTAGCTGTTGGGTTAAGAGAACCGCCATTGGCGGTTCTCAAAACCGCCACCATTTCCACTGCCTCATTGCACTGGCAGTTCTAAAAAACGCCAGTGAAAATGGGTTACCAACCGCCACTGTAGAGCTTATGTATACTACTGGTACAAGTGGATGCTATAACACTCCTACTTTGCATTTATTCAAGAAGGCGATACTATAGTTAAAAGACGTTATTGTAGCCATTCTTAAGGCCACAGACGTACACACAAGCATTATGTAGTGCTTTGGTTACAATGGCTACCAACTATATCATACTTATTGACGTGAGGCACTCATACCTACCACTATAGCATGTGACACTTGTCACTATGACGTATTGTATATAACACAACAACTACAATAAGATAGGAGTAGCTAGAGATTTTCTAGATGGGGCCCAACATGCAAACAAATATGTGACTCTCTCCTCCTTTGTGTTATAAAAGGAAGGTGTAGGGCAGGAAAGAAAGTGTTGATCTGATGTAATCTAGCGGCTAGAGTTGTTCCCACTTGCTAGCTTAGTGTTTATTTGAGTATGTAAACGTCGTGTGCACTTGCATCTAAACATCCACCACATAAATGATTACACTTAGAGGACTCAAACCCCTTGTAAACCCTAGTGTGGGATTATATAAAACCTATGTCATTAAAGAAATATTACTAAGGTAATTTTGTTTGTGTGATTCATTATTGGAGCATATTTATTTTTGTTAAAATAAAAGTAAGATGAAATATTCAAACTTGTGCACCATGCTGGAATTGTTTTGGTTTGTGCATATTTGGATTTATTACCTAAATTTGGATTTGAATTCGAAATTTGAAATCTAGGAGGGAAACTTTGATTAAGTAAATTTCCTTTCCATAAGTAAAACAATATTAAGTAAAATAAATAGTATTAAATTAGCAGTAAGAATTGCATCCATATTGAAAATTTTATGGTACATTTAAATCTGAAATTCAAAACTAAACTTTGAATTCAGTTTGAAATTGGAAAAAGAAAATAAAAGAAGAGGACAAGGACCGTACTGGCCCAAACTTCCCCTCTCGACCTAGCTCGCCTTACCGCGTGCGCGTGGCCTAGCGTGGAAATTGATGCCGAATTGTGGGGCCCAGTGACCGGTCACACAGACACGTGCCCACGCAGCCAACTAACCACGTGCCCTGACAGGCGACCTCAGATGCCAGCCTCTCCCCCTCCTTTCTCCTTCTGGATGGCTTACATGCAGGCCCATGATGTCAGCTCTCCGCCTCGATCACCCATGGTGGTAACTGCTGCCGCCGATGTCGTGCACGTCAGCTGGCGTAACAACCTCCTCCCCTTTCCACGTGCATGGACCTATAACCCAGTCTCCTCTCGCCCAACCATCCATCTAAATCAGTAAGCGTCACCTAAACCATGTTATCATCATGCGCGAGAGCGAAGGCAGAGAACCGGTGCTCGTCGTCGCAAGCCAACCGGTGACTTGTCGTTGCGCGACCTTGAGCGCATAGCTAGGGAGCATCTCAGGGGTACCCGAAGTTGATCATGGTCGTTGGGGCTCGAGGGGAGTACCGAGGAGACCAAGAATCCTTCACGGGAGTAAGGCGAGCTCGGCCGACTGCGCCGTGCCATGGACCAGCGGCCTCACCACTTTAGTGTCAGTAAGAACTCCCGCATCTCGAGCATTTCATTCCCACCACCATTATTGTCGAGTTTGGCTCGGGTTGGGGCATAGGGCAATGGGGATTTCTCACCGGAGTTGGGTTGTGCCGAGGCGCAATTACTTGCGGTGGTCGAGTGTGGGGTCGGCTATTCGGTGTTGCATGTCATCGGGAATGAAGTTGGAGAGGTGAGGGCAGGGCATAGAGCCGATAGTCCCTCGGGTGCAAATTTGATGCCTAGGTCAGGTGCCGCCAGTGTGATCGCCGCCCAGGGGCCATCGGATTAGAAGAGGGTACCGGTTCAGTCGGGGGCTATCTCGGTCATTGATCGATGAGTGTACGTGTAAGATTTAATTCCGTATTGTGAATCATGGACGTCGATCTATGATCGTAGGGCTATATTGCGTACCGATTTGGTTGAGGGCAAGTTTAATCCTGACCTCTGGTTGATGATCCGACTACCAGAAATTTCCCCTACCGCTTCGTCTAGTACAATTTACTAAAGAGTCCCTGCCTTTTTAAAAATCAATCCGCAGTCCACCTAAAGCCTAAGATCCTTGCCAGCAGGCCCAAGTTTTTGTAAGACTAACCCTATGCTCTTAGACAATCGTACCTGTGGTCCAAGAATTAATAAATAATCATATAATTTGTTCTAAAATTGATTTGTGAGTATAAAGTCAACTTTAAAACTTAGTTAATTCATAACTTGGGCGTTTAACTTTGTTTGCTTCCGTTCCAGTTGCGTTAGCTTCATAAAAATATTGGTTACACAGTAACAACATAATTTATACCTTATCACATATCTTTATATTTAGATATTGGATGACCTATATCTATTAGATTTATTGCGCCTGTGAGAGTCCCCTTTGACCCGAGAACAGGATCTGGATGTCGCCTAGAGGGGGGGTGAATAGGCGAATAAAACTTATTACTTTAAAACTTAAATTCTTACTCTACTCGAAGACTTAGTACGCAGTGGAGTGAGAAGACTCTTCGAGTAGGTTGCAGTGGAATAGAAGATCCTATCTCAAAATGTCCTGCACTTCAAATAAAGCTTATACCACAGATAAGTATTGAAGTGCAGATATAAAGACGAGTAAGGCAGAGAGTCAGGATACAATACAGAACAGAGCACACAGACGCAAGGATTTATCCCGGGGTTCGGCCAAACCTGAAATGCTTGCCTAGTCCTCGTTGGAGTTAGCCACACCTGGGCTTGGAGTCTGTTTCAACTCCTTCCTCCGTTTGCTCAGATCTGTCAGTATGACAGATAAAGCCTTTCACTATTGATTTGGGTTACAACAACACCGTGGCTGCTTACACACTTCTTGGCAGCACCTTGGTAGAGTAACGATACGCTCAAGACCTTGCTCTAGCTCTTAGCAGCACTTCTCCTCTCTCTAAAGGCTTATAACTGTGCCTTCTACACAAACTAGAGAGATACACACAAGAGGGAGGGTGAGAATGGATTCGAGTGATGTCTACACTTGTTGGCTGCACTTGTACTCCTCTTGAAGGCGCCTAGGAGTCCCTTTTATAGACCCAAGGGGCCTAGGAGCTGTTGGACTTCATTTGGAAGGCACTATCAGCTTTCTGTCGGGTGGTGCACCGGACAGTCCGGTGCACCACCGGACACCTTCTGGTGCCCGATTTCCTTCCCAAAATGGCGTAGTCGACCGTTGCTGTCTTGGAGCCGTTGGCGCACCGGACACTGTCCGGTGCACACCGGACAGTCCGGTGCCCCCATATGACCGTTGGCTCGGCCACGCGTCACGCGCGGATTGCGCGGCCGACCGTTGGCCCAGCCGACCGTTGGCTCACCGGACAGTCCGGTGCACACCGGACAGTCCGGTGAATTATAGTCGTATGCCGCCAAACTTCTCCCGAGAGCGGCCCGTTCACCGGAGTTCAGCCTGGCGCACCGGACACTGTCCGGTGCACCACCAGACAGTCCGGTGTGCCAGACTGAGCTGAGTCTTGGCTGTACACAGCCACGCCATTTGCACCTCTTTCCTTTTCTTCTTCTTTCTGTTTCTAACACTTAGACAAGTATATTAGTCCACAAAACCAATGTACTAAGTCTAGAAACATACCTTCTCTTAATTATTACATCTATAGCATTTCACATGCTTGAGCTTTGATGTTGGACTCATAAATCATCAAGTCGGCTTGACTTGATCTAGATTGACATTTCTTGGCTCCAACATCCTGCAAAGGTCACATAGAACATCTCCAAACGTAGGAACAACCCAAACTAAAGATTAAGGTGAACTTAGCTCTTTTGGGCTGCTTCCAGTTCTGGTTTTGACACTTGTTCTCCTTCTAGTGACCTTGATCTCCTTCTTAGAGCTTGATCTTGAGCCTTATGACTTACACCACATAACTGTAGTTGTTACCTCATTGGCTGTAAGTCACGTCCTTATGTAGTGATCCTTGATGTACCGTAGCTGTTCTCAACTCGATCACCCTTGACTTTGCAAGCCTTCTTCTTCACCCTTGGCTTTGGGTTCCTCAGCCTCCTTGACCTTCTCCCGTGCACTTGGTACCTCGAAGCTCTTCTTGCCTCCGTCCTTGACTTGATCAGTTATCTCCGAGCTACGCACCCGAGTATCACTTTTGCAATGTCCATCTTACTTGTGATGTCCATTATGTATCCATGATCCAGTTCTTGGACCATCACATTTGTTCACTTGTGTTGAACCCTGTAGGCTCTACCTTAAGCACCTGTTCAACACTTAGTACACTGTTAGTCCTTTAATTGAGTTGTCATCCAAACACCAAAACTCACAAGAGAGCTTTCAATCTCCCCCTTTTTGGTGATTGATGGCAACACAATTAAAGCTTACATAAGAATAAGATTTGAAGCACAAATTTTGAATTCTAAGTTTTTAGAATGCTCCCCCTAAATATGTGCTTACTTCAAAAACATAATTTTGGCCTCAGACGCCAATTTGCACATACTTAGGCAATTCGAAACATTTCTACACCTTAGCACTTTTTGGGATGCTTTGTGTCAAGAATCAAACCATGATGCTATAACACACAAATGCATGTAATCAGAGTTAAACATCATTCAAATTAGTGGATATATCACAGGAATATCAACCTACCACTATTCACCATTAAGATACAATTTAAACTAAGATACCAATTTAAAGCAATCTTTAAGCACCTTTAGTCTTAAAGCACCATTAACCACATGACTATCTATTACACTATAGAATCCAAATAATTCATCGCGGCGGAAACACTAGTCCATATGATGCAATACATATAATACTGCAAGAAGCATATGAATAACACACTAGCAAAACTAACACATCACCCCTTAGGATAAGCTTTCCTCTCAGGTTGAGATAAGCTTTAATACACAAATTCTCCCCCTTTGACATCAAACACCAAAAACCATACTCAAGCAAGAACATAGGATGATGTCAAGGGACAGCAGGGTGTTTAAGGAGGAAAAACGACTATCAAAACTCCTCCTTACTTACTGAACATATGTAAAATCAACATTTAGGTAAGATACATATATGCAAAAAGATTAATACTTCCTTTTGTACCTTTACCATGTTGTAGTGTACTTCCCATATTGAAAGTATTTAATCTCTCGAGAGCTTCTCCACACTTGTGCCTGATTCTTTATCCTAACTTTTCTTGTTGCTAAGGCACCAAACTTAGAACAAGTTATAGTATTGGGCACAAGAAGAAACTTCCATTCTAATGATTATCTAAAGATGTCAATTGAAGTAGACTATCACGGCTACTAATTGAAAGATACCAATTGCAAAAGTTCATTTATTATCATAGCTCCATGATATTTAAGAATAAGCATCTATTATCACCAGATATTATAGAGCATGAGTGTAAGGAAAATGGACCCCGGGCCTTTTGGCTAATTGAGTTTTGGTGTTTGATGAACAACACAATCAGTGAACTAATAAGTCTTCTAGTGTTTGTGTTTGTAGTTCACAGGATGCGAAGAGAATTGGACCAAGGCAAATGAGGATGCAACACCTCAAAAGAAGACACAAAAAGATGCATAGGAGTCCAATACTCAAGAACAAAGAAGCCCGAAGAAATCAGCGAAGAAATCCAAGAAAAGGGCTGTCAGCCAGCGCCTGGTGGCGCACCGGACATTGGGTGTCCGGTGTGCACCGGACTGTCCGGTGAGGTACCGGGCAGTCTGCGCAGAGAGGCCGCAGACAGGCGCTCTCTGGCTGTAGCACCGGACTGTCCGGTGTGCACCGGACTGTCCGGTGTGCCAACGGGCAGACGGCAACGGTCGAATCCAACGGTCGGATCCAACGGTCGACTGCTACAGGCGCCAACGGTCGGCTGACGTGGCGGCACCGGACATGCTACAGTGCAGTGTCCGGTGTGCACCGGACTGTCCGGTGCACCCGACGACAGAAAGCTGCTGCTTTCTGTCCAACGGCTAGTTGGGGGCTTGGAGGCTATAAATACCACCCCAACCGGCCATTCTCAAGTGTGGGAGCCCAAGCAACATACCAAGACACATAGTGCATATTTCCAAGAGCTCAAACACCCAAGTGCTTAATAGAATCACTCGGTGATTAGCGTAGGTGCTTTGCGAAGTGCTTAGGTTAGTTAGACCGCTTTAGCGCTTGCTCTAGGTGAATCCTAGTTAGTTGAGTGAGTTTTGTAAAACCACACAACCCCTCGGCTCTTGCGTGAGTCGTTGTAATTGTACCGAGTGGGGCGAGAGTCTTGCGAGACCGTGACAACCGCGTTTGTGTCACGGCCGCCACCGTGTACCGGAGGGAACGAGGCCCGCGGCGTTTCGGCCGGAAGCTCGATAGTGGAGACGGCGGGGAGCGTCCGAGAAGGAGCCGGAAGCGGAGCACCACTTGCGCGTGGAGAAGGCCCGCGGCTCTCTACGGAGTTACTCGACCGTGGTGCTTGGCCCTCGCGTGGGCTTCCCTTTGCGTAGGGGCACCAACGAGGATTAGTCGGGACCTTGCGTGGTTCCGGATACCTCGGTAAAAATACCGGCGTCATCCACGAGAGTTTGCTTCTCTACTTAGCTCTTTACATTCCGCATTTATATTAAGCATTTAAGTTTCAATCTTGTAGTCATACTTATTTAGTATAGATTGAAACTTAGCCTTTTGCGGTAGAGATAGCAACACTTAGACAAAACCTAGTTTGCACATTCTAGTTTTGATTATTTGCATAGGTTTTGTTCTAGGGATTTAATTGTGGCCTAGTTTAGTAAAAGTTTTAGAAGTCCTAATTCACCCCCCCCCCTCTTAGGCGTCACCCGTTTCCTACAAGTGGTATCGGAGCCCGGTTTGGCTCATTTGAAACGCTTTAGCTTCACCGCTAAAAAGAGCCGACGCTTTTTAGAGGAAGGGATGGATACCCATAGGCCACCACACTTCGACGGCACTAACTTCCCATATTATAGTGCCAGAATGGCTTGTTACCTAGAGGCTGTTGATCTAGGTGTTTGGAGAGTCACTCGTGACGGGATGAAACCCCTCAAGAATCCCGAGAAACCCACCACGAGTGAGGAAAAAGAAATTCATTTAAATGCTAGAGCCAAAAATTGCTTGTATGAATCTCTTAGCATGGATATTTTTAATCAAGTATTTACCTTGAAAACTGCTAATGAGATTTGGCTAAAATTGCATGAGCTCCATGACGGCACATCCAATGTCCGTGAGCAAAAACATTGCCTAGTCTTAAATGAGTATAATTCTTTTGCTATGAAAGATGATGAGCTTGTTAGAGACATGTATTCTCGTTTGAATCTAATTATCAATGAGCTCAATTCTATTGGCATTAATAAGCTAGGTGATGCGGACATTGTGAGGAAGATTATCTCCCTGCTACCACAACAAAGATATGGGAGCATCATCACCATCCTTCACAACATGGAGGACTTGAGCAACATGACCCCGACCATTGTGATTGGGAAAATCGCGGCCTTTGAGATGTCGCGAAAAATGAGTCGGGGAGAGGAGCCAACTTCCTCAAGACCATATGCTTTTGCATGTGATGAAAGGAAGGGCAAAAAGAAGGCTCCCACTCCAAGTTCCTCAAGTGAAGAAGAGGAAGAAGAAGGAAGTGATGATGATGAAGATAATCAACCATGCACATCATCCTCCGAGGACGAAGAGACAATCCGACGCGTCGGAAAGGTAATGGGGATGATCCGCAAGATTAATCTAATGGGTGTGCCCCTGCAGGTCGAGGATCTTCTCTTTAACATTGACAGGAAAAAGCAAAGGAAGAGAGGATGCTTCGCATGTGGGGAAAAGGGCCACTTCAGGGACAACTGTCCAAATATGGCCAAGCCCAAAAAGGAGAGGAGCAAAGGCAAGGCGCTAACAAGTGTTAGAACTTGGGATGATTCTTCAAGTGAAGATGAACCTCCAAGGACGCGCAGCCACCGGTCCTCGTCACGATCATCACGGTCATCACACAAATGTCTTATGGCAAGAGGTAACACAAGCATTCCATCCTCTAGTGATGAAAGTAGTAGTGATGATGAAGGCGAGGGAAAGGCCTCTCTAGAAGAACTTGCGGAAGCCGTTAATTTTTTTCAGGATGTTTGCACTAAGCAAAAGGCTCAACTTAAAACTTTGAAAAATAAGTTGGTTAGCTCTCAAAATGATTACAAAGGTTTGCTAGAAAAATTTGAAACTTTTGCAAACTTAAATAGTGAGCTATCAACTAAAATTGAGCTATTAGAATCTAGTGCTCCATCCACTGCTACCGATGATAGCCTTATTAAAAAGAATGAAAAACTTAAGGCTAAGTTAGCTAGCTCCCAAGAAGCTATTGAAAATTTGCTAGAGAAAATGGAAATTCTTAGCATACACAATAATGAGCTAACTACTAAGCTAGAAAACATTGGTAGCACCCCAGCAGCATCTTTAGTTGAAATACCTGAAATAATTAAGAAAGATGCTTCTACTTCCTGCTTTGATTTAATTGATGATTCTAACCCCTGCAACCAAGTCGTTGTTGAGAATATTGTTGTAGAGACTTGTACGGATGAGGTTGCAAAGGAAAATGAACAATTAAAGCAAGAAGTGGCTCGCCTTGGCAAGGCTCTGTATGACAAGAAAGGCAAAGCCAAACAAATCCGACCTCCACAGGATAACACCACTGCGGGAGTGAACAAGCCTGTAGAGGGAGAAACTGTGATTTGTAGGCTATGCCACAAGGAAGGCCACAAGTCTTTCCAATGCAAGACGATGACCGGGGATAAACAAAGGCAAAAGCTCAAGCAAAAGCCATCAAGCAAAATCTCCAACACCTACATCAAAAAGGTGAACAAAAAGGATGCTACACCATATTTGATCAAGAAGAAAAAGAACGGAAAGGTGATAGCAATCAAGGCCAACAAGCAAGCCAACAAAGGAAAGGGGGCCAGACGCATCTGGGTGCCAAAAGAGATAATTTCAACCATGAAAAGCACCAAGAAGGTTTGGATCCCGAAAGGGAAGTGAGTGGACCAAAGGTCTTCGGGAAATTTGGAGACTTGGCAAAATTGGGATGTATATCATGGGATACATCATATTGGATCAAGCTTATTGCCAAGTGGGTTAGTGAAAATTTTGGACCCAAAATTCCCACCCATGACTAAGGTAACTAGTTTTATTGTATTCTTCGTTTTTAGATATGCGTATCTATTTATCTTTTATCTAGTTTACCTTTCTTGCCTAGTATTACATTTGTTATGTACTTTTGTTTAAAATCATGCATACTAGGTAAATCATATGGTAGGAATGCTTGTTCGTAACTCATATACTTAAGCAAACCTACATGGCTTAAAATGTTTATTTAAGCACGGCACATAGCTTTTATATAACTCCATAGTAAATGGTGCATCAATTGAAAACTTTTGATTTCTACAAAGTGTATCATTTAACTTATATGTGCCAATGTTTGGATTATGGATAACTTGCCCCTCTTGATATCAAATCAAAGTGCATGTCTCCTACAAGTATTCAAAACTTGTATGCACACCTTTAGGGGGAGGTTACTCTATAATCTAATACTTTGAGACTAACACCTTTTCAAGTCTATTTCATGTGATAGTCTCATTGTAAGGAAAATGAAGTCCCCGGAGAAAGACAACAATCTTCCACTGCAAAATCTCCAAGAACTCTCATGTCTCTCAAGCTCACCATTAACTTTCAATTGGTATCTTTTGAGACTACATTCAGTATCATGTACATGTCTTCTCCAATATTTGATCAGACTATATTTCATATCATATGCTTCCATGTTGCTAAAAATGCATAAGTAGTTAACTCATATTCTGTTACCTATGCATAAGGGAAGTTAGTCTTTTCAAATCATGTCTTGCTCCTCTAATTTTCACATGCTTTTTCCTAAGTAGAGGATCTCTGTCAGGGGGAGTATTCTTTCATCCCTAAAAAGGGGGAGAAACTTCGTTCTAAAGAGAACACTCATTTAGGGGGAGTAATCTTTTAAGGACTCCTTCAAGTGGTATCATTCATATGGTTTATTTCAATATCCTTCTAGTGGTATCATTTGATAGATTTCTTGATAAGGGCAAGCTTTTATTTACTTCCTACATGCTTTTAATGTCTTCCTTTTCGGTGGTTGATGCCAAAGGGGGAGAAGTTTAGGGACCAAAGCAATGAAAACTATATCAAACACCAAACACCACCAATTTAAATTTTATATCTACAAATGGTTTTTCAAGTGGTTTTGGTTATTTGGTCCAAAAATAGGAAGTAAGTGAATTATGGAGTTAGGGGAGGCTTAAGTCCATAATATCACATTATGGGGACAATCATGCATCTTAGCAAGTAGATTGCATATTTTCATTCAAATACTTGTATTATTTGCTTGCTTTGGTTGTGTTGTCATCAATCACCAAAAAGGGGGAGATTGTAAGGAAAATGGACCCCGGGCCTTTTGGCTAATTGAGTTTTGGTGTTTGATGAACAACACAATCAGTGAACTAATAAGTCTTCTAGTGTTTGTGTTTGTAGTTCACAGGATGCGAAGAGAATTGGACCAAGGCAAATGAGGATGCAACACCTCAAAAGAAGACACAAAAAGATGCATAGGAGTCCAATACTCAAGAACAAAGAAGCCCGAAGAAATCAGCGAAGAAATCCAAGAAAAGGGCTGTCAGCCAGCGCCTGGTGGCGCACCGGACATTGGGTGTCCGGTGTGCACCGGACTGTCCGGTGAGGTACCGGGCAGTCTGCGCAGAGAGGCCGCAGACAGGCGCTCTCTGGCTGTAGCACCGGACTGTCTGGTGTGCACCGGACTGTCCGGTGTGCCAACGGGCAGACGGCAACGGTCGAATCCAACGGTCGGATCCAACGGTCGACTGCTACAGGCGCCAACGGTCGGCTGACGTGGCGGCACCGGACATGCTACAGTGCAGTGTCCGGTGTGCACCGGACTGTCCGGTGCACCCGACGACAGAAAGCTGCTGCTTTCTGTCCAACGGCTAGTTGGGGGCTTGGAGGCTATAAATACCACCCCAACCGGCCATTCTCAAGTGTGGGAGCCCAAGCAACATACCAAGACACATAGTGCATATTTCCAAGAGCTCAAACACCCAAGTGCTTAATAGAATCACTCGGTGATTAGCGTAGGTGCTTTGCGAAGTGCTTAGGTTAGTTAGACCGCTTTAGCGCTTGCTCTAGGTGAATCCTAGTTAGTTGAGTGAGTTTTGTAAAACCACACAACCCCTCGGCTCTTGCGTGAGTCGTTGTAATTGTACCGAGTGGGGCGAGAGTCTTGCGAGACCGTGACAACCGCGTTTGTGTCACGGCCGCCACCGTGTACCGGAGGGAACGAGGCCCGCGGCGTTTCGGCCGGAAGCTCGATAGTGGAGACGGCGGGGAGCGTCCGAGAAGGAGCCGGAAGCGGAGCACCACTTGCGCGTGGAGAAGGCCCGCGGCTCTCTACGGAGTTACTCGACCGTGGTGCTTGGCCCTCGCGTGGGCTTCCCTTTGCGTAGGGGCACCAACGAGGATTAGTCGGGACCTTGCGTGGTTCCGGATACCTCGGTAAAAATACCGGCGTCATCCACGAGAGTTTGCTTCTCTACTTAGCTCTTTACATTCCGCATTTATATTAAGCATTTAAGTTTCAATCTTGTAGTCATACTTATTTAGTATAGATTGAAACTTAGCCTTTTGCGGTAGAGATAGCAACACTTAGACAAAACCTAGTTTGCACATTCTAGTTTTGATTATTTGCATAGGTTTTGTTCTAGGGATTTAATTGTGGCCTAGTTTAGTAAAAGTTTTAGAAGTCCTAATTCACCCCCCCCCCTCTTAGGCGTCACCCGTTTCCTACAATGAGCAATCTAAAAATATGCACTTACTCACGACTTGAGATACCAATTTCTTGACTTATAGAGGTACCCAAGTCCTGATTGCTCCATTTCTTGCTTATCTTCTCTTTTCCACCTAGAGACTATACAAGATTGCTCAAGAAACAGTTAGTCTCAAAAGACACAAGTTATGTGTGCTCCCCCTCAAGTTGTGCATCAAGTATTTGAATGACTTGCACTTTGCACATTCTAGCTTCTTTAGAACTAGAGGGGATCACAACATACCTTGGTCAAGGCATACTCTATCACTTTCATCACACAGGGATGCCAATTTGAATATCAAATGAAAAGCCACTTAACACCAATTGAAGGCTAAATGAAAGGTTGACTAAATACAACAATGCATGCCTCAGTGGCACCTAAGCCAATTGAATACTCACAGGAAGTATAACATTTATACGCAACTTAGACATGCTTAACTATCATTGCATCACATATACTAATCGAAAAACAACATGATCATGTCTAAGCACATCATAGTTAAGAAGGTTCTTTAGGTACACCAAAAGAAACAACATTTTAAGGCATAAGTCTCCTAAGCCACGATACTACCAATGAAATACAAGAACACAACTATGATCACTATCAATGGAACTTCAAGATATTCAATAAAATTGCACAGTTCCATTTTCCATACCTTTGCCTTTATGAGAGCACTTGTTATCACCAATTCAGGGCTCCTTTTGCTCATGCACCTCATAGCTCAAAAGGGCACGACATGGATTTGAAATTCACACAGTACCAAACTAGGGTAATCATGTGAACATGGACTAAACAAAATGTCATAATTGCACATAGCATGACTTACAAAAAGTTACAGGTTTATCCATATACACCAAGAGAGTTAATCGTTGTGGATATAACAAATGAAAGAGCTACCCATGAATGATTCAAAAGATATATCCTATATAGCACCAGTCATGATTAAACAAACATCATTATGATTCAATTAACATAAGCAATCATAAAGCATAACTACTCCAAAGACAGGTAGCACAACAAGCCAACTTAAGAGCAATACTAAATTGCAATTATGTACTTAGAATACACGGGTACCATCCTTTGGAGAGCACGTTGTAGATTCTCATCGAAGTCCTTTACTTGATTCACTAATAATGATTCAGGACCTATACACCTTATTTCACTTGAGATGAACATGGGATTAGTGTTTCACAATAATTCAACCTTGGGTCAATAAACACCAAAACAATTAATAGCTTAAGCATAGAGTTTTAGATAACCGTCTTAAGCTCTCCCATGGTCTCCAGTCCATCTCAAGGCACCTGCATGGTCTAGTTAGCACTGTTTGGTACCCATCTCGGGATGGGTACATAATGATCATTTAAATGTGCCTTTGGTACCCAAATTGCCTTTGTGCTAGTTCTAGGTGATCTCGTTATAGATCTAACACAAGTGTATGATTTGGGTCTCCTAAGCGAATGAGATTGAGACAAATTTACTTGCTTAGGAACCTTACCTTCATCACATACCTTTGATATATGACCCTGCTCACCACACTTGTAGCAGAGGCGTCGCTCAACCTAACATGACGCTTGCTGTTTTTTATTTTCCTTGGTGAGGGTCATCTTGGAGGATGCACATCCTTGATTCTTCATGACCGGACATGAAGTGATCATGTGGTCTTTATTTTTGCATCCAAAGCAACTTCTTGTCCCTTCATCCTTGTCTTTGTACGGACAAGACGCGATGAGGTGGCCTATCTCCTTGCATTTGAAGCACCTCCTTTTTCCTCTTCCCTTTTTGTGCTTGAATGACATGGAGAGATGATCAGTGCAAACAACATGACTAATTGAATTTTTACCTTTTTTCTTTTTCATGTTGATTTCTTCATTTATAGCTTTGGGAACATTCTTCTTATTGAGCTTAACACTTGCTGCAGTTTTTCCTTTCTCAAGCTTCTTCACCACGCGCCCGTGGATATCTTGAGAGAGTTGAGCAATGTGTCTTCTCCTTAGTTGTCTTTGCTTCTTGTTCCCACAGAATTTCTTTTGTGACCCTAAAACTTGTTGCTCAATCAATGATTGGCTTTCTTTTGAGCAACAGGGGTTAGCACATGGTGATATACAATTCAAATGCGCACACGTGCGAGAATGAGGTTCACATGAATTTAAGTTTGCAATTATAACCTCATGAGCAACATTAAGCATGATATGGTCATCAACTAATTTATTATGGGAATATGACAACATATCATACTTTTTACCTAGAGCACGTTTTTCTAAGTCCATTGTTTCTACTTGACTCTTAAGCATAGAATTTTCTGTTTTAAGTTGAGCAATATTAGATAATGCATCATGACTATTTCTTTGCTCAATTAAAACATATTCATACCTTTGGACCAAATCATCATGAGAGCACTTTAGCTCCTCATGTTCTTTGGTCATCTTCTCCAGGCTTGTAACACCCCAGGATCCACAAACACCCTGAAATGCTACTAAACTACACAACTAACATTCATATATAAAATTTCGACAGCATCTCCTTTGGAAATTTGCATAAACGTGGAAGCAACAAAGTATAAACAGATATCATGATAAGAAAACATACTAGACATTAATAATCTGCTAGCAATGGGAAGATAACCATAACGACATAAACTGAATTAACTAGTGTGCACGACTAGTTAAAAACAAACATCCTTGACAAGAAGTTTCTAATTAAATCATGGTTGTGCCTGGGCAGCGTTATTATGAGAGTGAAGGTGGACGTGTTGCTACTTCCCTCATTCCCAACATGAATTAAGTACCTGCATTGAGTAATGCAAGAGTGAGATGAAACATCTCAGCAAGTAAAATATTTTGACGAGATAGTTAAACCAAAAGAATTGAATTAATCAACATTTTAAAAGGGATCACAATTGAGATCAGAAATACTTGTAGATATAGAACTCAATAGTCCCAAAATAACCAATGCCATCTCATTTCCTCGAACGACCACAATAGGTTGTATAACACTTCCCTGCGTCAACAATACCTGCAAATATCACTTCAATGTATGCATAGGAATGCAATGTGTAAGTCCTCTGCCTTCATATCTCTTAGAGTATGAAACCACACCATCTGCAAATATCACTTCAATGAATGCATATGAATGCAATGCATATGTCCTCTGCCTTCATACCTCTAAGGGTATGAAGCCGCATCGTACCCCTCCTCGGGCAACGTACGATGCTAAGTTGTACCGGTACGGTCGGACCATAGGTCACGACAAAACTTCAGATGCAAGTGAATCATGCAATGTATATGGCATGCTGCATTTATCAATATACTTCACTTCCTTCAAATACAATACAAACCTCAAACAATACTTCGTTTACCTTCAGATACAATACAAACCTCAAATAATACTTCATTCACCTTCAGGAGTGTGAATTAATCTCATGGGTCATACTCGAATCATCATCATCATCAATATATGACTAAGCATCAATATAATACAATCAAGTAAAACATCCCATAGAGTTCAATTACGAAAGAATTCGATGATTCTGAATATTAGAGTGTAGGCGATGAAACAACAAGTCAAAACGGTAGCAACCACCGCTACATTCACTTGCCTTCATCGAAGAAGAAAATGTACTAAGCATGATCCGGAGCATAACCACCTGTTGCGGGGCATAAAACTTAGTACAAATATTTCATAAACATTTGCCAACAATCAACAAATCGTTCCTATGCTTGAAACCAAGACCTGGTGAAAAGACTCCCACCGTGAACCACATGTCAAACAGCAGCAGCGCTGTTTGTTAATTTTGTATCTTTAAAATTATAACAGTGGTGATATCAAACAAATACTCTAGAAGTATCTACACAAAATACTCTACAACTTCGGTATTCAATAGATAATTAAATTCTGTCATCTATAAGTCTAAAACATATTACAAGATAACTGACTGAATCTGTTTTAGACAGCCGCATAGTTAACTTTCAAAATTCGATATCTCACAAACTACTCAACCAAAAATCATGAAATTCTGCTGGAAGTAAGAACTTTTATCCCTCTACAAAAGTCTCCATAGCTGGGAGAGCCAATTCGGCCATTTACTTGATGAAACCTACCACTGAAGAGACCCGCTCATTTCTGTCAGGCCAACAGAAACAGCCACCGTAAAACAAACATAACTAGAGTTTCATAATTCATATGAATGCACTCTTTAACAATCTGGAAAGCTTATGAAATTATCTACAACTTTTCTTACAAGCCCAAGGTTGAATTCTGTTGATAAAATTGCCTAAATCTTAATAGAACAGATTCTGCACAGAATTATGAGACTGAAAAACTGCTATAATAAAACTGCAATAACTTTCTGATCTGATGTCCGATTGAGGTGTTCTTCACGGCCCCGGAAAGATATCTAAATTATCCACAACTCATAAATATACTTTTTATTTTTTTGAGGCCTCTAAGACCACGGAAAACTGGCATGAACAAAAACTATCGAATCTGTTATTCTGCAGAGACTAATTTCGAGATCAAAAATCTAATCTCCCATCTAATCCAACATAAAGGGCTAATTGCAGGGCCTAAAACTCATCCAAAACAAGGTAAAACATCCATCAAGTGGGGACAATGGAGAGAGGAAAGGAAATCCAACCAATTCTTGAAGAGGAACGATGACGACGACAGGCGACTGTGTGCCCTAATCTTCCCTCTCTTCTCTCCCTTGTTCTTCCTTTCTTCTCTTGGGCAAGGCACAAAAGGGGATGGCTGCTAGGGTGGGAGGACGTGGCTGCTAGGGTTAGGGAGGTATAAATAGAAGAAAACTCCCTCAATCCTAATATCCAATGGCTCAGATCGACCGGCACTTGAAAAAACTCATTCAGACTCCAAACAAGGCAAACTAGTAGTCGATCGGAATCGTCTCGACGATATCTATGCATCTACGGTCTCCGATCATCAGTAGGACACACCATATTAGGATTATAAACATGGTTTGGTTTTTAGGGTATTATATTCTACCCCCCTTAAGGGCTTGTTCGGTTATTTTCAATCCATATGGATTGGAGGGGATTGGGAGGGATTTTGACTTACAAGGGATTAAAACCCCTTCAATCCACCTCAATCCATATGGATTGGGGTAGAACCGAATAGACCCTAAAAGAATTCGTCCTCGAATTCAGCCACTTCTACAAATCAAGACATTCACCAACAGTAAAACTCGGCCAAACACCCTAAATAGACTCATATAGTAGACTAGTAGCCTTGACGAGATCATGAAAAGAGTTTTTCATGAAATAACCTCTAAGTCGGACTAATTTACCAAAGAAAATGACACACCTTGACAACAATCATAAAACAATATAAAATGAATTCCCAAGGCATTGTCATAGGTGCAATCAACACTAGGATTTGCTATCATTGAATTTGGATGCAACTATACATCAAGATCAATGTCTTAAAACAACACTCTTTTTATGAAGAGGTAATATGCACTAAGAACAACTCTTACCAACTTCAACAATTCATTTTAATTCAATTGTCAAACATCCACACCAGATGAATGCATAAGAAGATCAAACACCTCACATCAAAGCACCACGAAACAAGTCGTTCTATTGAAACAAAACTCCTAATCTTCCTAAACCTTGTCCTTGACGTCATGAAAAAGATAATCATGTAATCTAACATTCTTTACACCCCACAAAAGGGAGAAAGTCTACAGAACTAATGGAGCAATAAAGCCAACAAGAAGCCAATAACATTCTGTGCGGCACAGTTCATCGAACAAATGCCAAAAACTCCACAAAGAGCACTGACAGCACAGCAACAACACAATACTTTGCTTAACTAATGTCACTATACTTCATCCAACAACTCAACTAAAAAATATCCAAACTAGTAAGGTTAACCTACTCATAATATAAGTCTTCATCTACTGTAGTTCAGAAACTTACATTTCATTCCATCATACGATGCACTCAAAGTACCAGACATACAGGGTCAATAATAACCCTGTAATCCTTCACACACATGACAAACACCTCAATCTGATGTAAGAACCACATCATTAGAAATAGGTGACTAACCACACCCAACCAACTCTAGGCTAGGCAATGACTTCATTCAAACCAATAGATAAGTGGTCCAACAATGGCTCCACAAGCATGCATCAGGGAGATAACCATCAGATCCTCAACGTATTAATATATAATCAATGGATCAAGAAAATAAAAGATTTATTCTACAATTAGCATGACTAACATGCAACCACTTTAAACCACATCTAGGCTTTGTGGCTACTAAAACACAAGATAGAAGGGAGACATGTAATCCACTCTGGCTAGCTATGTAAAGACGTTCCCCCCAAAATCCATATAAAAGTACCAATATTCATTTCTTTCAGAACTGGTTTCTCGGCATAAACAATCATTCCTTGCAAAGATAGTTGGAGCTATCCACCAACCGCCCAACAACTTAAATCCAAATCGATGGTTACCTTGTAACCCAAAACATGCAATTCACACTCCTCTTGGAAACATCCTCGATCAAACATATATAACAATATTATTGTAATAAAACTCAACCATGAAAAACATGTTGAAAACAACATAGGCATACACGTATATCACAAGCATAATAACGACTTCAATCTCACAAAAGAACAGCGATATCAATCTTATTAATAAACAATATCAAAATTTAGAAATGAATTATATCAGGCATTAAGTCATAAACAACTTACCACATCACCGTAAAGGGTTAGGGAGGGTGAAATTATTTCATCTGCACTTCAAAGACATTAACATATATCAAAGATATTTGAACACACAACCTTCCTATATGTGCAAGTGTGTCAAATTTATCTTCAAATTGCCAAGAATCTAAAGCCTATGCTTTGATACCAACTGTAACACCCCAGGATCCACAAACACCCTGAAATGCTACTAAACTACACAACTAACATTCATATATAAAATTTCGACAGCATCTCCTTTGGAAATTTGCATAAACGTGGAAGCAACAAAGTATAAACAGATATCATGATAAGAAAACATACTAGACATTAATAATCTGCTAGCAATGGGAAGATAACCATAACGACATAAACTGAATTAACTAGTGTGCACGACTAGTTAAAAACAAACATCCTTGACAAGAAGTTTCTAATTAAATCATGGTTGTGCCTGGGCAGCGTTATTATGAGAGTGAAGGTGGACGTGTTGCTACTTCCCTCATTCCCAACATGAATTAAGTACCTGCATTGAGTAATGCAAGAGTGAGATGAAACATCTCAGCAAGTAAAATATTTTGACGAGATAGTTAAACCAAAAGAATTGAATTAATCAACATTTTAAAAGGGATCACAATTGAGATCAGAAATACTTGTAGATATAGAACTCAATAGTCCCAAAATAACCAATGCCATCTCATTTCCTCGAACGACCACAATAGGTTGTATAACACTTCCCTGCGTCAACAATACCTGCAAATATCACTTCAATGTATGCATAGGAATGCAATGTGTAAGTCCTCTGCCTTCATATCTCTTAGAGTATGAAACCACACCATCTGCAAATATCACTTCAATGAATGCATATGAATGCAATGCATATGTCCTCTGCCTTCATACCTCTAAGGGTATGAAGCCGCATCGTACCCCTCCTCGGGCAACGTACGATGCTAAGTTGTACCGGTACGGTCGGACCATAGGTCACGACAAAACTTCAGATGCAAGTGAATCATGCAATGTATATGGCATGCTGCATTTATCAATATACTTCACTTCCTTCAAATACAATACAAACCTCAAACAATACTTCGTTTACCTTCAGATACAATACAAACCTCAAATAATACTTCATTCACCTTCAGGAGTGTGAATTAATCTCATGGGTCATACTCGAATCATCATCATCATCAATATATGACTAAGCATCAATATAATACAATCAAGTAAAACATCCCATAGAGTTCAATTACGAAAGAATTCGATGATTCTGAATATTAGAGTGTAGGCGATGAAACAACAAGTCAAAACGGTAGCAACCACCGCTACATTCACTTGCCTTCATCGAAGAAGAAAATGTACTAAGCATGATCCGGAGCATAACCACCTGTTGCGGGGCATAAAACTTAGTACAAATATTTCATAAACATTTGCCAACAATCAACAAATCGTTCCTACGCTTGAAACCAAGACCTGGTGAAAAGACTCCCACCGTGAACCACATGTCAAACAGCAGCAGCGCTGTTTGTTAATTTTGTATCTTTAAAATTATAACAGTGGTGATATCAAACAAATACTCTAGAAGTATCTACACAAAATACTCTACAACTTCGGTATTCAATAGATAATTAAATTCTGCCATCTATAAGTCTAAAACATATTACAAGATAACTGACTGAATCTGTTTTAGACAGCCGCATAGTTAACTTTCAAAATTCGATATCTCACAAACTACTCAACCAAAAATCATGAAATTCTGCTGGAAGTAAGAACTTTTATCCCTCTACAAAAGTCTCCATAGCTGGGAGAGCCAATTCGGCCATTTACTTGATGAAACCTACCACTGAAGAGACCCGCTCATTTCTGTCAGGCCAACAGAAACAGCCACCGTAAAACAAACATAACTAGAGTTTCATAATTCATATGAATGCACTCTTTAACAATCTGGAAAGCTTATGAAATTATCTACAACTTTTCTTACAAGCCCAAGGTTGAATTCTGTTGATAAAATTGCCTAAATCTTAATAGAACAGATTCTGCACAGAATTATGAGACTGAAAAACTGCTATAATAAAACTGCAATAACTTTCTGATCTGATGTCCGATTGAGGTGTTCTTCGCGGCCACGGAAAGATATCTAAATTATCCACAACTCATAAATATACTTTTTATTTTTTTGAGGCCTCTAAGACCACGGAAAACTGGCATGAACAAAAACTATCGAATCTGTTATTCTGCAGAGACTAATTTCGAGATCAAAAATCTAATCTCCCATCTAATCCAACATAAAGGGCTAATTGCAGGGCCTAAAACTCATCCAAAACAAGGTAAAACATCCATCAAGTGGGGACAATGGAGAGAGGAAAGGAAATCCAACCAATTCTTGAAGAGGAACGATGACGACGACAGGCGACTGTGTGCCCTAATCTTCCCTCTCTTCTCTCTCTTGTTCTTCCTTTCTTCTCTTGGGCAAGGCACAAAAGGGGATGGCTGCTAGGGTGGGAGGACGTGGCTGCTAGGGTTAGGGAGGCATAAATAGAAGAAAACTCCCTCAATCCTAATATCCAATGGCTCAGATCGACCGACACTTGAAAAAACTCATTCAGACTCCAAACAAGGCAAACTAGTAGTCGATCGGAATCGTCTCGACGATATCTATGCATCTACGGTCTCCGATCATCAGTAGGACACACCATATTAGGATTATAAACATGGTTTGGTTTTTAGGGTATTATAAGGCTGTTGTTGGTTTTGATGAGGGACTCCTCTAGCCTGAGAAGCGTCTCGCCTTGTTCCTTGTTCCTTCTCAACAGCTTAACCAAGAGTGCCTTGTCCTCTTTGTTGAGATGGATATAGAAACGGCGAATCTCCTCTTCTTCCACATCATCGGTCTCATTTTCCCTGTCATTAATGTCAGTGGAAGCCAAATAGGAAAATGTACCTTGAGGTGATGAAGATTCATCCTCGCTATCATCCTCATATTCCTCCTCATCATGGCTTTTGTCTCCACCGTCATTGTTAGCAATAAAACACTTATTATTAGTGGAGACCAAACATGTCGATGAGGTGGATTCATTGTTGGGTGCCCATCGTTCTTGATCTTCTCCCTTTGAAAGGTTAGTATCACAAGCAATATAGGGAGTACAATTTGCCACACAATATTTTACTTTAATTCTATTCCATAAATCATGAGCATCAACAAATAAATCATTATCACTACTCATGATGGCAAAATAAGCACCTCTAGAAAGAGAATCAACTAAGATGTTGCAAGCACGGTGGTTGAGAGATAAACATCTTAGTTCATCATTAGAGGGATTTTTACTAATATCAGATGGAAAAATACTTCTACTAAAGATCTGTCTCAAATCAGGATCAACACTTATGAAAGCATTATAAATAGAGACAGACCAAGACTTGTAATTAGAACCATCGCCTAAAAGAAGTTCTACAGTTACCTCTTGTGACGACATCGTCATCTCCGGACGGCTAACCCCACACTGGAGAGGCCTAGCTCTGATACCAATTGAGAGTTCCCTTTGACCCGGGAACAGGATCTGGATGTCGCCTAGAGGGGGGTGAATAGGCGAATAAAACTTATTACTTTAAAACTTAAATTCTTACTCTACTCGAAGACTTAGTACGCAGTGGAGTGAGAAGACTCTTCGAGTAGGTTGCAGTGGAATAGAAGATCCTGTCTCAAAATGTCCTGCACTTCAAATAAAGCTTATACCACAGATAAGTATTGAAGTGCAGATATAAAGACGAGTAAGGCAGAGAGTCAGGATACAATACAGAACAGAGCACACAGACGCAAGGATTTATCCCGAGGTTCGGCCAAGCCTGAAATGCTTGCCTAGTCCTCGTTGGAGTTAGCCACACCTGGGCTTGGAGTCTATTTCAACTCCTTCCTCCATTTGCTCAGATCTGTCAGTATGACAGATAGAGCCTTTCACTAATGATTTGGGTTACAACAACACCGTGGCTGCTTACACACTTCTTGGCAGCACCTTGGTAGAGTAACGATACGCTCAAGACCTTGCTCTAGCTCTTAGCAACACTTCTCCTCTCTCTAAAGGCTTATAACTGTGCCTTCTACACAAACTAGAGAGATACACACAAGAGGGAGAGTGAGAATGGATTCGAGTGATGTCTACACTTGTTGGCAGCACTTGTACTCCTCTTGGAGGCGCCTAGGAGTCCCTTTTATAGACCCAAGGGGCCTCGGAGCCGTTGGACTTCATTTGGAAGGCACTATCAGCTTTCTGTCGGGTGGTGCACCGGACAGTCCGGTGCACCACCGGACACCTTCCGGTGCCCGATTTCCTTCCCAAAATGGCGCAGTCGACCGTTGCTGTCTTAGAGCCGTTGGCGCACCGGACACTGTCCGGTGCACACCGGACAGTCCGGTGCCCCCATATGACCGTTGGCTCGGCCACGCGTCACGCGCGGATTGCGCGGCCGACCGTTGGCTCACCGGACAGTCCGGTGAATTATAGCCGTATGCCGCCAAACTTCTCCCGAGAGCGGCCCGTTCACCGGAGTTCAGCCTGGCGCACCGGACACTGTCCGGTGCACCACCGGACAGTCCGGTGTGCCAGACTGAGCTGAGTCTTGGCTGTACACAGCCACGCCATTTGCACCTCTTTCCTTTTCTTCTTCTTTCTGTTTCTAACACTTAGACATGTATATTAGTCCACAAAACCAATGTACTAAGTCTAGAAACATACCTTCTCTTAATTATTACATCTATAGCATTTCACATGCTTGAGCTTTGATGTTGGACTCATAAATCATCAAGTCGGCTTGACTTGATCTAGATTGACATTTCTTGGCTCCAACATCCTGCAAAGGTCACATAGAACATCTCCAAACATAGGAACAACCCAAACTAAAGATTAAGGTGAACTTAGCTCTTTTGGGCTGCTTCCAGTTCTGGTTTTGACACTTGTTCTCCTTCTAGTGACCTTGATCTCCTTCTTAGAGCTTGATCTTGAGCCTTATGACTTACACCACATAACTGTAGCTGTTACCTCATTGGCTGTAAGTCACGTCCTTATGTAGTGATCCTTGATGTGCCGTAGCTGTTCTCAACTCGATCACCCTTGACTTTGCAAGCCTTCTTCTTCACCCTTGGCTTTGGGTTCCTCAGCCTCCTTGACCTTCTCCCGTGCACTTGGTACCTCGAAGCTCTTCTTGCCTCCGTCCTTGACTTGATCAGTTGTCTCCGAGCTATGTACCCGAGTATCACTTTTGCAATGTCCATCTTACTTGTGATGTCCATTATGTATCCATGATCCAGTTCTTGGACCATCACATTTGTTCACTTGTGTTGAACCCTGTAGGCTCTACCTTAAGCACCTGTTCAACACTTAGTACACTGTTAGTCCTTTAATTGAGTTGTCATCCAAACACCAAAACTCACAAGAGAGCTTTCAGCCTGAAAATATTATTTTAATCCTTAACTCTCTCATTGTAGCTTCGAGTTTAGCTGCTCTCGAACCTACCATCTCGTAGCAACACGTAGAACATTATTACATAGTTTATGCTCATGTTTGGTGTGATGTTAATTTCTCCTATGCACATTGATTGTTTGTATTGTTGCAAGTAGACGAGCAAGTGATTGAGGAGCCCGGAGCATAGCAGGTAGAAAATACTGAGCAGGAGCTCGTTGAAAGCAAGTTGTGCCCTTGATCACTCTTCTTTACCTAATAATGTTCCTGTAACAACATAACACCATATCAATAGGTCGACTCTGACTCATTTAGACTCAGCTTGTTGTTTGAGCGAGCCACAAAAATAGATTCGGTTCGGGCTCGACCAGGCTCGCGAGCCTATCAAGCTCGATTCGGCTCGTGAGCCCTGACTTTTTTCCAGCCCTATTCGCAGTGCAATTGAAAACTAATCGACTTTATTTGCAGCCGGTAAATATGGCACACCACTACATTAAGGATGTTTTTGGTTTGAAGTCAAAGTAGGATGAGGCAGAGGCGACACCGTCCCTTCGATTTTTTAGTATCACATCGCTACTAAAAATTACTTTGATGTTTACTTCGTTTTTATACAACTTTCATCTAAACACTATATAAACTGTAGTCGTCCCTTCCTTACATCCAATCAAACATAACCTAAAACGGTCAATGAAACAAGGACCCACTGACCCGGTGCCCTGATCAGAGGTAGTGGGTGCATGGGGCCACTTCTCAGTTCTGACAGGTGTGCGTCCAGTGAGGCAGCCCTCTTTCTAGGTGGCCATCACCGAGGGGCTTCCTGCAGGTCGTACGGAGGCAGTCAACGGCGCGGACCGCCATGTCATTGGTGGCTGCTGTCCTACGTGGCTCGCACTGCTGTTGCCACCTCTCCTCTCCTCCCGCCATGCTCTGATGCTCCTGCTTTCTCTCTCCCACCTCCGCTTCGTAATTCGTGTTCGCAATCACCTCTCTCCTCTTTTATTGACCTCTGGAGTATTTTTAATTATTTCCTGCATGCCGCTCACAGTCGCCTCGTCCCGCACACGCATCACCCTTTTGCATGGCCGGAGCTCCCTTCTAACCGGGTAATAGCCTGCACCCTCGCTCTCCTCCATGCCAGCCAAGCTCGATCTTCTCTCTCTCTCTACAAGCACGGACACTGCCTCTCCACCGTTGGAATTGGAACACACGTCGGGAGACGGGAGCGAGGTAGACGACAGTGCAGTGCGGCCGTCCTGATGCGCGGGCCCTCCTTGACGCGGCTCCCGCCTGTCAGAGTCCACGTGCTGCGTGATCGCATGCATGCATGCGCGTTTGCTTTGCTTCTACTTGTAGTATCAGCACAGCTGGGCGATCGAGACGAGCTAGAGGGGAGAACTACGAGAAACAAGTTGGGAGACACGGATGGGATCTTCTGGTGGCTGCTTGTGGTCGGAGACTCTGCCGTTGACACTGCGTTTGACCGTCGTGTCCCGGCGAAGCCTTTTGTGCCTCGCTCGTTCCGTCCGCTACCTCCTGTTCATCCTTTCTATCGATTCTCCATAGGTGTTCGTCATTTCTTGCAGCAGCTGGTAGCTGCACCTCTCTTGATTGGATCCTCCTTTCTCTCGATCACCCTTTCTCTTGTCTATGCACATTGGAAAGGTTATGCGCATTGTACTTTGCATTGCATCACCTGCCTCCCCCAATAATTATAATCTCTTCATCTCAAAATAAATACACATTTCACATGCTTGAAAAAGCTAACACATATAATTATATAAATAATTCTTGTAGTAACTCAATTTAAAAAAAATATAAACAATAATATTGTTTCTTATAAATTTAGTTAAATTTAAGATTGATTGATCTCTCAAAGTACGAGATGTACATTTAATTTTAGACAGAGGGAGCATGCTATTTTTTACTTAAAACTATAGAAAACATATTATTAATACTTGTATTATATTTATTATGAAAATATATTCTATCGAGTTATTTAACGATACATGTTACATAAAAGCATAACAGTATATTTTCTATATACTTCTGGCTTCCCATATTATTTGTGATTTTAGCTTTGACATGAGAACTCGGAACGATGAGTAAAAAAGTTCTAGAGCACAAGAAACTAAATCGAAAGAGATAAAGATATATTAGGAAAAACTATATTATGAGACGTGTTTCACATTCAGATTTCTAGAAAAATGTTTCTCTCATGATTAAGAATCGTTTGGCTAGTTCGCTGGATTCTTGAAACTACGACAACTAGAATTACGAGAGGCCATATGAAATCTCTAAGTATGGTTTTGGTAATAGAAATAACTAGTAGACCAATTTTTGCTCTAGTGTTATGAATGAGATAGTTTAATATAAGGTTGAGCAAGATTGACAACCATGAAAATGATAATGATATCCACAAAGCATGATCAAGTGCTCAACAGGGAAATAGGATGGGTATAATCAAAATGCAAGGGTTCAAGTTAGGGCCTTTTTATTTTACCTATCAAGATGTAACAGAATGCTTATCAGATTCAGGTTAGATGGTCGCACTATTAAAATGAGGATCTAATTAGACAACTCGGTCACTAGTGCCACTACGGGTTGAAATCATATACATTGCATATGGGCCTGAGCGACACATGATAACAAATAGAAATGTTTAATGAAAATACTTTGAAAAGCTAATTATGCTCTAGTACGTATGGTAAAATATTTGAGGCTTAGCCCGCTTGAGAATAGTTGAAAAACAATGCTCTCGGTGCAGTTTTTTAGATGGCACCTGATATGTCTAGTCAGAGCATTATACATGGCACCGGATGCCAAGTCGACTTGTACATGATGCACAATTTTAAGTCGACCACTATGGTGTCTGATGTCCATCAAATATGATGCACTGGACATGTACAATGAGGTACGAGTTGGTCCACCGGATATGACACTTAAAGATCATGTCAAACATACTTTTTAGCTTTATAATACATTGACCGTATTTGTTGTGGCAGCAGATACCACACTAGACATGACACTCAGAGAGCATGTTAAACACCATTTTTAGTTGTATAATGCATCATACATGTCTATTGTGGCACTAGATACCAAGCCAGATATGACACTTAAAAATCATGTAAATTGCACATTGTCCTACACTCACTGAACATGTCAGGTGATATGTCCTATATGTGCAACAGACATCTCATAATGTAATCAACTAGTTTATAGTCGTTGCAAATGTGTTTGATGCAAGGACAACCGATGCACCAAACATGTCTAGTGCCTCCGAATTCAGCCTAACAAGAGGCAACAATTATATTTCTTTGGGTGATTATAAATAGACCCTTTAATCAATCTTGGCTAGCACCTCTATATGAATGCTTCTTGAGATTAGAGAAACACACTCTACTCACTTGCAATCTGTTGTTCATCATTTGAGTGAGATTTGAGGAATCCTAGTTTATTGCTTGTAGTTCTTACATATTGTGACACTAGTTGAGAAGATTGAGCTAGTTACGCTTTTATTACTCTTGGTGATTATTGTCATTACCTAAAAATTTTGAGATTACTGGATCATTAAGCATCTATTGGAGTTTGTGGCTGGCTCCGATTATTATGAGATGCTCTTGTACTCACTACCAGAATTCGGCTCTTTACCGAGTGCCAAATATTTTGCTGAGTGTTTTTTCGGACACTCGACAAAGAAGCTTTTTGCCGAGTGCCAAGCAAAAAAACCCTCGGTAAAAGAAAACACTCGGCAAAGAAGCTCTCGGTTTGTTATAGTATATGAGGAATGAAAACGTAATATAGACATAATTGATGTAGTAATGTAGTAGTAGAGGAGGGTATGCACGAGAGAGAGGTTGCGAGTTTGAATCTCACCATTCATAAAACATGTAAATTTGATTTAAAATAATAGTGAAGAATAATAGGGCGATGGGTATGGTAATGAATAGTGGCTGGAGAGTTGTTCCCATAATGAAAAAAGATTTTTGCTATTTTTGGGTTTTTTATGATTCTTAATTTGCCGAGTGCTTTTCTTTGCAGAGTTCTTTTCGACACTCGGTAAAGTCTTTGCCGAGTGTCCGAAAAAAAGTACTCGACAAAGAATTCTTTACCGATAAAATGTTTGCTGAGTGTAACACTCGATAAAGGTTTTGCAGAGTGTAAAATAGACTTTGCCGAGTTTCTTAGACACTCGGCAAAGAACGCGAGTCCGGTAGTGACTTATTCCCCATAGAATGTTTATAAAGAACAACTCTTGTAAAACCATGTCTAGTTGGAGTGTCTCTCAATAGTGATTCTTACAACATCCTTATTGTGGGAATGGTGTGTGGTGCCAATTAGATTTTTAGAGTTGTCTTAAGCTAGCTTTTAACTTTTAGCTGATTTTCTAGAAAAAACTCGCCAAGACTTATGACATCAAATTAGTGTCATTATATACACAACAGAATATATTTTTATGTTATGCTTATTTTATGTCATAAATATAGTCCCTCTTTTCTATTTTTTTAAAATAAGATAGTTTAACTTGTGTGAGTTGTAGAAATTGATTTATTTAGCAGCGGTGAGAGTACTATATAATTACTGGAATTGGTCTCAACTGACTTTTCTGTCTCTTACGGTGTTTGGTAGTGATTCTAGAATATGCTTCTCACAACCAAACGCAAAACTGCAGATGGCTTAAAACTACTACTATCAGGCTGGCCGCAGCGCTCGCCGCGCGGCCGCCCCCTCCCCTTGAGTAGCGGCTACAGGGGCGCCCCTGCGCCCGCAGCGTGGCCCCCTGCGAGGCCCCCCACGCGGCGGAGATGAACAGCACTCCGCTGGCTGCAGCGCGCGCTGTCTCTCCCCCTTGCACTGTTCGTGTGGACCCGGTTTGAATTAATAGTAGTAGAAAAATTGATAGTAGGTAAAAAGTAGGTATAAAAAATAATATTTTATATTATAGTGGGGTATAGGGGGAGTATTTAGGGGGAACCGCTGCGGGAGATAAAAAAATAGAGGATAAACTATTGATGATGTGATCTAGAAAAGTGATATAGGGGGAAAAAATTAGAGGGAACCGCTGCGGATAGCCTCACGAGATAGAGAGTATATTTATAGTTAAACTTAAAATGATATTTTTTTGAAAGTTTATTTATGTACTCCTGCTGCGTAGTTATTTTAGAGCGTATGGAGTAGGTAGCTAGGCTTCTCCATGCATGTGTGACGTAGCTTGCGTCCGATCCGGAGCCAGAGTGCATCTGTACAAATGTGGTGATACGACGCTACTTGAATGATAGCAGAAACACAGAAGGGCGATATGACGGCTAGTATCATAGGGTATAGGTACGGTACGAGCTTTTGGAGCTGTACAAACAAATGAATGCTCCCTTGTTTAGGTGTAGTATATCTTGTTTTAAAATAATATTTTTTGTTTAAGTATATTAATATTTTATATAAAATAGATATTATTAAATTAGTTAGGAGTTATAATTTGTATCAAAACTATTTTAAGATAAAAATGTTGATCTCATTTCTTTGACAAAACTAGTTGACTTGAATTTGATTTACCTTTTTAAAGTGTTGCTATGTTTAGCGAAGACATGTTTCCTATATATTTAGCGAAATGTCCTTTGAGAGTAGAGACTATCACCAGAAAATAGATTAGTTTGATGTAAGCATGTTGATGAGGATATGGACCTCAACTATGAGGTCTAGGTTCAATTGTCTTAAGCCAAAGTGCACTTGAATTCCAATTTATCCGCGAGTCTGGTTCAGACTGCAGGAGTGATCCTCACTAAAACGGATGCACATGTCACATACAGACTCCATTTTAAAAGTTTTAGATATTGTTGGAAAGTTAAAGAGATAACCTTTCCATCCCAACTGGTCTCACGTCAAAATACGCTTAGAACTGATGGAAACCATAATAACAAAATGATGTCCATAATCTTCCAGAAATCAATGATGCTTGTTTTTGGGCCTCATGGTTTTGTACACCCTAGGGTTGCTTGACTACCCTTAGGCACCACTTGGGTCGTGGATGACTTTAATTCAAGAGGGGGAGGAGGATGAGGATATCACAAATACAAATTGTCTGTGTTCTGTACCTCGCTCCAACAAGTAAATTTATTGTGTGCGTTCCGGGCTCTAGAGAGTGTGTGCGGAGGGCGCAAGATTTATATTGGTTCGGGCAAAATGTCCCTACATACAGTCATCGGTGGCTTGCGCTATCGACACTATTGATGGTCAAACTAGTAGTATGGGTTAAAAGCAGTCAAGAGAGGGAGGAGAGGCTCCCAGATCTCTTGATGGGGTGGAAGTGGAGCTTAGAAGCTGAAAGGTCGAGTCCTAGCTAAGTATTAGCTTGGTGGAGCTCTGGCCTCCTGGTCCTCGTCGACGCTCCTCCTCCTGTTCATCCTTGCGGGCTCATCAATGTCTTAAGGCGTTCAGTCGTCTTCAAGTCAATCTCTTCACTCTGTTCCCTGGTTGGTCTGTCTATCGATCCTTCCTTCCGTCCTAAGGCGACCCTCTCCATTTTATAGGCCGGGAGAAGGAAGCGGCCAACGGTGGTTTCTCTAGGAAGGAGCCATAAGGTAGGGGTAAAACCAGCATTTTACTCGTGGAGCCCGGGGCTGCCTGGCTGTCTTGTATTTATCCTAGTGGATGACGCGGGGCGGCAATGGTCCCAGGCACCATCATTCCGGCTATGCCGACCCCTGGCTTTCGTAGCCCGGGGCTCAGTGCAGCTCGTTTTGTAGTTCCCCGTGGGAGGTCTGCACACTCAGGTCTAGTCCGATAGGCCATGAGTGCGCCATAGACCGAGGGGCGTGCATGCCATTAATGCGTCGCAGTCCGAGGGCTCGTAGGTCATGAGTGCTATGCGGCTCGAGGGGTTCGTAGGTCATGAGTGGGAAGCGGACCGGCGCCCACATTGTGGCTCAACGCCAGTTGTGGCTAATGTGGCCAGTCATTTATAGTGGGTCAGTCTGGGGCAAGGTGCGAGATCCATTCGAGTGGTTCCCTTCCGACACACCCATCCCCCTTATTAGGCTCCGCCACGCCCAACCCCGGGATCGACGCCGCGGGGTTCGATCAGGAGCGGGTACTTCCAGGGTTGATGCACTTGCCTCTTCCGACTGATTAACGGGCCCCAACGATCAGAGGCTATTTCCTCAGCGTGCTCACTGATCGACAGGTCCTAGGGACCGAGGATCATCTTCGGGACAAAAATAATGCATGAAATAATAACACGAGCACGTGCACGACAGCTAAATCTTCAGGTTCGTTCTAACCTAGTCAATTGTGTTTTAGAGGTTATGCTTGGTTCCATGGATGTCTGATGATTAGGAAACTTGGAGAAGACTAGCAAGGACTTGGAAAAGGCCAAGAAGTCAAGGAGGAGAAGCTAGGATGTTCACAACAAGAGAGAGCCAAGTCCGACTCAACTTCATCTCCACCTTGGAGTCCAGGACCAGTATGCACTAAAATAGATGCCCAGGATGCATTGCTTTGTCAAATCAAAATAACTTTCAAGACTAGTTTTGATCAAGAGTCAGAAAACTCCCCTTTTTCTCATAATCAAGTTTCTCCCCCATAAGAGAGCAGTTTTTTAAATAAAAGGGTTTTGATCAAAAACCAAGTATGCTTACACTAAAATTTTGAAATTCACAAGTGGTAGCTGATCCAGTTGCTTTTGCCTTAATTTCTCCCCCTTTGGCATCAACCACCAAAACAGAAGAACTATTTGGCCTATTAACCCCATTGCCTTACAAAAATTTCAGGTAAAACCAAGGGCAATGAGAAAAACACATATAGTGTCTTGGAACAAGATACATTGATACCGGAGTGCAGTGGAAGCCTATTCTTTGTCCAAGTCCACCTTTTCCCTTTTAATCCATCTTTGAGACTATATCAAAATCACTCAAGCAAACACATTAGTCTCAAAGGGTCAAGTTGTAGTACATCCTCCCCCTAAACATGTGCATCATGTGAGGTCCGGGGATGACTTGTACAACTTCAGCACCAAAATAAGTAAAGACAGAAATGCTTAAAAGAACGTTATTAAAGGCATAAAACACATGTATGCTATAGATCAATCCAAGTTCCGCGAATCTAAGAACGTGATCAAAGGCATAAAACACTAGTATGCTTAAAATAATCCAACATATTTTCTTTGTATAAGTAGGAGACCAAGAAAGAGTTCAAAGACATGATGTCTCAAATGCAATCGAATCCTCCTCTAGAATTGATGCAGCAGTTGGCGGTGCAATGTCTATTCAATGGATAATCACTCCACATATGTAAATAGTTCTAGCAGCTCAACCGTCGGCTTCCACCAATCGTACCAGCGTCCCAAGCTCTGTCGCATCAACGGAAAATAAGGTCCGTTATCCAGTTGATGACATCACAAGGTCTGTGGCATGCACACTGGTTATAAGATATGGTATTAACAATCATTGTACAAAGAAAGTAGGCATAGGCCTAGCGATCCCAGGACGCAAGTTCCATGGAAGCGACATTCCAGATGATTATTGCAGGGTAGAAGTGACGACAGTCGTCCAAGGATCCAAGGACGATATGCTAGACATCCCTGGGCCCGAAGGTATCGAGACAATTGGACAAACCATCAAGAATTTCATCCTTTGGCCCTGAAGGGATGTCGAATTGGTTGATCCACCACCGCCATCATCGTCGCATCCCCAACCTGTTGGTCACTTGTTTTCAATTGTTGTATACTTGTTTTCAATTGCTGTATACAATCAAAAACAAGGCAACACAATGTTAAAAAATAGAAACATTCATCCTTGAAGTATTCTCCCTTTAGGACAATCATTCAAGAACGAAGGTTGAATGTACTTGAATGAATTACAAAAAAACACGACGAAATTGAATATGAAAACCCATCTTAAGTGCCTAAGCATTCCATCTCTTTTTTCATACAAAACGAGTTTACAATCATACTTTGGCTTCTCAATGCAAGATAGTGCGAAGGTGTTTTGGAGAATTGAACTTATGCGAAGCTGTAGCACCTAGCTAAAGATACTTTAGGCAGGGTACTGATCATCTATTTATAGGGCAGAAGTACAACTTTGTATGAAATTACAAGTATGTCCATAAAAATTGTACGTATGATTTACAAATGACACAAGGGTAGTATTGTCTTCTACCTTTATAATCCTGGCTACAAAATCTTGTGAATACCTTCTTCCGGCCTTGTTTGACTTCTGCCTTTGTCTCCCCATATAGTTATGACGAAGCACCTGCAACACCGAGAAACAATGGTTATCTATGTTTTTGAGGACATTCAAAAGACGAAGGCCCCCAACAGTAGTGAAAGTCGCCTAGAGGGGGGTGAATAGGCGAAACCTGAAAATTATAAACTTTGAACACGCACTATGCCCAGGGTTAGTGTTAGAAATAATTTGGAGTGCGAAAGATGGTTCTCCTTGCTGTGAGTTGCTCAATCAATGCAGATAACCTTGGGAGCGAACTCAAATCAATATGAGCAAGGGAACTTTTAGAGAGAGAGAGGAAGGGAGGGGAAACAAATTGAGTGGAGATCAATCACAAATGAACACATCGATTTGTTTACTGAGGTTCGGTTCCAAAGAAGCTAGTCCCCGTTGAGGAGGCCACAAAGGCCGGGTCTATTCCAACACTTTCCCTCTCTCAATCGGTCACTCAGACCAGTCGAGTGCTTTTTCTCAATATCACAGGTCACTAAGACCCCGCAAGGATCACCACACAATTAGGTGTCTCTTGCAAGCTTTACAAAACACTTAGAGAGTTTAGAGAGAGATGAAGAAAGCACGATTAAGAGCCAAGCAACAAGATCAAACTCTCCCAAGTCACTTAATCACTAATTATCACTGGTCACAATTATGGAACTTGGAGAGATTTGGAAGCTTGAATGTGTCTTTGGTTGAAGTGAATGCTCTTGTATTGACTGAGAGTGAATGAGAGGCTTGGATGTTGTGAATGGAGGTGGTTGGGGTAGTATTTATAGCCTCCAACCACTTCCTAGTCGTTGCTCCTTTTCTGCCAACCGCGGACGGTCCGCACCCCTGGTCCGGACGGTCCGCCCCTGCACATCAACGGCTGAAATCGCCACGGTCAGTAGTAACAACTATATCAACGGCTATAGTGCTTTTAATGTGTCGTCAGATGTCAGATAAAGCAG
This sequence comes from Zea luxurians, assembly GCA_029449295.1. Taxonomy (NCBI): domain Eukaryota; kingdom Viridiplantae; phylum Streptophyta; class Magnoliopsida; order Poales; family Poaceae; genus Zea; species Zea luxurians. The sequence goes on along the minus strand of JAOPSE010000064.1, from coordinate 4,758,956 downwards.
TCGCGGACGGTCCGACCGTGCACCCCGGACAATCCGTGAGGTCGCTAAAGTGCATTTTACCAAACCCGTCACCTTCGGGTTTTTCTGGTTTTTCAACGACCGGACGGTCCGCGCTTGAGGCTGGACGGTCCGCGCTTGGTTTCGGACGGTGCTCGCTTCCCCATCGGACGGTCCGTAGTGTTAACTTGTGTTTTTGCAGTGTTCCTGTCTGAGGTTCACCCTGGTGTCGCGGACGGTCCACCACAATGGCCCAGATGGTCCGCGTATAGGTGTTTTCCCTAAAAAGCTTCTCATGTCCAGACAGTCGATTTAGAATAGTTGTAGATAAACTTATCTAACTGACAAATGATCAACTAGGCAAACTAGTTAGTCCATAAAGTTTGTGATGGTCGTCAAACACCAAAATCGATTATAGAAAATGTTGAGGCCATTTCCCTTTCAATCTCCCCCTTTTTGGTGATTGATGCCAACACAAACCAAAGCAAATACAAACTGTAGAAATGTAACTAGTTTGCATTTTGATAGAAGTGCATAAGTTACTTTGAAATGAAAGCATCTCTAAGCATATATGATTGCTTTCTTCTAGTTTAACATTTTAGACCATATTTGCACCACTTATGTTGTTTTTGCAAATCTTTTGTAAAAGTCTTTTTCAAATTCTTTTGCAAATAGCCAATGGTATAAGAGTACGATTTCAAAAAGCATTTTCAAGATTTTGAAAATTCTCCCCCTGTTTCAAATGATTTTCCTCTGGCTAAATAAAAGCTCCCCCTCAAGAAGTTCTCCCCTTAGCTGTCAAGAGGGTTTTTGCAATTGAAATAATTTCTTCCCCTTTGTGAAATAGTTTTTGAAAATTTGAAAATGGGTGGTGGTGCAGTCCTTTTGCTTTAGGCCTAATTTCTCCCCCTTTGGCATTGATCGCTAAAAACGAAGAAACTTGAGATGCCTTTTAATTCTCCCCTTTGTGCCTATTTTCTCCCCCTTTGGTAAAAGGATATGAGTGAAAGTTTATGAGGAGGGCAAAGGATAAATGATGCCGACAAAGTTGTAGTGGAAGCCTTGCCTTTGCCGAATACTCCATTTCCCTTTTAATCTAAGACTAATCACAGAAATACTCATGGAAGCACATTAGTCTTAGCTTTGGCACAAGAAGAATAAGAAATATGTATTTGTACCAAATGAAAGAGATATGATCAAAGGTATATAGATGAGCTATGTGTGCAATGTTTCAATCAAAGTTCCGAGAATCAAAGATATTGAGCTCATTCCTAAGTTTGCTAAAAGTCTTTTCATCTAGGGGCTTGGTAAAGATGTCGGCTAATTGGTTGTGGGTGCTAACATATGCAATTTCGATATCCCCTTTTGTTGGTGATATCTCAAAAAGTGATACCGGATGTGTATGTGCTTAGTGTGGCTGTGTTCAACGGGATTATCCGCCATGCGGATTGCACTCTGATTATCACATAGGAGAGGGACTTTGCTCAATTTGTAGCCATAGTCCCTAAGGGTTTGCCTCATCTAGAGTAATTGTGCACAACAATGGCCTGCAGCAATATACTCGGCTTAAGCGGTGGATAGAGCTACTGAGTTTTGTTTCTTTGAAGTCCAAGACTCCAGAGATCTTCCCAGAAACTGACAAGTCCCTGATGTGCTTTTCTTGTCAATTTTCATTCGACATAATCGACATCGGAATACCCAATTAAATCAAAGGTCGATCCCTTGGGGTACCAAAGCCCAAACTTACAAGTGTAAACTAAATATCTCATGATTCTTTTCATGGCCCTAAGGTGAACTTCCTTAGGATTTGCCTGGAACCTTGCACACATGCATACAGAAAGCATAATATCCGGTCGTGAAGCACATAAATAGAGTAAAGAACCTATCATCGACTGGTATACCTTTTGATCTACGGATTTACCTCCCGTGTCGAGGTCGAGATGCAAATTTGTTTCCATGGGTGTCTTGATGGGTTTAGCAGGTTTCGGAACTTTGATTGAAATCTTGCACACATTGCTCATTTTATACCTTTGATCATGACATATCTCTTTCATTTGGTACAAATGCATATTTCTTATTCTTCTTGTGCCAAAGCTAAGACTAATATGTTTCCAAGAGTATCTCTATGCTTAGTCTTAGATTTAAAGGGAAATGGAGAAATAGGCAAAGGCAAGGCTTCCACTACGACTCTGTCGGTATTATATATCCTTTGCCCTACTCATATATTTACATTCATACCTTTCTTGTTAAAAGCCTCTTGATTTCTCTATTTTTGGTGCTTAATGGCAAAGGGGGAGAAATTAATAGGCCAAAGCAAAAGGGCCGCATCACCACCTTGTTTTTTAAAAAACTTTTTCAAATTCGAAATCATTCGCAAAAACCCTCTTGACAGCTAAGGGGAGAACTTTTTCACTAGAAGCTTTTATTTAGCCAAAGGAAAAGCATTTGAAACAGGGGGAATATTTCAAAACTTGAAAATGCTTTTAGAAATTATTCTCTTATATTATTGTCTAATTGCAAAAGAATTTGAAAAGATTTTTCCAAAAGATTTGCAAAAACAAGCTAAGTGGTGCAAATATGGTCCGAAATGTTAAATATATCAAAACAACCATATATGCTTAGAAATGCTCTCATTTCAAAGTAACTTATGCACATCTGTCAAAATGCAAACTAGTTACATTTCTACACTTTGTATTTGCTTTGGTTTGTATTGGCATCAATCACCAAAAAGGGAGAGATTGAAAGGGAAATGGCCTCAACATTTCCTATAATCGATTTTGGTGTTTGACAACCTTCACAAACCATATGGACTAACTAGTTTGCCTAGTTGATCTTTTCTCAGGTGCATAAAGTTCATATATACATATAGAGAAAAAGATCTTGGGGCAATTCTTCAACTTTGGAGCAAAATAGATTTGCACCAGCCTGTGGCGCACCGGACTGTCCTGTGTGCACAGGACAGTGTCTGGTGCCATGGCTGGCGCGCCTAGCGAACTGACTACTCTCGGGAAAACACAACGCTCCTCCACTAAAATTCGTCGGACTGTTTGGTGTGCACCAGACTGTCTGGTGAGTCCACGAGCAACGGTCGACTGCCACGACAGTCTAAAGTGTCAGAAGGTCAGAGACAGTCTGCAATGTCAGGTCGCACCGGACTGTCCGGTGCACCACAAGGACAGACAATTTCAACGGTCAATAGCTCCAAACCCCAACGGTAGGCTGACTTGGCACGCACTGGACAATGAACAGTGCTATGTCCGGTGCGCACCGGACTGTCCGGTCTGCCCATCGACAGACATAATAGCCAACGGCTAGAATAGTTGTTGGGGCTATTAATACCTCCCAACCACCACCATTCAAGTCATCCAAGCTTTCCACTCTCTACACTCAATACAAGAGCAAAGAATACACTCCAAAGACACATTCAAAGCCTTCAATCCTCTCCAAGTGCCATAATCAAGTCAAGTGATCAAAATTGTTTAGTGACTTGAGAGAGGTGATTTGTGTTTCAATTGTTGCTCTTGTTGCTTGGTTGCTTTCTTCTCCTTATAAACTTTCCAAGTGTTTTGTAAAGTAATCAAGAGACACCTAATTGTGTGGTGATCCTTGTGGGGTCTTAGTGACCCGTGAGATTAAGAAGAAGCACACGATTGGTCTAGGTGATCGATCGAGAGAGGGAAAGGGTTGAAATAGACCTGGCCTTTGTGGCCTCCTTAACGAGGAGTAGGTTCTTTGGAACTGAACCTCGGGAAACAAAACACCGTGTCCACTTGTGTTGATCTCCACCATTCGATTTGTTTTTTTCCGACTCCCCTCTCACTAAAAGTTCTCTTGCTCATATTGTTTTGAGTTAGCTCCCAAAGTTATCCGCATTGATTGAGCAACTCATAGTAAGAAGAACTATCTTCCACACTCTGAATTCATAATTATTAATTTCTAACCCTAACCCCGGGTGAAGTGCGTGTCCAAAGTTTATAATTTTTAGGTTTTGCCTATTTACCCCCCCCCTCTAGGCAACTTTCAACCTCGATAAAGGATACAATGATTTCTACACACGTAGATCTTCTCCACACCCATAGTTAGTGGACTGATTAGTTTCTTTGCCTAGTACGTGTTAGCAGGCACTTTGTTCTCCTTTGGAAGAATGTTTGCGTTAATACTCAAGAACGCATCGAAGCCAGCATCAGACAGACCATATCTAGCTTTTAACATCACCAGCTTTAGCACAGACCGCGGTGTCATGAATATTTTGGTACAACCCTTAGACTCGTCGTACAAAGGCTCTTTTGCTGCTTTCTTCAGGGACTCCATGCTTCTCATAAAGAATATCGATGGATCTGTATGACGACACAATATTTTCTCTAACAACTTTGCAACTTCCTCATCCATAACATTTGACAGAACATAAGTTCTATCACGTTCATTTCCTCCAGCGTAACCATGATCAGTAACATTTGGCACTACATGTTCGCTCTGTGGAAAGAGGTTATTGTGTCTCATGAACGAACTAAAATCTGTCGTCGATGTTCTTAGGGTTTCCAATCGTATAAGGCGAAGAGCTACCCTCTCCATGCTTTGTCCAAATTGTGTAATATTTCACAAATCCTCGCCATACCAGATGATATATGATTTGCTCTATGTCATCAAGTACAACAACATTTTTCCAGTCCATGCATGGACAATATTTGTGCTTTGTTTTTGTTGTAACACACTGAATTTTGGGTATAAAAATTTCTTTGCTCTATACTCAAAATTCAGGTGTTACCCTTTCCTTTTCTTCGCTTTTCTTTTCCTTTTATTAAAACAATAGAGAGTTATTTTGTTCTATGTTGGCGTGAGCCCTAGAAGTGTCTTGCTTGTTGTATTCATGATATTGCATAGTGTTTCAAAGTGTAAGAAGTGTTTGAAACATGTTAGTATGCCTTGTAGAAGTTTCCGGTAAATTTTCATATTTTTTGAATATTTTTAGAAATTCAAAATCTATTAATTTGAGATACTTGAAAACATTTTAAAAAGTCCTAAATATGTTTTTTGAGTTTATTGTGTGCCAAATCATGTCTAGAAATTTTCCTAGAATTTTTGGAGCCATCAAGATATTGTTCGGACATTAAAAACGATTTCAGTCTTTTTTGGTATTATTTTAATTTCAAAAATAGGATTATTATGAAAAATAAATATCTTCAAACCCTAGCAATATATATGGCTGGAACCCTCTCGTCGAGCCCTTTCCAAATCCAGAAACCATTTCCCCAGTTTCGATCCACAATTCTCAAAATTGCACGCCGAAGTTCGGCGCGGTTCCAACTCTAGCGAGCAATTACTTTCAATACGTGTGTCATTGGTAAAATACGAGAGTACCGCTATGTTCATCTCGTAGAGAGCTTCATCGCAGTGCTTCCGATTCATCGATCTGACCGTTGGTTCGCCGCTAATTGGCGATTTTCTTCTCAGCTCCAGCGAACTTCATTTTCTCCTGTGAGCTTCCCTCCATTGTTGTCCAAGTTCTTTCCCCGCTTTTCCCCTATATGCACAACCCCTCTCATCCTCCTCTCTACCTCTTCACCCCCCTCCCGCGCAACCCTGCCCTCTCCCCTCTTCCCCCTAGCCCCCCGGCGTCCGTCCCCCGCTCCCCCGCCCCTCTGTGTACGAGCGTTGAGATCACACCGGCGGTGGCCCCTTCTCCCCCTACGCAGCGGCCTCCTTCCCCCTCTTCCCCTTACCATGGTGAGAAGAAGAAGGTGGAGGGAGGTAGGAGATGGTTAATTTGTGAAAAGGCCCATGTGATATTTTAAAACTGCACGTAGAGAGGTAGACTAATTTAAAAATGTGATAGCTTTTGTGTTTTAAATCCGGTTCGCTCCGTTCAAGCCACGTTAGATTCGTATTAAAATTATCAACATGTTACAAGTATTATTCTCTGTTGTTACATATTTTAAATAATTTATTAATTGTTTGTTTGACCGATGATTATTAAAGTAGTGTTCTAATTAAATCTAATTTAGGGTTTCAACTTGCGCGTTTATAAATAAACATCAACATGTTAATACTAATTGAAATGTTTTTATTAATAATTGTTTAGTATAAACATGTTATATATTTAATAGTCCTCGCGTGTCGCGTTGGTGTGTATGTCGTGCGCGTGCTGTACGCACATCGTCTTTCGCTGTTAATTCGCCTTGTCTAGAGTCGCTAATATTATTTAAATTACTTGTTTAACTGAGAGCTGTTAGTATAATAGATTAATTAAAACTAGGCGATAGCTCTAGTTTACATTTGATAAATGTCGATTAATACAAGTATGTCGAATTAAACGTTCTAGTTCAAATTTGTATTACGTAAAATTGTAACTTTGATCTCGGCGTTTCTTTTTCTCATGTGACCGTAGAAGCATGCTCTATTTTAAATTGCACGATTTTATAATGTTTTCCTTTGTATGGTGTACTATTCCTTTCTGTTTCAAAAATGTTGAATGTATATTCGCACTTGCCTAGATAACTTTCCGTCCATGGAGTCCGAGTAAGTTACAGGAGAAGCCCCTAACCAGCAGTAGTTTGGTGAAGGCCAGCGTCCTCTGACCTATTATGTCATATTTACTTTATAATTCACTATCCCGCAAACTTTGATTATCCTAAGGATTGACTAGCTTTCTATTTATCCTGTTCTTGATTATCTTTTTGGGTTGGGTTATTATGATCAGCTACATGCTAGTACTTCTAATCAACGAACATGATGAGAATTACTTTATCATACGATGATTCATTCTAATTATGATTATGAGCTTATGGCATTTTAGGTAGCCCGGGCTGTTTCCTGAGTACCTCTCCGTAAGGACCTGTTTGTTGAGAGACCACTAGGGACAACTGTAAATCCTGAATTTGGGGGTATAAAATTTATTTTCTAATATCCACCAAATTTAGGTGTTACCCTCTTCTTTATTTGCTTTCCTTATCTTTCTTCTAAATAATGGAGTATTAAATTGATATATATTGGTGTAATCCTAGTGAAGTGAGCCCTAGATGCGCTTTGGTTGTTGCATTCATGCTGTTGCATGGTGTTTCTATGTGAGAAAAGTGTTTGAAACATGTTAAGATGTCTTGTAGAAGTTTATCGTAAATTTTCATATTTTTCTGAATATTTTTCTATTTTTCAGAATTCAAAATCTATTTATTTGAGTTATTTAAAAATATTATTAAAAGTTATAAATATAACTTTTGAGCTTATTGGGTGCCAAATCATGTCTAGTAATTTTCCTAAATTTTTTTGGAGCCTTTCAGATATTTTTGGATATTAAAAACGATTTCAACCTTTTTCTGAAAATGATTTTTAAATTTTAAAAATAGGATAATTACAAAAATATCTTCAAACCCTAGCAATATATATGGCTAGAATCCTCTCGTCGAGACCTTTCTGAATTTTGAAACTGCATCCCGAGTCTAGATTCGAAACTCCCGAAATTGCTCCCCGAAGTTCGTGACAATTCCAACTCCGATGACAACTCCGGCGAGCAATTACTTTTGATCCATGCGTCGTCGGCGGAATCTGAGGGTACCGTTGTGTTCGTCTCGTCGAGGGCTTCGTCTCGGTGCATTCGATTCGTCGATCTGAATGATGGTTCACCGTCAATCGGCGTTTTTCCTCTTGGCTACAGCGAGGTCGTCTTCTCCGGTGAGCCCGTCCTCCATTATTGTCTATGAAGTTCTTCGTTTTTGTCTTCCCTGCGCAGCCCCCCTCTCCCTCTCTCTATCCCCAATGGCGGTGCTCTCCTCCGCACCATTTCCCCCCGGCGCGGCTCGTTCCCCCTCCCCGGCGGTGGCTTCCAGCGGAGGCCGACGGCGGCACGCCCACCCACTACAGGCGCACTCCCTGCTCGCCCCCCTCCCCCGTGGCTGGCTCGACCTCCTCCTGCGCAGGCCTCCTCCCTCCTCTCCCGTCCTCCTTCCATGGTTAAGAGAAAGGAGGAGGAGGAGGAAGAAGATGGTCGTTTTGCGATTTAGCCCTTGTTTTATTCCATACGCAGAAATTTAGTTCAAATTAAAACTGTGATAACTTTTGTGTTTTAAATTCGATTCACTCTATTTAAGTTGCATTAGATTCGTATTAAAATTGTCGACATGTTAGAAGGAATATTCTCTGCTATTGTATATTTTATTTAATTTATTTAAGCGTTTGTTCAACCGAAGGTTAATAGAACGACGTTTCGATTTAAATCTAATTTAGGATTTTGAGTTGCGCATTTATAAATCAACATTAGGGTGGTTAATCTTAACTGAATTATTCTTTATTAAATAATTGTTTAGTTTAATCATGCTATCTATTATTTAGTTCTCGCGTGTTGTGTCGGCCGCGCGTCGTACGCCTGCTGTACACGTAATGTGCGTGTGCTGTCGTGTTGTTTCGCGTGTTGCATTTTTCGTCTCACGCCGTCATTTTGTCTCGCTTGTAGTCCCTAACGTTGTTTGAATTACTTATATAACTGAAAGTAGTTAGCGTAATCAATTAATTAAAACTAGGTGATAGCTCTAGGTTCCATTTAATAAAGGTTAATTAATACAATTATGTCGAATTAAATATTCTAATTAATACTTGTGTTGTGTAAACGCGATATCTTCTCGACCGTAACTCTGACTATCGTGTTTCTTTTCCTCGCGTGACCGTAGTAGCGACCTCTATTTCTTATTGCCTGTTTTTATGTATGGTATAATGTTCTTGTGCATACATACATTTATATATACATATATATATAGCTTTGTTTACTTGTGCCTATTCGTCTTCGCTTCACATTGCGATTAGAACGCGACCCGTTTCCGAGCTTCGGTGAACCGATGGTTAAGCTTCGACGACCAAGTGAACAAGCATTCGGTTTACCTTTCCAAAACCGGGTGTGACATTTGTTCTCCAAGCATGGTTCGTAGCAACATCAATAAACCTATGGACCTCGGATATGTTTGATGGATCTAGCCTTGATAAGTTACACATCCAGGATGTCCTCTCCATCATCACATGTACAAAAGTAACATAAAACATACAAGAATACAAATTGGCAAGAGAAACATAAACTAACATTTCCTAACAACTAAAGTTATCATGGTTAAACAAAAATTGGCAAAAGAAACATAAACCAACCTTCCTTAGCAACCTTCTTCCAAAAAATAAAGATCAAAACCTACCCCTTGTATTTTGTGAAATCTGGCATTCCAATGAAAGTTGGCAAGAGAAACATAAGCCAAACTTTCCTAATAACTAATAAACAAAAAATCTTAATACTCAAACCTATCTCTATCAATAATTGGCAATTCAAACATAATTAAACCAACATTTCATAACAACTAATAAAAATAATCCTTAATTACCAAACTTATCTCCCTCTCTCCCCAACATGGTGAAACCCTAGATCCAAAATGGGGCTATACTCTTCTCCCTCACGTGGTGAAACCCTAGATCCAAAATGTGGCTAAAATTGAGCAAGAATGAACAAAAATTGACAAAAGAAACATAAACCAACCTTTCTTAGCAACCTTCTTCCAAAAAAGAAGATCAAAACCTCCCCCTTGTATTTTGTGTAACCTAGACCTCCAAAATCGCTTCCCATGAAAGTTGGCTGCGAGATACAATTCTTGTCAGGGAAAAGAAGGGGTATTTATAATAAAAAGTCCACTGGTGGTTGGCTTAAGAAACCTCCACTGGAAAGCAATTTCTACTGGTGGTTCTCTTAAAGCAACCACCATTGAAAACTGGCCATTAACACTAGCGACTGTGCTGGTAGACTACACAACGATACTCGATCGACCAGGTGTGCCGGTCGAAAGCCTGGCGCAGCAAGGTGTCGAGTGCGTCGTGGAAGTGACAACCGCGAGCGGCGTCACGGGTGATGGGTCGGGCGACCCATCCTTCCGCCTCCTGCGGCTCAGAAGACTCCGTGTTGTGGTCTGAGTCGTCATCGTCGGGGTCTCCTCCAGTAGCTCCTCCAGTAGCTCCTCCAACAACCGGGGCGTCCCGCGGTGGTGCAGGGGGCGCCTCCAGCTGGGCAACAGAAGAACGGGGCCTCACAGACTCCACCTCTCGCTGGGATGAGGAGGAAGAGCCCTGCTGCTCTCTGTGCTGCCGCCGGCATTCCTGCTCCTCACGCAGGCGGTGGTGCAGTCTCTCCAGGTGACTCGACTGACCGGACACGGTGCGGTGCAGAGGACGCTCCGCAAGTCGAGACGGCAGGAAAGGAATCACCGACTTACGTGCTGTGTGTCTAAGACAAGCCATCTACAAAAGACACCGTAAGCATAAGAGTAAGAGCAGAACTAATATGACAAGTGAATAAACCATAGACAGAATAAGATAAAAATTTTAACAAGGTATAATATAGTATATATATATAGGTAGTAAAACATAGGGTTGGTCGAGGTGACCGACTTTTGAAGTAACGTCAGAGGTCAAGGTGAGAGGGAAGGTCAATAGTCCTTAGTACGACCAGTGCTACTCTAGGTCAGCGGTCCTACAGTCAGCACGGCTTTGATACCACTTATGTCACACCCGGTTTTGGAAGGCAAACCGAATGCGAACTATGTACGTGCCAGGATCAGAACTCACGTACACAGCGATTACATAAATGAACATCATCGCACAATGCTCGAATAATAACATAAAAGAGTATTAACTTGTTACATCACAGAGTCACAGACATCCACATAGTCATCAACTTAACAGATAAATCAAAGTGCTAGCGAAACGCAGTAAAGATAAGGCCTTCACAGGCAGCTGACTGGGGGTTGCCGCCAACCCACACCTAGAATTCATCGTAGTCCTGGAACTCCTGGAAGTCTCCTTCCACGACTTCGCCTTCTCCGGAGCAGTGATTACAATGCGGACAACCTGGTGTTTGGTGGTAAAGCAAGGATGAGTACACATCAACGTACTCAGCAAATGTCCTGTTTGGCTGAGGTGGACTAGCTTTATGTGGGGTTAGGCTCCAGCAGTTGCTTTTAGTTGGACAGGTATTTATCATTAGTAGAAGCCAGATTTTAGCATTAACCAACCCATGAACCATTTCCTCATCGAGGAACATCATCATCATATTCGAACCAAAACCATAACATAATCCTTATATCTCGAACCATCTGTATCTCTAATCAAAGAGGATCCCAAGGCTGCTCTTAACCGTGAGCACGGCTGATATATCAGTTTCACTACCCTCTGCAGAGGTCGCACACTTTACCCATGAGCCGTGATTCCCGTTTTGCCCGGGGATCATGACTCCCCATTGATCACTTCCTAGGTGGTCCGGCAGGGTATCACTACGTAGCTTTTACAAAGATTCCCTAGAGATCATAGCTGCCCGTTAGGTTTCTCCAGTTTGATAAACACAGTACCTCTCCCCGCAGGAGGGTGACTAACAAAAGCAAAACGAAAGAACCTCGGCACCCAGCCTCGGCAGAGCAAGCACTGTGCCTGGACCCCATTGACGGCACGACGGCGAAGCAACTACACCTCTAGTTCCTCTAATTAATTAGCTAAGGGCGTCCCATTTCACCCTCATGGCTGCACTGTTATCCCGGGTGGTCACTCAACGAACAGGTCCTTACGGAGAGGTACTCAGGAAACAGCCTGAGTCCCCTAGAGTATCACAAGATCATCAACATAATCAGGATAACAGTCTCATAAATATTCACATCATGTTCATTGATTAAGTTAAGGCAGTAGCAGAATGCTAACCATAATAGCCCATAAGGTCATCAAGAATAAAGTAAAGTGTAAAGCTAGTCAATCCTTAGGTTTCAAGTAGGTAATGCGGGGTAGTAAGTTATAAATGAATAGGACATAATGGGTCAGAGGACACTTGCCTTCACCAAACTGTTGATCAGGAACTTCCTCTGCAACTTCCTCGGGAAACACAGACTGCCCGTTGTCTACGTAAAGTAATCATTCACACTATGCACTTGGGAAATAACAGGCAAAAACAATATACCAAACATATGCAGCAGAGAGAGATCACAAGTTCATAATAGAAAAGGGATAAGCACTCTGGTATTCTCTAGGTCTGGGGTAGAGGACTATACAAAGTGAGTCATTATCCACTAGTCAGGTTTAAGTCAGTGGTGGGATTAAATCATTATCTGGTTTTAAGTTCCTAAACTTAGGTGTTTGAGTCCATAAACTTAAGTGCTCCAACTTTTATTAAAGTCTACCATCTTTTATTTATCTCAAATAAGGTTCCCATATCATTAATCCTATCCTAATGATTAACCATTAATTGGGACACAGAAACAGCAGGGAAACATTGCATAAACAGATAGATAATAATTTTATGAACATTTTGCAATTTGAAGCACCTAATTTGGAGTTCATATGGCAAAGTTATGAATTTTACAAGTTTAGGGGTTAAAAATATACCCTAAGGACCTTTTTTGAATTAACTAAAAGGGCTAAGGACCTAACTGCGAGAAACCAGGGACGGCGGCCGCAATTTCCAGAAAACCGGGGGGCTCTTTAAGAAAACGCGCGGGCGAAGGGGTATCGGGCGCTAATAGCCGTTAGATCCCAGACCAACGGCCAGGATTAGATCCTGCGGCGGGCGCGCGGGCGCACGACAGCCTGAGCGGCTGACAGGCGGGACCGGGCGAGCAGCGCGGGGCGCAGGCGACTGGCAGGCGGGACCGGGCGAGCAGCGCGGGGCGCAGGCGACTGGCAGGCGGGACCGGGCGAGCAGCGCAGGGCGCACGGGCGAACAGCTGACAGGCGGGGCCCAGTTGGCAGAGAGAGGGAGCGCGGGGAAACAGCTCTGGGCCGTTGGATCTTGGGCGGACGGTTGAGGTTGGGTTCGGGTTATTTGAATCCGTGCCGTCCGATCTAAGATAGACGGCGGGGATGGGGTGGCTGGCTCCCGTCTCCTTCGGCTAGCTGGGGCGGCAGCGCTCGTCCCCGCGGCGGAGGAGCTCGTCGGAGACGAGAGGAGCGGGGGCCCTGCGGGTTCCCGGGGTGACCTGAGTGGCCGGGGAGGTTGGGGAGGACACGGGAAACTCTCTGGTGGGGTCTGGGTTGGGGCAGGGGCACCGGAGGGGGCGGTTCACGGTGGAGTGGCCCGGCGGCGGCGCCAACCGACTCCGGCGAGGAATTAAGTGCAGTAGGGAGCAATAGAAGGGGAGGGAGAGGGCAGGGGAGGTTCCTTACCTCAAGGCGAATCCCAGGGACCTCTCGGTGGCGACGGAGACGCGACAACAGCCCGAGTCGACGGTGGCGACTGCACGGCGGACGGCGGGTGAGCGCGGGCAGAGAGAAATAGGGAGGGAAAGAGGAAATTGGAGCGCGTTCCGGGTTGCGGACGCCGGGGCGAAGCTCACCGTGGCAACGGACACGGCGGAGCTCCAACGGCGGCCGGGAAACGAGCTCGGGCGGCGGCGGTTCGCGGCGATGGCGCTTGGGCGTGCGCGCAGCGAGGGAGAGGCGGAAGAGAGAGGCCGGTTGGTGCGCAAATGAGGGAGGGGGAGAGGGCGAGTGAGGTTCGGGGCTCTAGTGGCCGGGAGCGGGGTTGGGGCGAGCCCCCACGCGCGACGTGGGCGCGGAGAAGGCGGGCGCGCGCAGCTCGGCGGCAGTTACGCGAAGACGAGGGAGCTGACAGCTCGGGCCCGCGGCGCAGAGAGAGAGGAGAAAACGGGCGCGGGCGCGAGGAAAGCGGGGCTGACGGGCCGGGCCCACGGGCAGAGGGAGAGCGAGGGAGCGGGCGCACGCGGGGATCGGCTGCGCCGACAGGCGGGGCCCGCGGGCAGAGAGAGGGAGGCGGGCGCGCGGAAGGCGGCCGCGCCGACAGGCCGGGCCCGCGACGCAGAGAGAGAAGGGGAGGGGAGGGCGCGCGCGCGGGGTGGGCCTGATGGGCCGAAAGGCCGAGGGGGGGGGAAAGCGGGCTTCTTTGCTTTTTCTTTTTATTCTGATTTTTGTTTTCCCTTTTCTTTTTATTTTCTCTATTTGATTCAAATTCAAATAAGCCACAAATTCAAATTAGACCTTTTGAGAATTATGCACCAAACAAAAGTGAAATCTAGGGTTCAACATGATGCAACATTTCATACTCCCTTGGAGTTTGAGCTAATAGACTATAATTATAAATAAAATAACCACTTTTCTCCTATAGAAATGAGAAAGAAAAGATTGGGGAAGGATGAGAAAAGGGAAGTAACACCTGAATTTGTGAATATGAGCAAAGAAATTTTATACCCCCCAAATTCAGGGTGTTACAAACCTATCCCCCTTAAAAGAATCTCGCCCCCGAGATTCAGGGTTGGTCAGCAAAGAGTTCAGGGTATTTGGCTTTCAGATCATCTTCCCGTTCCCAGGTTGCTTCTTCCTCGGAGTGGTGACCCCATCTGACTTTGCACATTCTGATGGTATTCCTCCGGGTGACTCTGTCTGCAAACTCCAGAATCTGCGTTGGCTTCTCTATGTATGTCAGATCCTCCTGGACTTCCAAACCCTCCACTGGCAACTGTTCTTCCGGTACTCGCAGACACTTCTTCAATTGCGACACGTGGAACACATTATGCACTGCCGACAAACTTTCTGGTAGGTTGAGTTGGTAAGCCACTTCTCCACGCTTTGCTTGAATCTGATATGGTCCAACGTACCGGGGTGCTAACTTGCCTTTAACTCCGAACCTTCTGACTCCCCTGATAGGTGACACCCTCAGATAGACGAAATCCCCCACTTCAAAACTCAGTTCTCTTCTCCTTCGGTCCGCATAGCTTCGCTGTCTTGACTGGGCTATCTTCAGGTTCTCCCGAACCATTTTGATATTCTCTTCGGCTTCAAGCAAAATGTCGGGGCCAAACACCTGTCTCTCTCCAGGCTGGTCCCAATGCAGCGGAGTCCTACAACTCCGTCCATAGAGTGCCTGAAATGGTGACATCTTCAAGCTGGCCTGGTAACTATTGTTATAGGAGAACTCTGCATAAGGTAACCTTTTGTCCCATCCTGACTTGTCTTGCAACGCACAGGCTCTCAGCATATCTTCTAGGATCTGATTAGTTCTTTCAGTCTGACCGTCCGTCTGCGGGTGATAAGCCGAACTGAAGTTCAAATGGGTGCCCAAAGCTTCTTGTAGCTGCTGCCAAAAATGAGAGGTGAACTGCGTTCCTCGATCTGACACTATCTTCTTCGGCACACCATGAAGGCAGACTATCCGTGACATGTATAACTCAGCTAACGTTGCTCCGGTGTATGTGGTCTTCACAGGTATGAAATGGGCCACCTTTGTTAAGCGGTCCACAACCACCCAGATGGAATCATAACCGGCCCAGGTACGGGGTAGGCCAACTATAAAATCCATCCCGATCTCATCCCACTTCCACTGAGGAATCCGCAATGGCTGCAACAATCCGGCGGGCCTTTGATGCTCTGCTTTGGTTCTTTGACAGCTATCACAGATGGCGACATATTCTGCGATTTCTCTTTTCATGCCATACCACCAAAACCTCCTTTTTAAATCCTGGTACATCTTTTCACTTCCCGGGTGTATGGAGTAGGCTGTCTCATGAGCTTCCTTTAGGATCAGCTCCCGAATAGGTTGGAGGTCGGGGACACACAATCGGTCCTTGAACCATATTACTCCCTCTTCATCCTCTCGAAAGTCTTTGCCTCTTCCTTCTAAGATTAGCTGCCGGATCTTGTTGATGCTTTCATCATCCTTCTGCCCTTCTTTGATCTCCCGCTCTAAGGTGGGCTCTAATTCCACTGTTACTCCTTGCGTACTGTTCAGGAAACCGAGACTCAGTCTGTCGAACTCCTTGGCTAACTCATATGGCATTGGGTACATGGCCAACATATTGACTTGACTCTTCCTGCTCAGAGCATCTGCAACAACATTGGCTTTGCCCGGATGGTAATGTATCTCCAACTCATAGTCCTTGATCAATTCCAACCATCTTCGCTGTCTCATGTTTAACTCTGACTGGGTGAATATGTACTTCAGACTTTTATGATCTGTGTAGATGTCGCACTTCTGCCCATACAGGTAATGTCTCCAGGTCTTCAAAGCATGAACTACTGCTGCCAACTCCAGGTCATGTGTGGGGTAATTCTTCTCATGGATCTTCAGCTGTCGAGATGAGTATGCTACAACTCTTCCTTCTTGCATTAGCACACATCCCAATCCGGTGTAGGAAGCATCGCAATACACTGAGAATGGCTTGTGGACATCAGGCAAGACTAACACCGGAGCCGTAGTCAATCTATTTTACAGTTCTTCAAATGCTTCCTGACACTTTTGGGTTCACTTAAACTCAACTTTCTTCGCTAGTAACGCTGTCATTGGTCTAGCAATCTTTGAGAAGCCTTCGATGAAATGCCTGTAATACCCAGCCATTCCAATGAAGCTCTTGATCCCACGAACATCCTTTGGTGCTTTCCAGTTCAGGATATCTGCCACTTTCTTTGGATCCACTGCCAACCCATCTTGGTTTATGATGTGACCCAGAAACAGGACTTCATGAATCCAGAACTCGCATTTGCTCAGTTTGGCATACAACTGATGCTCTCGAAGTCTTTGCAATACCATCTTCAAATGCTCTACATGATCTTCCTCACTTTGAGAGTATATGAGAATATCATCGATAAACACTACCACAAACTTGTCCAGATAATCCATGAACACACTGTTCATCAAGTACATAAAGAAGGCTGGCGCATTGGTCAAACCGAAGGACATAACTGTGAATTCATATAACCCGTACTTGGTGATGAATGTCGTCTTCGGTATGTCCGAGGGTCGGATTCTGAGTAGATGGTAGCCTGATCTCAGATCTATCTTCGAGAATACGCTGGCACCTCTGAGCTGGTCGAACAAATCTTCTATCCTTGGCAGGGGGTACTTGTTCTTGACAGTGACTTCATTCAAGGCTCTGTAGTCTATGCACATCCTTTTGGTACCATCTTTCTTCTCTACAAACAACACCGGAGCGGCCCAAGGCGAGGTACTTGGTCTGATGTAACCCTTCTCTAACATCTCATCTATTTGCTTCTTGAGTTCCACCAATTCTGGTCCAGACACTCGGTAGGCTCTTTTGGAAATGGGGGCGGTACCAGGGATAAGCTCTATGGCAAACTCAACCTTTCTCTCGGGTGGCATGCCCGTTAGTTCCTCGGGAAATACGTCCGGAAAGTCCGACACAACCTTGATAGCCTCGAGCGGGTTGGGCTCCTTACTATCAACTGAAATCTGGTGGCAGACACCCTCCGCTGACTTAGGCATCCTTAGCTCGGCCACTACCTCTTCTCCTGACGGGGACTTCAATGTTACAGTCCTCTTGTCACAACTAACATTCGCCTCATACCTCATTAACCAATTCATCCCTAGAATGACATCTATCCCAGGGGTGTCTATTACTATTAAGTCACTGGGGAATCCTATCCCCCTTATTTCCACCATTATATTTGAACATATTTTATCTGTTTGCACCTTGCCACCAACTGAATTAATCCTCATGGGCGGCATCATTGCCTCTACTGAGATGTTATGCAATTCTACCCAGGTTGCAGTGACAAATGAATGAGTTGCACCAGTATCAAATAGCACTTTTGTGGGATGAGATTCGACTGAGAACATACCTACTGCCACATCTGGTGCATCCTGGATCGCCTCGGCCTCCAAGTGGTTCACCTTTCCATGGTTGTACGCTTGGTTACGATTGCCCGTTGTCGGCTGCAGTACACCTTGCCTTGTTGGAGCATTGGGGTTGGTCTGCTGCTGCGCCGCCTTCTTCGGGCACTGCATCGCCCAGTGGCCTTGTTCTCCACAGTGGAAACATCCTCTGCCTCCTCCTTGTGCTGGGGCTGCTTGGTTGCCCTGGTTTGCTGCTGGGGCAGGAAGGCGAGGTGCCTGGTTGTTCTGCTTCTGATACTGATTACCTCCCTGCTGGCTGTGCTGATGATACTGCTGCTGCTGCTGCCTCTGAAACTGCTGCTGGTGCGGACGCTGATTCTGATTCTGATATCCCTGTGGGTGACCAGGCCTGCCTTGCTGAGATGAACTGCCTGAGAAACGGGGACGGCTGATGCCTCCGGTCTGGGGTCCACTCATCTTGCGCTTCCGATCTTCCATATCCTTACGCTTCTTCTCAGTCATAACTGCCCTATCGATCAGGTGCTGGAAGGTGGGGAAGGTGTGATTCATCAGCTGGTAATGCAGGGGATCCACCAAACCTCTCATGAACCTGTACTGCCTTTTAGCATCAGTGTTGACATCCTCAGGTGCATAACGAGATAGCTGCAGAAACTTGTCTCTGTATTCACTAACAGACAGGGGTCCCTGCTTCAGAGCCAGGAACTCCTCCTTCTTCACGATCATCAGTCCCTCCGGCACATGGTACCTGCGGAAACTCTCGCTGAATTCTTCCCAGGTGATGGCTTCGGGGTCAGCATGGGTGGCGAGGTAGGACTCCCACCAGGACTGGGCTGCTCCCCTTAGCTGACGGGGGCCATACAGAACTTTCTCCCTGTCGTTACATTGAGCGGTGCGCAGTTCTCTTTCCACTGCACGCAACCAGTCTTCTGCATCCATGGGGTCGGCAGAATGGGCGAAGGTAGGAGGGTGTCCTCTCATGAACTCACCACGCTTATCTCGTGGCATCTGGGGCATCTGCACTTGCAACTGGGGTTGGGGTTGCTGTTGAGCCTGCTGCATGGCTGCCAGAGTCTGCCCAATGGCCTGCACTGCCTGAGTCTGCATCAAGAACATCTGCTCCACTGTCATCGGGGGTGGCGGGGGAGGCTGCCTCTGTTGTTCCTCATGCTGGTCCTGCTGCTCTTGCTGAGCACGCTTGTTGCATCGACGCCTGTTGTCAGACATCTGTGGAAGACATTCATACATCAGCGTTGATCTTACAACCCTTCAGCATAAGAAAAGGAAATACAGAATTCTTCATGACACTGAGTGAACAAAGAGCTTCACTGATCCTCATTATGATTCATCACAGCCTCTCAGATAGAAAGGAAAGTAGAAGTAAATGGCTTCCCAACTAAATAACTGACTTTATTAACATCATAGCTAGGCCAAA
Organism: Zea luxurians; assembly: GCA_029449295.1. Taxonomy (NCBI): domain Eukaryota; kingdom Viridiplantae; phylum Streptophyta; class Magnoliopsida; order Poales; family Poaceae; genus Zea; species Zea luxurians. Next base: position 4,739,928 of record JAOPSE010000064.1, on the reverse strand, counting down.
CTGTAGGGGAAACCCACAGGTTGGCAACAGTCATTACAAAGATTCAAATCCAGCACAAATTCATCATAACAAGCATGCAAGCAACTGATAAGCAAACTAAGCTAATTGGAAGCAACTGATAAGCAAACTAAACTAATTATTTTAAGACTGAGACATCTGACTGAAGAATTATTACAAACTTCGACGCTAACGATCTAAGGATCCAGATCTATCCTGGTCTTACAGGCAGGGGAACCATAAGTGTGGTGACCACGTGGCGGCGAGCGGTATGGGTGCTGAGTCCCAACAGGAGCGGGAGAACCACCCTCCTGGTGATGGCGCTCTGCCAGCTCAGCACGCAACCCCGCAATCTCCGTTCGAGCCCTGCTCAGCTCGTCCAGAGAGTGATCCAGCTCAGTGTTAAGCACTGCGACTAGGTTGACTGTGCTGCTCAACCTAGGGTTAGCCTCTCCAACAGATGAGACAACCACACTCTCTGTGCTGCCAGTAGGGCGGCGGGGGTAGTACCGAAGGTTAAGACCGTCGGCCACGCCGCCGAACAAAGAACAGTACTGGGAGAGTGCACGTCGTGCTGCATCCTGCATAGCCGCCTCTGCAGTGTCCCTCTCGGAGATGGAATAGTGCTCCGAAACGGCCTCCGCACCCCGGAGGTCATCCTCCGGACGGCGAACTAGGCAGGTAGCCTCCCAGCGGTCCGGGTACCTCCCGCGACTGTGCTGGTAGACTACACAACGATACTCGATCGACCAGGTGTGCCGGTCAAAAGCCTGGCGCAGCAAGGTGTCGAGTGCGTCGTGGAAGTGACAACCGCGAGCGGCGTCACGGGTGATGGGTCGGGCGACCCATCCTTCCGCCTCCTGCGGCTCAGAAGACTCCGTGCTGTGGTCTGAGTCGTCGTCGTCGGGGTCTCCTCCAGTAGCTCCTCCAGTAGCTCCTCCAACAGCCGGGGCGTCCCGTGGTGGTGCAGGGGGCGCCTCCAGCTGGGCAACAGAAGAACGGGGCCTCACAGACTCCACCTCTCGCTGGGATGAGGAGGAAGAGCCCTGCTGCTCTCTGTGCTGCCGCCGGCGTTCCTGCTCCTCACGCAGGCGGTGGTGCAGTCTCTCCAGGTGACTCGACTGACCGGACACGGTGCGGTGCAGAGGACGCTCCGCAAGTCGAGACGGCAGGAAAGGAATCACCGACTTACGTGCTGTGTGTCTAAGACGAGCCATCTACAAAAGACACCGTAAGCATAAGAGTAAGAGCAGAACTAATATGACAAGTGAATAAACCATAGACAGAATAAGATAAAAATTTTAACAAGGTATAATATAGTATATATATATAGGTAGTAAAACATAGGGTTGGTCGAGGTGACCGACTTTTGAAGTAACGTCAGAGGTCAAGGTGAGAGGGAAGGTCAATAGTCCTTAGTACGACCAGTGCTACTCTAGGTCAGCGGTCCTACAGTCAGCACGACTTTGATACCACTTATGTCACACCCGGTTTTGGAAGGCAAACCGAATGCGAACTATGTACGTGCCAGGATCAGAACTCACGTACACAGCGATTACATAAATGAACATCATCGCACAATGCTCGAATAATAACATAAAAGAGTATTAACTTGTTACATCACAGAGTCACAGACATCCACATAGTCATCAACTTAACAGATAAATCAAAGTGCTAGCGAAACGCAGTAAAGATAAGGCCTTCACAGGCAGCTGACTGGGGGTTGCCGCCAACCCACACCTAGAATTCATCGTAGTCCTGGAACTCCTGGAAGTCTCCTTCCACGACTTCGCCTTCTCCGGAGCAGTGATTACAATGCGGACAACCTGGTGTTTGGTGGTAAAGCAAGGATGAGTACACTCAACGTACTCAGCAAATGTCCCGTTTGGCTGAGGTGGACTAGCTTTATGTGGGGTTAGGCTCCAGCAGTTGCTTTTAGTTGGACAGGTATTTATCATTAGTAGAAGCCAGATTTTAGCATTAACCAACCCATGAACCATTTCCTCATCAAGGAACATCATCATCATATTCGAACCAAAACCATAACATAATCCTTATATCTCGAACCATCTGTATCTCTAATCAAAGAGGATCCCAAGGCTGCTCTTAACCGTGAGCACGGCTGATATATCAGTTTCACTACCCTCTGCAGAGGTCGCACACTTTACCCATGAGCCGTGATTCCCGTTTTGCCCGGGGATCATGACTCCCCATTGATCACTTCCTAGGTGGTCCGGCAGGGTATCACTACGTAGCTTTTACAAAGATTCCCTAGAGATCATAGCTGCACGTTAGGTTTCTCCAGTTTGATAAACACAGTACCTCTCCCCGTAGGAGGGTGACTAACAAAAGCAAAACGAAAGAACCTCGGCACCCAGCCTCGGCAGAGCAAGCACTGTGCCTGGACCCCATTGACGGCACGACGGCGAAGCAACTACACCTCTAGTTCCTCTATATAATTAGCTAAGGGCGTCCCATTTCACCCTCATGGCTGCACTGTTATCCCGGGTGGTCACTCAACGAACAGGTCCTTACGGAGAGGTACTCAGGAAACAGCCTGAGTCCCCTAGAGTATCACAAGATCATCAACATAATCAGGATAACAGTCTCATAAATATTCACATCATGTTCATTGATTAAGTTAAGGCAGTAGCAGAATGCTAACCATAATAGCCCATAAGGTCATCAAGAATAAAGTAAAGTGTAAAGCTAGTCAATCCTTAGGTTTCAAGTAGGTAATGCGGGGTAGTAAGTTATAAATGAATAGGACATAATGGGTCAGAGGACACTTGCCTTCACCAAACTGTTGATCAGGAACTTCCTCTGCAACTTCCTCGGGAAACACAGACTGCCCGTTGTCTACGTAAAGTAATCATTCACACTATGCACTTGGGAAATAACAGGCAAAAACAATATACCAAACATATGCAGCAGAGAGAGATCACAAGTTCATAATAGAAAAGGGATAGGCACTCTGGTATTCTCTAGGTCTGGGGTAGAGGACTATACAAAGTGAGTCATTATCCACTAATCAGGTTTAAGTCAGTGGTGGGATTAAATCATTATCTGGTTTTAAGTTCCTAAACTTAGGTGTTTGAGTCCATAAACTTAAGTGCTCCAACTTTTATTAAAGTCTACCATCTTTTATTTATCTCAAATAAGGTTCCCATATCATTAATCCTATCCTAATGATTAACCATTAATTGGGACACAGAAACAGCAGGGAAACATTGCATAAACAGATAGATAATAATTTTATGAACATTTTGCAATTTGAAGCACCTAATTTGGAGTTCATATGGCAAAGTTATGAATTTTACAAGTTTAGGGGTTAAAAATATACCCTAAGGACCTTTTTTGAATTAACTAAAAGGGCTAAGGACCTAACTGCGAGAAACCAGGGACGGCGGCCGCAATTTCCAGAAAATCGGGGGGCTCTTTAAGAAAACGCGCGGGCGAAGGGGTATCGGGCGCTAATAGCCGTTAGATCCCAGACCAACGGCCAGGATTAGATCCTGCGGCGGGCGCGCGGGCGCACGACAGCCTGAGCGGCTGACAGGCGGGACCGGGCGAGCAGCGCGGGGCGCAGGCGACTGGCAGGCGGGACCGGGCGAGCAGCGCGGGGCGCAGGCGACTGGCAGGCGGGACCGGGCGAGCAGCGCAGGGCGCACGGGCGAACGGCTGATAGGCGGGGCCCAATTGGCAGAGAGAGGGAGCGCGGGGAAACGGCTCTGGGCCGTTGGATCTTGGGCGGACGGTTGAGGTTGGGTTCGGGTTATTTGAATCCGTGCCGTCCGATCTAAGATAGACGGCGGGGATGGGGTGGCTGGCTCCCGTCTCCTTCGGCTAGCTGGGGCGGCGGCGCTCGTCCCCGCGGCGGAGGAGCTCGTCGGAGACGAGAGGAGCGGGGGCCCTGCGGGTTCCCGGGGCGACCTGAGTGGCCGGGGAGGTTGGGGAGGACACGGGAAACTCTCTGGTGGGGTCTAGGTTGGGGCAGGGGCACCGGAGGGGGCGGTTCACGGTGGAGTGGCCCGGCGGCGGCGCCAACCGACTCCGGCGAGGAATTAAGTGCAGCAGGGAGCAATAGAAGGGGAGGGAGAGGGCAGGGGAGGTTCCTTACCTCAAGGCGAATCCCAGGGACCTCTCGGTGGCGACGGAGACGCGACAACAGCCCGAGTCGACGGTGGCGACTGCACGGCGGACGGCGGGTGAGCGCGGGCAGAGAGAAATAGGGAGGGAAAGAGGAAATTGGAGCGCGTTCCGGGTTGCGGACGCCGGGGCGAAGCTCACCGTGGCAACGGACACGGCGGAGCTCCAACGGCGGCCGGGAAACGAGCTCGGGCGGCGGCGGTTCGCGGCGATGGCGCTTGGGCGTGTGCGCAGCGAGGGAGAGGCGGAAGAGAGAGGTCGGTTGGTGCGCAAATGAGGGAGGGGGAGAGGGCGAGTGAGGTTCGGGGCTCTAGTGGCCGGGAGCGGGGTTGGGGCGAGCCCCCACGCGCGACGTGGGCGCGGAGAAGGCGGGCGCGCGCAGCTCGGCGGCAGTTACGCGAAGACGAGGGAGCTGACAGCTCGGGCCCGCGGCGCAGAGAGAGAGGAGAAAACGGGCGCGGGCGCGAGGAAAGCGGGGCTGACGGGCCGGGCCCACGGGCAGAGGGAGAGCGAGGGAGCAGGCGCACGCGGGGATCGGCTGCGCCGACAGGCGGGGCCCGCGGGCAGAGAGAGGGAGGCGGGCGCGCGGAAGGCGGCCGCGCCGACAGGCCGGGCCCGCGACGCAGAGAGAGAAGGGGAGGGGAGGGCGCGCGCGCGGGGTGGGCCTGATGGGCCGAAAGGCCGAGGGGGGGGGGGGAAAGCGGGCTTCTTTGCTTTTTCTTTTTATTCTGATTTTGTTTTCCCTTTTCTTTTTATTTTCTCTATTTGATTCAAATTCAAATAAGCCACAAATTCAAATTAGACCTTTTGAGAATTATGCACCAAACAAAAGTGAAATCTAGGGTTCAACATGATGCAACATTTCATACTCCCTTGGAGTTTGAGCTAATAGACTATAATTATAAATAAAATAACCACTTTTCTCCTATAGAAATGAGAAAGAAAAGATTGGGGAAGGATGAGAAAAGGGAAGTAACACCTGAATTTGTGAATATGAGCAAAGAAATTTTATACCCCCCAAATTCAGGGTGTTACACGGTTGGCTTAAGGAACCGCCAGTGAAAATGCTATTTTCACTTGCAGCTCTCTTAACACAACCGCCAGTGAAAAGCATTTCTACTGGTGGTCCTATATGAGAACCACGAGTACAAATGGTTTTAGTATATTTATATATTACAAATTATCTAAGACACAACACGCGTCATTATGCCTACTCGCTCGTGTCTCCTCGCAGTCCACCGCTCTTGATGCCTTACTGTGCCCTACTCGTCCTCCGCCCCGAACTTGTCTCGCTCCTCATCGCCGACGCGCCACCTCTTGCCTCCCTTCGTCGTCGTTGCCACATCCGGCCTCCCTCTGTCGTCCTAGCTGAAGTGAAGTAGGCAGCGGTCTCAGCCATCGACCACACCGCCACACACCAAGATGCGGATGCGCCAACTTGCACGAGGCCACCTAGTTGAAGGAGCCTTCATCCTCATAGCCGAAGTGAAGGGAGCTTTCGTCCTCATAGTCACATTCACTTCGTTGTTGCCACGCAGTTGAAGGAGGATGACGCGGCCGGCGACCGTCTCCACACGGCAACACATGGATCTAGGTCAAATGCTCAGTACCTCCATTTTTATTTGTTGCTCTCTACCCTCATGCCATCTTTATTTTTAATATGTAGTACTATATTTGAATCATTAATGAGCTAGCTTATACGCATTAGTAATCCATTTTGCAAACAATATATACATACTCCAAACTCCATACTATTAATGTCTTATTCACTCTACTTTTTTGGCACATTTCCTGCATAAGGTTGCCCAACCTGGCACCTTCATTCACTAATTTTTGCTCCCCAGACAAACCTACTCAGTACAACCTACGCTAGAAGCGTGCCAAGGCAACTGCCACGACAAGTTCTTCTTATATGCATAACTTATCTATGTTGTTTATTTTACTACATGTCCTCCATTTCAGAAATTGTTAAATTATATTTGTATGTGTACAAAATAGTTACATGCATGTGCAACTTGCCCACAGATGAGTCTAAACCGTGCCAACTAGGATGAGACAACAACTAAAATATTCCTTGACCTATGCATCATTTAGAAGAACCTTAATAACTTCAATAGCTTGGGCTTAACTAAGCATGGATGGTAATAAGTGTATCACAACTTCAAAGAACAGAGTGGTCTTATTTATGAAAACAAAAAAATCAAAACAAACTTAACATGCTCCGAAGGTCTTTCCAGCATTGGTAATCCTTGCAAACCCATACTAGGCTTGGTCGTGACTCAAGGACTGGTGCTATAGTAGCTGATGATTCATACTAGGGGACCTAAGAAGGGGTACGTTGAATCACAAAACCACCATTTATGTAGCTCATGAACGAATACAATTTATTTGTTTTGTGGACCAATACTAAATATACACTATGTTCAAACGTAGGATCCTAGTACTCATGCCAATCGAGGAAAACCACCACCCTTTCTTGATGAGTTGTACACTTTGTTCGGTCAAACCACACACGACAGGGGCAACTTGATTAGTGTTGGAGGTGTCCGTGAGCCCTCTCCCAACTATGGAAGGCGTCATATTCCATACTTATCTAACGAACATGTAGGTTGCTCCAATATTAGATCATGCCCAAAAGGCCAATCAGGGAGGACGCAGCGGATAGCCCTCCTAAGAAAAAGATGAGTTTGGAAGATCACGTTGCTAATATTCTTGAGTCCATTTCCATAAAAAAACCAAAGAACTCTAGGTCGGGCACAACAAGAAATTGACCAAGTCACTAGTACAATTTGGCTCTATACAAGCGGTAGGCTTTTTACATCACATGCGGTTCGGTTAGAAACCCGCCTGTGATGTCCCAGGCGGTTCAGTACGCCTGTGATGTAATAGTATCACAAGCGGTTTTTGTTTAGGACCGCCTGTGGTGCTCTATCCTTTTCACAAACGGACCCTAAGCAAAAACCGCCTGTGATTGTAAAAATATGATAATACAATTTAAATATGAAAATAATTTTAATTTTTAACAGAAATATGCAAATACAATTTAAATGAATTAATATTTAATTTTTAACAGAAATATGCAAATACAATTTAAATGAATTAATATTTAATTTTTAACAATAATATGCAAATACAATTTAAATGAATTATAATAGCACACATAGATAACTAGAGAGATTTTAAATTAATTGGAAACCACAATTCATAGTCGATCATACATGATAACAAGTTCCCATATTTCCTCTATGAATCCAAAATATGTGGTCTTCTGTCCATGTAGGTCAAAAGCATCGATACGAACACTGCTATTTTGTGCAACACTTTTCATGTCTTTTGATTTAGTGTAGAATGTGTACCCATTGATGTCATATGCTTGCCATGATGTCACAAAACACGATGGCCCAGAAGCCAAATTCTTCATTGTTTTCTCTTCCAAAGAGTCTCCGAACGGGATGTTTTTGTCCATTAACCATTCGCTGAAACGATGTTTGTGCTCCCTCATGATCCAGTCCTCTGTGCGGTTCTGATTTTCTTTACGAAGCTCATCCAGGTGTTCCTCTATGTAAGGCTCGGCTATCGTGAGATGTTGTAGTACACTACCATGAGCACAATGTACTAGCTTGTAATCCTCAACGCGAAAAGTTTTCTTGCCCATTCTCCCTCTCCCACATAGTTTACCCTCATGTTTAGGTATAGGCACACCTATCATTGTTCCGTCACTGATGTAATCTATATAGCTCTCAATCACTTCTTCTGTAGTGTATCCCTCCATGATTGAACCCTCTGGGTGAGCGCGATTTCGCACATAACCTTTTAATACTCCCAGGTATCGCTCCAACTGAAACATATGATGTAAATATAGTGGCCCTAATATTTTTATCTGATCCACGAGATGTATGATTAGGTGTACTTGCATATCAAAAATGATGGAGGAAAACACATTTCAAGCTTGCACATAGTCTCGATGATGTATGCCTTTAGATAGTCCAAGTCTTCTAAAGCTATTACTTTTTGTGAAACCGCATTGAAAAAGTAACACAAGCGTGTGATGACAACTTTGACATGCTCTGTTTCGAGGGCTCTTACCGCAATTGGGAGGAACACCGTCATCATCACATGGCAGTCATGAGAGTTGTAGCCAAATAGAGACAAGTCCTTCATCCTGACTAGTCTGCTGATATTGGATGAGAAACCTGTGGGCACTTTGACCCCACGCAAACATTTGCAAATCTTTGTTCTCTCCTCAACTGACAAGTTGTAGCTAGCTGGGGGGAGGTAAGGCTTCCCTTTGCCACTATCCACTGGATGAAGTTCCGATCTGATTTGAAGATCTACTAGATCATTGCGTGATTTGAGTCCGTCTTTTGTCTTACTCGGCATGCCCAGCAAGGTTCCAATGATGCTATCAAAAACATTTTTCCCATCCATGTCATCCAAAGTGTCATCGTCACTTTCAGGTCCAATAGTGGATTTCTTGTTTTTATTTTTCTTCAGGAATTTTTTTACACAGTCTTGATTGTAGCTCTTCTTGTATCGACTGACATTGCAAACTGGGCATCTTGATGCGTTCTCAAAATCGCCACGATACAGAATACAATGGTTCGGACATGCATGAATTTTTTGCACACCCAGAGCTATGGGAGATATAAGCTTCTTCGCTTTATAAGTGCTTGTTGGTAGTTTGTTGGGTTTTGGTAGTAATTGGGACAGAAAATTCAAAAGATCTGTGAAACTAGTATCAGACCATCCGGCGCTAGCCTTCAACTTCAGAAGTTCTAGAACTGTACGCAGTGTAGTAAACTCTTTGTCACAACCCTTTGATTCATCATATAAAGGTTCTTTTGAAGCACTTTCCAGTCCCTCCATTTTAGATAGCCCTTTCTGCGATCCCACAGAACTCAACATTTCTAGTTCCATATGGCGCAACATCTCTTCGCAATCAAATTCTTCAAAATCTTGATTAGCATCCACATTATCCACTTTACCATCAACTTTAAGATCTAAAATTCCGACAACTCTCTCGTCATTACCAGGCACTTCACACGGATCCAACTCACCATGTTCTGACCATATCGTGTAATTGTCTTTAAACCCTCTTTTTAGCAGATGTGATTGGATTACTCCTGTATCTCTCCAAGCTATCTTGTTATCACAGTCAATGCACGGACATAATATCTCCTTGCTCTTTCGCAAATTCGCGTGCTTGTTGGCCGCTTCAATAAAGCTTCTCAAATTTCGAATATACAACGGATGTGGTCTTGGCACATTGTACATCCAACCTCGGTCCATTACCTATCCTTATATTGATTAACATCAATAAAATCATTAATTAATTGAATTCATCCATAAAACATGAAACGAATTGATATGTATGAAAATAAAACAAACATTGCAACAATAGATACCTTGAGGTGAGACAATTGTGTTTTTAAAGAATCTTTAAACTAGATCAACTATTATAAGTCCAAATCTTGAATTCCAAAGCTTTTCTTCAAATCCGTTCTATATTACAAAATTGAGGCAAAAAATCGCATCAAAATGAGAAAGAAAACAAATGGAGATCATATATATGCATAAACTATTGAAATCAATCAATAAACTCAAAAACAAAACCTTCTCCCTGTAGATCTCAAAAAAAACCCGCCGCCGCTAGTGTTGTGAATTAGGGTTCTGGAACCCGTCGGGGGCTAGCCCTTCTATAGTGTACACACATCACAGGCGGATATTTAGCAAAACCGCTTGTGATAGATAAAATCACAGGCGATTTTTTTACATCGACCGCCTGTGAAGTTAATTTATCACAGGCGGTCGGAATTAACAACCGCCTGTGATGTTGTCTATCACAGGCGGTTTTGCTAAATATCCGCCTGGGATTCTTTACAATATATAAAAGGCTCGCGATAGGAACCCTAACTCTGATCCCGCCCGAGCACGAACCCAAGCGCCGCCAGGCTGCCGCCGTGTCCCCGTCCCCGAGCACGAACCCGAGCGCCGTCGTCCCTGTCCCCGAGCTCGAGCGCCGTCGTCCCCGTCCTCGAGCCCGAGCGCCGCCGTCCCCATCCCCGAGCCCGAGCGCCGCCTTCCCCGAGCGCCCGAGCAACGCCGTCCCCTTCACCGAGCCCGAGCGTCGCCGTCCCCTTCACCGAGCTCGAGCCCCGCCGTCCTCGTCCCCGAGCGTCCGAGCAACGCCGTCCCCGAGACCGAGCCCGAGCGCCGCCGTCCCCTTCACCGAGCCCGAGCGCCCGTCGTCCCCGAGCCTGAGCTCGAGCCCCGCCGTCCTCGTCCCCGAGCCCAAGGGCCGCCGTCATGATCCCCGAGCCCGAAGCGCCGTCGTCCCCAAGCTCTTTCTTCTTCCTCTCGTAGTAAGGTCAAAGTTCAGGTTCATTTCTTCTAAGTTCATGGCTCGAATTTCCTATATGTGTTTGAATCATATATGTGTTTGAATCATATATGTTAATTGATGGCAGATTACTTGTGTTTGAATCATATATGTGTTTGAATACACAACTGGATATATATGTGTTTGAATCATAGCTTAGGTTAATCAAATGGTTAGGTTAATCAAATGCTTAGGTTAATCAATGGTTCAAACACATTAATGTGTTAATCAATGGCTATCCCTGATTATCAGTTCTTAGATTAATTACTGTTGGTGTTTTCACTTACATATTTTGTTTGGTTGTCAATATGCTTATTGCTTATTGCTTGGTTGTCAATTACTTGTTTAGCTATCCGTGAATCATATGCTTATTGCTTGGTTGTCAATTACTTCTCATGTATCAATTTTTTTATTTCTTTTATCCCTTCTGATTAAATGTTTGTATACCATTAAGGTGTTAGTATCCTTCGAATGAAGAATTTTGTGTCCCTCCATCGATTGGGATCTATTTTTATCCCTTCTGATTAAATGTTTTTTCACTTACATATTCAGTTATAAGAAAATCTCCATAGTGATTGGGGCAACAAGTCTATTTTTAGTGTTTTTTAACTACCTATCTTTGTTTGATAATCATTAGGGCAAATGTGCTTATGGCCACATACATCATGGAAGTACATAGCCATGACAATGTTATTATCTCCCTATGTTATAAGACTTGTCCTTATCTCCCTTCTTAGTTTTTTGACTACCTATCTTTGCTTCCCAACCCTATGTTATAAGACTTGTTCTTATCTCCCATCTTTGACTTGTTCATAGCCATGACAATGTTATTTGGACCCCTCTTTTTGCCCTATAAGCCACATCCTTGTTTTCCCTCTGATCCCTGCCTTTGTTGCGATCTCAATTTTGATTGTGAGACTTGGCCATTTTCAGTTTTAGAGATGGAAAAAGAGCCACTTGACATGGTTGAGAGCTCAGTTCGAGTCATCGAGACACATGTTGACATCATTCGCAGTCTAGTGACTGATGGGGTTGTGGATACTAGTGAACCGGAATCAGTGTACACACTTAAGACCACTTTGTTTCAAATTGGAGATGTATGCGACATGCTTGAGAAGTGTGCTCTGTCCATCAAAAAGTATGCTGACTCCAAGAGGGCTAAAATTATTCAAGATGAAGCCCTGCAATATGCTGAAGATGATGAAGCTGCAGATGATTTGGAGGAACTCCCAAGCCCAGATCTCCTTACTCAAGCCGACATATTGGAAAAATATTTTGGAATTGAGTATGATAGCGACCAGTCAAGGGGTTGTTGATGTTTAGTCCTAAACAACACGATATGAGTATCGTAGGTTTCACTCTTAGAGATAATGTATTTTGTATGAACCTCTTAGAGAGTGTCAAGTCAATGAACTATCTTCGAGTACTATTGGGAAGTGGATCTCTTTGATGTATTTTTTTCTAGTGATATCGATGGTGTCGAGTAGCACCAAATTTGGACTTGTGTCCATATCTATATATGCTAGAAGTTGAGCACTAGCGCCTACAATCTTGACTACCTCATCCCTATTCTCTATTTGGGACTTATATGGAGAATGGCATCGGCGGAATGCCTGAATTGGGTCGGGAAGCAAGCTCGCAGATAGAAGTGCACTTTCCAATGCAGTTAGACAGAGAAGGCATGGCTGTGATGTTATAATGCTGAAGGACCCCAAGAAGAGATTAAGCCCTGTAGTCTACCACCTCCCGTTATTTGTGGGCTTCACCGATGGCTGGAAACATTTGGTGATAGCAAACGACCTTCGGGCTGAAGACGTCTGCGAGCTTGTTAAGGGGCCAGACGATGGTGAGCCGGTGTACTATGTCCGGATGTGTGGTCACAAAATTTAAAGCCGCCCCGGCTGCATGTGTGTGCTTCTCTTCTCTTAGGTGGGGTGCTAAGTGATCTTAGTAGCCGACATAAGAGAAGAGAAGCGCACAGATGAAGCCGGGGCAGCTTTAAATTTTGTGACCACACATCCGGACAGAGTACACCGGCTCACCATCGTCTGGCCCCTTAACAAGCTCGCAGACGTCCCCAGCCCGAAGGTCGTTTGATGTCACCAAATGTTTCCCGCCCTCGGTGAAGCCCACAAATAACGGGAGGTGGTAGACTACAGGGCATAATCTCTTCTTAGGGTCCTTCAGCATTATAACATCACAGCCATGCCTTCTCTGTCTAACTGCATTGGAAAGTGCACTTCTATCTGCGAGCTTGCTTCCCGACCCGATCCTGCCCCGGAGGCGGGTTTGGGCTCGATTTCTTTTGAATCACCTTTTCTCCAAGTTCCCTTATTGATGGAACCAGTATATCAGACTAACAATATATCCCTTTATCGATGGAACCAGCTTGAATGGCAGACAACGAGCAGCCTAGTATGGATGTGGTCTGCACCGGTGCGTCTAACAAAGTTGATGAAGACACGACCAAACTTGAATGACAGACAACGAGCAGCTCCGGTGAAGGGAGCGTGGAGGATAGTTCTAGTGACGACAATCCTTGTACTCCTATACCTCCAAGGAAGAAAAAAACATCAGATGATCTTGATGCCGACTATATTCCCAACGATGAAGAGGTAAATAGAAATATGCCGACTATATTCTAAAATAATGTTCATATATGAAAGGCCATTAATTGTTTCACTATATAGATTTCAAATGAAGAGAAGAAAGAGGATGCATGTTCTACACGAAACACGGAGGATGCTCCGATGCCTGAATCATCCGTTTCACATAAGAGGAAACGAGGGCGACGAGGTCCGAATCAGATGAAAGAAGGTGCAGTTATGTACGTAACAAAACTAAATGCAGAGGGGTTTCCTGAAGAACCACTTGACGTGGTTACAAAGTTTCGAAATTCCTGCGGGTCTACTGTTAGAGATATAGTGCCAATCACACTTCAAAAATGGAAGGATTTAGATGAAGACACCCGCAATAAGCTATGGGCTAAGTTGTCTGAGTCATTCAAGTTCCCAAAAGGCATAGAGGATGCAGTAAGGAAGTCGATGCTCTCTGCTATGGCCAAGATGTTTCGTGGGTGGAAGGTTGAGATGAATAGGGAATTTGTTAAGAAGAATAAGGTTCCTCCACCCAAGAAAATGGGGAAAATCACTCAAGCTCAGTGGGAGGAATTTGTTCGTTAGAAGACCGAACTGAAGGCCAAAGAACTGGGCGAAACTAATTCTCAGAGAGCGAAGATGAACAAACACCCCCATCGCCTGGGGTCAACCGGATATCACCATAAAGTTGTGAAGTGGAACAGGATAATCGAGGAAGCTATAGCTAACGGCACTTTGGACCCAGTATTAAAAGATATCGATGAGCGAGCTATTCGTTGGATCTTAGGTCGGGCAGGTTTGAGTGAGGACGGCAAACTTTTGCATCCAGAATTGGTAGGCGAAGTTTCGACAAAAATTTAAGAATATGCAGATAAGAGAAAAAAAGGAGAATTTAAGCCTCGGAGGGAGAATGACATACTAACTGCAGCACTAGGCAATCCTGAACACACTGGACGGGCTCGGGGAATCTCTTCTAAGATTTCCTGGAGAGAGGCATTTCCAGAGTATGCATCGTCATATAGGAAACACGAGAAGTCGAAAAGGACCCTTGAAGAGACTATTGATGAAAGGGTACAAAAGGCTATTAATGACGTGATGAACAAAATGAAGAAAACAGAATGCATATCATTTGAACTCAAGCCAAGCCACATGAGTCCACCTATAGTCCCTAGCTGCGTAGGATCTGTGCAAGACTTGACCAAGTACCCTGTAGACGATATTGTTGAGGACAAGTCTTGCTTTCTTCATATTCCAATCAATCGATCTGGGACAAAAACAAAGCAAGCTGCTACTGGTTTGGTAAAACCAGGACTTGTTAACTACAAGGATAATCCTGTCCCACCACACTATGCTGTGGTCCAAGTTCTAGAAATCACAGACAGTGGTTGTGAAGATTGGGAGATAGATTTTCCAGTTGAGGGGATCATAACTTTGTAGGAGGCAATGAATGAGTTGGTCCTTTGGCATCAACGCGACATCAAGTTGGGTGATGAGCCGAATTCAACACCAATGCAACAAAAAGATAGTTCGATCATTCCACACCCCATGGTGCAGGAAAATCTGACACCGACCTCCAAAAAAATCGTTGAAACAATCATATCGCCTCTTGCGAAGGAACTCGACGAGGGGGACGTAGACAAAATTGTTCCTCAGAATGTCGACGTCAACATCAAAAAGGAACCAAAGGTTGGCACCAATGTTGAAGGGCCAACTATTTCAAAGAAAATTCATAAGCGAATCGCCACTGACGATGTCAAGAAACCGTCAGAATCAGTGGCACGCTACCTGCATAAATTGTAGAGAGTTATGACAAATCAATCAAAAGCGGAATCAGCATCTCATGGAGTAGGCACACGGTCCCAAATAGACAATTTCGAAGTATGGGAAGAAGATGGAATGATTCATACTCGAGAATCATTACGTCTTAAAACCAATATCTCGGTATACAAGAAGGAGGATGTTCCTCCAAAATTTGTGAATGGGAGGCCGTTCTTGACGACGGTGCAACTTTCTAAGTTGTCGACTCCGGAGATTAGAATGCATGAGTGGTACATGGTGGCTAGCAACAAATACAAACTCGAGGACTTCACATTTGTTGTGCCAGAAGATGCATTTTGGAGCAATGATCATATAGATCCTGTGTGGCATTTATTCTTTGACGATGTATGGTCGTTGTACCACCGACAAAGGATGGAAACCAACTACTTAACCCTCTTTTGCTTGTAAGTACCTCTAAACTTTCATATTTGTTAGTTTTGTACACGCACACATAAACGAGAGTCTAACGATTAACACTATTACACGTAGGATGCAATACATGGATGATAAGAAGAAACAATTTAAGACAGGGTTTCTTGACCCGTTGATGATATCCCAAGCTCGCTACAAAGTAGTTGCTCAGAGGCATGGAGAAGAATACAAAGACTTGGACGATGCTGAATTTGAGAAAGCCGTCAAACAGAAGCAGAGAAACAAAATGAAGGTAATGGCGGCATACATTGGACGAGCCATGTATAATCATGTACAACATGGCAAGGACTTAATAATAGCTCCGCACCACTTTAAGTAAGTTATCGACATGGTTTAATTTTGAACTATAAATTATGGCAATCGTGATCTTAACATGTGTTTTCGTCTATGTCTATATAGTGACCACTACATTTGTATCATGATCTTTCCAAAGGATGGTAAAGTCGTGGTCTTCGACTCACTGAGAATGGAAAAGGCTACGTATAATGACTTCTTGAAGATTTTAGAGAAGTATGATTATTATTGCACACTTGTACTTATTACAACTTAACAAATGTATTCTTAATCTCACAATGCTATTCTTATATGCAGTGCATACCGTTTTTATTGGAAAGATCTTGGCGGCGAACATCCAGAGGACAAGCCTAATTTGTTAATATCATTATTTCCATATGGTGACAAACAACCTCCGGGTACTGTCCTGTGCGGTTATTATGTATGCGAATGGTGTCGTGTCACCTTCCATTACATGGTCAATTGTGAGGATGTAAGTTCGCTATCATTGTCTATGTTGCAATTTTTATGTTATATTAATGTTGCTCATCACATTACTCTTAGCACCGCTTGCTTTTTACTTTCATTGCAGGTTCCTAAATCCAAGATCAATGCTGAATGGTTAGAAAGAGATATGGTTTCCGTCGGCGTTGCTAAGGTTGTAAGAGACTTGCTTTACTTTATGCGCCGTGAAGTTCTTCATCAACAAGGGCTATTCTACAATACAAATGGAAATTTGCAAAAATTCCTAGAACTAAGTTTGTACACAATATCACACAGTGTTTAGGTCTTTAGTTAGGAACTTTAGATGTTTAGTTGTCTATGGAACTTTGAGATGTTTAGTTGTATATGGAACTTGATATGTGTATAAATCTGTGTATGACGATGGAACTTGATATGTCGATGAATCTGTGTATTATACCTGTTATGGAACTTGTAATATGTGTATGAAATCTGTGTATGCAATCTGTGTGAATCTGTGTATAATCTATGTATGAAATCTGTGTATATTCTGTGTTTGAAAATTCTGTATATATGAATCTGTATAATGAAAACCGTCTGTGATTTATATTGTATGCAGTCGGACTTATATAAAAAACCACCTGTGATGTGTGTCTATCACAGGCGGCTAGGATAAGAAACCGCATGTGATGTGTGTCTATCACAGGCGGTTCCTTTGAACTGGACCGCCTGTAATCAATGTTTTTCGCAAGCGGTTTTTGATTGACCGCCTGTGATGTTGTTTTACATCACAGGCGGTGCACCACAAGCGGTTCCTGGAACCGCCTGTGTAGAGGCGAACCAAACCGCCTGTGCAGAGGTGTGCTGTAGTAGTGAGTTGTGCGACTCTTAAAGGAAGATGGACTTGGAGAAGACTCTGATTTGTATTGCATGGGAACTATGCTGTACAAAAACGACATGAATAGGAGGGTTTTCCTTTCTATGCAAACTAAAGAGGGACGCCTCCATTGGATTAAGTTTAATTGGGATAACAAATAAAGGTCGTGAGACATATTTTGAAATAGCTTGTCAGTGTGGTCTTGTAATAACGCTTTGATGTATGCGAACACTATTAAGTTTTCTAGTTTAGTTTTGAATGTGTGTGTTGTAATAACTCTGGGTCGCTTTGATGAATGCGGACATATTGCAGTTCATTTGATTTTTGTGCTTGTGCACTTCAGTTTTATAACATTTGTGTTAAGTATTGCATTTCTGTTTTGAAAGATTTGTAATCAAATTTCAGTTTTATAATCATAGGGTTCTATGTTGTGTATACTCGTAGGTTCATTTGGATTAACAGAAGAACCAGGATTGTATATCTGGTATCTAGCTACTCAGTGATCTAAACCCTTAGGTAAATTCAATTTAATTTGAACTCTAGTTTGTGGATTGCATTTTATGCAACATAGCTAAAGTGTATTTGAATGTAATTGAATGTTGAAAATGTAGGCAACTCTGAGATGAGCAGTGCAGAAGACTTAGGCCACAGCGACACGACAAGTGTTGATAGCTCCATCATATTACAGCAAGCGGGTACAGCAGCAGCTCTAGCTGCTTTTGCTTCTCGTTCATGTACTGATGCTCCTATGATTAATCCTCCTCCATTGCCGCGTGTGATAGGATGGCAATTGGTGGAACATAATTTGAGGGACTTTAGGAAGTGTCAAGGCAATTTTCATATGACTTTGGATGCTTTAATTGAATTTCATGATACTTTAGTAAGGCATCACGAGTTAAGGTCAACACAAGAGGTGGAGTCATATGAGGCATTAGGGATGTTCTTATGGGCTTGTGGGATACAACAGGTGACATGGTGTTGGGGTGAAGGCGAACACGCTACCATTCGCTCGATGCCTTCGTCGCCTCCCTACACCGACAAAGACCACATCCACAGAGCATGCCCGAACAAGCCAAAAGCGCCGATTGGATGAAGACCAGCGTGGTCCCCCTTCGTCCTCTCTGTTGCAAGACGAGGGCTCTATCGAAGTCTACTAGTCCCATGTCCTCACTGCGTCAGGATGCCCAGGTGGGATTCGGCCCACTATAACGAGCTCCGCGCGGATAAGCATATTACAGGCTGCGTCTGTAATACCCCTTTCTGTAATGACAATCTGTAACCTCCTCTCGTGAGAATATTCTGGGGATAGACTGGGTACTCGAGGGCATAAACGTCTTTGACAAGGGATGGGTGGTCACTCGAGTGCCTATAAATACCCCCGTACACTGCCCTTGAGAGGCCAGATTAACAGAGTTATTGTCATCCCACGTTAAACTTTGCAAACACTCTTTCCACTTTCTCGTTGGATCAACTTGCCCAGGAGAGCAATTCCAACATTTGGCACCCACCGTTCGTGCTACGAAATACAACCCACGATGGCCCCCAAGCGAGCTAGTTCGAAGGCAGCCCCATCCATCGACGAAGCAGCGAAGGCAGCGCTGCTGGCTGATAAAAAAAGGCAAGGCCCTCGCGGACAACACCCCCCAAGAGGCCTTCGAAGATGAAGCTGTCAGGAAAAGACAGTGCCAAGACCACCCCACCCCCGAAGGCACCCTACGCACCTACAGCTTTGGAGGCGTACCGCAAGCACCACGTCCAAGCTTCGCTCCACTAGAGGGCGAAGACACAATAGACGACGGCGAAGTCATCGGCATCTCAGCCGAAGACCAGCTACGGCTGCGGGCCCTGCGCATCAAGAACAACAACCTCCAAAAGCAGAAAGATATCCTCGAGGCCAAGCGCCAACGTGTCACCGCCCAGGCCAAGGTGCGCCAGATGATATACGAGACGAGGAGTAGAGAGCTTGGGAGCTCGAGCAAGAAATCGCGCTTGTCGGTACCCTAAAACTAGGGTACCCCTTACTACTCTATAAAGACGCAGTGCCCATGCGGTTATCACTTAGTCGTGTGGTGAAACTGCTGTGTGTGGGACCAGACCATGACTCGCCCCAGTCCCGGGCGGCTACTCTGGGTCCACAGCGGCGCCCAACTCCACCACATGGGCGGGTCCGAAGCCACCACGTGTCCAGAGAAGGTGATATGCCCCAAAGCATCAACAGTGAGTCCGGACCCCCACGAGAGAGCGCCGGACCGCTGGATATATAGTCCGGACCTCCAAGGTTGGTGCAGGAACTCCACGTGTGCAAGACGGACCCTTGGAATGGGATCCGGACCCCCCCCCGTATGGGGTCTGGGCCACCCGCAATGGGGTCCCAAGGTCCTAGGGCAGGACATACACAGGCCTTGAACAGGACCCAGGCGGGGGTCCGGTACCGACACGTGTCCAGACCTAGTCTGGTGCGGACCTGTCCGCATACACTTCTGCTCCCTGCCCAGACGGGGACCCGATGCTGCCATGTGGCCTACTGCACGAGACGTAAGCCAATGGGCGGAGCCTGACGTAAGGCCTCCGGGTTACACGGCCTCTGCATTTATTGAGGGTAAGGCGCGCCGCCTGTCCATTCCACTGACGGGCGGTGTGCCGCCTCGGCATTTAAGGAGACCTGTCCATTCCGCTGGCAGGCGGCAACCTGTGCATTCCGCTGGTAGGCAGCGACCTGTGCATTCTGCTGACAAGCGGCAACCTGTCCATTCCACTGGCAGGCAGCGACCTGTCCATTCCGCAAGCAGCGTGCCTGTCCATTCCATTGGTAGGCAGCATGACCATACTGTCGTGTGCACTATGCTCATCATAACTCGTACGTTACCAAGGAAGCTACCGCTGCATATCAATACTACGCGGGCTGCGGACATCATGGCGCCAGGAGATCGCACAGGCGTTACTTGCATTAGTTACTCCAGGTATTTCTTCCATTATGCCCCTGGGCCCAAATGTCGGGGCTTAGCATCCTTGTATGTGCCTCCCTTGAGCTATAAAAGGATGGCACACAATGTTACAAGGTAGACTCACAAGCTCTCAAGCACACAGACGAACTTAGACGCAACTTAGACTCACGCACAAGTTCTCTAGCTCTCAAGCTCAAGTGCTCAGACACTCAATACAACACACAGTAGAGTAGGGTTTTACACTCTAGCGGCCTGAACTACTCTAAACCCTCGTGACCTCGCGTGTTCATCCACCAATCCACGTAACAGGCAAACCGCTAAGGCCCCTCCTCATCTTAGGATTTAGGGCGGGTGCGTTTCGCCACCCGGCCGAAGAATTTCCTCTCCGACATTTGGCACGCCAGGTAGGGGGCTTGGCATTTAGTTTTCGCCTGTTTTCCTGCTCGACACCATGGTCCAGATCGTCGAGCACCACGACTTCATTCCTGAGGACTTCCCGATGGAGGAAGAGGCTGCGTCTTCCACGCCACGGGCCTCCGACCGCCCTGCGCCTGGTGCTGCTGTTGTGCGCTCAACGCGGCAGCACACTCCAGCGCAGACATCCAGAGCATCAAGGGTTGCGCCTGGGGCCTTGTCTACAGCCAGAGAGTTGCTACGCCACCCTCCTAGCTCCACGGCCTCACTAGGGGCCATGAAGCAGTGGCGTGACGATGTCGACCGTATGCTTGGCATGGCGCATTCTGGCTCAGCCAGGCCCAGGCCCCGGTCATCCCGGCGTCAACATGAGGCATCAGCATCGGTGCGCTCACCTTTAGTGAATGCTGCACCGACTGAGGACCTATGGGCGGAACTCAACCGCAAGCGTGCGGGAGAGGACGCCCCGGTCTCTCTAGAGAGGCCTGATGACCTGTGGACAGAACTCAACCGCAGGCGTGCAGGCGAGGATGTCCGTGTCTCTCTAGAGAGGGCGCGTGAGCGCTGACAGAACATCGAGCGTCGCAACCTCGACCTAGACTTCACCGTGGTCGCACCGCAAACTCCAAGGGGTGCCCGAATTCAGGCGAGTGTCCCATTGGCTGGCGTGGGCTATGCCGCGTTGGCGGATCATCTCTGCGCGGCAAGTTGGCCATCCAAGTTCCGGTCACACCTGCCAGAAAAGTACGACGGTACGTCAAACCCGTCAGAATTTTTGCAGGTATACGTCACCGACATACTTCCATGTAGCCTTGTCTAGGTCGGCCCAGACCTGGCTCATGAACCTCGCCCTGGGATCGATCTACTCCTGGGAAAAGCTCTGTGCACGGTTCACAGCGAACTTCGCCAGTGCTTATCAGCAGCATGGCGTGGAGGCTCACCTCCATGCAGTGAGGCAGGAACCCGGGGAAACTCTCCAGGCTTTCATCTCCCGCTTCAATAAGGTACGGGGCACTATACCTTGTATCTCTGATGCTTCCATCATCACCGCTTTCCGCCAGGGGGTGCATGACGAGAAGATGCTGGAGAAGTTGGCCACGCATGACGTGGAAACTATCACCACGCTCTTCGCTCTGGCTGACAAGTGTGCCAGGGCTGCCGAGGGCCATGCATGGCACTCGGCGCCACAGACCGGGGTTGCCCAGATGGGTGGCTCGGGTGCTATCACTTAGGACGGCAAAAAGAAGAATAAGAACTGCGGCCATGAGAGGCCGTAGACTGCTGCTCCGGTCGTCGCAGCTGCGACTAGGGGCCGGAGCGAGCGCGACAAGCGCCCATGGCCACAGGGAGGCAACAGCGGCTCATGCCCTGTGCACCCCAATAGTCGCCACAGCGCCACGGAGTGCCGCGAGATCATCAAGCTCGCGAAGCGCGTCAGCGAGCGGCACGAGCAGACTTCCAAAGATGGCTCCCCACCTCGTCGTCGACCTGGCAAGGAGATGGTCAACGACGGTGATGTGGCCACGGGAGAGTGGGACCTCGAGTATCAGTCACTCGAGGGGGTCCTAAAGGACATCTTCACTGGGGACTCCGACTCCGGTGGCGAGAGCGACCGTCGCAAGAAGTTGTGCGTTATGTATGGAGGGAGCTGGGAGCTCACCTCCCACAGGAATGTCAATTCCCTACGCCGAGAGGTCCTGTTAGTGACCCTAGGGGTCCCGAAGGCTGCTCCACATCAACGATGGAGGAGCACTACCATCTCCTTTGGGGCATCTGACTGCCCCGACAACATGGCGGGGGCCGGTATACTACCGCTCATCACCGCCCCTGTCATCGCCAACATGCGGCTGCAACATGTGCTGATTGACGGCGGGGCAGGCCTCAACGTCATCAGCCACATTGCATTTAAGCAGCTGTAGATCCTGGGGTCCCGGCTGGGACCCTCTCGTCCATTCTCCGGAGTGGGCACTCAACCGGTGTATCCCCTTGGGAGCATCACGCTCCCGGTTACATTCGGGACAGAGGAAAACTTCCGCAACGAGAACGTCCAGTTCGACGTCGTGGAGGTTAACGTCCCCTTTAATGCCATCATTGGCAGGCCGGCCCTGTACTGGTTCATGGCCATTGCCCATTACGGGTATTTGGTCGTCAAGATGTCGTCCCCTGCTAGGGTCCTCACTATGCAGGGCGACCATGCCGCTGTGGTGATGGCTGTCGAGAAGCTGCACGCCCTGGCGGCAGAAGCTGCTCGCCCGAACGACGGGGGGAAGGACCCCTCGACCTCCGGTACCAAGGCGCCTGCCAAGGTGCCAAAGGTGCAACTGTCTGGAGCAGACAATGGACCCATAAAGACCATCCAGGTCGGCGCGGACTCCTCCCAGACCTCCCGTGTCGCGGGCAAACTTGGGGAGAAATAGGAACTCGCGCTCGTCGCCTTCCTCCAGGCAAATGTCGACATTTTTGCATGGGAACCATCGCAGATGCCTGGGATCCCTAGAGAGGTGATTGAGCATCATCTGAAGATCCACCCTAACGCCAAGCCAGTGAGTCAGAAGCCTCGGAGACAGTCCATTGAGCGGTAGGACTCCATTCGCCAGGAGGTCCGGAAGCTGCTTGACACCGGCTTTATTAAAGAGGACCATCACCCTTTGTGGCTGGCCAACCCAGTCATCGTTCCAAAGGCAAATGAGAAACTTCGGATGTGCATCAACTACACCAGCCTGAATAAGGCTTGTCCCAAGGACCTGTATCCACTTCCACGCATAGATCAAATCGTGGACTCTACCTTCGGGTGCGACCTCTTGTCTTTTCTAGATGCCTACTCTGGTTTCCATCAGATCCAAATGTTTAGGGAAGATAGGAAGCATACCACTTTTGTAATGGTGGATGGGCTCTACTGCTATGTTGTAATGCCTTACGGTCTAAAGAACGCCTTGCCAACATTTGTATAGGCAATGAGTAAGACCTTCGGGGACCTGATTAGGGACAGGGTAAAGATATATGTCGATGACATCATGGTCAAGACTAGGAGGGGCTCGACTCTGGTGGAAGACCTGACCTGGTCTTTGACAAGCTGCGGGCGACGCGTACGAAGCTGAACCTAGACAAGTGTGTCTTTGGTGTCTCCGCTGGGAAGTTGCTGGGATTCCTGGTTTCACACCGGGGCATTGAAGCAAATCCAGAGAAGATCAGGGCGATTGAGGCGATGAGGCTTCTGGCCCGAATCAAGGACGTCCAAAAGCTTACGAGGTCATTAGCCGCCCTTAGCCGCTTCATTTCAAGGCTGGCTGAAAGGGCGCTACCTTTTTCAAGCTCCTGCGAAAGTTCGGTCCTTTCTCTTGGACCGAAGAGGCAGAATGCGCCTTCCAAGAGTTGAAGCAGCACCTTGTGACCCTGCCGATACTGGTAGCTCCAGAGCCAGGGGAGCCGTTGTACTTGTACATTGCAGCGGCTGCGGAGGTGTTGAGCATGGTGCTAGTTGTCGAAAGGATGGAGCAGCATTCCCAGGGGAGTCAGGTGGTTCCCCCAGGAGAAGGTGGTGGTTCGACCACCATGGAGCATGAGGACTCGGGACCAGCTACAGGGGTCCAGACCATTTAGAGACCGGTCTACTACGTCAGCGAGGTCCTCCATGAAGCAAAGGCCAGGTATCTTGAGACGCACAAGCTTATTTATGTTGTACTTGTTGCGTCCAGGAAGCTGCGCCACTATTTCCAGACACACAGGGTCATGGTGGTGACCTCTTTTTCCGTTAAGGGCCATCCTCCACAACTCTAATGCCACAGGCAACATCGCCAAGTGGGCCGCAGAGCTTGCTGAGTTCCAGCTGGACTTCCAGCCTCGCCACGCTGTCAAGAGCTAGGTCCTGTCTGACTTCATCATGGAGTGGACACATCCCCCGAGCGCTCCTGGGGGTCTGGATCCCGATTTGGACCCCATAACTGCGGAGCCCAGGGGTCCGGTCTTCACTGAGCCCCACTGGACGCTCTTCTTCGACGGATCCGCCCGTCAACAAGTTGGTGGGGCTGGGGTGGTCCTCATCGACCCAAGCGGAGATCAAGTGAAGTACACGGTGCACCTTGAGTTCAAGGCCACCAACAATATGGCGGAGTACGAAGCATTGATTTTCGGTTTGACGGCCGCCCTATCCCTGGGGATCCGCCAGCTCCTCGTGAAGGGGGGCTCCCAGCTGATCATCAAGCAAGTCCGTGGGGAATGTAGCTGCAACGAGCCTAGGCTCATAGCTTACCTCCTCCACGTAAGGAAGCTGGAAAAGGACTTCACTGCCCTAGAACTGCAACATGTTCCTCGGGCTGACAACTCGACGGCAGATGAACTCTCCACGAGGGCATCAACTTGGGCACCCATGCCCGAGGGCATCTTCGAAAGGAAGCTACTGAGACCCACCGCCCAGCCTGCCGAACTGGGCGAAGGGGGCGAGACTAGCACCTCGAAGCTAGCGGTCCTAGTGGCGTTACATCTACAACACCCACCAAAGACTATGTGTGCTATAGGGGGTCCTGCCTACCCCTTAGTGCCACAGCCAGTATCTCAGAGTGGTTCCGATGCATGGATCTCTGAGATCCGGGACTACCTGAAGGAAAATATCCTTCCTGAAGATCATGTGTCCGCAGAGCGCATAGTGTGGTTGGCTAAGCGATACGCGGTGGTGGAAGGGGATCTCTACCGTCGTGGCGCCAACGGCATTCTCATGTGGTGCATCACCCAGGAGGAGGGCCGTGAGTTGCTCACGGAGATCCATGGAGGTGAGTGCGGAAGCCATTCCTCATCCCGCACGCTGGTCGGTAAGGCCTTCCGGCACGGCTTCTACTGGCCAACCGCCCTCCAGGATGCAGCTGAGATGGTAAAGTCCTGCAAGGCGTGTCAATTCTATGCAAAGCAGATACACACACCAGCTCAGGCTCTATAGATGATTCCACCCTCCTGGCCATTCGCCGTATGGGGGGTGGATATCCTGGGACCATTCCCCAGGGCCGTCGGTGGGTACCGATTCCTCTTCGTCGCCATCGACAAGTTCACCAAGTGGTCGGAGGCCACCCCTATGGTCAACATCACCTAGGGTGCTGTTGTTGCTTTCCTTAGGTCGATTATCTATAGATTTGGGGTCCCGAGCCATATCATTACGGACAACGGGACCCAGTTTACAAGTCGGCTCTTCTAGGAGTATTGCGAGGGCATCGATACCCAGCTCTGCTTTGCGTCTATGGCTCATCCCAGGAGCAACAACTAGGCGGAGAGGGCAAATGCAGAAATCCTCAGGGGACTCAAGACACACACCTACGACTGCTTGAAAAAGCATGGTGCAAATTGGGTCAACGAGCTTCCGTCCGTGCTGTGGGGGAACCGGACCACACCCAGCCGAACTACCTGGGAGATCCCGTTCTTCCTGGTCTACGGGGCCGAAGCCTGCCTTCCCCCAGAAATCATTATGGGCTCCCCACGGGTCCAGGCTTTCGATGAGTCTATGCAGGAGCAGCTACGACATGAGGACGTGGACTTCATCAACGAGCGCAGATGGCGAGCGGCGATCTGAAATGCACGGTACAACCAAGCGCTCCGGCGCTACCACCAACGGTTCGTGCATAGTAGGGAGCTCAGGGTCGGGGACCTGGTCCTAAGGTGAGTACTGAATCGAGAAGGGCTCCACAAACTCTCCCCTAGCTAGGAAGGACCCTTCAAGATGATGGAAATATGCTGACCCGGGTGTGTCCGCCTTGCTACAACTGAAGGAGAGCCTCTTCCCAATCCCTGGAACATAGAGCATCTTTGTAAGTTTTATCCATAAAAACAAACCTGGGGATTTTGTTCTCTTTGTTTGTAACTAGGTTGTGCATATATGTACGTCAACCCGGTGAGGTCCACCCTCATAAACCCGGTCTGTTGGCCTACACTCATGTATATCAAGTTATAAGGAAAAGGTTCACCCCCATATTTGTTTTTGTGATGATTTTAGTCTGCTTCAATTTACGAGCATTATTTTTATCTAACCCACCCGTACAGTTACCACCATTGCTGGTATAATGACATCCGAATTAAGTAGCCAGGCTTGCAGTTTGGGACCCCTCGGCAGGGGGGTCCGGCAGCCTGGGGGCTAGTTCTAGAGAACGGGTACTTGTCTCCTAGGGTGGTCCGGAGCCGTGTAGCCGGTTAGCTTGGTTCTGTACCCTAAGCCTGCACGCTCCACCACTCTATGACGGGTATCCTAGTATTTGGAACTATAGTCTTTTGGGTCCAGCGACCTGGGGTCTAGTTCTAAAGAATGGACACTTGTCTCCTAGGGTGGTCCGGAGCTGTGTAGCCGCTTAGCCTGGTCCTGTACCCTAAGCCTACATGCTCCACCACTCTGTGATGGGTGTCCTAGTATTTAGAGCTGCGATCCAGGGGGGTCCGGGCATACGGCTTGGCTTCCCAGGCTAAGTCCTGCAGGTCCTGTTGCATGAATCAAAGGATAGAAGATACTAGTTGGCAAGTCCTATGGGTGTGCTACTAAAACTTCCTAGCTGAAGCTGTGTGCAGATCCAGGTCCCAGTCGAGACTACCTCCTGGGGGCCGAGTTACCAATTCTTTCTTAGGTATAGTGGTATCTAGCCTCGACACGTCGAGCCTACATCCCAGGGGGCCAAGTACCAAGGAGAAGTTGGTAATGATGCACACAGCAAGGACAAATAGCATACAGATAAGTGTTGTTTGATTAATAATTCTCAAAAGTATCTTACAGAACCAAAAGCTATTACAAGTCGCACCCCAGCGGAACCCTTGTTCTGTCTCTGCGGAATGGACTACTCATCATCGGCAGGATCCCGCTGGAAGCGCTCGGCCACCACCTCCACGGCGTCTTGTACGCCCTCCCGGGTGGTGTCTTCGGTGTCGGCCACTGGACCAGCGATCAACGGCTCTAAGGAGATGGCTGGGTCGTGACTCTGAAAGCACGTCAGGATATACTCGATTACCGCCCGGCAGAGCCTATCGCCCTCGGCCTCCAGGCGGGCGCCAAGAATCTGGTCTAGGCGTCGGAGGCGGTCGGTGGCGGAGTCCAGCACCGGGAGCGCGTCGGAGATAGACGTCAGCAGCTCCGACACCAGGATAGGACTCATCCCTAGCGGCACCAGCGCCGTGCTCGCCTCGTCGGCCCATGCAGCGATGCGCTGGACCCCGGCGCGATGCTCCGCCTGGAGATCTTCAAGTGCTTTCTTCGTCGCCTCCACCTCCTGGGGCTCGGTGCAACCTGCGCTGCCTGGAACTGCCGGATCCGCTCTTCCAGCTTTTTCTCCTTCTCCTCCGCCTCGAGCTCATGCTCGGCCAACAACTTATCCCGCCTTTCAAACATTTCCTCCCTGAAGGCGAGGTCCTTCCCTCGCCAGGCGAGATCCGCGCCCGCCTATCCAGGGACGCATCCTTCTCCTTGAGGTTCTCCTCAGCCAAGGCGATGTTGCTGGCCTTGTCCTCCAGCTCCCGCTCCCATTTTTGGATCCTCTCCACAACCGCGGTCTGCTGGGTCCACTGCTCTTCCAGGATTTTGTTCATGGCACTCAGCTTGGCCCTGAGCTCTGTAATGACCTCCTCCCTCTGGTTCAAGGCCTCCTCCCTCTTGGCCAACCTCTTCTCCTTCCGGCTCGCCTCCAGCCCTGGGCATACTCCTTCTGAAGGTCATTTTTGTAGTCTTTGCGGTCTCGCGGCAGTTTAGACCGCTCAAAGGCAAACTGGTGGGACGTCGCCTTGGTGCGCTCCTCCAGCTAGGTGCGCTAGTCGCTGAGGCATTGGTGCTCAGATTCCAGCGCCTCCCTTTCCCGCCGGATCACTGCCTCAATCTCATGAAGAGCCTGATGGGCACGAGACATCACCCGAGGGAGGGGATCTGGAGCTGCTTCTGGTTCGGCACCGGACCGGAGCCGCCGCCCAAAAACCACCTCCGTCTCCTCTGAAATGGGCGGTGGGATGGAGCCGGACGTGCCCCCCGTGTCACCTGCGATGGCAGGAGTGGGCGCAGCTAGGACCTCCCCCTCCACTGCTGCCAATGGTGTACTCGACGGCATTGCCGTCGTTGAGGCTGCGGTAGCCGTCGGCGGATCGTCGGCACCACTCCCAGCAGATGCCTGCTGCTGAGAGCTAGACCCACCGGCGGGCGTGGTATCCGGCGGAGGAGGCGTGACCTTGGGAGCAGAGGGGGAGGAAGCCCTGGCAAGCAAAGGATGGGTTAAGACCCGTCGGCATGATAATTACACTCTTGGAAAAAAGGGGCTGCACTTACTTGGGGCCCTGGACCTTCCAGCGACCTTGGAAGCGGGACATCCGTTGCTATTGTTGTTGCTGCTGCTACTGTGGTTGTTGCTACTGGTGCCCCTGGGGGAGATCACTCCTAGGTGGTGGTGGTGGCGGCGGGACCGACGGTGGTGGTGGCGGCGGTGGCGGCAGATCCGATGGTGGTGGTGGTAGAGGACTAACGCGCCTCTGCGCGCCCTGGGTCTGGGAGTCGGTCTCCTCGGCCCCACCAGCTGTCCTCTGACGCTTCTGGGGGGTCCGAAACAAGGGGAGGATCCGAAACAAGCAACCCGTCGACGCGACGCAGCCAGCGTCGCCTCTTCCTCCAACCCCCAGTGCCACCTAAGGCGGAGGAGCCGCTTGCAGGACCCTTGCCCTTGTCCAAGGGGCTAGGGCTGCTGCGGGGACACTGGGGGCCGCACCGGCGAACTAAGGACCCCCAGCCGGTACACCGAGCATTTGGATCCCACGGAGGGGGTCCTGACCACCGGTCTAACGAACCGCCATGCCGCTCTCATCGAGGGTCGGTAGCATGGCCAGCACCGTCGTCCGTAGCCCTGGATCATCACAGAGCGTCGCGATGTCCTAGGGGAGTATCAAGGATTCGGGGATAAAGGACTCACCAGTAATCCCCTTCACTAGGAGTTCCAGCTCCTCCTAGGACAGGTCGGTCCCCAGCCCACGCTGGATCCTGCCAATGTCATTTGAGCCGGTGAACCAGCAACACAGACGCGACCTCGTCTGCAGCGGCATGATCCGGCGCTTCAGGAAATCGCCGACCACGTGCATCGACGTCAGGCCACCGGCTGCCAAGGCCTTGATCCTATCCAACACGGGCAAGAACTCTGGCACGAGGGACGACTTGGCCCTCCATTGCTTCCGGTCGAGTGTTGGTCCGTCGCTCGACAGCGCGAGGCGGTCGTTGGCCTCGGTGCTGACAATCACCCAATCGGCACGCCAGTTTTCACACCTCGCGCTGCCGAGGGAGGAGATGTAGGCACTGGCCAAATCCGGCCTCGTCTGGAAGTAGTAAGCACCAAGGTGGTCCTTGACCTTCGCAATCTTCACCAACACGAAGAAATGGTGAAAGAGGGAGATGCAGAGGGCCACCCCCACGAACATCTCGCAGAGGTGGATGAAGATGGCCGCCTGGAGGATGGAGTGGGGCGTGAGGTGCTAAAGTTGGAGCCCGAACTCCTCCAACAGCAGTAGGAAGAAGGGCGAGATCGGCAGCGCCAACCCACAGGAGATGTAGGAGACGAACAAGACGAACTCCCCAGCGGCGAGGTTGCCGAGGGGGACGGCACCAGCGTGGACTCTTCCGACGAGCCCCGGCACGCTCCACCCGAGTAGGCCGCGCGCCAGATTGAGCACCGCCTCAGACTGGAAGCGGTCGGGGTGGCCAAGCGAAGTCATGGCGTCAGCGGCGGCGCGGGTGTAGAGCAGGAGAGCACAGAGGCGCAGTGATTGGGAGAGAATGCAGAAGAGTAACTGCTGCGCGCCGGGGTGAATCCCTTTTCAAGGAAGACTCTCCCGCTCGTGCCCCGATACGCTGCAGGAAATCCCGTCCGACACACACCTAGCGCTCAGGTGGTCCAGTCTCTGACACGGGGGCCCGGGCCCACAAGTCATGCAGCTGGTGCGCCGGTCTCTGGGTGCGGAAGAAGCGAACCGTCATGCGGGGTGCGAACCACCGCGCACGATCGCGCGCCACCTCGAGGCCGCTGCGGAGAGATATTTATTAACCAAGGCAGCGGCAACGAGGCGCCCCGCGCGTGGCCCGATGGAACCGCTAGATGTGGGGCTGTGGGTCAGTCAGCCGCGGGGACAGATGTGGCAGTTGACATGACCGAAGGCAGACTGACAGCGCGTGTGTCACCAGATGCGCTAAATTAATGCGGCACGTCAGCAGGCGTGCTAAGATGGTGCCCCAGTCACCGGTCGTGCCATGTTGAGGCGAAGTGCAAGCTTTGGCCCCACCTGCAGGCTCGCATCCTTCCCTGAGGTGAGCCTAGGGGCCACTGTCGGTACCCTGAAACTAGGGTATCCCTTACTACTGTATAAAGACGCAGTGCCCATACGGCTATCACTTAGTCGTGTGGTGAAACTGTTGTGTGTGGGACCAGACCATGACTCGCCCTAGTCCCGGGCGGCTACTCTAGGTCCACAGCGGCGCCCGACTCCACTACATGGGTGGGTCCGAAGCCGCCACGTGTCCAAAGAAGGTGATATACCCCAAAACATCAACAGTGAGTTCGGACCCCCACGGGAGAGCACCTGACCCCTAGATATACAGTCTGGACCTCCAAGGTTGGTCCAGGACCTCCATGTGTGCAAGCCGAACCCCTGGAATGGGATCCGGACCCCCCCCCCCCCCGTATGGGGTCCGAGCCGCCCGCAATGGGGTCCCAAGGTCCTAGGACAGGACATACACGGGCCTTGAACAGGACCCTGGTGGGGGTCCGGTACCGACACAGTGTCCAGACCTAGTCTGGTGCGGACCTATCCGCATAAACTTCTGCTCCCCGCCCAGGCGGGGACCCGATGCTGCCACGTGGCCTACTGCACGTGACGTAAGCCAACGGGCGGAGCCTGACATAAGGCCTCTGGGTTACGCGACCTCTGCATTTATTGAGGGTAAGGCGCGTCACCTGTCCATTCCACTAACAGGCGGTGTGCTGCCTCGGCATTTAATGAGACCTGTCCATTCCGCTGGCAGGCAGCGACCTGTGCATTCCGCTGGCAGGTGGCGACCTGTGCATTCCACTGACAGGCGGCGACCTGTCCATTCCACTGGCAGGCAGTGACCTATCCATTCCGCAGGGGGCGTGCCTATCCATTCCATTGGCAGGCAGCACGCCATACTACCGCGTGCACTGTGCTCATCATCACTCGTACGTTACCAAGGAAGCTACCACTGCATATCAATACTGCGCGGGCTACGGACATCATGGCGCCAGGAGATCGCACAGGTGTTACTTGCATTAGTTACTCTAGGTATTTCTTCCATTATGCCCCTGGGCCCACATGTCGGGGCTTAGCATCCTTGTATGTGCCTCCCTTGAGCTATAAAAGGGAAGGCACACAACGTTACAAGGCAGACTCACAAGCTCTCAAGCACACAGACCAATTTAGACGCAACTTAGACTCACGCACAAGTTCTCTAGCTCTCAAGCTCAAGTGCTCAGACACTCAATACAACACATAGTGGAGTAGGGTTTTACGCTCCGACGGCCTGAACCACTCTAAACCCTCGTGTCCTCGCATGTTCATCCACCAATCCACGTAATAGGCAAACCGCTAAGGCCCCTCCTCATCTTAGGATTTAGGGCGGGTGCGTTCCGCCACCCGGCCAGAGAATTTCCTCTCCGACAGCGCTCATGCAGAGCGAAGGCCAGCATAGTTTGTAGCATGGACCACCCCTACAGCAGCGCGTCCCAGCCAATCTATTCATACCATAGCGTGGGCCCTTCATTTCGCATGTCACAGCTTTCCAAGGGATCAACTACCTCGATGAGCGAAGCCCCCTGGCTCCGCAACTCCAAGCATCACCTTGGCCCGCTAACTTCAGGGCAGGCACCTACCCCAAGTACAATGGCAACACTGACCCAGCACAATACTGAAAGGGAAATAGGGTCAAACCTTTTCCTATAAATGATTTTGGTGGTTGAATGTCCAACACAAATATTGGACTAACTAGTTTGCTCTAGATTATGTATTCTATAGGTGCATAAAGGTTAAACACAAACCAATAAAAAGATAAAGAAAGGGTTCAAAAGAAAGGAGCAAAAGAAACCGAAGAGGACCCTGGTCTGGCGCACCGGACTGTCCAGTGTGTGTCCGGTGCACCAGAGACCGTACACTCCAAACTCTTCACCTTTGGGTTTCTCGAGGCGCACTCCGCTATAATTCACCGGACTGTCCGGTGTGCCACCGGACTGTCTGGTGCACCAAGTGGAGCAACGGCTACCAGCGCAATGGTCGTCTGCAAAAGTGTGAATAGTGTGTCAACAGTGTGCAGAAGTCAGAGCAGGTGTTAGAGGTACACCGGACAGTGAATAGGACCTATCCGGTGCGACATGAAGTCCACGCTCCAATGGTCAGAATCTTCAGAACCCTAACGGTTGGGTGACGTGGCTGGCGTACCGGACAGTGTCCGGTGGCGCACCGGACTGTCCGGTGCACCCATCGACAGACAGCCTCCCCAACGGCTATGTGGTGGTTGAGGGCTATAAATACCCCCACCAACCACCACCACTCCAAGCATCCAAGTTTTTCAGACATCCCATTCAATACAAGAGCTAGTGCAATCAATACAAGACACAATTCAAAAGAATCAAAGCCTCTCCAAGTCCCAAATCCACTCCAGACAACTAGTGACTAGAGAGAGTGTTTTGCTTGTGTTCTTTGAGCTCTTGTTCTTGGATCGCTTTCTTCTTCCTCATTCTTGTTCTTCAAGCAACTTGTAATCAAAGCAAGAGACACCAATTGTGTGGTGGTCCTTATGGGGTCTAAGTGACCTGTTTGATTAAGGAGAAAGCTCACTCGGTCTAGGTGACCGTTTGAGAGAGGGAAAGGGTTGAAAGAGACCCAGTCTTTGTGACCACCTCAACGGGGAGTAGGTTTTCAAGAACCGAACCTCGATAAAACAAATCACCGTGTCATCCGGTTTATTCCTTGGTTGATTTGTTTTTGCCCTCTCTTTCAGACATAGTTTTATTTCTAACGCTAACCCCGGCTTGTAGCTTGTCTTTTAAGATATAAATTTCAGATTCTGCCTATTCACCCCCCTCTAGGCAACTTTCAATTGGTATCAGAGCTCGGTACTTCATTAAAGTCTAACCACTCAAAGTGATGTCGGGAGATCACACCAAGAGGGAGATCACACAAGCCCGCCACAAGCCACGGGAAGGCTCCATCGAAGGAGTCCGGCAACAAGCTAAAGGAGGGATCACCTCCTCACAAGTCACATCGGAGTGGCGATAAGAAAAAGAAGATGAAGAAGGTGGTCTACTACGAGACCGACTCTTCGTCGCCATCCACCTCCGGCTCCGATGCGTCGTCCGTCACTTCTAAGCGTCATGAGCGCAAGAAGTTTAGTAGGATCCCCCTACGCTATCCTCACATTTCTAAACGCACTCCTTTACTTTCTGTCCCACTAGGCAAACCACCGGTTTTTTATGGTGAAGATTATTGTATGTGGAGTGATAAAATGAGGCATCACCTAACCTCACTCCACGCAAGTATTTGGGACATTGTTGAATTTGGAGCACAGGTACCATCCATGGGGGATGAGGGCTACGAATCGGACGAAGTCGCCCAAATCAAGCACTTTGATTCCCAAGCAACTACTATACTCCTCACCTCTCTATGTCGAGAGGAGTATAATAAGGTGCAAGGGTTGAAGAGTGCCAAAGAGATTTGGGACGTACTCAAGACCGCGCACGAAGGTGATGAGGTGACCAAGATCACTAAGCGAGAGACGATCGAGGGGGAGCTCGGTCGTTTCATCCTCAACCAAGGAGAGGAGCCACAAGCCATGTACAACCAGCTCAAGACCTTGGTGAGCCAAGTGCGCAACCTCGGGAGCACAAAATGGGATGACCAAGAAATGGTCAAAGTTATTCTAAGATCACTTGTTTTTCGCAATCCTACACAAGTTCAATTAATACGTGGTGATCCTAGATATAAGCTAATGTCTCCCGAGGAAGTTATAGGGAAGTTTGTGAGCTTTGAATTGATGATCAAAGGCTCCAAACAAATCATCAACTTGGAGCAAGGCGGCACCTCCACACCCGAGGTGCAGCCCGTCGCATTCAAGGCGACGGAGGAAGAAAAGAAGGAATCCACACCAAGTAGGATTCCAATCGACGCCTCCAAGCTTGACAACAAGGAAATAGCGCTTATCATCAAAACCTTTCGCCAAATCCTCAAGCAAAGGAAGGGGGAGGATTACAAACCCCGTTCCAAAAGGGTGTGCTACAAATGTGGTAAGCCCGGTCATTTCATTGCTAAATGTTCATTATCTAGTGACAGTGACAGGGATAACGATAAGAAGGGGAGGAAGAAGGAAAA
Organism: Zea luxurians; assembly: GCA_029449295.1. Classification (NCBI taxonomy): domain Eukaryota; kingdom Viridiplantae; phylum Streptophyta; class Magnoliopsida; order Poales; family Poaceae; genus Zea; species Zea luxurians. Next base: position 4,705,230 of record JAOPSE010000064.1, on the reverse strand, counting down.
GAAGTACTACAAGAAGAAGGGCGGTGATGCCCATGTGTGTCGGGAATGGGACTCCGACATGAGCTCCACCGACTCCTCCTCCGACGAGGACGCCGCCAACATCGCTGTCAACAAAGGACTTCTCTTCCCCAACGTCGGCCACAAATGCTTCATGGCAAAGGATGGCAAGAGAAAGAAGGTACAAGCTAGAACCACCCCCAAGTATACTACATCTAGTGATGAGGGTAGTTCTAGTGATGATGAAGAAAACTTGCTTAATCTTTTTGCCAACCATAACATGCAACAAAAGGAAAAATTAAATGAATTGATAGGAGCTATTCATGAGAAAGATGAACTTTTGGATAGCCAAGAAAAATTCCTTATTAAGGAAAATAAGAAGCATGTTAAGGTAAAGAATGTTTATGCTCAGGAAGTAGAGAAAGATGAAAATTTGACTAGAGAGCTTAGCATTTGTCATGACACCATTTCCAGCCTTAGAATTGAGAATGTTAATTTAATTGCTAAGGTTGAAAAATCTAATGATTGTCATGATTCAATTGTCAGTCTTAGAAATGAAAGAGCTAGTTTAATTGCTAAGATTGATAAGTTGAATGAATCAATTTCTAGCCTTACAACTGAGAATGCTAGTTTAATTTCCAAGGCTAGAGAATAAAATAGTTGCAATGATTCTATTTCCTGTCTAAGAGATGAGAATGCCATATTACATGCTAAGATAGAAGAATTAAAAGCTTGCAAACCCTCCACATCTAGTGTTGATCATGTTGCTATTTGTACTAGATGTAGAGATGTTAATAATGATGCTATTCATGATCACATTGCTATGATTAAACAACAAAATGATCATATAGCTAAACTAGATGCTAAAATTGCCGAGCATGAACTAGAGAATGAAAAATTTAAATTTGCTCGTAGCATGCTTTATAATGGGAGACGCCCTGGGATTAAGGATGGCATTGGTTTCCAACAGGGAACCAATGTCAAGCTTAATCCACCTAAGAGATTGTCTAATTTTGTTAAGGGCAAGGCTCCCATGGTTCAGGATAACGAGGGGTACATTTTATATCCTGCTGGTTACCCCGAACACAAGATTAGGAGAATTCATGCTATGAAGTCTCATTCTGTTTCTCACCATGCTTTTATGTATAAGAATGAGGCATCTAGCTCTAGGCAATCCACCCATGTTAAATTGCCTAAAAGGAAATCTCCTACTGCATCAAATGAGCCTATTATTTCATTTAAGACTTTTGATGCATCATATGTGCTGACTAACAAATCAGGCAAGGTAGTTGTCAAATATGTTAGGGCCAAGCACAAGGGCTCAAAGGCTTGTGTTTGGGTACCCAAGGTGCTTGTTTCTAATGTGAAAGGACCCAAGACCGTTTGGGTACCTAAGAACAAGGCCTAAATTATTTTGCAGGTTTATGCATCTGGGGGCTCAAGTTGGATCATTGATAGCGGATGCACAAACCACATGACAGGGGAGAAAAGGATGTTCTCCTCCTATGAGAAAAACAAAGATCCCCAACGAGCTATCACATTCGAGGATGGAAATCAAGGTTTGGTCAAAGGACTTGGTAAAATTGCTATATCACCTGACCATTTTATGTCTAATGTTTTTCTTGTAGATTCTTTCGATTACAACTTGCTTTCAGTTTCTTAATTATGCAATATGGGTTACAACTGTCTCTTTATAGATGTAGGTGTTACTGTCTTTAGAAGAAGTGATGATTCAGTAGCATTTAAGGGAGTGTTAGAGGGTCAGCTATACTTAGTTGATTTCAATAGAGCTGAACTCGACACTTGCTTAATTGCTAAGACTAATATGGGTTGGCTCTAGCATCGCCGACTAGCCCACGTTAGAATGAAGAATCTTCACAAACTTCTAAAGGGAGAACACATTTTGGGACTAACAAATGTTCATTTTGAGAAAGACAGGGTTTGTAGCGCATGTCAAGCAGGAAAGCAAGTTGGTACCCACCATCCACACAAGAACATAATGACAACGGACATGCCACTCGAGTTACTCCACATGGATCTATTCGGCGTGATAGCTTACATAAGCATCGATGGGAGTAAGTACTATTTAGTAATTGTGGATGACTATTCTCGCTTCACTTGGGTGTTCTTTTTGCAGGATAAATCACAAACCCAAGAGACCTTAAAGGGATTCTTGAGACGAGCTCAAAATGATTTCGGCTTAAGGATCAAAAAGATTAGAAGCGACAATGGGACAGAGTTCAAGAATTCACAAATAGAAGGCTTTTTTGAGGAGGAGGGCATCAAGCATGAGTTCTCTTCTCCCTACACACCTCAACAAAATGGTGTAGTGAAAAGGAAGAATAGAACTCTATTGGATATGGCGAGGACCATGCTTGATGAGTACAAGACTCCAGACCGGTTTTGGGCCGAGGCGATTAACATCGCCTGCTACTCCATCAACCGGCTCTACCTTCACCGAATCCTCAAGAAGACATCTTATGAACTCCTAACCGGTAAAAAGCCCAATGTTTCATATTTTAGAGTCTTTGGTAGCAAATGTTTTATACTTGTTAAAAGAGGTAGAAAATCCAAATTTGCTCCTAAGGCTGTAGAAGGCTTTTTACAAGGATATGATTCAAACACAAGGGCATATAGAGTCTTTAACAAGTCCACTAGACTATTTGAAGTTTCTTGTGACATTGTGTTTGATGAGACTAACGGCTCCCAAGTGGAGGAAGTTGATCTTGATGAATTAGATGATGAAGAGGCTCCGTGCGTCGTGCTAAGGAACATGTCCATTGGGGATGTGTGTCCTAAGGAATCTGAAGAGCCTCCACAAGCACAAGATCAATCGTCATCTTCCAATCAAGCATCTCCACCAACCCAAGATGAGGAACAGGCTCAAGGTGATAAAGAAGAAGATCAAGAAGATGAGCCACCTCAAGAAGAGGGCAATGATCAAGGGGGAGACGAAGAAAATCAAGACAAGGAAGATGAACAAGAAGTACAGGGTCAAAGACTGCCACACCCAAGAGTCCACCAAACGATACAAAGAGATCACCCCGTGAACTCCATTCTTGGTGATATCCATAAGGGGGTAACTACTCGATCTCGAGTCACACATTTTTGTGAGCATTACTCTTTTGTGTCCTCTATTGAGCCTTACAGGATTGAGGATGCATTAAGAGATTCGGATTGGGTGATGGCAATGCAAGAGGAGCTCAACAACTTCACGAGAAATGAGGTGTGGCATTTGGTTCCACATCCTAATCAAAATGTTATAGGTACTGTCGGCGTTTCGAGACCGGGGGGTCCCTAAGTCGACGAGTGAGTGTGCCGCGTGCCCCAGCCCAGATGGGTCGAGCGCGTGGGCGAGCGCGAAGGGGGGAAAGCGAGGTGGTTGGAGACGAGTCGTGAGAGAGGTGGGAATCCCGCGGCCTTCGTGTTCGTCCCGCGCCCAGGTCGGGTGCGCTTGCAGTAGGGGGTTACAAGCGTCCACGCGGGTGAGGGAAGCGAGCGGCCCCGAGAGAGCGCCTGCCCCGTCCTCGTCCCCGCGTGGCCAACCTTCTCTAAGAAGGCCCTGGTCCTTCCTTTTATAGGCGTAAGGAGAGGATCCAGGTGTACAATGGGGGTGTAGCAAAGTGCTACGTGTCTAGCGGGGGTGAGCTAGCGCCCTAAGTACATGCCAATGTGGCAGCCAGAGAGATCTTGGCACCCAGCTGGTGTGGTGTCGTGGCTGTCAGAGGAGCAACGGAGCCTGGCGGAGGGACAGTTGTCGGAGCGGTTGGGTCCTTGCTGACGTCCCCCTGCTTCCGTAAGGGAGCTGAGAGCCACCGTCATCACGGGTCTAGCGGGGCGCCATCATTGCCTATCTGGTGGAACTAGCCAGATGGGACGCCGGTCTTGTTCTCTGCGGCCCGAGTCGGCTCGGGGTAGGGTGATGATGGCGCTTCCTGTTGACGTGGCAGACTTGTGCCCTAGGTCGGGCGACGTGGAGGCTCCTCCGAAGCCGAGGTCGAGTCTGTCTTCCATGGCCGAGGCCGAGCCCGAGCTCCTGGGTCGGGCGAGGCGGAGGTCGTTCGGTAGAGGCCAGGGCGGAGTCCGACCCCTGGGGTCGGGCGAAGCGGAGTTCGTCGTCTTCTGGGGCCTAGCCCGAGTCCGAGCCCTGGGTCGGGCGGAGCGGAGTTCGCCGTCTTCCGGGGCCTTAGCCCGAGTCCGAGCCCTGGGTCGGGCGGAGCGGAGTTCGCCGTCTTCCGGGGCCTTAGCCCGAGTCCGAGCCCTGGATCGGGCGGAGCGGAGTTCGCCGTCTTCCGGGGCCTTAGCCCGAGTCCGAGCCCTGGGTCGGGCGGAGCGGAGTTCGCCGTCTTCCGGGGCCTTAGCCCGAGTCCGAGCCCTGGGTCGGGCGGAGCTTCCTATGGCGCCTTTGGCAAGGCCTGACTGCCTGTCAGTCTCACTCTGTCAAGTGGCACTGCAGTCGGAATGGCGCAGGCGGCGCTGTCCTTCTGTCAGACCGGTCAGTGGAGCGGCGAAGTGACGGCGGTCACTTCGGCTCTGCCGGGGGGCGCGCGTCAGGATAAAGGTGTCAGACTACCTTTGCGTTAAATGCTCCTGCGACTCGGTCGGTCGGCGCGGCGATTTAGTCAAGGTTGCTTCTTAGCGAAGGCAAGGCCTCGGGCGAGCCGGAGATGTGTTCGCCGTAAAAAGGGGGCCTCGGGCGAGACGGAAACACCTCGGGGTCGGCTGCCCTTGCCCGAGGCTAGGCTCGGGCGAGGCGTGATCGAGTCGCTCGTATGGACTGATCCCTGACTTAATCGCACCCATCAGGCCTCTGCAGCTTTATGCTGATGGGGGTTACCAGCTGAGAATTAGGCGTCTTGAGGGTACCCCTAATTATGGTCCCCGACAGTAGCCCCCGAGCCTCGAAGGGAGTGTTAGCACTCGCTTGGAGGCTTTCGTCGCACTTTTTTGCAAGGGGACCAGCCTTTCTCGGTTGCATTTTGTTCCGGCGGGTGCGCGCGAGCGCACCCGCCGGGTGTAGCCCCCGAGGCCTCGGAGGAGTGGTTTCACTCCTTCGAGGTCTTAATGCCTTGCGTAATGCTTCGGCTGGTCTGGTGGTTCCCTCATGCGAACTGGCCGTAGCCTGGGTGCACGGTCGGGGCCCAAGTTCTCGGGCTGGTATGTTGACGCTGTCAACGGTTTGGCCGGAGCCGAGTTTGCGAGAGCAGCCCCCGAGCCTCCGCACAGGGCAAGAGGGCGATCAGGGACAGACTCGGCTTTTTTACATATGCCCCTACGTCGCCTTTCCGCAAGGAGGAGGGGGGAGAGCGCCATGTTACCCTCGATGGGCACCGAACATGGTGTCTCCGGTGAGCTGCAAGCGGGTAATCCGAGTGGACGTCCGTGCCCCGTTCGTTGGGGGTCGGCTAGGGGCCCAGAGGCACGCCCAAAAGTACCTGCGGGTGATCTGCCGGACCCGGTCCCCTGGCGACGGGGTCCGAGGGCTCGATGCCTCCCTCCGATGGGATTCCGTTACAAAATCGCTCCCGCTGGTCTCGGAAATGTCCTAGGGTACCTCGGGAGCGCAGCCCGAGCCTCGGTTATGTATCGAACGTACCCCTGGTCATCCCTCGCTCGGTGTCTGAGGCGACTGTGAACCCTTCGGGGGCCAGCCTTCGAACCCCTGATCAGTAATGGGCGCGGAGCCCGAGTAGCCTGAGGCGGCCGTGGAACCCTTCGGGGGGCCGGCTGTAACACCCCTGGTGTTACTATAACTAAAACTTGAGCATGGCATCATGAGCATGGGCATTGCATATGTTTGACACACCTAGAGTGCATTCACTAGGCAAAAATTTCAAACAAGTTGTATTGTTTTAAAGTTTTACAAATAGGACCCTGGTTAAAGGACTTAACCCTAAATAATGATTAAAGGGGTAAAACTCAACCTAAGTTGAGAAAACCTAAAAGCTTTAGGGTAAAAGTCATAAAATGACTCTAAGAACAAACTTGAATTCCTTTTATACCCCTGGGATACCAGAAACCCTAATTGGAACCCTGGGAAACCCTAAAACTAAACCCTAGGGACCTAAGTGCAAAATTAGTCCACTTTTGGACTAAAGTGCAAAAACCAAGCCAAATAGGTTTCTTAAGTCCTTGGATTCACAAATATGTGGACTTGAAAGTCAAACCCAAGGTTTTGGACCTAAATGCAAAATAGACCTCATATGAGTTTATTCTAAGTCTGGATTTTAGTGATATTGGCTCAACTTTGGAGCCTTGTATCTTTCAGGATATAGGGTTTTTGCCCTAGGTCACCACATCAAAGTTGAAGACCCATTAGGAGAACAACTTTGCTTAAGGTTGTGAGATTAGTTGTTAAGAAGAATTTAGAGAAAACCAAGTCTAAAGTTGGGCTGTCAGGCTGTTATGTCTGAATTTTCAGACTAGCAGTGAACTGACCTCGACTTCAAGCTAGGTTTTGAGCATGATCCAGTGCTCAAATGTGATCAAGTCCTATAGTTGAGTTGTAGCTGGTATGTAGCACTACAACTTTGGTGCAGAGACTTGGACCTGTTGTCACGTGAAATCCGGAGAAAACTGACTCTAAAATCGATCGGTCAGAAGCACTGATGGGGTCTTCCCATGGTACAGTGCCCGTTAAACTGAAAAAGATCGGGTTCGTCCTCATCGCCGATAGCCGTCGCCGTCGATCGTCGTTCGCCGAGATTCGTGCTCTGGGGTCCTTGGATAAGCACAGCCAATATGTGTCCTCGCCGCCGGTGAGCTGGAGGCCACCCGGTCAGCCGTGGGACACCTCCCCTTTACTCATCGGTTGGTCGGGATAAGAGTTCGCCGCCTTTGGTCGATTATCTCCGTGCGCCGCGTGTCCAAGCTTTTCCACCGCGCCGTCGTGACTCCTCTAGGCCATCCCATCGTCGACGGGGAGCTTGCCACGGCGGTAGACACGTATTCACCGCGCGCCAAGCTTCTTCCTTGCCTCCGGTCGCCAGCTCGTCGCGGACAAATTGAGGGCCACCGCTCTCGGAGTCTATAAATTGAGCCCCCCCTCGGCTTCGCCATGTATTTTACTAGCTATCGCACCCGCTCCCACACTCGATCGTCCACCAGCTCGCCTGAATTTCGCGTTTCCCCCAATTCGGTTCTCCGCCGCCGTAGAAGTGAGCTCGCCGTGGTCAGCCCTCCACAGGTCAGCCCCGGTCCTCTGTTACTTCGTTTGAGTACCCTCCCACCTCTGTGATGCTTGTCGAGCCATGGAATTGGACTTGGGGCTATCGGGTCGCCGGGAACACGATCATGTTGCCGCTTCACTCACGGCCACCGTGGCCAGGGTCCCCTAGTTGATCAATAGCCAAATTAGTTTGGGGAAAATGCTTAGAGTCGATCCAATTCCGTTTCTGTTGCTCGGAGAGCTCAGCCGTTGCCCCGTTCGGCCGGTCTGCTGGCTCGCCGGAGCGCGGCCGCGCTTGAGCGCCGTCGAGGACTTCGAGTTGTGAATTGACAGAACCCCGAGGGCCTTTTCGTGAACTGTCAGTGACCTAACACAATAGTGAATGGACCTATTTCTGTCTAGCTGTTAAGCCGAGGGTCTCTGCGCAAAACCTCCTTCGCGGGCGCGGGCGCGCGCGCGAATCCGTTCAGGCCTGGGCCGCTGGGCTAGATTCGACCCAGAACTGTTTAATGTTTTTCTTTTTCTTTTTCAGTGGAGCTTTAGAAATCTGTAGAAAATTATAGAAAAATCCTAAAAATATGAGACCAATTTTCCTAGACTTGTTATTTTTCATAGTATTTAATAAAAATAGTTTTATGATTTTTAGTTTGAACAGGGAATTTTAGGGTATTTAAAATAGCCTAAACCATTGATTCTGGATTTTTAGAAAATAAATAATAAGTCCAAAATTTCCCAAACTTTTTATGTGAGCTTTTCACATTTTTTAGAAGCCTTGGGTAGAATTTGGGTTGATTTGGACCTTGTTTGATCACTAAACCCAAAACCACCCCCCTGCTCCATGAACTCCTTTACTGACTCCGGAAACCCTAGGTTCTCGGAGTACCGTGAAGGAAAGTTGTACTCAAGACATAAATAATAAGTTTATGCTATCTTTGCATCCTCATGAGCATTCCATGACATCCATTCTTATGCATGTATATGGTTATATTAGAGCACGAAGAAGAAGAAGAAGTTTCTGAAGAAGGGATACCACCCACCTCTGATCCTCAAGCAGACAACTGCTTTTATTTCGATATCTGTGGATCCGAGCAGGACACACCTGACAACAAAGGCAAGCCCCGGTGCATTTGCCACCTTCTTTGATGTTTTTAAAATCTTTTTCACTTGCTTGCTGCATTAGGTGATAGGAGTTGATTGATTAAACCATTCCTGCATTACCTTCCTTGATCTTGATTACCCTCCTTGAAATCCTGTTTTTACTAAAAGGTTTTATTATGCTTAGTATTGCTTTAGAAAAACAAAAGGATTTGTTTTACAAAAGATGTTGGGCAAAGTGGGAGGGATGTTTTCAAAAATAAAACTTGATGGTGAATCTGTCAAAGGCCTTGATGGATTCAACATCCGGAAAAGATGTACCTCTGTCAGGTACCAAGCTTTTGGGTCGAAATGATTAAGCTAAGACCGGGCGGGTGACTTGCACGAGAAGAGAGTCTCGGTGTAGTGTCTCCGTCTGAGTCGATTAAGGACCTTGTCGATGTAGGCTTGATGATCGAGGACCCTTTAACTGGTCACATGCCTCGTCATGGGTAAGCCTTGCCTCGGGCAGACTAAGGCCGGAATAAGATAACACGAAATGGGAGTGGAGCGGTGGCGAGAGTAGCGTGTACCCTCCGTGGCAAGAGGCTGGACGGTGGTGTATCTGTGCTCTCGGTTTGCGTGAACTTGATCCGGTCTTAAGAACCCCGGTGGCGGGTTGACATATGCAAGGGTTAAGTGCTACATATGTCGTGTGATTGGAGATCCTCAGCTGAGTATAATCGATTCGGATCGCCGTACCTTCGCGGTTATGAAGACTTGGTCACTGACCTACACGTAGCATTCCACTAAAGATGATGGGCTTTTGCTAAAGAAATTGGCTAGTGCAGGACCAGTGATTGAACTAGGGTAGAAAGAACTCTAGTGCAGGTAATTGTACCTAACTTGACAAATAAAATTGGATTTTTAAGGATCTACTTTAGTAAGCATTTCTGCAAAACAGAGTCTTTGATTATTGAGAAACCTTACCTTGACTCCCATATAACCAGCATACCCTTGAGAGTCTTTTCCTTAGTCGGGTAAGACTTGCTGAGTAATTCCATACTCAGGGTTTATCCCTTTGTTGTTTTTAGGTGGGGAAGTAGCAGACTTTTGCTGCTTCTGTGCTAAGGCGGTTCCCAACGAAGAAAAACAAGACTGAAGTACGGGAGGACTCGGTCCTCCATCTAGGATCTTTTGTTTTTAGTCTTTCGGGAGAAGTTTGTGTCTCCCTGGTTTGTATAATTATTGCTTCTATGCACTCACTTTTAGACTGGTCTGTAAATAAATAACTCGAGCTTGCTTTTTGAAATAAATGTAAGTTTATGTAATTCGCTTCCGCATTTCTTGATCTCCAATGATCTGTAATGTCTGCAAGACGGGTGAAACGTTCCTGGTGAGGTAAGGAAAGATACCGAGCTTGTCAAGTAACTTAGGAACATCTACAGGGTGTCTGATGTCTGTTAGACAAGGACAACTGTAGGTGGGCCTGATTACTTGGGAGGTTCCGTCACAGCTGGTATCGGAGCGTAGCCCTTCTTTGCAGATATTAAGGCATCTTCAAAAAGATTTTCAAAAGTCTTACCTAAAGATTCTTTTCTCCTCTTACCTAAGTATTCTGAAGGGTTTATCTTAAAGACCAGATAGGAAGAGTGCAACGTATAGAAGGTTGAATCGACCAAGGTTGATTCTGTACTTACTCATGCATCATGCTAAGAATTATGCTAATAAATTTTCCCCCTTAGAAAGATGCCGCCACGCACGAGGCTAACGGCACGAAAGTCAACGGGACCAATTGGAGTACCCCGGCATCAACTGGCCCCTCGACACGAGAGCAGTAGCAGCGGGAGTAATGACCCCATAGGAGACTTGGAAGCCGAAGTGAGTCGACTTCAAGCAACGCTGCGACACAGGACCAATACTTGGATCGCAGACGGAGATAGAATAAATGAACTAAGAAGGGACATCCGTCACTTGCAGGATCAGCTGGCTGATCGGGACTTAGCACTTGACTGGGCAGTACAGTCACATATGTTGGCATGTGCTAAGGAAGCAAGGGCTCAGGCCCGAATTAAAGAACTTAGCACAGCTGTCGACAACCTGCAGGTCTACTGCAATACGTTGCATGAGGAAGTCCATGTGCTCTACTCGCAACTACACCCTAGTGAGCCTGCACACTCTGCTGAGACGGAAGCCGGACCCTCTCACGTTGCGGGACGCGCGTTGGGTGGGGAGTTAGATCTTTTTGAACCCCCTCCTTCTTTGAGGTTGGTTGACGTCTGGACTCCCACACCTGACAATGAAGCCGCCAAAAGCAACGGACAGCAGGACTAAAGGTGTAATAAAAGTAGAGTAGTGTATTGTAGGGTGTATTGTTGTATAATAGGTTAAACTTTTGTAAAATGGGTAATGTATCCTGTTGTATAATATCGAGTCTGTATCATTACTCTTCATAGTAATGTAAAACGGAAGGTTTTCTTTGGCACATTATGTTTATTCAAATGTTTTTGCCTCAGATGCCGACCCGGACTCGCGGACAGGATGCAGCCGGAACATCCGGGGGTCGGGATGCTACCCCGAATCCACCTCCCGTTCCACCCACGCTTGCCGAGGCAATTGCTGCCTTGGTGAATGCTACAGCCGACAATACCCGCTTCCTTCGGGAGATGGCGGGTCAGCAACAGCTCCAGCAACAAGCAGGAAGAGGTTTTCCACAAGGTCCCCGTGAGACTACTTATCTGGATTTCTCCGAGACTCATCCGCCTCTCTTCATCAAAGCAGAAGACCCGCTCGAAGCCGACGAATGGATAAGGGTCATTGAACAGAAATTTGGCCTTCTTCGATGTTCGGAAACACAGAAGCCATTGTTTGCGGCACAGCAACTCCGAGGCCCTGCCAGTACTTGGTGGGGGAACTTTGTGGCCATCCAACCGGACAACCATCAAATTACATGGAACGAGTTTAAAGCAGCATTCCGCGAGCATTACATTCCTGAGGGAGTGCTGCACATGAAACAAGAAGAGTTTATGAAATTGAAACAAGGGGGAGATACTGTTAACCAGTATCTCAACAAATTCAATCACCTGTCACAATACGCAATTGATCAGGTGAACACAGATTTGAAGAAAAGGAATTGTTTTATGAGAGGTCTGAATGACCGAATGCAGCGAAAAATGGCTGCATGTATTGATCTTACCTACGGGAAGGCTGTCAGCACAGCCTTATCTGTGGAGGCCAAATATGCAAATTCTGGGAAAAGTAAGGGATTCAGTGGTGATAGGCCTAATCAGGGCCCGGTAAAGAGGCAACGGTTTATTCTCCGGTCCTCTAACCAGAACCGTTCAAGTGCACCATCTTTCCCTTTCAAGCAGCCCATAATTATTCGTCGAAACAAAGCTCCTACTGTCCAAAGTCAGCCGGGTGCCCCAGGCACTCGATTCCCTGCTCTGCCAAGTTCTTCAACTGGATGTTTTAACTGTGGCAAATCTGGGCATTTTATTAAAGATTGCCCCTATCCTCGGCAAAATCAGGCTAATAACCAGCAAGGATCGGGAAATTCAGCTCCAGGCAAGGGAAGTACTTCGGGCAAGAATACCAAGAAAACGGGGCGAGTATATTATACGCAAGTGGCTACGACACCGGAGGGAGAGCCGGTGATGATGGGTACGTTCCCTGTGGCCAGTCACCCTGCAATTATTCTTTTTGATTCTGGTGCTTCGCATACCTTCATTAGCAAGACATTTGTGGAGCAACATCACATTGCATGTCATGAATCAAAAGAGGGATTTAAAATTCATTCACCTGGGGGACACATTTTTACTAGAGAAGTGGCCTATGAAGTGCCAGTAACTATGGCCGGACGGAACTTTCCTGCTAACATGATTGTTCTAAGAGGCCAGGATATAGATGTAATTTTGGGGATGAATTGGTTAACTCAACACAAGGCAATTCTCAACACTGAACTCAGAACCGTCAGGTTGAGTTATAATCAAGAAGAAATTCTCTTATCTCTCCCCAAAACCAATCCAGCCAAAGCTTCTGGTAGAATATTTGAAGCCATTGTACCGGAAATCAAGAACATTCCGGTAGTATGTGAGTTTCCAGATGTATTTCCGGAAGATTTGCCTGGACTACCCCCTGAAAGAGATGTAGAATTCGTAATTGAGCTAAAGCCCGGTACGGCTCCCATCTCCCGAAGATCGTACCGTATGCCCCCTAATGAGTTGGCGGAATTGAAGATTCAATTACAAGATCTTCTGAATAAGGGATTTATCCGGCCAAGCTCGTCCCCGTGGGGTTGTCCCGCCATTTTTGTCAAGAAGAAGGATCAAACTTTGCGCATGTGCGTGGACTATCGGCCCCTAAATGAGGTCACCATCAAGAATAAGTACCCTCTTCCAAGGATCGACATCTTATTTGATCAACTAACTGGGGCGAGGGTATTTCCTAAAATTGATCTCAGGTCGGGCTATCATCAAATCCGTATTCGGCCCGAGGATATACCGAAGACCGCATTTACTACGCGGTATGGATTGTTTGAATACTTGGTAATGTCTTTCGGGCTCACAAATGCTCCTGCCCACTTCACCTATTTGATGAACTCGGTGTTCATGCCCGAGTTAGACAAGTTCGTGGTGGTCTTCATCGACGACATTTTGATATACTCTAAAAATGAAGAGGAGCATGCTCAGCATCTACGGATTGTATTGACGCGCCTGAGGGAACATCAGCTGTATGCCAAGTTCAGCAAGTGCGCGTTCTGGCTGGAAGAAATTCAATTTCTGGGGCACGTGTTATCAGCTAAAGGAATTGCGGTAGATCCTAGCAAGGTCAAGGATATTCTGGAGTGGAAACCCCCAACAACTGTTCACCAAGTCCGGAGTTTTCTTGGACTAGCAGGATATTATCGCAGATTCATACCTGATTTTTCTAAGCTTGTGAAGCCAATCACAAGTTTATTGAAAAATGATACTAAGTGTAATTGGTCTTCTAAGTGTAACGAAGCCTTTGAGCAACTAAAGACACTATTGACCACTGCTCCGGTATTGGCGCAACCGGACATCACTAAGCCTTTTGATGTATATTGTGATGCGTCAGGCAGTGGACTCGGCTGTGTGCTGATGCAAGAGGGCCGAGTAATTGCATATGCTTCAAGGCAGCTACGCCGACACGAAGAGCATTACCCAACACATGATCTAGAGCTAGCTGTTGTGGTTCATGCCCTGAAAATATGGCGTCACTATCTGCTGGGAAATATCTGCCACATATATACAGATCATAAGAGCTTGAAGTATATATTTACCCAGTCAGAGTTAAATATGAGGCAAAGACGATGGCTTGAGCTCATTAAAGACTATGAACTGGAGATCCATTATCACCCAGGCAAAGCCAATGTAGTGGCAGATGCCTTGAGTCGTAAGACTTCCTGCCACTGTCTTATGGTAAAGACCTCCGAAAACACTTTATGTCAAGAAATGGAGAAGTTAAACCTGGGGATAACCCAGCAAGGAACTTTGAATCAGCTAAAGCTTGAGTCAACCATTTTGCAAAGGATAATTGATGCTCAAAAGGATAATCTGGGTATGAAGCACATACGCGAGAAGATAAGGGCTGGAACAGCCAAATGTTTCAAGGAAGACGATCAAGGTGTGTTATGGTTTAACAACCGCATAGTAGTGCCAAAGGATGAAGAACTCCGCCAGCAAATCTTAGATGAAGCGCATCTTAGTCGCTATTCTATTCATCCGGGAAGCACTAAGATGTATCACGATCTAAAGCAACACTACTGGTGGACGAAGATGAAGATTGAAATTGCACGCTATGTGGCTAAGTGTGACACTTGCAGACGTGTCAAGGCCATACACATGAAAACTGCCGGTCCATTGTAGTCATTACCAATACCAACATGGAAATGGGAAGACATAAGCATGGACTTCATTGTGGGATTGCCCAGGACCGCAAAAGGGTATGACTCTATTTGGGTGATTATTGATCGACTTACAAAGGTTGCTCATTTCCTGCCGGTCAAGACATATTACCCGGTACTTACCTATGCGGAGTTATACATTGCCCGTATTCTCAGTTTGCATGGTGTTCCAAAGACCATAGTGTCGGATCGTGGACCTCAGTTCGTATCCAAATTTTGGGAAGAACTTCATAAATCCCTGGGAACTAAGTTACTCCACAGTTCGGCCTATCATCCTCAAACCAGTGGGCAGACTGAGAGAGTGAACCAAATGCTGGAAGATATGCTGCGGGCATGTGTCCTGGATTCCACACCAAAATGGGATGAATGTTTACCTTTGGCGGAGTTTTCATATAATAACAGTTATCAAGAAAGTATTAAGATGGCACCTTTTGAAGCTTTATACGGACGTCGGTGTCGAACTCCGCTAAATTGGTCTGAACCTGGTGAAAGGTATTTCTTTAGGCCTGATATGGTAAAAGAAACCGAAGAAAAGGTTCAGAAAATAGTTCATAATATGAAGAAGGCACAGGCTCGTCAGAAAAGTTATGCAGACAAACGGCGAATGCCCTTATACTTCTTAGAAGGAGACTACGTCTACTTAAAGGTTTCACCAATGAAAGGCGTATCGCGTTTTGGGATTAAAGGAAAACTTGCACCCAGGTACATTGGTCCATTCCTGGTACTTCAGCAATGTGGACCAGTGGCATACCGACTTCAGCTCCCCGAAACATTGTCTGTTGTGCATAATGTGTTCCACGTGTCACAATTGAAGAAGTGTCTTCGGGTTCCCGATCGAACCGTTGAAGTGACTGATGTTGTCCTGGAACCAGATTTAACGTACTCGGAACATCCCATTCGAGTTCTGGATCAAAAGGACAGGGTTACCCGGAGAAAGACTCTCAAGTTTTATAAGATACAGTGGAACCAGCATTCGGAAGATGAGGCTACATGGGAAACCCAAGACTTCTTAAATAAGAATTTCCCAGGCTTTCTAGCCTCTTGTAAGTTGTAAAGTTTGTATAGCTGTATAGTAAAGGAATAAACCCCCACACCACCCCTGCTTTGTACCAAAAATAAGGAAATAAAATGTGACACATTTCCTTTTCCATTACTCACCCTAGGACTTTAAATCTCGGGACGAGATTCTTTTATGGGGGGAAGGATGTAACACCCCTGGTGTTACTATAACTAAAACTTGAGCATGGCATCATGAGCATGGGCATTGCATATGTTTAACACACCTAGAGTGCATTCACTAGGCAAAAATTTCAAACAAGTTGTATTGTTTTAAAGTTTTACAAATAGGACCCTGGTTAAAGGACTTAACCCTAAATAGTGATTAAAGGGGTAAAACTCAACCTAAGTTGAGAAAACCTAAAAGCTTTAGGGTAAAAGTCATAAAATGACTCTAAGAACAAACTTGAATTCCTTTTATACCCCTGGGATACCAGAAACCCTAATTGGAACCCTCGGAAACCCTAAAACTAAACCCTAGGGACCTAAGTGCAAAATTAGTCCACTTTTGGACTAAAGTGCAAAAACCAAGCCAAATAGGTTTCTTAAGTCCTTGGGTTCACAAATATGTGGACTTGAAAGTCAAACCCAAGGTTTTGGACCTAAATGCAAAATAGACCTCATATGAGTTTATTCTAAGTCTGGATTTTAGTGATATTGGCTCAACTTTGGAGCCTTGTATCTTTCAGGATATAGGGTTTTTGCCCTAGGTCACCACATCAAAGTTGAAGACCCATTATAGGAGAACAACTTTGCTTAAGGTTGTGAGATTAGTTGTTAAGAAGAATTTAGAGAAAACCAAGTCTAAAGTTGGGCTGTCAGGCTGTTATGTCTGAATTTTCAGACTAGCAGTGAACTGACCTCGACTTCAAGCTAGGTTTTGAGCATGATCCAGTGCTCAAATGTGATCAAGTCCTATAGTTGAGTTGTAGCTGGTATGTAGCACTACAACTTTGGTGCAGAGACTTGGACCTGTTGTCACGTGAAATCCGGAGAAAACTGACTCTAAAATCGATCGGTCAGAAGCACTGATGGGGTCTTCCCATGGTACAGTGCCCGTTAAACTGAAAAAGATCGGGTTCGTCCTCATCGCCGATAGCCGTCGCCGTCGATCGTCGTTCGCCGAGATTCGTGCTCTGGGGTCCTTGGATAAGCACAGCCAATATGTGTCCTCGCCGCCGGTGAGCTGGAGGCCACCCGGTCAGCCGCGGGACACCTCCCCTTTACTCATCGGTTGGTCGGGATAAGAGTTCGCCGCCGTTGGTCGATTATCTCCGTGCGCCGCGTGTCCAAGCTTTTCCACCGCGCCGTCGTGACTCCTCTAGGCCATCCCATCGTCGACGGGGAGCTTGCCACGGCGGTAGACACGTATTCACCGCGCGCCAAGCTTCTTCCTTGCCTCCGGTCGCCAGCTCGTCGCGGACAAATTGAGGGCCACCGCTCTCGGAGTCTATAAATTGAGCCCCCCCTCGGCTTCGCCATGTATTTTACTAGCTATCGCACCCGCTCCCACACTCGATCGTCCACCAGCTCGCCTGAATTTCGCGTTTCCCCCAATTCGGTTCTCCGCCGCCGTAGAAGTGAGCTCGCCGTGGTCAGCCCTCCACAGGTCAGCCCCGGTCCTCTGTTACTTCGTTTGAGTACCCTCCCACCTCTGTGATGCTTGCCGAGCCATGGAATTGGACTTGGGGCTATCGGGTCGCCGGGAACACGATCATGTTGCCGCTTCACTCACGGCCACCGTGGCCAGGGTCCCCTAGTTGATCAATAGCCAAATTAGTTTGGGGAAAATGCTTAGAGTCGATCCAATTCCGTTTCTGTTGCTCGGAGAGCTCAGCCGTTGCCCCGTTCGGCCGGTCTGCTGGCTCGCCGGAGCGCGGCCGCGCTTGAGCGTCGTCGAGGACTTCGAGTTGTGAATTGACAGAACCCCGAGGGCCTTTTCGTGAACTGTCAGTGACCTAACACAATAGTGAATGGACCTATTTCTGTCTAGCTGTTAAGCAGGGGGTCTCTGCGCAAAACCTCCTTCGCGGGCGCGGGCGCGCGCGCGCGAATCCGTTCAGGCCTGGGCCGCTGGGCTAGATTCGGCCCAGAACTGTTTAATGTTTTTCTTTTTCTTTTTCAGTGGAGCTTTAGAAATCTGTAGAAAATTATAGAAAAATCCTAAAAATATGAGACCAATTTTCCTAGACTTGTTATTTTTCATAGTATTTAATAAAAATAGTTTTATGATTTTTAGTTTGAACAGGGAATTTTAGGGTATTTAAAATAGCCTAAACCATTGATTCTGGATTTTTAGAAAATAAATAATAAGTCCAAAATTTCCCAAACTTTTTATGTGAGCTTTTCACGTTTTTTAGAAGCCTTGGGTAGAATTTGGGTTGATTTGGACCTTGTTTGATCACTAAACCCAAAACCACCCCCCTGCTCCATGAACTCCTTTACTGACTCCGGAAACCCTAGGTTCTCGGAGTACCGTGAAGGAAAGTTGTACTCAAGACATAAATAATAAGTTTATGCTATCTTTGCATCCTCATGAGCATTCCATGACATCCATTCTTATGCATGTATATGGTTATATTAGAGCACGAAGAAGAAGAAGAAGTTTCTGAAGAAGGGATACCACCTACCTCTGATCCTCAAGCAGACAACTGCTTTTATTTCGATATCTGTGGATCCGAGCAGGACACACCTGACAACAAAGGCAAGCCTCGGTGCATTTGCCACCTTCTTTGATGTTTTTAAAATCTTTTTCACTTGCTTGCTGCATTAGGTGATAGGAGTTGATTGATTAAACCATTCCTGCATTACCTTCCTTGATCTTGATTACCCTCCTTGAAATCCTGTTTTTACTAAAAGGTTTTATTATGCTTAGTATTGCTTTAGAAAAACAAAAGGATTTGTTTTACAAAAGATGTTGGGCAAAGTGGGAGGGATGTTTTCAAAAATAAAACTTGATGGTGAATCTGTCAAAGGCCTTGATGGATTCAACATCCGGAAAAGATGTACCTCTGTCAGGTACCAAGCTTTTGGGTCGAAATGATTAAGCTGAGACCGGGCGGGTGACTTGCACGAGAAGAGAGTCTCGGTGTAGTGTCTCCGTCTGAGTCGATTAAGGACCTTGTCGATGTAGGCTTGATGATCGAGGACCCTTTAACTGGTCACATGCCTCGTCATGGGTAAGCCTTGCCTCGGGCAGACTAAGGCCGGAATAAGATAACACGAAATGGGAGTGGAGCGGTGGCGAGAGTAGCGTGTACCCTCCGTGGCAAGAGGCTGGACGGTGGTGTATCTGTGCTCTCGGTTTGCGTGAACCTGATCCGGTCTTAAGAACCCCGGTGGCGGGTTGACATATGCAAGGGTTAAGTGCTACATATGTCGTGTGATTGGAGATCCTCAGCTGAGTATAATCGATTCGGATCGCCGTACCTTCGCGGTTATGAAGACTTGGTCACTGACCTACACGTAGCATTCCACTAAAGATGATGGGCTTTTGCTAAAGAAATTGGCTAGTGCAGGACCAGTGATTGAACTAGGGTAGAAAGAACTCTAGTGCAGGTAATTGTACCTAACTTGACAAATAAAATTGGATTTTTAAGGATCTACTTTAGTAAGCATTTCTGCAAAACAGAGTCTTTGATTATTGAGAAACCTTACCTTGACTCCCATATAACCAGCATACCCTTGAGAGTCTTTTCCTTAGTCGGGTAAGACTTGCTGAGTAATTCCATACTCAGGGTTTATCCCTTTGTTGTTTTTAGGTGGGGAAGTAGCAGACTTTTGCTGCTTCTGTGCTAAGGTGGTTCCCAACGAAGAAAAACAAGACTGAAGTGCGGGAGGACTCGGTCCTCCATCTAGGATCTTTTGTTTTTAGTCTTTCGGGAGAAGTTTGTGTCTCCCTGGTTTGTATAATTATTGCTTCTATGCACTCACTTTTAGACTGGTCTATAAATAAATAACTCGAGCTTGCTTTTTGAAATAAATGTAAGTTTATGTAATTCGCTTCCGCATTTCTTGATCTCCGATGATCTGTAATGTCTGCAAGACGGGTGAAACGTTCCTGGTGAGGTAAGGAAAGATACCGAGCTTGTCAAGTAACTTAGGAACATCTACAGGGTGTCTGATGTCTGTTAGACAAGGACAACTGTAGGTGGGCCTGATTACTTGGGAGGTTCCGTCACACCGGCCTTCGAACCTCTGACCAGTAGTGGGTGTAGGGCCCACACGATCTGAGGCGGCTGTTGAACCCTCCGGGGGGCCAGCCTTCGAACCCCTGATCAGTAAGGAGGCTCGGAGCCTAGTTCCTTCACGGGGAAGGATCCCTTTCGGGGTATCCCCCTTTCCCGGTCCCTGTCGCAAGAGATAGAGAAAGAGGAAAAAAGGAAAAAGGATACAAAACAGAACGACGCGGCGTACCTTTTTTGGTGCGGTTGTTTTGGCGAAGGCGAAGCGTCGCCCGCTGCGCCTGCCAGAAGTGTCGCCTGTCCAGCCGCGGAGTTAGTGCGACGGGGCGAGTAGTTGGCGGGGCTACCGTTGCGCGTGCGTGAGCCGTTCGAGGAACGGACCACGGGCGCGTTGTCTTCACGCCGTGAGAGGGGGTTCTCTTGCTGCCCCCGGATGGGACGTGAGCTTGGGTGACGACGTGACCGCTGCTCCCGCGCGCCTGCCACCGTCATTACTGCCGGCCCACCTTTGGCCGCGTTGGCCGTCGCGCCAGGCTGGCGCTGCTGGGTCGCGCGCTGGGTCGCCTCGAGTCGCGGTATTGGTTTCGCAATCGAGGAGGTGCGGTGGTGGCACAGGCGGTACAGTTGCTTGCATGCAGCATCCGGCGCGCCGGTCGCGCGACGCGTGGGCCTGGGCCTCCATGCTGGCGTGTCGGGAGTCGGAGAAGCGTGTCCACTTGGCGCGGTTGCATGCCGCCTGCGTGGCTGCCCGCCCCTTTCGCCCGTTGGTCTGGGCAAAAGTGGAGGGTCACTTGTAACCGCTGGGCGGTTGCGAGCACCACGCGCGGCGATTTGGCTTCTTCTGCTCGGAGCCGGTCTGCATGACATGCGGGACCCAGCCCCCGCGCCGCAGGGGAGGGCTTTGGAGCGTGTTGGAGAAGACTCAGCCCGTGACGGTTGGGGGCGCAAGCAGGGAGAGTCGCCTTTAAAAGGAGGGCGACCCCTTTCGTAAGGCGACCATGTCTTCTTGCTCCCTTATGCACCGTATCTTTCCACCTTCCAAGCCCCCGGATGGGGGAAACCGCTGTCTTTTCGCCTCATCGTTGGAGGAACGCAACTCCGTGGGAGTTGGTACCTTTCAGCCATCGTTCGGCTTCAAGGATTTTCATCACACAGCCCGGTTGCTCCCCTCCGCTGGTGGTCACCCAAGACGGTGACCTCCAGCTCCTGGATGGGGAGAGGCAAACCGGGCTGTGATCCCGGTCCCGCCCTCAGTGTTGAGGGTGTTCGTCATCCTCGCTGGGGCGGGGGGCGAGGCGAGCCGGGGCTCCACCTCCTGCGCGGGTCGGCGGACCACCTCTTCTTCTAGCTTCTGGTGGTGGCAATCGCCCTTTAGCCCTACGGCAGAGACATCCTCCAGCCATGCCGGGGAAGGCGAACTGTTGCTGCCCAGCTAGGATGCAACATTCCGTCCTCTTCCTCGCATTCGCGGTGAGGACGGCTGCGAGGATCTGCTGGGATGCTCGGGGGCGCCCCGCGTTTTGCTGGTGATTCGCCCAGAGCTTGTCGCTCCACGGGCTTCCCTGGCGGGGAGGTTGTCCATACCCGTGGAGACGGAACCGGAGTTCTGTTTGTAATGGCACTTCGAATGCCAGGGTTTTTTGTTCATTTCGGCTTTCGGGGCCTGAACATGTATGTAACTTCGGCATGGAGCCGTGTTTTTTCCTCATTTCCGAGCACTAAGACTTGTCTGTTGACTATCTGAACCGCTTCACCAAGCGTGAGTCGCCCCGTGTCAAGGTGACGAGTGAGGTATCCGTATCCCGGAGGCGTAGGAGTCCCTCGGCTCGGTCGGCCTTGCTGTCCGAGGTTCCTCTAGCTTAGTTAAAGAGACCCCTCGGCCGCTCCTCGACGAGCCGAGGCCAGGGGTAGCGATATCAGTATGAACAGAGGTGGAGTCGGCTCGAAAATGAAACCTGGTTGGCCGGAGCCTAGCCGGGTTGTCCGTTGGCAGGATCGACGTCGGAGTTGATCAGCCGAGGCTTCGGACCGGGCTGGCGCCCTCGGAAGATGGTTGGCCGAGGCCCCAGGGGTAACCGGCCGAGCCGCCTGCTCGGGCCGGATTCCCGGAGAAGTCCCTGGCAGCGATTGCTCGGGCGTGGTGATGACGTCGTCCTTCGGAGCGGAGAACCTCAGACCGCGTCGCCGTCCGAGGCTAGGTCGGGCCTCGCCGAAGGTGCCGTCGATGCCGAGGGTGTTGCTGCCCCTTCCAGCGTCAAGACCCGAGCCTGCAGGATCAGATTGTCTTGTAGCGTGTGCCTTGTGCGGCCGTCGAGGCCAGAACACACACCCTCGCTGCGTTGTAAAGCTGCGTCTCTTTTCCTCTTGTTTCGAGTATCTGGACTTTTTGTCGGTAACAGGGATGTTTGTGCGAGCGAGAGTTGCTTCTCGCGGAAGGTGATGAGTGAGGTATCCGTATCCCAGAGGCGTGGGAGTCCCTCGGCTCGGTCGGCCTTGCCGCTTACGCGTACTTTCACCCGTCCATGAGGCCCTGTCACCGACTTGGTCGAGAAGGCTCGAAGGATCGCTTCAGCAGAAGGGCTTCCGAACGTAAAGACTTGTTCGATCCGTGGAGTCACTTTATCCGAACGCGAGTTACTTATCGCAGAAGGTGATGAGTGAGGTATCCGTATCCCGGAGGCGTAGGAGTCCCTCGGCTCGGTCAGCCTTGGCTGCTTACGTGTACTCCGTCGTTTCTAGGACCCACTTTTCGAAGTAGTCAAAAAGCACGAAAGATATTCTGGTAAAAGAGATTTTTTTTCGAGGAAAATTTTGACGCAGAGGGGGTTTCCCCCCTTTTAGCCCCCGAGGGAGGGTCGGGCTTTGCCGAGGCGAGGCTGACCCTTCCTTGTTGACTAAACTTTGCGTGGGTGCGAGGTATATGAACAACTTGGAAACATCTTAAGGGTAGAAGCGACGTAGCTGTTGGATGTTCCAAGCGTTGCCGTAGACCTCGCCTTGACTGTTGGCCAGCTTGTACGTTCCGGGCTTCAGAACTTTGGTGACGACGAATGGCCCCTCCCAGGGGGGCATGAGCTTGTGCCTCCCTCGGGCGTCTTGCCGCAGCCGAAGCACCAGGTTGCCCACCTGGAGGTCTCGGGGTCGGACCCCTCAGGCGTGGTAGCGTCGCAGGGACTGCTGATACCGTGCCGAGTGTAGTAAGGCCCTGTCCCGAGCCTCTTCCAGCTGGTCCAGCGAGTCTTCTCGGCTAGCTTGGTTGCTTTCATCGTCGTAGGCCCTCTTCCTCGGGGAGCCGTATTCCAGGTCAGTGGGCAAGACAGCCTCGGCCCCGTAGACCAGGAAGAACGGCGTGAAACCCGTGGCTCGGCTCGACGTTGTCCTCAGGCTCCAGACCACCGAGGGGAGTTCCTTCATCCATCGCTTGCCGAACTTGTTGAGGTCGTTGTAAATCCGAGGCTTGAGCCCTTGTAGAATCATGCCGTTGGCACGCTCTACTTGCCCATTCGACATGGGATGAGCTACGGCAGCCCAGTCCGCCCGGATGTGGTGATCCTCGCAAAAATCCAAGAAGTTTCTGCCGGTGAACTGGGTGCCGTTGTCGGTGATGATGGAGTTTGGGACCCCGAAGCGATGGATGATGTTGGTGAAGAACGCCACCGCCTGCTCGGACCTGATGCTGTTCAGGGGTCGGACCTCGATCCACTTGGAGAATTTGTCAACGGCGACCAGCAGGTGCGTGTAGCCCCCGGGCGCCTTCTGCAGAGGGCCGACGAGGTCCAGACCCCACACAGCGAAGGGCCAGGTGATGGGTATCGTCTGCAGAGCCTGAGCGGGCAGGTGGGTCTGCTTCGCATAGAATTGACACCCTTCGCAGGTGCGGACGATTCTAGTGGCGTCAGCCACCGCCGTCGGCCAGTAGAAGCCTTGCCGGAAAGCGTTCCCGACGAGGGCTCGGGGCGCTGCATGATGGCCGCAAGCCCCCGAGTGTATCTCTTGCAAGAGTTCCTGACCTTCGGCGATGGAGATGCATCGCTGGAGGATGCCCGAGGGGCTGCGGTGGTAGAGCTCCTTCTCATCGCCCAGCAAGACGAACGACTTGGCACGTCGCGCTACCCGCCGAGCCTCGGCTTGGTCGAGGGGTAGCTCTCCTTGGCGGAGATATTGCAGGTACGGGGTCTGCCAATCTCGATCAGGCGTGACCCCGCTCCGCTCCTCCTCGATGCGCAGCGCCTCGCCCTCGGGGGCCGAGGGTACCTCGGGCTGAACCGAGGACGCCTCGGACTCGGGCGTGTCGTTGATCTTGACGGAGGGTTGGTGCAGATCCCGGGAGAAGACGTCCAGGGAACCGTCGTTCGCCCCGAGGCTATTTTTGCCAGCTCGTCCGTAGTCTCGTTGTAGCGCCGGGCGATGTGGTTAAGCTCGAGCCCGTAGAACTTGTCTTCCAGGCGCCGAACCTCATCGCAGTAGGCCTCCATCTTCGGGTCGCGGCAGTGGGAGTTCTTCATGACTTGGTCGATGACGAGCTATGAGTCGCCGCGAGCGTCGAGGCGTCGGACCCCTAGCTCGATGGCGATTCGCAATCCGTTGATCAGAGCTTCGTACTCAGCCACATTGTTGGACGCCGGGAAATGGAGGCGCAGCACGTAGCGTAGGTGTTTCCCGAGGGGCGAGATGAAGAGCAGGCCCGCGCCGGCTCCCGTCTTCATCAGCGACCCGTCAAAAAACATGGTCCAGAGCTCCGGTTGGATCGGAGCCGTCGGCAGCTGGGTGTCGACCCATTCGGCTACGAAGTCCGCCAATACCTGGGACTTGATGGCCTTTCGAGGGGCGAACGAGATTGTCTCGCCCATGATTTCCACCGCCCACTTTGCGATCCTGCCCGAGGCCTCTCGGCACTGGATGATCTCCCCTAGGGGGAAGGATGACACCACAGTTACCGGATGAGACTCGAAGTAATGTCGCAATTTTCGCCTCGTCAGGATTACTGCATACAGTAGCTTCTGAACTTGCATGTAGCGGATCTTGGTTTCGGACAGCACCTCGCTGACGAAGTAAACTGGCCTCTGAATGGGCAATGCATGCCCCTCTTCTTGCCTTTCGACCACAATCGCAGCGCTAACCACCTGAGTGGTCGCGGCGACGTAGACCAAGAGGGCTTCTCCATCAGCTGGGGGTACCAAGATAGGCGCCTTGGTGAGGAGCGCCTTCAGGTTCCCGAGAGCTTCCTCGGCCTCAGGGGTCCAAGTGAAGCACTCAGCCTTCCTTAAGAGGCGGTACAGAGGCAGGCCTCTTTCGCCGAGGCGTGAGATGAAACGGCTCAAGGCCGCGAGACATCCCATGACCCTCTGTACACCTTTTAAGTCCTTGATGGGCCCCATGCTGGTGATGGCTGCGATCTTCTCCGGGTTGGCTTCGATGCCCCGCTCGGAGACGATGAACCCCAGGAGCATGCCTCGGGGCACCCCAAAGACACATTTCTCGGGATTGAGCTTGACGTCCTTTGCCTTGAGACACCGGAATGTCACTTCAAGGTCGGAGAGGAGGTCGGAGGCTTTCCTTGTCTTGACTACGATGTCATCGACGTAGGCCTCGACCGTACGACCGATGTGTTCGCCGAACACATGGTTCATGCACCGCTGGTACGTCGCACCCGCGTTCCTCAAACCGAACGGCATGGTGACATAGCAGTACATGCCGAAGGGCGTGATGAAAGAAGTCGCGGGCTGGTCGGACTCTTTCATCTTGATTTGATGATACCCTGAGTAGGCATCGAGGAAAGACAGGGTTTCGCACCCAGCAGTGGAATCCACGATTTGATCGATGCGAGGTAGAGGGTAGGGAACCTTCAGACATGCTTTGTTGAGACCAGTGTAGTCTACACACATCCACCATTTCCCCCCTTTCTTTCTCACAAGCACAGGGTTGGCAAGCCATTCGGGATGGAATACCTCTTTGATGAACCCTGCTGCCATTAGCTTGTGGATCTCCTCGCCTATCACTCTGCGCTTCTCCTCGTCGAATCGGCGCAGAGGCTGCCTGACCGATCGGGCTCCGGCCCGAATATCCAGCGAGTTCTCGGCGACATCCCTCGGTATGCCGGGCATGTCCGAGGGATTCCACGCAAAGACGTCGGCGTTTGCGCGGAGAAAGTCGACGAGCACTGCTTCCTATTTGGGGTCGAGCCCGGAACCGATCCGGATCTGCTTAGAGGTGTCGCCACTGGGGTCGAGAGGGACAGCCTTAACCGTCTCCGCTGGCTCGAAATTGCCGGCGTGTCGCTTCACGTCTGGCACCTCTCTGGAGAGGTTTTCCAGGTCGGCGATGAGGGCCTCGGACTCGGCGAGGGCCTCGGCGTACTCCACGCACTCCACGTCGTATTCGAACGCGTGTTTGTACGTGGGGCCGACGGTGATGACCCCGTTGGGGCCCGGCATCTTGAGCTTCAGGTAGGTGTAGTTGGGGACGGCCATGAACTTCGCGTAGCATGGCCTCCCCAATACCGCGTGGTAGGTTCCTCGGAACCCGACCACCTCGAACGTCAGAATCTCCCTTCGGAAGTTGGAGGGCGTTCCGAAGCAGACATGAAGGTCGAGCTGTCCGAGGGGCTGGACGCGCTTCCCAGGAATGATCCCGTGGAAGGGCGCAGCGCCTGCTCGGACGGAGGACAGATCGACGCGCAGGAGCCTGAGGGTCTCGGCGTAGATGATGTTGAGGCAGCTGCCCCCATCCATCAGGACCTTGGTGAGCCTGACGTCGCCAATGATGGGATCGACGACGAGCGGGTATTTCCCCGGGCTCGGCACGTGGTCGGGGTGGTCAGCTTGGTCGAAGGTGATGGGCTTGTCGGACCAGTCTAGGTAGACTGGCGCCGCCACCTTCACCGAGCAGACCTCCCGACGCTCTCGCTTGCGATGCCGAGCCGAGGCATTCGCCGCATGCCCTCCGTAGATCATGCAGCAGTCGCAGACCTCGGGGAACTCTCCTGCTTGGTGATCTTCCTTTTTGTCGTCGTCGCGGGCCCTGCCACCCTCTGCGGGTGGCCCGGCCCTGTGGAAGTGGCGCCGAAGCATGACGCACTCCTCGAGGGTGTGCTTGATGGGCCCCTGATGGTAAGGGCACGGCTCCTGGAGCATCTTGTCGAAGAGGTTAGCACCTCCAGGGGGCTTCCGAGGGTTCTTGTACTCGGCGGCGGCGACAAGGTCCGCGTCGGCGGCGTCGCATTTCGCTTGCGACTTCTTCTTGCCTTTCCTCTTGGCGCCGCGCGGAGTAGACGCCTCGGGAGCCTCTTCCGACGGGCGGCCCTAGGGCTGCTTGTCCTTTCGGAAGATGGCCTCGACCGCCTCCTGGCCAGAGGCGAACTTGGTGGCGATGTCCATCAGCTCGCTCGCCCTGGTGGGGGTCTTGCAACCCAACTTGCTCACCAGGTCGCGGCAGGTGGTGCCGGCAAGGAACGCACCAATGACATCTGAGTCGGTGATGTTGGGCAGCTCGGTGCGCTGCTTCGAGAATCACCGGATGTAGTCCCGAAGAGACTCTCCCGGCTGTTGCCGGCAGCTTCGGAGGTCCCAGGAATTCCTGGGGCGCACGTACGTGCCCTGGAAATTGCCGGCGAAGGCTTGGACCAAATCATCCCAGTTGGAGATGTGCCCCGGAGGCAGGTGCTCCAACCAGGCGCGAGCAGTGTCGGAGAGGAACAGGGGGAGGTTGCGGATGATGAGGTTGTCATCGTCCGTTCCACCCAGTTGGCAGGCCAGGCGGTAGTCTGCGAGCCACAATTCCGATCTCGTTTCCCCTGAGTACTTTGTGATAGTAGTCGGGGGTCGGAAACGGGCCAGAAACGGCGCCCGTCGGATGGCCCGGCTGAAGGCCTGCGGACCGGGTGGTTCGGGCGAGGGACTCTGATCCTCCCCACTGTCGTAGCGTCCCCCACGCCTGGGGTGGTAGCCTCGGCGCACCCTTTCGTCGAGGCGGGCCCGACGGTCGCGACGATGGTGCTCGTTGCCGAGGTGGCCCGGGGCCGCAGGCACGGTGTTGCGCGTGCGCCCGGTGTAGACCGAGGCTTCCCGCATGAATCGGGAAGTCGCAGCATGAGGTTCCGAGGGGTACCCCTGCCTTCGGGAGGCAGAGCTCTCGGCCCGCCAGGCCGCAGCGCCTTCCAGGAGATTCTTGAGCTCTCCCTGGATTCGCCGACCCTCAGTGGTTGATGGTTCTGGCATCGCGCGGAGGAGCATCGCTGCGGCTGCCAGGTTCTGACCGACCCCGCTGGATGCGGGTGGCGGCCTGTCCCTGACATCGTTGGCGACGCGGTGCTGGAAACCCTGGGGCAGGTGACGTATTTCTCCGGTCGGGGGTTGGCCCGCCCATACCTGCCCGACGTCCCGGCGGATCGGCTCGAGCGCTCCTGCTCCCTCGTCGAGCCTGGCCTGCGCCCCGCGGACTTGCTCGAGCTGTGGGTCGTGACCCCCCGCCGGAACGGGGACCACAGCTAGCTCCCGCGGGATGTCGGCGCGAGGCACCGGCCTAGGGAGATCACCGTCCTCCGGCATGCCGAGACGGTTGCCTTCGGAGGGATTTCCTAGCTCGACGTGGAAAAATTCGCGGCTTGGGCCACAGTCCTTGTCGTCAAGGCTGCGGCTGCCGTCGGAACAGTCGGAAAGGCAGTAGTCACATGCGGTCATAAAGTCCCGCATGGCACTGGGGTTGCCAAATCCAGAGAAATCCCAACAGACGCTGGGATCGTCATCTTCCTCGGACCCAGAGGGCCCG
The DNA here is from genome assembly GCA_029449295.1 of Zea luxurians. Lineage (NCBI taxonomy): Eukaryota > Viridiplantae > Streptophyta > Magnoliopsida > Poales > Poaceae > Zea > Zea luxurians. Next base: position 4,677,059 of record JAOPSE010000064.1, on the reverse strand, counting down.
TAGGTCGAGACGTCCGTCAATCGGTCCCAAGGTGACCGCATACGAAACCCCAGAGAGGTTGCACTCGCCTCAACGTGAGCGCCCGCCAAAGCGAGGTCGCTAGGCGGGTTGAGGCCGAGTCGAAATGACGTAGGATGGGAATCAGTCGGTACCTTTTGGTCGACGAGGAGCGACATAGTCACGTCGGGGACTGGTTGCGCCGTCGTCTTGGGTACGAGGGTGACGTCCTGCAGGCCCTCCGCGAGCGTGCTGGCGTCGTCCACTTGCTCGGGATTGGCGTGTCACGGGGGGACGGCGCTTGCCATCGTCTCAAACGCGAGGTCGACGCCCGACGCGCCCTCCGTTGGGGCGCTGGGGACGTCGGTTCGCTCGACAGCCGACGGAGCGCGGCCTCCCGCTCGGCCCTGGTTGCCCCGCCTCCTCCTCCGATGGCGGGGGAGAGGACGGGGCGAGCTCGAATGTTGTTCTTCCACCACGCGGGGAAGACGTCGTCGATTCCGCCGCCGGCGGGCGGGCTGTCGGCCGCCATTGTCGTCGTCGCGCGGCGGTGGAAAGAGTATCATGTCGTAGCTGCCGTCGAGAGACATGAACTCGAGACTCCCGAAACGGAGCACCGTCCCGGGTTGGAGAGGTCGTTGGAGACTGCCCATCTGAAGCTTGACGGGAAGCTGCTCGTCAACACGCAGCAGGCCCCTACCTGGCGTGCCAACTGTCGGCGTTTCGAGACCGGGGGGTCCCTAAGCCGACGAGTGAGTGTGTCGCGTGCCCCAGCCCAGATGGGTCGAGCGCGTGGGCGAGCGCGAAGGGGGGGAAGCGAGGTGGCCGGAGACGAGTCGTGAGAGAGGTGGGAATCCCACGGCCTTCGTGTTCGTCCCGCGCCCAGGTCGGGTGCGCTTGCAGTAGGGGGTTACAAGCGTCCACGCGGGTGAGGGAAGCGAGCGGCCCCGAGAGAGCGCCTGCCCCGTCCTCGTCCCCGCGCGGCCAACCTTCTCTAAGAAGGCCCTGGTCCTTCCTTTTATAGGTGTAAGGAGAGGATCCAGGTGTATAATGGGGGTGTAGCAAAGTGCTACGTGTCTAGCGGGGGTGAGCTAGCGCCCTAAGTACATGCCAATGTGGCAGCCGGAGAGATCTTGGCACCCAGCTGGTGTGGTGTCGTGGCTGTCGGAGGAGCAACGGAGCCTGGCGGAGGGACAGCTGTCGGAGCGGTTGGGTCCTTGCTGACGTCCCCCTGCTTCCGTAAGGGAGCTGAGAGCCGCCGTCGTCACGGGTCTAGCGGGGCGCCATCATTGCCTATCTGGCGGAGCTAGCTAGATGGGACGCCGGTCTTGTTCTCTGCGGCCCGAGTCGGCTCGAGGTAGGGTGATGATGGCGCTTCCTATTGACGTGGCGGACTTGTGCCCTAGGTCGGGCGACGTGGAGGCTCCTCCGAAGCCGAGGTCGAGTCTGTCTTCCATGGCCGAGGCCGAGCCCGAGCTCCTGGGTCGGGCGAGGCGGAGGTCGTTCGGCAGAGGCCAGGGCGGAGTCCGACCCCTGGGGTCGGGCGAAGCGGAGTTCGTCGTCTTCTGGGGCCTAGCCCGAGTCCGAGCCCTGGGTCGGGCGGAGCGGAGTTCGCCGTCTTCCGGGGCCTTAGCCCGAGTCCGAGCCCTGGGTCGGGCGGAGCGTTGTTCGCCGTCTTCCGGGGCCTTAGCCCGAGTCCGAGCCCTGGGTCGGGCGGAGCGGAGTTCACCGTCTTCCGGGGCCTTAGCCCGAGTCCGAGCCCTGGGTCGGGCGGAGCGGAGTTCGCCGTCTTCCGGGGCCTTAGCCCGAGTCCGAGCCCTGGGTCGGGCGGAGCTTCCTATGGCGCCTTTGGCAAGGCCTGACTGCCTGTCAGTCTCACTCTGTCAAGTGGCACTGCAGTCGGAATGGCGCAGGCGGCGCTGTCCTTCTGTCAGACCGGTCAGTGGAGCGGCGAAGTGACGACGGTCACTTCGGCTCTGCCGGGGGGCGCGTGTCAGGATAAAGGTGTCAGACTACCTTTGCGTTAAATGCTCCTGCGACTCGGTCGGTCGGCGCGGCGATTTAGTCAAGGTTGCTTCTTAGCGAAGGCAAGGCCTCGGGCGAGCCGGAGATGTGTTCGCCGTAAAAAGGGGGCCTCGGGCGAGACGGAAACACCTCGGGGTCGGCTGCCCTTGCCCGAGGCTAGGCTCGGGCGAGGCGTGATCGAGTCGCTCGTATGGACTGATCCCTGACTTAATCGCACCCATCAGGCCTCTGCAGCTTTATGCTGATGGGGGTTACCAGCTGAGAATTAGGCGTCTTGAGGGTACCCCTAATTATGGTCCCCGACAGTACCAAGTGGGTATTCCACAACAAGCAAGATGAGCATGGTGTGGTGATAAGGAACAAAGCCCGACTTGTGGCCAAGGGTTATTCACAAGTCGAAGGTTTGGATTTTGATGAAACTTATGCACCCGTAGCTAGGCTTGAGTCAATTCGTATATTACTTGCCTATGCTACTTACCATGACTTCAAGCTCTACCAAATGGACGTGAAGAGTGCCTTCCTCAATGGACCAATCAAGGAAGAGATCTATGTTGAGCAACCTCCCGGCTTTGAAGATAGTGAGTACCCTAATCATGTCTATAAACTCTCAAAGGTGCTTTATGGGCTCAAGCAAGCCCCAAGAGCATGGTATGAATGCCTGCGAGATTTTCTAATCACTAATGGCTTCAAAGTCGGAAAGACCGATCCTACTCTCTTTACTAAAACTGTTGCAAATGATTTGTTTGTATGCTAAATTTATGTTGATGATATCATATTTGGGTCTACTAACAAATCTACTTGTGAGGAGTTTAGTAGGATCATGGTTCAAAAATTTGAGATGTCTATGATGGGGGAGTTGAGATATTTCTTAGGATTCCAAATCAAGCAACTCCAAGAGGGCATCTTCATCAGCCAAACAAAGTACATTCAAGACTTCCTTAAGAAGTTTGGAATGAAGGATGTCAAGCCCATCAAGACTCCCATGGGAACTAATGGGCATCTCGACCTCGACACGGGAGGTAAACCCGTAGATCAAAAGGTATACCGGTCGATGATAGGATCTTTACTATATTTAAGTGCATCTCGACTGGACATTATGCTTTCTGTATGCATGTGTGCAAGGTTCCAAGCCGATCCTAAGGAAGTTCACCTTAGGGCCATGAATAGAATCATGAAATATTTAGTATACATTCCTAAGTTTGGGCTTTGATACCCCAGGGGATCAACCTTTTATTTGATAGGATATTCCGATACCGATTGGGCAGGGTGTAAATTTGATAGGAAGAGCACATGAGGGACTTGTCAGTTTCTGGGAGATCCCTGGTGTCTTGGGCTTCAAAGAAACAAAATTCAGTAGCCCTATCAACCGTCGAAGCCGAGTATATTGCCGCAGGCCATTGTTATGCGCAATTACTTTGGATGAGGCAAACCCTCAGGGACTATGGCTACAAATTGAGCAAAGTCCCTCTCCTATGTGACAATGAGAGTGCTATCCGCATGGCAGAGAATCCCATTGAACACAGCCGCACTAAGCACATAGACATTCAGTATCACTTTTTGAGGGATCACCAACAAAGGGGGATATCAAGATAGCCTATATCAACACCAAAGAATAATTAGCCGATATCTTCACCAAGCCATTAGATGAGAAAACCTTTTGCAAACTTAGGAATGAGCTAAATATACTTGATTCTCGGAATTTTGATTGAAACATTGCACACATTGCTTATTTACATACCTTTGATCTTATCTCTTTCATTTGCTACGACTAATGTGTTTCCAAGTGTATTTTTATGCTAAGTCGTAGATTGAAAGGGAAATAGAATGTTTGACGAAGACAAGGCTTCCACTCCACTCTACCGGTATCATTTACCCTTCGTCGTTACTTCACCTCACTTCACATTGGTATAATCTTTACACTCATATTTACTTGTACCAATGGGGAGAAAGTAAAGGGCTCTCAATGTCTCTGTTTTTGGCGATTAATGCCAAAGGGGGAGAGAGTATTAGCCCAAAGCGAAAGGACCGCACCACCACCAAATTTTAAAAAGAAAATTTCAAATTAGTATCTTAATGTGTTTTCAAAAGGGGGAAAAAGTTCTTAGTATTTACAAAAATTGGTAAAACCCTCTTGAACACTAAGAGGAGAATTTCATTCAGGGGGAGTTTTGTTGTAGTCAAAGGAAAAGCATTTGATTCAGGGGGAGAAATTTCAAATCTTGAAAATGCTTCTTGCAATCTTATTCATATATCTTTGACTATTTGCAAAAGGATTTTGAAAAGACTTTTTAAAAGAATTTGCAAAAACAAAACAAGTGGTGCAAGCAAGGTCCAAAATGTTAAATAAAAGAAAGCAATCCAAGCATATCTAGTGATATTATAAAATTGGTTTAATTCTAAGTAACATATGCACTTACATTATGCAAACTAGTTCAATTCTGCACATATACATTTGCTTTGGTTTGTGTTGGCATCAATCACCAAAAAGGGGGAGATTGAAAGGGAAATAGGGTCAAACCTTTTCCTATTAATGATTTTGGTGGTTGAATGCCCAACACAAATATTGGACTAACTAGTTTGCTCTAGATTATGTATTCTACATGTGCATAAAGGTTCAACACAAAACCAATAAAAAGATAAAGAAAGGGTTCAAAATAAAGGAGCAAAAGAGACCGAAGAGGACCCTGGTCTGGCGCACTGGACTGTCCGGTGTGCCACCGGACAGTGTCCGGTGCACCAGGGACCGTACACTCCAAACTCTTCACCAGGAACTGTCTGGTGCACCAAGCGGAGCAATGGCTACCAGCGTAACGGTTGTCTGCAAAAGTGTGAACAGTGCACGTAGAAGTCAGAGCAGGCGTTAGAGGCACACTGGACAGTGAACAGGACCTGTCCGGTGCAGCACCGGACTATTCGGTGTGACATGAAGTCAGTGCTCCAATGGTTAGAATCTTCAGAACCCTAACGGTTGGTTGACGTGGCTGGCGCACCGGACAGTGTCCAGTGGTGCACCGGACTGTTCGGTGCGCCATCGACAGACAGCCTCCCCAACGGCTATGTGATGGTTGAGGTTATAACTACCCCCCAACCACCACCACTCCAAGCATCCAAGTTTTTCAGACATCTCATTCAATACAACAGCTAGTGCAATCAATACAAGACACAATTCAAAAGAATCAAAGCCTCTCCAAGTCCCAAATCCACTCCAAACAACTAGTGACTAGAGAGAGTGTTTTGCTTGTGTTCTTTGAGCTCTTGTTCTTGGATCGCTTTCTTATTCCTCATTCTTGTTCCTCAAGCAACTTGTAATCAAAGCTAGAGACACCAATTGTGTGGTGGTCCTTGTGGGGTCTAAGTGACCCGTTTGATTAAGGAGAAAGCTCACTCGGTCTAGGTGACCGTTTGAGAGAGGGAAAGGGTTGAAAGAGACCCAGTTTTTGTGACCACCTCAACGGGGAGTAGGTTTTCAAGAACCGAACCTCGGTAAAACAAATCACCGTGTCATCCACTTTATTCCTTGGTTGATTTGTTTTTGCCCTCTCTTTCGGACTCGGTTTTATTTCTAACGCTAACCTTGGCTTGTAGCTTGTCTTTTAAGATATAAATTTCAGATTCCGCCTATTCACCCCCCCTCTAGGCGACTTTCAAATACATCATGAGCTACCAAGTTGTCGTCGCATCGTCCGGAGGGGACGACGCCACAATGGCCAAATCGTTCATCATCGCGCTCGAAGGCCTAGCCCTAACCTGGTATACCAGGTTACCGCCACTGTCCATCGATTCCTAGAAAGGACTCTGGGACAAGTTCCTGCTCAACTTTCAAGGGTACCGACCTGATACTGACGCCCTGGCTGAGCTATCACTCTGCAAGCAGCAAGAGAAGGAAACCCTTCGGGGTACTACAGAAAGTTCCTGGCCCTCAAATCGCAACTGCCATTGGTCGACGACCACATCGCGATCCATTACGCCATCAGCGGCCTTCGGGTTGGCGTCCTATGCAGTCACTGTATCAGGGACCCACCCAAAAATCTCCAAGAGCTATACCAGCTATTCGAGAAGTATGCCAGGTCCGAAGAGCTACATCAACGAAAGGTCGAATCTTAGAGGAAGTCTAAGGACCCTCCGCAGTCTAGCAGAACCTGGACCAGGCCTTCACAGCCAGACTCCGAGCGAGAAAGCCGAAGTCAACAATAGGTGCACAACATATCCAATCAGCACCCAGCCAGAGAAACCACTCGCCGTCAGGAATATCCCCCCAAGGTCGCGGTAATGGCACCAGAGGGAGAGGCCGGGGACGGACGCAGCAGCCGCGTAGATTCTACTGCCTGTTTCATGGCGAGGACTGCGCGCACCCAACAAGAACTGTCCAGAAACGAAGGCCACCAGGGACAAGATGTCCAGGGCACAGCCAGCCGACAACCAGAGAGTCGTCGCGCACACATACCACCACCAACAACAACAACCTTACAACAACGAGCACATCCAGCACCCACCCAACCATGCATACCAGCATCGTCAGGAAGTGCAAGTTCTTCCACCCCCGCCTCTGCCTCCGCATCACCCAAATCCACACCACCATAATCACCCCCAAGCACCAAAGCAAGAAGACTTTGCCGAACAACCATATCGCGGAGTCATCCACATGATCACCGGAGGGTCCGACGTGGACTTCGAAACGAAGCGACAGAAGAGGGACCACTACCAAAGTGTTAACCACATCGCCCTCACCGTCCCAGTGGTACAAACAAGGTGGTCTCATGTGCCACTCACCTTCGACGCTAGGGACGTTGATCTGCGCAGCGCCCCTCACGTCGACGCCATGGTGATCAACTACACCGTAGCAGGCTGGGACCTACACAAAGTCCTGGTCAACAAAGGCAGTCAAGCTGACATCATCTTCCTGCACGCCTTCGACCGCATGGGCATCAGCCACAGTTTACTCAAGCCTTCGGACAACCCCCTATATGGCTTCGGCAGCAAGGGCACCTTTCCCGTCGGCAAGATAGAGCTACCCCTGTCATTCGATGTAGCACCAAATGCACGAAGCGAGCAGGTCACTATCGACATCGTCGACATGGTATACCCGTACAACGCCATAATGGGCCGGGGCTCCATCAACAAGTTTGAAGCGGCCATTCATGGACTTTACCTTTGCATGAAAATCCCGGGTCCGCAAGGCATGATCACAGTTTATGGCAACCAGCAGACTGCGCGCAATGTTGAAAGAGACTTCGTTCTAGGGCAACAGAATGTACACTGCCTCACAGCACAACACAAAGGTTTTGAAGGGACCCGCTGAGTCGCCAACGAAAAAGTAAAGGCACAGCTACAAAGCAACGACAGAACGAAGACGGTACACCTCGACCCGGCCACGCCTAAGCAAACGGTCGTAATAAGCGAAGACCTGACCTCGTGAGACGAGGGAAAACTCATCTCCTGCCTCTCCCGAAACAAGGACGTCTTCGCTTGGTCTGGCCCTCGACCTAGTTGGGGTCAGCCGCACCATCATAGAGCATGGCCTGGGCATCGACCCTTCGGTGCGCCCAAAAAAGTAACGACTGCGCAAAATGTCCGACGAGAAGACCGAAGCCGCCAAAGCCAAGGTGCACCGCCTGTTAGAAGCCAACTTCATCGAGCCAATTGCTTATCCTACATGGCTCGCCAACGTGGTCATGGTACAAAAGAAAAGCGGCAAGTGGCGCATGTGTATTGACTTCACCAGCCTCAATAAGGCCTGTCCTAAGGACAATTTCCCGCTGCCACGGATCGACAAAATAGTCGATAGTGTAGCAGGATGCGAAGTCATGTCCCTCCTCGATTGCTTCTCCGGTTACCACTAGATATACATGAAATAGGAAGACAAGGCCAGCACAAGCTTTATCACACCCTTCGGCACGTACTGCTTCATCAGGATGCCAGAGGGACTCAAAAACGCTGGGTCAACCTTTTCTAGCCTCACCAAAAGGGTGCTTGAAAGCCAAGTAGGCCGCAACATTTTCACCTACGTGGACGACATCGTTGTCGCGAGCAAAAACAAAGAGGATCACCTGGCCGACCTCGCAGAGACATTCGCTAATATGTGGGACTCACGACTTCGGCTCAACCCCGAAAAGTGTGTCTTCGGTGTTCGCCAGGGGAAGATACTTGGCTACCTGGTGTCGCACCGAGGGGTCGAGGCCAACCCAATGAAGATCCAGGCCATCATCAACATGGCACCCCCGCAGTCAGCCAGGGATGTCCAGCGACTGACAGGCAGATTGGTCGCCTTGAACAGATTCATTTCCAAATCCGCAGAGCGCAGTCTACCCTTCCTCTAGACATTGCATGGCACAAAAGACTTTGCTTGGGGACCAGAGCAGGCGGCAGCCTTCGAGTCGCTCAAGCAACACCTCTCAGACTTAGCAACTCTTGCTAGCCCCGACCCTTCGCTGCCTCTTCTTCTCTACATTGCAGCCTCACCATGTGCAGTCAGTGTAGCGTTAATCCAAGAGCAGGACAGAGAGGGCACGACCCAGCAGTGCCCAGTTTACTATGTCTCCGAAGTCCTTACGGCTTCTAAGTGCAACATGACTGAGCTCGAAAAAATTTCATACGCAGTTGTCATGGCATCACATAAGTTGTGCCACTACTTCGAAGCCTTCAAGGTACGGGTCACTTCGAACAGGGGTCTGGGGGAACTGTTCAGGAACCCGGAGGCATTCGTTCGAATTTCCAAATGGGCAGCCACTTCGGACAGGGGTCTGGGGGAACTGTTCAGGAACCCAGAGGCATTTGTCTGAATTGCCAAATGGGCAGCCAAACTCTTTGGGTACCACATCACCTTGGAACCCAGGACAACAATTAAATCACAAGTCCTGGCAGGCTTCATCGTTGATTCGACAGGACCAACATGGCAGCAAGAAGAGTCTCCAGAGAAAGTGTGGACCATCCACTGCGATGGCGCGTGGTGCCATGCGGGGGCAGGCGCCGCGGCAATTATCACATCACCCACAGGCGTCAAGTACATATACGCGGCACGCCTCAGCTTTGCCTTGGAGTCCGACAGATGCACTAACAATATAGCATAGTATGATGCCGTCATCCTGGGACTCCGCAAACTACAAGCACTCGGTGTCACCATGTGCACAGTCAGGACAGATTCCAAAGTAGTTGCAGGCCAGGTCAAAAAGAAATAGTCAGAAAAAGACCCCGCGCTCATGCAATATCTCACAGCCGTCCGCAGTCTCGAGAGACAATTCAAGGGTTTCACCCTACAGCATGTTGACCGCGCTAGGAACGAAGAGGTCGACGCGTTGGCTAAAGCAGTGGCCAAGGGCGAAGCCTTGCCCTCCGACGTGTTCTACCACGTCATCGGCACACCAGTTGTCCGCAACCCAGAAGGTTTACAAATAACTCACGCCAAAGGCCACCGCATCATCAACCTCATCATGGCCGAAGATTGGCGGGCCCCAATAACCCTGTATCTGCAAGGCCACTACCATCCAAGCGATAGCAATGAGGCCAAACGATTAAAGCACAGAAGCGGGGACTCCGCATTAGTCGAGGGTCAGCTGTACAAGAAGGGGATCAGTCAGCCCATGCTGAAGTGCATAACCAAAATCGAAGGCATACAAATCCTTCACGAAGTCCACAGCGGAACTTGCGGCTCCCACTCAGGACCCAGGGCCCTCGCTGCCAAGGTGATTCGTCAAGGATTTTACTGGCCCGCAATAATTTGCACCGCCAATCGAGTCACGAGGTCATGAGAAGCATGCCAATAGTTCTCCCCTCGCTCAGGCAGCCCTTCGCAATTCACCAAGCTCATCGCCCATACATGGCCGCTTCAACGCTGGGGGCTGGACATCGTTGGACCACTGCCTACGGCTCAAGGGAACATCAAATTCACCTTCGCCGCCGTCGAATATTTCACAAAGTGGATCGAGGCCAGAGCAGTATCCACAATAACATCGAAGACCGCTCAAAAATTCTTCTGGCAAAACATTGTCTGCCGCTTCGGAGTCTCGTCCGAACTCACAGTCGACAACAGCAAACAGTTCGACAGCCAAGACTTCAGGGATTTCTGCTTTTCCATCGGCACCAAGCCTGTCTTCGCCTTGGTGTACCACCCACAATCCAACGGCGTCGTTGAGCGTGCTAATGGCAAGATTTTTACTACCATCAAGGAAAGACTTCTCGACAATAAAAAGGACAAATGGGCCGACCAACTACCTGAAGTGGTATGGGCCCTAAACATGACAGAATGCTAAGCAACCGGGTTCACACCTTTCCGCCTACTGTATGGGTTCGAGGCCATGACGCCGCAAGAGATAAAGCATGGGTCACCGAGAACAAACACATCAGCAATCCCCGACGTCGACGAACCAACTTCCAAAGATCTCATCGATGGAGACCGCGTACGTCCTCGCCCTGCAGGCCCTCAACAGATATCAGGCTCAAACCAAGGCCTGGCGCGACAACGCAGTCATCCCAAGAGAATTCACCAAAGGAGACCTCATACTCGTCCGTACCACCTGGACAGAATCACGGGGTAAGTTGGAGCCGAAATGGGAAGGTCCATTCATTGTCAAGTCGAAGGCATCCCCCAGCGCGTACAGGCTGACAACATCATCCGGTGAAGACTTAGAGCATTCCTGGAATATCGATAATCTCCGAAAATTTTTTGTTTAAGCTTTAGGGCCTACGCGCCTATGTAATTCTGTAAACAATGTTGCTCAGGCCCACGCTCTTTTCCTCTCGGGGGTGAGGTTTTTAACGAAAAGGAGTCATATAATATACCAGTGAAAAGCCCCCTCAAAAATATCCAAGTATCACCATGTCGAAAAAGACCGCTTCGACGGTCTTCAGCATTCGACCGATTCGAAGTCACCGTGACAGGTAGTGTAGACTACCCTCGCGTGCGACAAACTCCGTGCAAAAGTCGCCTAAGGGTGCAGCCGGACAAGCACAACAAGTGCACGATACTAAGTCTTACTAAAAGACACTCCGTGCAAAAGTCGCCTAAGGGTGCAGCCAGACAAGCACAACAAGTGCGCGATACGAAGTCTTACTAAAAGACACTCCATGCAAAAGTCGCCTAAGGGTGCAGCCGGACAAGCACAACAAGTGCGCGATACAAAGTCTTTTTACTAAAAGACAACTCTGTGCAAAAGCCGCCTAAGGGTGCAACCAAATAAGCACAACAAGTGCACGATACGATGTCTTTCCCACAAGACAACCTCGTGCAAAAAAACACATTGTCGAAGACAACTCACATGCTTCAGCTGCTGCGCAACTGAGCTCGCCATGTCCTTAGCGGCGGCGACCGAAGAGATCTCGCCGCTGGCGCAAAACTGGGCCCACGTGTCCTGCGTAGACCCCGTCACACCAGTCGCCACGGCGATCGACCCAGCCGCCACAGCTGCCCAGCCTCCGACCCTGCACCAATCTCATCAGAAACCCAATCCCGAAAAAAACTCACCAACAAATCCCTGCCCTATATGCGCGTCGAATATCGAGACGCCGCCGAGAAGATAGTCCTCCACGGAAATATCCATGGAGGCCCCGACCTTGCCCACCTCCGCCTCAGCAGCACGCGGCGGCAACGGAGGCCTTTGCTCCTGCACGGGCACGGCAGGGAGCGGCTTGCTGGGGCCGGGGGTGGCGGACTTCGCACCCAGCGGAGGCTTGCTGGTGCCAGGGGTAGCAGCCTTCGCAACACCCTGAGCCATCTTGACCTCGCGGCGCGGGTCCCCGACCCTAGCAAACGCCCGACGATTCCGCGACACATCTTGGCGATCCTTTTCCATCACTGCTGACACAACAGTAGCAACATTCCTCCCGTAAGGAAAAATCCTCATCTCACGAGCTAATCGAGAAGTACGAATGTCCTCGTCGGACGCCCGGGGGATCGGAACATTCCTAGGCCACCGACCCCCGGTAACCTTCAGCATTCGCGCGGAAGATTCTCGGAGCTTGGGCAAAGACATCCTCTCCCCAGGGGCCACGCAAGTTCCCAATAAATCCACAGCAAAACGATCGTAGACCCCCAACCCCTCAGCTGCAGTACCTAGTTTCCTCTTTTTAGTGGCCGCAGCTGGCAAAGCTCCCCACGAAGGGCCTTCATCGAGCACGGCTGCTGCCCTCTTTCCCCGGCGATCGACAACAACAGCATCGTCGTCTCTCGGGTAACCACCATATGGCAGACGATTCAACTCAAAAACACGGTTCAAACAAACATTAGTACCGCGAATATCCCAACTACGCAAGGTCTCCGTCCTTGGCATGTATCGCCCTACAATCCTCATAGCCTTGGCCTCCACCTCATGTACAAATGTGGCCGGGTTCCTGCACCACAAGTCCAAGGCGAAGGCAGGACTTCGCACCAACTGATTGCCCAAGGACGGCATCCGGCGGGGGCACACTTCGCCAAGTACCCAGCCGTGCACCAAGGGCCATACTCCATATCCAATGAATTCCTCAACAAGATCGCACCCGCTGCTCATGCGGGCAGCGTACCAAAGGGCCCCTTCGTCCTCATCGTCCTCTGCCACCTCGAACGGTGGGAACACCACATAGCAGTGACAGCACATAATGGCTACAGGGAGCCCAGGGAGATCTTCGACTTCCCTACCAGTGACATAAAACCAAAAGTCCCACCAGTTGCCCTACTTGTTCCGAGCGCAAGGGACTATTTCCACAACTTCCGCCGAAGTCTTTCCAGTCCTCGGTGTGAAGGTGCACGATCCAAATTGTGCAATCTTATTTCCTATTTTCCTCTTTTGCCAGTGCAGACAATAGTTCTTGGCAAAGACTTCCACATACGGTTGACCGCCGTACGAAGCAACCGCCCAAACATACTTCGCCAGGGCAACCACGGCGTTGGGTGTCAACTGGTGGACCTGCACGTCGAACCTCTGCCACGAAACGATGCGCCGGGAGACGAAGGCCGGCAATGAAAAACGCCTCGAACACAACTAATTCGCCCTGAGGCTCAGGGATCTCCTCAGCGCCCGGAACCCGCCTGACACCGCCATCGAATTATCCAAGATGTTGCATCTCTTGCACGTGAACCGAGGAGATCCTCGAAGTGCTGAACTCCACTGTGTGGCCCGGCTGCAACTCCGTCGCTACCAAATCACTCAGGGTATCCTCGAACGACGGATCGGCCGACGACGCACTCATAGCAGATGAGGAAGAAGACATTGCTACGTACCATCGGCGGCGGCGTGCGGTCTGCTTGACGCGGGCCAGATTTTCGGAGCGGAAGAGCAAGGAGGACAGGCGAGCGGTATGAAAAAGTTAGGGTTTTCACGGCGCACGCAAGGGTAAGAAATAGTCTCGGCCGCGCCCGCCCTTTTATAGACAGGACACGGCGCTTCGGGAAACACGCAGTCCAACAGTAACACGTCCATCAACGGTCACATTTCAAAAACCCCCGCGGGACCACTTCGAGCGAGGGTAGCGTCTCCACCATCTAGCGACGTCTTCAGCACCAGATGACTTAGTCGAACTGGTCCCTCGGAGGGCAAATGTTGGGGCAAAGGCGAACACGCTACCCTTCGCTCGATGCCTTCGTCACCTCCCTACACCGACGAAGACCACGTCCACAGAGCACGCCCGAACAAGCCGAAAGCGCCGATTGGATGAAGACCGGCGCGGTCCCTCTTCGTCCTCTCCGTTGCAAGACGAGGGCTCTGTCGAAGTCTACTGGTCCCACATCCTCACTGTGTCGGGAGGCCCAGGTGGGATTCGGCCCACTATAACGGGACCCGCGCGGATAAGCATATTATAGGCCGCGTCTGTAATAGCCCTTTCTGTAATGACAATCTATAACCTCCTCTCGTGAGAATATTCTGGGGATAGACTGGGTACTCGAGGGCATAAACGTCTTTGACAAGGGACGGGTGGTCACTCGAGTGCCTATAAATACCCCCGTACAGTGCCCTTGAGAGGCCAGATTAACAAAGCTATTGCCATCCCACATTAAACTTTGCAAACACTCTTTCCACTTTCCTGTTGGATCAACTTGCCCAAGAGAGCAAGTTCCAACACGCGGCAACTTAAAGACAGGTTCGAAAGGTCTTTGGATACCATTAGTAGGAAAATGGCTCATGTGGTAGATTCTATGTATGATTTTGCACAAACCAATATATGTCCAAAGGATCCAACGTATTCTAAAGTGCATGACAAGCTCGGACCTTATGCCCCTTTCTTTGACGGGTGCATAGGAGCCTTAGATGGTACACACATTCTAGCTCACGTATGTCATGAGTCGAGGTTGGAGTGCATAAACAGAAAAGGGTGGCTTAGCTACAATATATTAGGTATAGTGGATATGGATATGTGGTTCACTTTTGTAGGTGCGGAGTTGGTTGGTTCTTGTCATGACATGGTAGTGCTCAGGAATTGCATGGGAGAAGCGAAATGGTGGCATGTTATGTTGGCATTGCATACACTGTATTCATTACGATCTAGTAAATGTTTTTTTGAGTTTATTTGTTTATGTACAGGGAGGTATTATCTAGTGGATGTTGGTCACTCAATTTGCAAAGGTTACTTGCCACCACATCGGAATCAGAGATATCACTTAGAAGATTTTCATCGAAGAGGAGCAGAAATTGTGGAGGAAAAGTTCAATTTCCACCACTCGAGTCTGCGAAATGTAGTTGAACGGGCTTTTAGACTTCTCAAATCAAGGTGGCATGTCCTACGAGGACTCCCAATGTACAAAAGAAGCACACAAGTGAAGATTGTAATTGCTTGCCTTTGCTTTGCACAACTATTTGTTGGACCGAGGCCACATAGGAGGACCAGGGAGTAGTTCACATAGCCAAGCTCACTACGATGTGTCAAATTGGATGAGTGTTAATGCAAGCCAAGAAATGATATTAGTGAGAGATTCGATCGCTGGTGGAGTATCGTTGATGTAGTCAACAGGTAGTAGTTTTAGCGAAGTTAAGTCTGTTTTGTTTTCGTATTTGGTCGGTTTGCAAAATTACTAACAATTTTGTAATTGTACACATATTATTGACAAAGGAATCCAGAATGGAGCTATTTTGGAATTTGTGATTCAACAAGTGTGGGTACTGTGATGCTCCTCGGTGGATATAATGAAGTAGTTAGATGAATCTGATTTGTGTTGTAATATATTGTGGTACTGGGTACTCTCTGGTACTGTGTTGTAATGTACTGTGGTACTGGGTACCAGGGCCGGGCCCAAGGCATGTGCGGGCCATGCGCTCGCACAGGGCCTCCAAAAATTGAGGGCCCCAAAACTTAGCAGATGTATATGTTCTAGTTTTATGATCTTCTACACATATTAATGTTAATATGTAGCACATATTTTCCTCCCTACCATATCGTTGTGCTGAAGCAAAATTACCGAGTGCTGCACTAAAGAATAAATCTTCATAGAATCTTAACACATCTGTCCGCGTGAACGAAGTTCTCTAAATTAAAGCTACTAAATTCATATTTGTGTTTTACTATGATAAAAAGACGTATTATTTAGCCACAATAGCACTGGAGAGTGAAGCTTTGGAGAAGATCGAAATATAAGTATATTATACAAGATTTTCTTTAAAACCCACCAAAAGAACGATGTTATTCAAATAAAATAGAAATGTTTCTTTAGATATTTTATTGCAATATATATTACTATAATTTACAGATTGTTATTACTAGTTTTTTAATAAAAGCATACATTCCACTGCTTTAAATTTGACACAGGGCCTCAAATTTACTGCTTTAGATTTAGCACAGGGCCTCAAATTTCTCTGGCCCGGCCCTGCTGGGTACTCTCTGGTACTGTGTTATAATGTACTCCCTTCGGTGTACTATTAGTTGTCGTTTATGACACCGACATGGTCTCCAAAATATAACTTTGACCAATGTTCTTTTATTAAAATGTAAATAAACTCTTAATACATTTATATTTTTATAAAAAGTACTTTTTAAGACAAATTAAAATGAAAATAAACTCTCCAAAATTTTAGCATAGTATGTGTATACACTTTTGTGTTCGCATAGTATGTGTATACACTTGCTCTAAAAATTTACGCAGCCATGTCTCCGCGGGAACTTTCATGGTATAATTATTGTCAAGAACATTAGTGTCAAACACAGTCTGCAGGTCCTTGCTTTCTTTAGCATTGTATGTGTATACACTTGCTGTAAAAATTTATAAGACCTGGCTGTGTTTGACAAAGTTTCAATAAAGCTACCATTCCAGTCCCCCAGATGCTCGTCAAGCAAGCAGCAAAAGTGTTGATAATTACTTGCCGTACAACCAGGGTGTGGCTGAGCACTAGTGCTTTTGAGGAGACAAAAGGTCCACTCCATGAACGAACAAAAAAAAAACCACGAGAAAGGCTTCTTCTCGTTGGTCGACGGTACTAGTACCGCTGCTCCTGCTCTTTGTTCTAGCAGTAACCTACTAACCTGGCCACAAATATTGTGCACACAAACAAATACACAAAGCCCATTGTTGACGAGACGACCGATCGAAAGCGGCGGCGGAGAGAGCCTATTGTTTTATGGAACCAAGGAAGGAAGGAAGGAAGGAGAGCGAGGTAGCTAGCTAGCAAAGATGATGGATGGTTTTTGCATCGTGTTGTCGTGTGCTCGTGCAAGGTCTCCTCGGTTGCATGCATGCGACTGTCTGCCCCCACTGTTTCGAGTCACAACAACACAGCACAGGGGAGGGGGTTTGCCTCGGAATTCGCGGGAGGGCCAGACCAAACGCCACCGTGCGCGCCTCGGTGACCCCGAAAGCGCCCGCAAATCGCACCGCTTCCCCCGGGACCTGCACCGGCCGTGCAATAACACTTGCTCCGATCCATCCGGCCGGCGGGCCACCATTTTTTCTGGGTGGTTGGCTTTGTCTCACGGCGCACTGTACACAGACAGCAGCATGCATGTCCAAAAATCCTACTCATCCGGAAACGCTCGGCCTCGACAGGCGACACTCACCAATAAACTAGTACATACTCTCGGTCGATGGGTGGTCGTCGTCGTCGAGAGTGTCACACAGCGTACGTGCAATGAACATGGGTATATATAATATTTACTTCCCCCCTCCTCCATAGACGACTACTGCTGTGCTGTGTGCTGCATTGATCTATCTGCTATATGCACGCGTGTAGTACGTACTACTTACTTACTGTACGTAGTAGTACTTACGTACCCACGCATGGGTAGCTTTGCATTGTTGCAGCTGCAGCATGCAGTGGTGGCCAGTGGCAGTGTTTCGAGACGTGTCTCCTCCACTCCACTCCACTCCACTTCACCTGCCTCCGGCGGCCGTGGACGATCTGTGTGGCATCGTTCATCAAAATCGTTGCATGTGATCGATCGATCAGCTGGGTAATCCACTGGCCTGACCCACACCCACCAAGGATGTAAAATGCCGTACGACACACACACACACAAACACCGTATTCTATGGTAGTAGCTTTGTTGTACTTGTTGCATGCATGCCCAGCATTGCTCCTTTATATTGCTAGGACTAGGAGTAGTAGTTTAGCCTATATAGTAAGAGTAGTAGTATTTTCATTAGCACGAACGTGTACTATGTGTCGCTTTAGTCTACTACTCTAATAAGCGAGAGGCATGCAGCCCGCCGGTCGGTCAAACGGAGCCCTACGACCGACGCGCACCCACACACACACACACAGCCCGGTACCCGTTTCTATCGTGCTGCGACCGATATGCAATGCGATGCACCCTCCTACACCGTCCAGTACTGCTACCCAAAGCGGCCAACGCATGCTGTCAGGGTCTGTGGCGTGGGCCCACCAAGGCCACGCCAGACTGGCTCATGGCCCGCACAGCGCGTCCTGCAGCGGGAACACATGAAATATAGACAAGTACATCACCGGCAGATTGCTATTGATACGTGCATCTACCAAGCGCAAACAGTAGCGGGGAGGCGAAGCATAATTGGAGCCGCAGGTCAGCACAGAGGTAGCCGCCCACAAAAAAGTGTGTACATGCTGCTTCACAATACTATATGCATGGTTTCTTTTGTATTTAAGGTAGTAAGTACCTATTATTAGAGGTGTTCTCCTGATTGCTTGTTGATCTCCTGTTTGTGTGCCGACTGCCGAGTATTCTTTATTCTGTGGTTTTTTTTAAAGTGTACTAGAAAAACTTATCCTCTATGCAAGAAAGATCATGGACCGTTACAGCTAGTTGTATGCAAATAAAATTCTAAGGGTTAGTCTGGGAACCACATTTTCTCAAGTGATTTTTATTTTTCTGAACTATTTTTCCTTAAGAAAATAGAAATTCCATGGAAAAATGGAGTTCCTAAACTAGCCCTAACGTCTGCAACAAGCCGATACAACTAATATCTTATAGAAACAACGTGGTAAGAGCTTGTTTCATTTGGGAGCAAGGGCGTTCAAGAGGCTAAAATTTACTTGTATTTAAAATTAAATAGCGAGGAGGTTTTAGCTCCTTCGATCCTTTTTAATCTCTTTACTCCTAAACACGTCCTAAGAGCTAGTTTGGAAACTCAAATGTCCTACAGGATTAGAGATGAATGAGGAGGAAATTGGTTCATTTTTCCCTTATTAATCTCCTCCGTCAATACCGGAGAGAATTTTAATTTCCAAACTAGCTATAAGTGAGTTAAATTTTCAATGGAATGTTACAAAAATTATCGGATTTTTATGTGGGCCAAAGTAATAGGCACATGGCCACTCATTCTCGCGACCGGATCCTCTACAGTTATTTTTGGAAAAGTAAATGCAAGATGGGTCACTAATGTGTGGGGTCTCACATTCAGTGACTAGAATTAAGTGTAGAGGAACTGTTTCCCTCGTTGTCTCCTCCAAAGTTTGCCAGTCCTCCCTATCGATAAAGCTAAACTCACCGGCCTGACGAACAAGTTGACGTGCAAAATACTATGTATAGACATGTTATAAATAACGTGGTGTTTGAAATAGACGGTAATAAGATAGGTGGTCACCGGTGAGTTCGGCTTAAGCAATCCAGTCACATCAACACAAGTTCACAGTCAGTCAATTCAACGTGATGCACCGTAAGTCAGGTCAAAAACAAAATGGAGTATAGCACCACGGTATAATACTGCAGACAGTTTGTGGTCAAACCATCGTATTGAGATCGTTCGATTCAGATAACCGCGTGAAATATCTGGAATGTCGACATATATATGCACGATTTCACTTGAATTTTAATATTCTTTAGGCTATTCAAATTATATTATTATCTCCGTTCTCAAATATTTGTCGTCCACTAGTTTATTTTTGAACTAAAACGTGATAAAAACGGAGGAAATATATCTTATCACAATATTCAAAGTTATCATATAATATAAGATACAACTATCCTAATATATGGTATCACATATTGTTTTTATCCTTTAAAAATATTAAATACTAGCATATATTAGAGTAAGAGATGTGAGTCACCAGGACGATTCTAGTTTAAATATCTCTCTCAAAATATAGCTTTTTTTTTCTCGGCAAGTATTAATAAGTATGTACTATGGATTGGAAATAACCTTGACATGTTCACCATGCACGTTTCCAAAACTACGGGCTTGCTCGTTATGTATCTAGATATAATCTGCATTTAAATTTATAGTAAAAGAATGCCTGGTTAGCAAAGATAAAACAGCTTGGAGCAAATATAATAAAGGGTTGTAAGTATGCGAATTGCAGAGGTGGATGAGAGAGATGAAAGAGAATAAGCGGATTGTAAATTTACAGCCTGCTTGGACAGAGAAAAGTGTGTCATATATTAATAATACACTCATGCAAAAGCATATTCATAAAGGAGTTGCTCCCCAACACTAACAGGATAAAAGATTTGTTAGCCGAGAATATCAGACATTGGATACAGACATTGTAAATCCTCCCCCTCTTTTTAATCTGTAAATTCTCTTGTCCCTCTTATCTGACATAAAAATATTGTACAAAATCCCTACAGTACGTTAAAATTTTCAAAAAAGAAGTGTACTTTTGGGACGATCAGCTGGGCATGTCCACCGAACTAGTTATTGTAGTTAAAGTCATAACTAAAAGTTAGTTGATCTAGTAGTCTCCATATTTAGGCCATCATTGGTAGGGCTCTTGTATAAACAGCTTCAACTCTAGCTCTGGTTCCTCATATAAAATAACTCCATTCTTATTTTCAGGAAGAGACTATAAAAAGGATGTCTCATTTGGACGGAAATGTAGTTCCTCCTATTTTTATGAGGAAGTTCTTGGGCTATCGTCTTCGGTAGTTTCTTGGAGCAGCTCCTCTCTGTTTTCACGGAGAAGCCAGTAAAAGAGCCCCTCCGTTTGATAAATTTTTTAAAGGAGCTATCGAAGCATCCTTTGAAAAAGCCCTAACAAAAGAGGGCCTTAGATGTATTGTGACTATCTAATCACTATTGATAATATAATGGCTATTAGATCTAGTCTATTTTTAAAATAATTATCCACTTCCGTTATTGTATAAAACAATATAAACTAACTCATGACTCTAATTTACATTACACACTGAATCTTTTCCGTTTTCTAAATCATTATCCACATTTGCGCTTATGCAAAACAATATAAACTAACTTACAATATGTTGTTAAGAAATAATACACTGATTTATATCACCCACTCATGTTTTCTTATTGATCTAAAGTAGATCTAAATTTGTGTTTAGTTACCAACATCCTCTTATTAGACTGTCTCCAGCGGGTAGTGCAAATAAAGGTGGTAGAACTGTAGATGATATTGTTTGACAATATTTACATAGTGGAGTTTGGAATAGGGGATGAGATGAGAAATCTGCTAGAGATAGCCTTATAATCGGCAATTTGCATAACTCAAACTGCATTATATTATTATAAAAAATAAATACCCTCTTAAATCTGTCTAAATTATCAAAATCTCCCATTGACAAATTTGTTTAGATAATGATTAAAGCATATATATATATATAAGGTAGATTAGTTAGGTGGTTTGAGTAGCACTTCTTAAATTTTAGGTTCGACTCATTGCAAAAGAGATTCTTAGGTTGGTGTTAAAAAAACTCATGTTGGTACATGTTAAGAAAATTCCATCGTCTATCCCAAGTCAAAGCATATGTCTAAGGTTTTTTTCGACCTACATGATATGTCTCTTAATATAATAATATGGGTAGGGCAAGGGTTTCAAAAGTTTTCTTGACTTGCGTGAGAGTGTGCAGGGCAGAGGTCGAGCGTTTTCTTGACTTGCGTGAGAATTGAGAAGTTTTCTCTTCATACAATACCCGGGAGTTTGTATTACGCCTCGCAGATCAAGTTTTTATATATATTACACCATTTCTATCAATATTAATATAGTAAGATTTGGTTAAAGCGGATATACACATCGTGCCAACATGTATGAACAATAAAACACATAAATTATGTTTTATAAAATAAAAACAGTTTCTTAATTGATCATCTACTAAGGATAGTGACAAAATATTTAAAATTGTATTAGCAATTATAACATATAATTTATATAGATTGTTGCTTTAGATATATTTATGTATTTTAACTAAATGTTTGACATGGCTATACCCATAGTATAACCATAATTGCAAATATAATTTCTTGATAAGAAAATTCAATTATCTCGAGAAGTATGAGGGACTACTCGTGGCTATATTTTGTGGCCATTTAAGAGTACTTTAGAGTAAAAAGTTGATCATTATAAGCTTCAAATATTAAAATTCTTGTGAGGTTTGAACTACCGCCCCTATTTACGATCTCACTTCAAGCTCTATGACTTATTTTGAATAATATGGTACATGTTTTAAAAACAATGGTTTTATGATATTGTAGTACTTAAGAACTTATTCTATGACCAAAAATATTTATTTTTAAGAAAATACAAAAAAAAACTAGAATTAATGAAAGATACAATAAAAATAGGAGTCTCAACTTAACTTGAGGAGAGAGAAAATAGATTCATTTATGACTGAGGACACATGATGCAAGAAGAGGCACCATGATTAAGGGTAAGATTTCAAAATAATTATATATTTAAATATATAGAGATGCCATGCATGGAAAAAGATATACATGGATAAATATATATTGTTTTTTTAATAAATGACAATTAATAAGTTTGTGATAAATAGATATAAACTATATAGTACCTATTATATCTATTATGTTAGGAAATGAATAAAAATATAAAATATAGATTTGATACAAATAATTTTTTATTAGTGAGATAGTTTCCCATTTCAAATCACAAGACATTTTGAATTTTCTAGATATATGTGTCTAAATATTGCGCAACGCTTACATATCCTTTTTTTGCCCATGCGACGGTAAAATTTTAGCATGTGCGATAAAGTGGATCAGTAAAATTTTAGCAAGTGTACGAGCACAGAAATTTTAGCACGAGTGAGCACATATCGATGGGCTACTAAATGTAAATTGAACAAAATAGAAATGTAAATTGAGCAAAATAGAAGGATGAGAAGACTAGAGTCTACAGAGGACAGTGCGAGTCTGGAAAGATAGCGGTGGAGCCGTGCAGCGATAGAGAAAGATCTGTTGGTTCGCATCAATCGAAGAGATCCGACGAAATCTAGCAACTCGTGATGATATGAGATCAGAGTCTCTCTCCGAATATGCAGAAGTATTGTAAAGCTGTACTAATAACAATCTTATTTTAATGTAAAGAACGAGCGCATGACGAACCACGAATTGATAGTCCCCTGCATGCCCTTTCCCCTCCCAGCAGTCCTAGCTAAAGCCTAAGCTAGCTATAGCTCCAAGTTTCAAAGAAACAAGTAGTAGGAAACTTCAAACCAAAATCCAAAAGAACACGACTCCACACCTGCTGTGCGCAGCGTCTACGAACCAACGAACATCAGCTCACTTTTGCTTCTCCAAAGTCAAGTCCCAGTCCACTTCACTTGCTGCGCCTGCGCGTGCAGGAGCGAGCGCTACGGATCTGTGAAAAGCTTGGCCGAAGTCACTACTGCCTCCGCGCTTCTCGAAGCGACGCCACGCCATGCCGATCGTTGCTGAGCTAGGCCCCGCCCGCCTATAGCTGCAGCTAGGATCGGAGCCAGCTAGTCGTCGTAGCCAAGCCGCCGCAGCTCGCCTGCGAGCCTGATGTCTCCCTCCTCCTCCTCGTCGTGTTCGGACGGCGCGTGGGTGGACGTAGTGGTCGACGACGCGCCGTCCGCGGATGACGAGGGCGCCGGCATCAGCTCCTGCCCAAGCCGGTCCACGCTGGCCGCCCGGCTCTTGGGAGGCGACGACGCGGACGACGCCGCGGGCGAGCGGCCCACGATGGGCACTGGATCCGTAAGCTCCTTGCCGTCGCGCGCCGGCGAGAACGCCACGGGCAGGTACTCGTCGCTGTCGCACGGGAACTTGGAGTTCTTGAAGTGCTCCTTCAGCGCTTCCAGGCCCTGCGCCGCCGCATAATTGTAACATTGACATGTGAGCAATAAGTACGTACGTAGTATTAAAATGTCTTTGGCGGATGTAGATGTAGGAGAAGGGCAGCTTCAGGAGTACGTACTTGTACGCGCGCGTATGTCACTTGGCAGATCTTGCGCGAGTTGTACACCTCCCATGGCTGCTTGTGGAACGCCTTGTACAGTCGCACGGCAGCCTCCGGCGATGTCAGGTTGACGAAGCCGTAGCCCACATTACACTTGTTGCTGCATTTTTTTTTCATTTTTGCATAAGGAAGAAAAATTCTCATTTCATGCAAGGGCATGAAATTCGAATGGTAATGGCATGGAGGAACAATAACTAAAAGACTTGCAACCAAAAAAAAACTTTGGCATTATGCTGCAGCTGCTTTACATGGAGTATGTGTGAAGCTGCATGCCTTTTGACAGCCACTAATGTCCTCTCGTCATTGGGCATTGATAGGTCTTTTCTCAAACTTGCTTCGTGCAAGAGAAAAGCTGCCGGCGGTATATATAAAAGCAAGTGCTTTAAATAAGCAAACTTGAAATAATACATCTTGTTTGCATATAGAAAACTACTTTGATCTGAGGTTCAATTTTTCTCTTTAGAACGGAAGTGCTGACTTTTTCCCCCTTTTCATACTCATGCAACTCTTTATCTTCTCTTTTTTTTCACAGCTCCATCTCCATAGCTAAGCGTCTATCTCTACTGTCTAGTCTCAACACTAGAACCCCATCGGTGCCGCACCTTTTGTATGTGTTGGCCTCGTTATGGAAGTGCACGGCTGTGAAAAGCAAGAAAGGCAGGCAGGGAGGCGATCCCAGGGGCGGCAGAAGCCGCGAGAAAGGAAGGCAGGCCGGCTCCCTCGCCGTCGGCAGCGGCAGCGGCAGCAGCAGCCAGCAGATGCGCGCATGCAACCAAAGAATCCATGGGGGGCATCAAAACGAGAAGGATCTGGCATGGTCTCGCTTGCCGCTGCCAAATTTATTTCCATTTGGGCTAGTAACGCCATAGCCCATCTATGCCTGCTGCACTGTACTCTACCCACCCAAAGATAAGATACCTCGATCCTGAAGCTCACGCTTCCAGCCAGCTCCTCGCCTCCCACCCCCCGCCCACATTTCCCACTCCAACCATTTTTCAAGGCAACAAATTCCCAGGAAAACAACCGAATTCAGGCTGGGAAGCTTGTGTGTGTTCTTGCATTGGGCACCATAAAATATAAGTCAATGCGAACAGCTAAATGCAATTATGTGAGAAGGAAGCCGAGCGCGCAACTCACTTGAAATCTATGGGGAGGTAGACGAAATCGTAGGCGGAGAAGGGCTGCTCCTCGCCGCTCGCCACGATCCACTCGTTGGATTGGATGCAGTGGTTGTCCAGCATGTTGAGCAGCAGCTTCTGGCTGCGACCCAAACGCCTCGGGCATCAGCTAGCAGAATCGCAATTCTGTGCGTCGCCCATGAAATATAGCATTGTTGCAACAAACGTGGAGATTGGCAGGGATACCTGTACTTGTTCGGTATGTTCCTGATCATGACGGTGGTCCTCGTGTCCATCTCCGAAGCCGGCGTTGCCTGCGTGTCGGCGCCGCCGCCGGCCTCGGGCTCCTTGAACAGGAAGCGCGCCTCCCACCCGCTCTTTCGTCCTTTCCAGCTCCCGCCGCCGCTGCTCCCGGCGCCTTTCTGGGTTTGCTTCCCGGACGCTGTCGGGGTCGACGAGGACGCCGCCGCCACCACGATCTTGCCGCCCTTGGTCTTGCGCTCATGGCTCGTTCCGGCATTGCCTCCTTTGGACGACTGGTCGCTGCCCGCGCTAGCCTTACAGGAGCTCCT
This sequence comes from Zea luxurians, assembly GCA_029449295.1. NCBI lineage: Eukaryota > Viridiplantae > Streptophyta > Magnoliopsida > Poales > Poaceae > Zea > Zea luxurians. The sequence continues at coordinate 4,651,805 of JAOPSE010000064.1, read as the reverse complement.
CCTCAGAAGCACCACTCCCTCCCTCGCCCTTACGGAACCGGACGACGACGAGGATGCCGGCGGCTGAGACGACGTCGGTTGGGACGGTCGCCACGTCGCTTGAAGCCTCGGCGGAGTCGGCGCGGTGGGCCGGTGCTGGTGGGGTGCGTACCCGCGCCTAGGACCGACAGGCACACGGCAAAAATTCAGCCGCCCACAGGGTGATGGGAAGGCTAGCTGACTGAAATTGCGTTGTTGTTTACCTGCGGGGCCCGGGGCCGGAAGGGCGCGTGAACTCGACGACGAGGCGGCGGCCGAAAAGCTCCTGGCCGTTGAGCTCGGCGAGCGCGCGCGCGGCGTCGCGCGTGTCGAAGAAGTCCACGAACTTGTGGCTGGGCCGCTGCGCCGACTCCCTCACATCCTTCAAGTCCCCTGCGAACACGAGGACGGGCCAATACAATTGCTGCGGGAAACACAAGAAACGAGTGTGGGAAAACGAAATGCCTGGTTGGTCGGCTCGGTCGGTGGCGCGTACCGAAGGCCTGGAAGACTTGGCGGAGGTCAGCGACCGAGACGCCGGGCAGGGGGCTCAGGACCACCAGGGAGCCGCGGTTGTCGCCGTCGTCGGCGCCGGTGGCGAAGTGGGCCCAGACGGCGTGCCCGAGGACGAGGCCGCGGCCGTCGTCGTTGGGGTGGGGCCAGTCCCAGGCCTGGGGCGTCGGTGCAGGAGCCCACGCCGGGGCTACGGCGGCCGCCGCGTAGAGCTGCCCGAGGCGGCTCTGCTGGCGCATGTGCTGCTCCCGGACGCAGGTCAAGGCGAGCTCGGCGGCGCGGATGTCGAAGAAATGGACGGTGGCCACGCCCTCGGACGCCACCGCGCACGCGTCGACCGAGCGGATCGCGCCGAATGGCGCCATCGCCTGCGCCACGTCGGCCTCCTGCGCGTGCGGCGGGACAAGGCCCAGCACCACGACGCGGCTCGACGGGCCATTGACCACCGGCGTCGTCGTTGGCAAGTTGTACCCCGGCTGCGGCGCCATGGCCATCGCCATCGGAGGCACTGGCTGTAACATGGCTATTTGCGGCGGCGGAGGCACCGGCATGGCTGGATATGGGTGGGGGCAGTATAGCTGTTGCGGAAGCGGCTGTAGAGGATAGGGGGCACAGACCGTAGGGTGGAACTCCTGAGCTGCGGCATCGAGAAGGTTACCCGGGGCTTCCGGGAACCCACCCATTCCACTCCCTCCCCCACCCTCCATGGCTAGAGCTCAGAACAAAAGAAACCGAGGAGTCCAAGGAAGACTGCCGTCTAAAGATCTAGAACTTTCTGGTGATTCTTGATCATGCCTTCGATCAAGAACCAGGCGAGAATTGTACTTGGGACCCCGTCTCAAGTCTCACTCTCCCGTTCTCTCTCCTGCTTAGCCGTATACTCGGTGTGTGTGTGTGGAGTGAGAGCGGTGGTAGTACCGCACCACTGCTGCCAGAAACGAGAGAGAGGGGCCGGAGAGAGGAGAGAGAGATTGGGAGCTCTTTTTATGGTAATTGCCGCGGGAAAAGAAAACCGGTGGGGTTTTATTTGGAGCTCTACAGGGACAAAGGGGGAGAGAGACGCGAGGAGGGAGGGGGCGGTGGAGAAGAGTCGAGGAGGTGAAGGGCGGGCGGTACGGAGGGAAGAGGAGGAAGAGGAGAGACGGTAGTGGCCGTGTGCTGGATTGTTTTAGCTCGGATCCTCTGCAACGACAGCACTTGTTGCTCTTGCACGAGTCATGCCCCGTGCGTACATGACAGGCCCCACGTCTGCTTCTTTGCTGGGGGAGATTTTTCCGGTAGATTTTGCGTGTTTGTTTTCGGAGTTAGATCTAGCTTTTCGAGATGCCGCCGGCTACAAATAAAGACCATATTCTTCAAATTACTGGGCGTTTGGCTACCGACTAAAATATTTAAATATTAATTATAGAGATTAATTTTAGGTTGAGGAGGACTTTATTTTAAGAATTACAACTTCGGTTTTTTATCTTTATCATCAAACAGCTTCAACAGATTAGTGAGACAGGGTTAAATAATATTTGGCTTACACGTAGGCTCCAGTTTCTATAGTACAATTAATTGTATGAGTTTACTTAATTACCCTTAATAATTAGCGGGTAGAGGAACACACATGAATCGGTAATTTATGTAACCAATGGCATGGTGGTTAATTTTTGTGCAACTTTATAAAAGGTATGGAAACGGTGTTTTTTGAAGCACCCTTTGAGTAGCTTCAAAAATTTCATGAAATTAACCTTTTGTTTCAATTTATTTGATAGAAAAATGGCATTTTGATAGAAAAAGCTGAAATATACCTAAAATTTTTGAAATGAAGGTCTTCCAAATAGGACCTAAATATATGTTTAATTAGACTTCATAAATTTGTCTCTCCGTTTAGTCTTCGTCTGTTTAATTAGTTTTATAGTTAGACCATATTTAATACTCTTAGTTGTCATTTAAACATTCGATTGATACGGTCTAAACTTTAGTTTGGTAGAATCATACATCAAAACGTCTTTCGAAAGTCTCTAAAATAATCTCAAACTGTAGCCACATATCTCTGAAACCCCATAGCTCTAGGGACTGCCTCAGCTCTAGCTAAAGCATTGGCCAGCAAGGAGCTCGAGATACTTGGCCATTAGATCATCTTCACGCTCCCATGTTGCTTCTTCCTCAGAGTGGTAACTCCACCTGACTTTGCACATTCTGATAGTGTTCCCCCCGGCTGACCCTGTCTGCAGTCTCCAGAATCTGTGTTGGCTTCTCTATGTAGGTCAGGTCTTCTTGGACTTCCAGGTCCTCCACTGAAAACTACTCTTTTGGCACACGTAGACACTTCTTCAACTGAGACACATAAAAGACATCATGCACCGCTGACAAGTTCTCTGGTAAGCTGAGCTGATATGCCACTTCTCCATAGGGATGGCAATCGGGCGGGTAGAACGCAGATATATGGTTCGCGTATCCATACCCACGAGATAAAACCAAACTCATACCCGTACCCATTTACGCTCGTGGGTACGGATCTGTATCCGTACCCGTACCCGCCGGGTATCCGTTATCCAACAGATATCTGTTACCCGCCCGCCCGCCCACTAAAATTTCAGCGGCTGCACGGCTGCACGGCCGGACGCAGTCCGCGGAGGTGCGGATAGCGCCCGAGGCGGCGAGGCCGAGGGAGAGGCGGGGGCGCGGGGCCAGGGGCTCAGGGCGGGGCGGCGCGGCGCGCTCAGGTCGGGCCGCCTGTCGCCTGTGCTTCCTCTCGTTGCTTCGGTGTCGGTGCCTCGGTGGTCACTGTTGTGCTGTCTGCTCGCCGTGGACCGTGGTCGATGCTTCCGGGATCTGCTGGAGGATGGAGCGATGGACGGGTGGAGGCGTAGTCGCGTCGTGTAGAGCCGTAGCCCATAGAGCACTGGAGCGGTGGAGCCTGGCGGTGGCGGCTACCAGCTAGGGTTAGGACTTGTTGAGTTCTTGGCTGTTGCTCGTTGGATGCCTCCTAGCCTCTTCACCTAGGACTGGGACGTTGGGTCAAGCCGTCAAGGACTCAAGGTTTCACCGCTCACGGCCCACGACCCACGGGGCTGGCGGCTGGCGCATGGGATAGGAGAATAGGATCTGGGTCCACATGTCATATGCCCAACGGGTGACGGATATGGATAGCCTATATCCATACCCACGAAATTATTACCCGCGGATACTATATAGTATCCATACCCGTACCCGCGGATACGAAAACCCACCATATCCGTACCCGACGGGTAAATAACCGTGGTTATTTGCCCATGACCGTACCCATTGCCATCCCTACTTCTTCACGCTTAGCGAGAATTTGGTACGGACCAAAATATCGGGGTGCTAGCTTGCCTTTGACTCCGAACCTTCTGACTCCTCTGGTAGGTGATACCTTCAGGTAGACAAAATCTCCCACTTCAAAACTCAGTTCTCTTCTTCTTGTGTATGCATAACTTCGTTGCCTTGACTGCGCTATCTTTATATTCTCCCGAACCATCTTGATATTCTCTTCGGCTTCGAGCAAAATGTCAGGCCCAAACACTTGCTTCTCTCCAGGTTGATCCCAGTGCAACAGAGTTCTGCAATTCCTTCCATACAGTGTTGAAATAGTGACATCTTTATACTGGCCTCGTAACTGTTGTTGTAGGAGAATTCGGCATAGGGTAATCTCTTATCCTATCTAGAATTATCTTGCAACGTAGGCTCCTAACATATTTTTTCGAAGATCACGTCTATAAGAATGGGGAACAAAGCGAGCTCGCATCTCCTCTTTTAACGCATTCCATGTTTGTGGTGCAGCACGTGTGTTAACAAGTTCATTCCACCAAATGATAGCAAAATCTTTAAATTCACTAGTGGCTTGTCTAACCCTATGCTGCTCAGGAACAAGATGGGAAATAAATTTTTGTTCGACCGTCATCTCCTAGTCTAAATAAGCTTCAGCATCATAAGAACCTATGAACGGTGGAATAGAGAACTTAATATTAGCAAATGGATCATGGTCTAGTTTAGGATTATGATGACGACATCTACCATTACCTCACATACCTTGTCGATTACGTGCGAGGCGTTGTCGCAGCTGTGCATAAACATCGTCGTCATCGTCGTCGTCGTCCACAGGAGAGTGAGCTGGGGCTGGAGTTGGTGGTGGGGGACGAGCCTCCAGTACGTCCATGCGTGTAACAAGTTCAGCAACTCGTCGATCAAGCTGCTCATAGGATGTCGCCGCAGAGTCTTGGTATTTTTTTAAAAGCTTCAGTCATCGCGTGCATCATCTCCTTCAATTCCAGCTAAGAGACACACTCATCGTCGTTAAGCTTAGGCCCCTTCTCCTTGTCCATTTGGTTCTTTGGTTCTGTCATTGTTAGCACAAAACAGAGACAAAAAGGCAACAAACAATGTGAACCCTACAACTATCTCTCAGGGTGGTGGTGGTGGTGGAATATAAATTATGAAGCGTCTTACCTCGCTCTGACAAGGTTCTTACCAGCATTGCAGGTGGCAAACGGTGACCGGTGTGACTGTCCAACGAGCGTGGGTGTGATTGCAAAGGAGTTCCTGTTCTGCTCGAGAGAAAGCTGGAGCTCTGGGAAGGCTGACTAAATATATATATGTGGCACACAAGTCAGTAACAGATAGCAATGTTGAATAAGTGTTCCAAGTACTCGTCCTAGTTGCTGGCCTAGAAAATGTAATAGAACAGTTGGACCAAGGCACAAGAAAGGAGGTACAAGTATCTAGGTGCAGCAAGAAAACATGCTTGGGGCAAAATAATCACAGAGGTGCACAGAACACTGGCGTTTCTGTTTATATGCTACTCTTTTTTTTGCGATTTTTTCAAATATTTTTTCTATTTTTCTATTTTGCAGTAGCACATAAGAAGAAAACACACCAAGTTTCAGTTTTTTGTGCAATGACGTGTCCTCTGAAATTTCTACAAGTTTTCCTTAAAATCAGAATAAATGTTTGGAAAATGAGAAGTCCTATTTCTAAGCCGAATTTGGGAATTTTAAAAACAGCGAATCTAGCGAAGCGGGAAAGAATCAGATGCGAAATTTAATTCTGTGCGATTTGAAAAAAAATGGGCCCAATTCGAGTTCCGAGGCGAAAGTTATGGCCGTTTTAAGTTTGGACTCTGAATCAGGGTTTCTGGCAAGGTGTTGGAAGGGTGGGGGGTTCGGTTTTGTGGATAGGGTCAGTTTTAGAGATAGGATCTATTTTGTGGATATGGTCGGTTGTAGAGATAGGATCTATTTTGTGGATAGGGTCGGTTTTAGAGATAGGATTTGTTTTATGGATATGATCGGTTTAGATACATGATCTGTTTTGTGGATATGGTCGGTTTTAGAGATAGGATCTGTTTTGTGGATAGGGTCGGTTTTAGAGATAGGATCTGTTTTGTGGATAGGGTCGTTTTTGTAGGATGGAAGCGGATGGACAGAATCGAACTGAACCAAAACAAATCTAAACCAGCAACCAAACTCAACCTAGAACACGAACTCAGAACTGCGGACTCTAAAACTGAATTGTGCAAAGGCTAAGGCGATGGTTTTAGGTCGGAATAAACTGATCGTAATTATTATTATTTTTGGCTTTTTGTGGACTATGGGACGAACCAAAACTAATCTAAAGGTAGGATTATACCTCACGGGCAACCTGGAAATCTGATACCAATTGATAGAAGACGCGGCCCGATCTTCCGTGAGATACGATAGGTAATAGAGAACAATAAAGGAATCAACACCTGCGTATCGTTCCATTCACTAGTACTGTACAACTACTACTAGCTTGTAACACTCACTAGCAAAAGTCATTCTATTCATCGATACAGACTACTAGGGCTGAATACATACGTTACTCTCATAGTTTCACAAGGTTTAGAGAACTACTAGTTCTGTTTCATTCTACTAGTCGTTCCAATAGCACGGAATTCCCATCTCTTGTACCGGGACCAGTAAGACCTATTCCTTCTCTTTCTGTCTAGCTTGAGGAATCATGGTGGACTTTTCTTTCTGTTTAGCTTTACTTATCAAAGACTTCTCCCCCTAGCGGTGAAGGAAGAGGCCTGGCACGACACACAAGTCGGGAGACATCACTCCTCAATAAAATAAGCCCTTAGGCGATTGAAGTGAGGCAAAAAGCACACCACCCTCGAGTGAACTATAGAACAAGGGAACTTGTGAACAGTTCTATTGAAGGGTATGAGTAGGCGTTGAGCTCAGGACTGCAAGTAGAGTAGCTGCTTTGCTTGGTACGAGTCAACTTCCTTCTTTCTTTTCCTTGCTTCCAGAAATACCTGATTGAGTGGAGATCTCGACGTCGATGATCCAAGGCTCCGAGCGAATGGTTCCTCGCAATCACTACACCACGGTTCCGTTGGTTATCACCCATGACATACGAGTGATCTCGCCACGAAGGCTTATCCCTGCAAGCGCAATCAAGAACACAAGCAAGAACAGGAAAGAAACACAACCAAAATTGTATTGATTATGGAATGGGTCTCACAAACCGATGACGGCGACACTGTTCGATGACAGAATTGATCTAAGCAAAACCCAAACCTAATGTGGCGGCGGCTCCTGAATAAATAGAGTATTAGGGCGTGCGTGACCCCTAGACTCGCCCCTAATGGGCTCCGACGCGATACACGGCCCAATGGCCCAATAGACGGTGTCGCAGCTGAAAGGGAATTAGGCTTACACCTATTTTCTAATTGATTTTGGTGGTTGAATTGCCCAACACAAATAATTGGACTAACTAGTTTGCTCTAGTCCATAAGTTCTACAGGTGCCAAAGGTTCACAATAAGCCAATAAAAAGACCAAGAAAAAGGGTTCAAACAAAAGAGCAAAGGGGCAACCGAAGGCACCCTGGTCTGGCGCACCGGACTGTCCGGTGTGCCACCGGACAGTGTTCGGTGCACCACCGGACAGTGTCCGGTGCACCAGGGTACTCTAAGCTGAACTCTTCACCTTCGGGAAATTCTAGAGGCGCTCCACTATAATTCACCGGACTGTCCGGTGTACCACCGGACAGTGTCCGGTGCCCAGGGAAGAGCGACTCTGAACTCGCCAGCTTCGGGAATCCGCTCCGCTATAATTCACCAGACATGTCCGGTGCACACCAGACTGTCCGGTGAGCCAGCGGAGCAAGGGCTAGTTCGCGCGCAACGATCACCTGCAGAGGCATTTAATGCGCGCCAGAGCGCGCAGAAGTCAGGCACGCGCGGGGCGGCGCACCGGACAGTCTACAGTACCTGTCCGGTGCACCACCGGACAGCCAGGCGACCCCACCAGTCAGAGCTCCAACGGTCGAACCCTAACGGCCGGGTGACGTGGCTGGCGCACCGGACACTGTTCAGTGGCGCACCGGACTGTCTGGTGCGCCATACGACAGCAGCCTTCACCAAACGGCTAGTTTGGTGGTTGGGGCTATAAATACCCCCAACCACCCCACATTCAAGTCATCCCAAGTTTTCACACTTCTACACCTTACAAGAGCTCTAGCATTCAATTCTAGACACACCAAAGTGATCAAATCCTCTCCAATTCCACACAAAGCTTTAGTGATTAGTGAGAGAGATTTGTTGTGTTCATTTGAGCTCTTGCGCTTGGATTGCTTCTTTTCTTTCTCATTTGTTCTTGTGATCAAAACTCAATTGTAACCGAGGCAAGAGACACCAATTGTGTGGTGGTCCTTGCGGGGAAGTTTTGTTCCCGGTTGATTTGAGAAGAGAAGCTCACTCGGTCCGAGGGACCGTTTGAGAGAGGGAAAGGGTTGAAATAGACCCGGCCTTTGTGGCCTCCTCAACGAGGAGTAGGTTTGCGAGAACCGAATCTCGGTAAAACAAATCCTTGCGTCTCACTTCTTCACTCACTCGCTGTTGGGGGCCTTAGTCCTCCGAAGGCCCTCAAAAACATAATTTGACAATGTTTTCCAAGTGGATTATGTGAACAGGTATTTTCGGACTCAGAATTATGAATATGAAGCACGGCCAGGACGAAGCCTGAACCAGACGAAGGACGAGCGCAGCCGAAGCTGTGTGCAGGGAAGCTTCGGCGCGATAGCAGAGGGGGGAACCGACTTAGGGATGAAAAGACTACGTGGACCTTGACAGATTTTCATAAGTCATTGACGAATGTAATGGACATGAATGTAATTTTATGTGGGCTGCGTCCCACGTCTATAAATAGATGAACAGTACTCCCGTACTGTTCACGCTGACTTGGCATTGGCGTTTGCGTCACGTTTGTACTTTTTACTTTCTCTCAAGACCGAAGGTACATTTGTAATTTGTAATCATTTCTATTTTTCTGTGTTAATGAAATAGAAATGATTCTATGATTTACATTTCATGTTTTATATGAATCCTTCGTTATTACTTGTTATATTTACGAAGGTATGTCTCTTGTGACCTTCGTCCGGAACTCATTATTCCCGAAGGGGCATAATGTTTCGAAGGACGAAGGACTTTAGCATCTAACACTTTTCATGTTGCCTTGTTCTTAACTCTTAGCATTTGGGAACAAGTCCCCAACATTGGCGCCCACCTCCGGTGAACTCACTTCCACTTCGAGCTTTTTTGAACACCTTCGGAAGCTATAGACCTTCGCTATGGCGCCGAAGAAAGCTTCAGCGACTGGGGCTTCAGCACTGCAACCGCTGGACCACAACCAGGAGACCGTCTCTCTTCGGGAGGCCCGAAGCCAGAAGAGAAAGGCCGTCAGCCCGACGCTTCAGGAGGAAGAGCTAGACCAAGAAATCAGGGATATGGAGATCCTACATCAACAGGTGCAAAGGAAGAAGGAGAAGATGGCCCGGCTAGCTGAGTTGCAACGGCAGATAGACGAAGCCTCTGAGGAAGTCCGCCATCTTACCCATGATGAGCAAAACAGGAGGCCTCAGCAGAAAGACCTTCATCAGGAGGGCTTCGTCAACGAAGATGACTGGTATGACAATTTCCATCAGGGAAATTTTGTTTTCGATGACGCTTCTCCTTTGTCCGCTGAGCTGCAGGCTACACCTTGGCCTCCATCCTATAAGCCACCCCAGCTTCCCATGTTCGACGGCCATTCAGACCCGAAGCAGTTCTTAATGAGCTACGAAGCAACAGTATCTTCGTATGGGGGCAATGCTGCAGTCATGGCGAAGTCTTTCGTTATGGCCGTCAGGAATGTTGCTCAGACCTGGTATTCCTCCCTTCGACCAGGAACGATCACCTCATGGCAGAAGCTGAAGGATATGTTGTTAACCAGCTTTCAAGGATTTCAGACGAAGCCGGTTACTGCTCAAGCCTTGTTTCAGTGCACTCAGGATCATGAAGAATACCTTCAGGCGTATGTCAGAAGGTTCTTGCGTTTGAGGGCACAGGCACCAACGGTGCCCAATGAAATTGTTATCGAAGCTATGATCAAGGGGCTTCGTCCTGGACCTGCAGCCCAATACTTTGCTAGGAAGCCTCCTCAGACTCTGGAGAAGCTACTCCAAAAGATGGACGAGTACATTCGTGCAGATAACGACTTTCGCCAAAGAAGGGAGGAGGCCTTCAGATTTTCTGAGATGACTAGGGGCTTCGGGGGACGATTCTATCCGAGGCATGTCAGGTCCATCCACAACACTCAAAATGATGATAAGGGGAGTCAACAGAGCAGGCCGCAGTGCTCCTCACAGGCTTCGGGGCAGCAGCAAACTTTCTTTCGGCCACCAGTTCCAAGAGGCAGAGGCGCCAGGGGCTTCGGCGGGAGATTTGGAGATCAACCAAGGAGGACATTTTGCTTATTCTGTGGTGAGAACAAGGGCCATACCACCAGGATGTGCCATGTTACCATCCAGAAACAAAAGGAGCTAGCGGAAGCTGCAGCGCAACAGGGACAGCCGAAGCAGGTCATGCATACTGCTTCGTACCATCAGCCTTACATCCCGGAGTACGTGGGCAACCACCCTGCAGTTTCCGTAGCTTCGGCAAGTCAACCTCAAGCTTCATGGCAGCAGCCCCCGCCTCCACCTCCGCTGCAACAAGGCCAACAGCCAGAAGGGAGCCAATATGCTCCGCATCAAAGGGATATCAGAGAGCAATCTGAAGCTCGCACAGTCAATAGTACTGTGCCAGAGTCGAAGCACATTTATTGACAGATATCCTATTTTTTGATAGCAGTTTTTTCCGTTTAAGTTCTATTTCCTGTGTAATAAAGAACATTTCAGTTTTCATATAACAGTTTTGTGGTCGGTTATGAGGAAAACCTATCTTCTCCACAGGTTTAAGTTGCTGAAGCTTAAAAATTTGCGGTAACAAGGAGGACCTTCGGATTATTAAAAATCATTCGAAGCAACAAAAAGTCGTTCTAAGGAACGCAGAGTAAGTTGCCGAAGTTACAAAAAGCCGTTCCAAAGGGAGCGCAGCGTAAGTTTTTTGCTCCAAAGACGTTCCTAAGGGAATGCAGAGCATACAGCGAAAAGTCAACGCTGATACCGTCTAAGTAAAAGGCGAAGAAGCTCCAAAGACGTTCCTAAGGGAATGCAGAGCTTATACCGTCTAAGTAAAAGGCGAAGAAGCTCCAAAGACGTTCCTAAGGGAATGCAGAGCTTATGAATAAATTTTGTGTGTATCTTCGGAACAAATGTCATTTGCATAACATAACATCATCACATTATTTTGCATAGCATAAGCATCATACATCATATTGCATTTGGCAAGAGAAGGGGACACTATCAACCTTCGACATGATGCTTTGAGAAAGTGACATTGAAATTGTATAGCTTCGGAATACAGCTTCGGAGAATATTTTTACGAAGCATGGACGGGCTTTGTCAGAGCAATATTGATATTGTATAGCTTCGGAGAATGTTTTTGCGAAGCATGGATCTGATTCATCAGAATAATTTTAACGAAGAATGTCTTCTTCACGAAGCATGAAAAGAAGGGAAGGTGTTTTTTCGCCGAAGGCTCAAAAATGGTATGTATGTAGAGTTTCATGCATCGTAAAGAATTGAATAATGAAAAGAGACTTGTATATTACATTCAAATGTGCAAAATGTTACATAGATTACACTTTAAATGTTTTTTTTTTCTAAATAGCATCTAGTCTTCTCTTAATACCGCTTCGGCGGCCTCATTTAAAAGTTGATCAACAACTTTGTCCATGATAGCTTCGGCCATTTGCTTAATTTCCTCATCCCCTTTTGTATGAGGGTCAGCGAGCGATCCAGCAGGTTCTGAGGGAAGAGAACATTTCTACATTACTATTGCAAATCGTGAACAAAGTTTGAAATAAAAGTTACAATACAATAAGAGCGACTAATTAATACCTAATTTCCCTTCGGGCTCTATACTTCTTTCGGCAGCTTCTGCCACTTTCCTCGCATCATGGATGCCTTTTTCACTTCTTTGAATTATTTCTTGCGCCATTTCCCGGCCGCCATTGTCCCAGATATCAGTAAAGAATTTACCGCCAACCATGCTTGCTTCGGTCGACGGATCTTTAATGTCTTCAGAGGACAGAGCAGCTTCGGACTGAGCTAAAGATTTTATATGTTCACAACCTTTTTTCTCTAGAACAGCAGCAACTCCTCTGGCACCTGAAAAAGCGCAGATGTCGCCGCGGCTGCTTAGGATTTCCTCGAAGGCTTCTGCTTCGTGGCTGATCCAATCTAGTGGACCTTCGGGATTGCCTCTTGGAAAATTTTCTTCGCTAGAAAAGGCGCCAACGCTGGCGAAGCTGGATTTTATCCTCTTGACGCATTCTACAGATTTGACATAGCATTTCCTCTGAGATGCGCGAAGCTCTTTAACTCTTAATTCCAATTTATTGACCATATGATCACTAAGTTCTCGTTTTGTTTCCTCAAGCACGCGCTCCTCTTTAGCTCTAGCCAGCTGTTTCTGAAGGTCTTTAATCTCGCGCTTTTGGGCTTCGGCCTGGGTTTTTGAAGCAGCTTCGTTTTTCTTTACCTTGCCTACTAGTGTAAGCAGAATTTTATCCTTTTCCAGAGCTTCGTTTCTCAGTTTGATAACTTCGGAGCGCAAATTGTTGAACGCAATTTCATAGCTTTCATCTTCGGCGCTCTTTTGGGCTCTTAGTGCGTTGCTTAGGATCAAGCCCTATACGAAAAAGAATCCATATAAGAATAAAGGAATGAGTTGCGTATTAAAAAAAAGGGGGGTTTTTTCAAGCGTTTAATTCTCATACCTTCAGGCTATTGTACGCAAGACTGTCTGCGAGATCTTCTTTCGTCATGGCGCATAATCCAGCTTCAAGCTTCGGGAAACCTATACTCCTGGCCATTTCTCGACAGACAGATAGCTCTTTGTTGTCAGGCAGGCAGTATAAGAAGTCATCTTCATTCGTCCCATTGAATATTACTGCTCCCTTCGGATATTTTAGCTCCTTCGCATAATGGTTGGCTTCATGAGTTTCTTCTTCAGATAGTTTTTTCCCCGAAGCATGTCGTATGATGTAATCACACATGCTGGCAGGCGCTTCGGGGATGGCAGTGTCAGTTTCTTCAACTAAAACCGGTTCTGGTATTTTTATTGCTTCGGCCTCCAGAGGTTGCTCCTTGTAGGGCTCTGAAGGCCCAGCTTCAGCTTCAGCTTTAGCTTGTTGCGTCGAAGCTTCAGTAGAAGCTTCAGCAACTTCAACACTCTTTTTTGGAGTTGTACTTGAAGACTTAATTGTCTCCAAGACATCTAGTACGTTTACCATTCTTTTCCTTTTTGGGGTCACCAATGGACCCTTTTGGTTTTTTGCTGTTTCGGCATTTGCTGCAGGACTCAAAACTTCTGATGTTTTTTCCTTAGTCCGTTTTTTTCGCTTCTTCCATTTTTTCTGTGGATGGCGCTTCGGCCATCTCTGCAATTTCTGACAGTAAGGATGGCTGTTCAGCTTCGGTGGCCGAAGAAGTTTCTCCGGTGAACTCAGGCACCGAAGCTGGTTCAATATGGCGTGGCCGATGTGTGAGGACCTTTATCCTCTTTCTTTTCGGTTCTGGCTCGCTAGGAGCAGTTGCAGCTTCTTCTTTTGCAGAGGTTGTGTTTTTCCTTTTCTGCCCTCGAATGGGATAACGATAATCAGGGTAGAAGAACCCGATTGCATCAAACACCCGGTTGAGTCTCTTCTTTTTTCGGCCTCCGAAGGCTGCTGATAGCGCAGTGTTCTCAGCCTTCGAATATGCCCCAAGCAGTTCGTCACTTAATGTTTCAATACTTTTCAACCAGTCGTCATCAGGTTCAACAAATTTATCTGCATATTTGAATGTGTACTTCAGTCTGACCAGTCCGCCTTCGTCAGACTCTTTGATGGTATCCTTCGACATTTCCCATTTTTCTGCAAGTGGCCATACCCTGAAGGCAACGTGCTCTTGGACCAAGTCCCTTGACCCAATAAAAGAGCAGATAACCCCGAAGGCCCTTTGGCATTCCTCGGCCGCTTCGTCCATTTCAACCTTCGGCCTTCGTAGTCCGAAGCGTTGCCAGATGGGGCGCATAATAATACTCTTGACATTTTCTTGCGCTGATAAGTCATTTTTTACATAGAACCATTCAGTCATCCAGGCTCCGGGCCACCTCTTCCGAAAGGTCGGCACAGGGCAGCTTGACCCGGAGCGGGCGCCGAAGCTGTAACACCCGAAGTTGTTGTGATATTGCTCTTTTCCCCAGGGCTTCGTTTCGTATAGTAGCTCATGAATGTTGCAGAAGCTTTTAGCATTTGGTTCCAAACCTTGGCTTCTCGCAGCCCACACAAACACCCCCATTCTTATGATGGCTTCAGGAGTAATTTGATGCAAGTAGACTTGAAATGTCTTTAGTACCTCAACAACAAAGTTGCTCAGAGGGAATCGAAGCCCTGCCTTGAGAAAGCTTCGGAAGATAACGACTTCATCTTCTTCGGGGGTGGGAGAAGTTTTTTCCCCAGCATCAGCTCTCACAATAGATATATCTCGAAAATATCGCCCCCTCATATTATCAATATGACTCTGCTTGATAGTGGTTTTCCCAAAAACTGTGTGGCTTGGTCGCCATGGTCGATCTTCGGCCTCTTCCCCACCACTTTCTACATCATAGCTGTCGCTGTCACCGGTATCTTCGGACAAACCTTCGAGAATCTCCTTGGTGATTTTCTCTGTATTGGTCTCCGCCATCGCAATCAGGAACCCCAGATTCTTCTCTTCCTCGAGACTCAGCTTCGTCTCCACAGGGATCTTCTTGCCTTCAGACATCTTCGGAGATGCTAAAAAACTGTTTTCAGGGCCGAAGCTTCGAAATCAAAAAGGTCACCAATCTTAATGCACAAGAGCTAAAAATTTAGTGGACCGAAGCAGATGGCAAGTGTGCGTACCAAATGAGTTGGCGGTATGATCTTATTTATACCCCCAGGGCGTTGAAAATTGAAAGACCCCACTTGTCAGTGAATGTTGCTATTCTAGCAAAGGGAAGGTGTTTTTTCGAACCTTCGGCTCAAGGCCTTTGTCCATATCGCAATCTGAATTTATTATTAACAAATTAATATTGCGAGGGGCTACTGTTGGGGGCCTTCGTCCTCCGAAGGCCCTCAAAAACATAATTTGACAATGTTTTCCAAGTGGATTATGTGAACAGGTATTTTCGGACTCAGAATTATGAATATGAAGCACGGCCAGGACGAAGCCTGAACCAGACGAAGGACGAGCGCAGCCGAAGCTGTGTGCAGGGAAGCTTCGGCGCGATAGCAGAGGGGGGAACCGACTTAGGGATGAAAAGACTACGTGGACCTTGACAGATTTTCATAAGTCATTGACGAATGTAATGGACATGAATGTAATTTTATGTGGGCTGCGTCCCACGTCTATAAATAGATGAACAGTACTCCCGTACTGTTCACGCTGACTTGGCATTGGCGTTTGCGTCACGTTTGTACTTTTTACTTTCTCTCAAGACCGAAGGTACATTTGTAATTTGTAATCATTTCTATTTTTCTGTGTTAATGAAATAGAAATGATTCTATGATTTACATTTCATGTTTTATATGAATCCTTCGTTATTACTTGTTATATTTACGAAGGTATGTCTCTTGTGACCTTCGTCCGGAACTCATTATTCCCGAAGGGGCATAATGTTTCGAAGGACGAAGGACTTTAGCATTTAACACTTTTCATGTTGCCTTGTTCTTAACTCTTAGCATTTGGGAACAAGTCCCCAACACTCGTGATTTGTTTTTGCACCCTCTCTCGGACTCGTTTATATTTCTAACGCTAACCCGGCTTGTAGTTGTGACTAATTTTGTAAATTTCAGTTTCGCCCTATTCACCCCCCCTCTAGGCGACTTTCAATTGGTATCAGAGCTCGGTGCTTCATTAGAGCCTAACCACTCGAAGTGATGTCGGGAGATCACGCCAAGAGGGAGATGGAGACCGGCGACAAGCCCACTACAAGCCACGGGTAGACTTCATCGGAAGAGTCCCGCAACAAGGGAAAGGGGAAGGAGAAGAAACCCTCTTCCCACAAGTCGCATCGGAGTGGTGACAAAAAGAAGAAGATGAGGAAAGTGGTCTACTACGAGACCGACACTTCATCACCATCGACCTCCGGCTCCGACGCGCCGTCCGTTACTTCTAAGCGCGATGAGCGCAAGAAGTATAGTAAGATTCCCCTACGCTATCCCCGTATTTCAAAGCATACTCCTTTACTCTCCGTTCCATTAGGCAAACCACCGGTTTTTGACGGTGAAGATTATAACATGTGGAGTGATAAAATGAGGCATCATCTAACCTCACTCCACACAAGCATTTGGAATGTTGTTGAGTTTGGTGTTCAGGTACCATCCATAGGGGATGAAGACTACGACTCGGATGAAGTGGCCCAAATCCACCACTTTAACTCCCAAGCCACCACTATACTCCTCGCCTCTCTAAGTCGAGAGGAGTATAATAAGGTGCAAATGTTAAAGAGTGCGAAGGAAATTTGGGACGTACTCAAGACCGCGCACGAAGGAGACGAGGTGACAAAGATCACCAAGCGGGAGACGATCGAGGGGGAGCTCGGTCGCTTCATGCTTCACCAAGGGGAGGATCCACAAGCTATGTACAACCGCTTGAAGACCTTGGTGAACCAAGTGCGCAACCTCTGGAGCGAAAAATGGGATGACCATGAGATGGTCAAGGTTATTCATAGATCCCTCGTTTTTCTTAACCCTACGCAAGTTCAATTAATTTGAGGTGATCCTAGATACAAGCTAATGTCTCCCGAGGAGGTTATAGGAAAATTTGTGAGCTTTGAGCTAATGATTAAAGGCTCAAAGAAAATCATCGAGCAAGGCACCTCCTCAACGCCCGAAGCACAACCGGTGGCATTCAAGGCGACGGAGGAAAAGAAGGAGGAGTCTACATCAAGTAGACAACCCATCGACGCTTCCAAGCTCGACAACGAGGAAATGTCGCTCATCATCAAGAGTTTCCGCCAAATCCTCAAGCAAAGGAGGGGGAAAGATTACAAGCCCCGCTCCAAGAAAGTTTGCTACAAGTGTGGTAAGCCCGGTCACTTTATAGCAAAATGTCCTATTTCTAGTGACAGTGACAGGGGCAACGACAAGAAGGGGAGAAGAAAGGAAAAGAAGAAGTACTACAAGAAGAAGGACGGCGATGCCCATGTTTGCCGGGAGTGGGACTCGGACGAGAGCTCCACCGACTCCTCCTCCGACAAGGACACCGCCAACATCGCCGTCACCAAGGGCCTCCTCTTCCCCAACGTCGGCCACAAGTGCCTCATGGCAAAAGATGGCAAAAAGAAGAAGGTTAAATCCAAATCCTCCACTAAATATGAGTCTTTTAGTGATGATAATGCTAGTGATGAGTAGGATAATTTGCGTACCCTTTTTGCCAACCTAAACATGCAACAAAAGGAAAAATTAAATGAATTAATTAGTGCCATCCATGAGAAGGATGAACTCTTGGACTCCCAAGAGGACTTCCTAATCAAGGAAAACAAAAAGCATGTTAAGGTTAAAAATGCTTACGCTCTAGAAGTTGAAAAATGTGAAAAATTGTCTAGTGAGCTAAGCACTTGCCATGACACTATTGCAAACCTTAGAAATGAAAATGCTAAACTTATTGCTAAGGTTGATGCTAATGTTTGTAATGTTTCAATTCCCAATCTTAGAGATGATAATATTGATTTACTTGCTAAGATTGAAGAATTGAATATCTCTCTTGCTAGCCTTAGAAATGAAAATGAAAAATTGGTTGCTAAGGCTAAAGATTTTGATGTTTGCAATGTTACTATTTCTAACCTTAGAAGTGAAAATGATATATTACATGCTAAGGTTGTAGAATTAAAATCTTGCAAACCTTCTACATCTACCGTTGAGCATGTTTCCATTTGCACTAGATGTAGAGATGTTGATATTGATGCTATTCATGATCATGTGGCTTTAATTAAACAACAAAATGATCATATAGCAAAATTAGATGCTAAAATTGCCAAGCATGAACTTGAAAATGAAAAATTTAAATTTGCTCGTAGTATGCTTTATAATGGGAGACGCCGTGGCATCAAGGATGGCATTGGCTTCCAAAAGGGAGACAATGTCAAACTTAATGCCCCTCCTAAGAAATTATCTAACTTTGTTAAGGGCAAGGCTCCCATGCCTCAGGATAATGAGGGTTACATTTTGTTCCCTGCCGGTTATCCCGAGAGCAAGATTAGGAGAATTCACTCTAGGAAGTCTCACTCTGGCCCTAATCATACTTATATGTATAAGGGTGAGACATCTAGCTCTAGGCAACCAACCCGTGCTAAGTTGCCTAAGAAGAAAACTCCTAATGCATCAAATGGTCATGACATTTCATTAAAAACCTTTGATGCATCTTATGTTTTGACTAATAAATCCGGCAAGGTAGTTGCCAAGTTTGTTGGGGACAAACACAAGGGCTCCAAGACTTGTGTTTAGGTACCCAAAGTTCTTGTGTCTAATGCCAAAGGACCCAAAACCGTTTGGGTACCTAAAGTCAAGAACTAAAATTGTTTTGTAGGTTTATGCATCCGGGGGCACAAGTTGGATCATCGATAGCGGGTGCACAAACCACATGACAGGGGAGAAGAAGATGTTCTCCTCCTACGAGAAAAACCAAGATCCCCAACGAGCTATCACATTCGGGGATGGAAACCAAGGTTTGGTCAAAGGTTTGGGTAAAATAGCTATATCTCCTGACCATTCCATTTCCAATGTTTTTCTTATTGATTCATTAGATTACAATTTGCTTTTCGTATCTCAATTATGTCAAATGGCTACAACTGTCTTTTTACTGATGTAGGTGTCACTGTCTTTAGAAGAAGTGATGATTCAATAGCATTTAAGGGAGTGTTAGAGGGTCAGCTATACTTGGTAGATTTTGATAGAGCTGAACTCGACACTTGCTTAATTGCTAAGACTAACATGGGTTGGCTCTGGCACCGCCGACTAGCCCATGTTGGAATGAAGAATCTTCATAAGCTTCTAAAGGGAGAACACATTTTAGGATTAACAAATGTTCATTTTGAGAAAGACAGGATTTGTAGCGCATGCCAAGCAGGGAAGCAAGTTGGCACTCATCATCCACACAAGAACATCATGACGACTGACAGGCCACTGGAGCTCCTACACATGGATCTATTCGGCCCGATTGCTTATATAAGCATCGGCGGGAGTAAGTACTGTCTAGTTATTGTGGATGATTATTCTCGCTTCACTTGGGTGTTCTTTTTGCAGGAAAAATCACAAACCCAAGAGACTTTAAAGGGATTCTTGAGACGGGCTCAAAATGAGTTCGGCTTAAGGATCAAGAAAATTAGAAGCGACAACGGAACAGAGTTCAAGAATTCTCAAATTGAAGGCTTCCTTGAGGAGGAGGGCATTAAGCATGAGTTCTCTTCTCCCTACACGCCACAACAAAATGGTGTAGTGGAGAGGAAGAATCGAACTCTATTGGACATGGCAAGAACCATGCTTGATGAGTACAAGACGCCGGATCGGTTTTGGGCCGAGGCGGTTAACACCGCTTGTTACGCAATCAACCGGTTATATCTACACCGAATCCTCAAGAAGACATCATACGAATTCCTAACCGGTAAAAAGCCCAATATTTCATATTTTAGAGTCTTTGGTAGCAAATGCTTTATTCTTGTTAAAAGAGGTAGAAAATCTAAATTTGCTCCTAAGACAGTAGAAGGCTTTTTACTAGGATATGATTCAAACACAAGGGCATATAGAGTCTTTAACAAGTCCTCAGGACTAGTTGAAGTTTCTTGTGACGTTGTGTTTGATGAAACTAACGGCTCTCAAGTAGAGCAAGTTGATCTTGATGAGATAGGTAATGAAGAGGCTCCATGCATCGCGCTAAGGAACATGTCCATTGGGGATGTGTGTCCTAAGGAATCCGAAGAGCCCACTCAAGCACAAGATCAACCATCCTCCTCCACGCAAGCATCTCCACCAACTCAAAATGAGGACGAGGCTCAAGTTGATGAAGGAGAAAATCAAAATGATGAGTCACCTCAAGATGACGGCAATGATCAAGGGGGAGATGCAAATGATCAAGACAAGGAGGATGAGCAAGTTGCAAGACCGCCACACCCAAGAGTCCACCAAGCAATCCAACGAGATCACCCCGTCTACACCATCCTCGGTGACATTCATAAGGGGGTAACCACTAGATCTCGTGTTGCACATTTTTGTGAGCATTACTCTTTTGTTTCCTCTATTAAGCCACACAGGGTAGAGGAAGCACTCCAAGATTCGGATTGGATAATGGCGATGCAAGAGGAGCTCAACAACTTCACTAGGAATGAGGTATGGCATTTAGTTCCACGTCCTAACCAAAATGTTGTAGGAACCAAGTGGGTCTTCCGCAACAAACAAGATGAGCATGGTGTGGTGACTAGGAACAAAGCCCGACTTGTGGCCAAGGGATATTCACAAGTCGAAGGTTTGGATTTTGGTGAAACCTATGCACCCGTAGCTAGGCTTGAGTCCATTCGTATATTATTAGCCTATGCTACTTACCATGGCTTCAAGCTTTACCAAATGGATGTGAAGAGTGCCTTCCTCAATGGACCAATCAAGGAAGAGGTCTATGTTGAGCAACCTCCCGGCTTTGAAGACAGTGAGTACCCTAACCATGTCTATAGGCTCTCTAAGGCGCTTTATGGGCTCAAGCAAGCCCCAAGAGCATGGTATGAATGCCTAAGAGATTTCCTTATTGCTAATGGCTTCAAAGTCGGCAAGGCCGATCCTACTTTATTTACTAAAACTCTTGACAATGATTTGTTTGTATGCCAAATTTATGTTGATGATGTTATATTTGGGTCTACTAACAAATCTACATGTGAAGAATTTAGTAGGATCATGACACAGAAATTCGAGATGTCAATGATGGGGGAGTTGAAGTATTTCTTGGGATTTCAAGTAAAGCAACTTCAAGAGGGCACCTTCATTAGTCAAACGAAGTATACTCAAGACATTCTAAACAAATTTGGAATGAAGGATGCCAAGCCCATCAAGACTCCTATGGGAACCAATGGGCATCTCGACCTCGACACAGAAGGTAAATCCGTCGATCAAAAGGTATACCAGTCGATGATAGGTTCATTACTCTATTTATGTGCATCTCGACCGGACATTATGCTTTCCGTATGCATGTGTGCAAGATTCCAAGCCGACCCTAAGGAATCTCACCTTACGGCCGTAAAACGATTCTTGAGATATTTGGCTTATACTCCTAAGTTTGGGCTTTGGTACCCTCGGGGATCCACATTTGATTTAATTGGTTATTCCGATGCTGATTGGGCAGGGTGCAAAATCAATAGAAAGAGCACATCGGGGACTTGCCAGTTCTTGGGAAGATCCTTGGTGTCTTGGGCTTCAAAGAAGCAAAATTCTGTGGCTCTTTCTACCGCCGAAGCCGAGTATATTGCCGCAGGCCATTGTTGCGCGCAATTGCTTTGGATGAGGCAAACCCTTAGGGACTATGGTTACAAATTAACCAAAGTTCCTCTTCTATGTGATAATGAGAGTGCAATCCGCATGGCGGATAATCCCGTTGAGCATAGCCGCACTAAACACATAGCCATTCGGTATCATTTTCTAAGGGATCACCAACCAAAGGGGGATATCGAGATTGCATATATTAACACTAAAGATCAATTAGCCGATATCTTTACCAAGCCACTAGATGAACAAACTTTTACCAAACTTAGGCATGAGCTAAATATTCTTGATTCTAGGAATTTCTTTTGATATCTTGCTCACATAGCTCATAAATATACCTTTGATCATGTCTCTTTTATATATGCTATGACTAATGTGTTTTTAAGTGATTTTCAAACCAAGTCATAGGTGTATTGAAAGGGAATTGGAGTCTTCGGTGAAGACAAAGGCTTCCACTCCACTCTATTACTCATCCTTCACCGTCGCTCCGCATCACTCTCCACTTTGGTATAATCTTCACTCATATGTTTTATTTGCCAAAGGGGAGAAAATAGTTAGGAAAGGGCTTATATTTCACTCAAACATCCGTTTTTGGCGATTCATGCCAAAGGGGGAGAGTATTAAGCCCAAAGCAAAAGGACCGCACCACCACCAAATTTTAAAACTTATGATTTTCAAATTTAGTATCTCATTGTGTTCTAAAGGGGGAGAAAGTAGCAACTTCAAAAATTAGTATCTTAAAACCCTCTTGAACACTAAGAGGAGAATTTTATTAAAGGGAAGTTTTGTTTAGTCAAAGGAAAAAGCATTTGAAACAGAGGGAGAAAAATTTCAAATCTTGAAAATGCTTCTCAAAATCTTATTTATTTACCTTTGACTATTTTGCAAAAGGACTTTGAAAAGGATTTACAAAAAGAATTTGCAAAAACAAAACATGTGGTGCAAGCGTGGTCCAAAATGTTAAAAAAATAAAGAAACAATCCATGCATATCTAGTAAGTAATATTTATTGGCTCAATTCTAAGTAACCTTTGCACTTACATTATGCAAACTAGTTCATTTATGTACTTCTATATTTGCTTTGGTTTGTGTTGGCATCAATCACCAAAAAGGGGGAGATTGAAAGGGAATTAGTCTTACACCTATTTTCTAATTGATTTTGGTGGTTGAATTGCCCAACAAGAATAATTGGACTAACTAGTTTGCTCTAGTCTATAAGTTCTACAGGTGCCAAAGGTTCACAATAAGCCAATAAAAAGACCAAGAAAAAGGGTTCAAACAAAAGAGCAAAGCGGCAACCGAAGGCACCCTGGTCTGGCGCACCGGACTGTCCGGTGCACCAAGATACTCCAAGCTGAACTCTTCACCTTCGGAAAATTCTAGAGACGCTCCACTATAATTCACCGGACTGTCCGGTGTACCACCGGACAGTGTCCGGTGCCCCAGGGAAGAGCGACTCTGAACTCGCCAGCTTCGGGAATCCGCACCGCTATAATTCACCGAACATGTCCGGTGCACACCGGACTGTCCGGTGAGCCAGCGGAGCAATGGCTAGTTCGCGCGCAACGGTCACCTGCAGAGCCATTTAATGCGCGCCAGAGCGCGCAGAAGTCAGGCACGCGCGGGGCGGCGCACCGGACAGTCTACAGTACCTGTCCGGTGCACCACCGGACAGCCAGGCGACCCCACCAGTCAGAGCTCCAACGGTCGAACCCTAACGGCCGGGTGACGTGGCTGGCGCACCGGACACTGTCAGGTGGCGCACCGGACTGTCCGGTGCACCATGCTACAGCAGCCTTCACCAAACGGCTAGTTTGGTGGTTGGGGCTATAAATACCCCCAACCACCCCACATTCAAGTCATCCCAAGTTTTCACACTTCTACACCTTACAAGAGCTCTAGCATTCAATTCTAGACACACCAAAGTGATCAAATCCTCTCCAATTCCACACAAAGCTTTAGTGATTAGTAAGAGAGATTTGTTGTGTTCATTTGAGCTCTTGCGCTTGGATTGCTTCTTTTCTTTCTCATTTGTTCTTGTGATCAAAACTCAATTATAACCGAGGCAAGAGACACCAATTGTGTGGTGGTCCTTGCGGGGAAGTTTTGTTCCCGGTTGATTTGAGAAGAGAAGCTCACTCGGTCCGAGGGACCGTTTGAGAGAGGGAAAGGGTTGAAATAGACCCGGCCTTTGTGGCCTCCTCAACGGGGAGTAGGTTTGCAAGAACCGAACCTCGGTAAAACAAATCCTTGCGTCTCACTTCTTCACTCACTCGCGATTTGTTTTTGCACCCTCTCTCGGACTCGTTTATATTTCTAACGCTAACCCGGCTTGTAGTTGTGATTAATTTTGTAAATTTCAGTTTCGCCCTATTCACCCCCCCCTCTAGGCGACTTTCAGCAGCACCAAAAACAGAATCTGAACACTGAATTGTTTCGACGATTCCTGTTGACTCCGATGAATTTTAAGGTAGAACCAGTTGGGTTGGTTAGATAATCTCTTTATCTTTCCAACCATATCAATTTTGTCGCAATCGGAGTCTGGATGCATCTTGGGCGTCTATTTTAGTGTAGATTGGTCCTGGACCCCGAGATGGAGTCACAGCCGAGTCGGACTTGATCTCCTTCCTATTGTGGGCGCCCTTGCTGCTCCTCCTCAACACCTTGGCCTTTCCCAAGTCTTTGCTGGTCCTCTCCAAGGTTCCTAATCATCAAAACATCCATGGCCCCAAGCGTAAGCTCTTAAACACAATTGACTAGGGTAGAACGTAACTGGAGATTTAGCTGTCGTGCACGCGATCGTGTTATCGGTCCATTCATTGTATGTATAGAAGTGATGTCCTCATCAGGCGGTTTTGGTCGGAAGCTGTGAACACAGCTTGCCATGCCATAAACCGGCTCTATCTGCACCGCCTCGTCAAGAAGACTTCCTACAAACTCCTTACTGGTAACAAACCCAATGTTTCCTATTTCCGTGTATTTGGGAGCAAATGCTACATTCTTATGAAGAAAGATAGACATTCAAAATTTGCTCCCAAGGCAGTAGAAGGGTTTTTGCTAGGGTATGACTCAAATACAAAGGCATATAGGGTCTTCAACAAATCATCAGGATTAGTTGAAGTCTCTAGCAAAGTTGTATTTGATGAGACTAATGGTTCTCCAAGAGAGCAAGTTGATCTTGATGATATAGATGAAGATGAAGTTCTGACGGCCGCAACGCACGATGGCGATAGGTGATGTGCGACCACAAGAACTACAGGAACAAGATCAGCCATCTTCCTCGATAATAGTGTGTTCCCCAACTCAAGACGATGTACAGGTACCTCAAGAAGAGGGGCAGGATCAAGGGGAGCTCAGGAAGAACAGGTTATGGAGGAAGAAGCACCATGGGCCCCTCCAACTCAAGTTCGAGCGACGATCCAAAGACATCACCCCGTCGATTAGATTCTGGGTGACATCAGCAAGGGAGTAACTACTCGCTCACGATTTGCTAATTTTGTGAGCATTACTCGTTTGTCTCTTCTATTGAGCTTTTCAGGGTAGAAGAGGCCTTGCAGGATCCGGACTGGGTATTGGCCATGCAGGAAGAGCTCAACAACTTCAAACGGAATGAAGTCTGGAGCCTGGTTCCACGTCCAAAGCAAAACGTTGTGGGAACCAAGTGGGTGTTCCACAACAAACAAGATGAGCACGGAGTGGTGACAAGAAACAAGCTCAACTTATGGCAAAAGGTTATGCCCAAGTCGCAGGTTTGGATTTTGAGGAGACTTTTGCTCCTGTTGCTAGGCTAGAGTCAATTCGGATATTATTAGCCTATGCTGCTCACCATTCTTTTAGGCTGTTCCAAATGGACGTGAAGAGTGCTTTCCTTAATAGGCCAATTAAGGAGGAGGTATACGTGGAACAACCCCCTGGCTTTGAGGATGACAGGTATCTCGACCACATGTATAAGCTCTCTAAGGCGCTCTATGGACTTAAGCAAGTCCCAAGAGCATGGTATGAATGCCTTAGAGATTTTCTTATTTCTAACGCTTTCAAGGTTGGGAAAGCCAATCCCACTCTTTTCACAAAGACTTGCAATGGTGATCTTTTTGTTTGCCAAATTTATGTTGATGACATAATATTTGGTTCTACTAATCAAAAGTCTTGTGAGGAGTTTAGCAGGGCAATGATGCAAAAGTTCGAGATGTCGATGATGGGCGAGTTGACCTACTTCCTTGGATTCCAAGTGAAGCAACTCAAGGACAGCACCTTCATCTCCCAAACCAAGTACACTCAAGATCTTCTCAAGAGGTTTGGGATGAAGGACGCCAAGCCCGTGAAGACACCGATGGGAACTGACGGGCATCTTGACCTCAACAAAAGAGGTAAGTCTGTTGATCAAAAGGCATACCGATCAATGATAGGTTCACTACTTTATCTTTGTGCTAGTAGACTGGACATTATGCTTAGTGTATGCTTGTGTGCTAGTGTAACGCCCTGAATTTGGGGGTAGAATTTTTTCTTCTTTTCTCTCACCAAATTCGGGCGTTACTCTCTTTTCTCTTCTTGCTTCGCTCCTTCTTCCTAATTTCAAACTAGTATAGTGACAGGTGTCCGTGTCATGTATAAACCAAAACCTAAGTGTCATGGGTGTTGCATCATGCTGAAGCACATTTCTTTGTCTAATGTTGCGTGTTCATCTCGTTCCGCCTCGGTTTTCAGTTTGCGATTGGAGTCTGTTTGATGGTCGTGCGTGTCGTGGGTTTTGATCCACGAAGTGGCTCGGCCCAACCCAACCCAGCCCAGCCCGGCCCGGCCCTGCGCGCCCCTGGCGCCCCACACCCCCCATGCGCCCCTCCTCTCCTCTCTCTCTCATTTGGATTTCCCGCGCAGCAACCTCCCTCTCCCTCTTCCACCTCTCTCTCCCCGTGGTGCCCTAGGTTTTGGAGACAGTGATCACCAGAGTTGGATCCCGAGGTGAGCTCCCCTCCCTTCCCTTCTTCTCTCTCTTCCTCTCCCTCCCCTTCTCTTCCCTGCGCGCCCCCCTCTCTCTCCCCTGCGCGCGTCCCTGCGCGGCGGCGTGCCCTGCTCCCCCCGTGGTGGCGCTCGGCCCCTCCCTCTCCCCCCTGCGGCGGCGCTCGGCCCCTCCCCTCTCCCCCCCGGTGGCGCGGCGCCCCCCCGCCCCCTGCTCGCGTGGTGGCGCCCCTCCCCTCCCCTGCCCTGCGGCGGCGCTCGGCCCCTCCCCTCCCCTGCCCGCGGCGGCGCGGCCCCGCCCCTCTCCCTGCTCGCGGCGGCAGCCCCACCCCTCTCCCCTGCGCGTGGCGCGGCCCCCGCCCCCCTGCTCGCGCGGCGCGGCCCCCGGCACGGTGGCTCGGCCCCCGGCGTGGCGTCCCCGGCCCCTGCGCGCGGCCTCGACCCCCTGCACGCGGCGTCCTGGCCCTCGGCGTGGCTCGCGTGGCTTTAGCGTGGCCTCACGCTCCCCCGTTTACCCCTAACGCGTTCCCGCGTGTGCAACCCCACGCGCGTGGTGATTATTCCTGGTTTTTAGTTAGTTTCAAACTCCGTTAGTTAGCGTGCTGTGTCACACGCTTCGTCGCGCGACGAATTTATCTAATTTCAGATTCTATGAATGTGTTGCGTCGTGCGCTTCATCGCGCGACGATCCATTTTAATTTCAGGTTGTTTAATGTGTAACGTCGCGCGTGTATTCATATGATGTTCCACTTTAGACTCAGTTCAGTTGATGTATGCCGTCGTGTGTTTCGTCGCACGAGGCTTAACGTCTCTTTATAATTAATGCAAAGTGTCTCGTTGTGCGCTCGGTCGCGCGACGAGTCGTTGATTTCTTAATTCGATTTAGGGTGCTATTTCGCGCGTCTCGCCGCGCGACAATCCTTTTAATTTATCTTCATCTGCTTATAATGATTAGACATGAAACATGACTTTACTTTATGCTAAACGTAGTGTCTACATTAATGCCTTTCAATTGAGCGAGTGGTTTAATTCATAATAATGTAACGTGATCGTTTCTCGACTGTCTTTTCCTCTTTCTCTCTTAACCGTAATTGTGAGCCCGCGTGGAACGTCTGTTTACTTACTGCATTCTATTGTATGGTGTACTGTTCTTTTGTATTAAATATATGGATGTATGTATGTTTGCGCTCGCATAGAGAATGATCCGGTCGGAGAGCCCGAAGAACTCGCTGGAGAAGCCCCTAAGCAGCAGTCGGTTGGTGGAGGCAAGTGTCCCTTGACCTATCTCTGTCCTATACATTCTTTAATTCACCTCCCGCATTACACATTTATACCTAAGGATTGACTAGCTTTTGTTGTCCATGTCCTTGTTTACCTATTTGGGTCGGATTATTATTACTTAGTCTTATGCTATTGCTCAACTCTAATCAATGAACATGATGAGAATTATCAATGATACACTATTTTCCCCTCTTTATTATGATGTTATACTTGTGACCTTCAAGGGGGCTCGAGCGGTTTCTCGAGTGCCTCTTCGTAAGGACCTGTTCGTTGGATGACCGCCCAGGAAAACAGTGTGTCGGGGACCATAATTAGGGGTACCCTCAAGACGCCTAATTCTCAGCTGGTAACCCCCATCAGCATAAAGCTGCAGAGGCCTGATGGGTTTGATTAAGTCAGGGATCAGTCCATACGAGCGACTTGATCACGCCACGCCCGAGCCTAGCCTCGGGCGAGGGCAGCCGACCCTGAGATGGTTCCGTCTCGCCCGAGGTCTCCTCTTTCACGGCAGACGCATCTCCGGCTCGCCCGAGGCCTTGCCTTCGATAAGAAGTAACCCTGACTAAATCACCGCGCCAACCGACCAAATCACTGGGGCCTTTAACGCAAAAGGTAAGACTGACGGGTAGCCAGGCTTGGCCGAAAGCGCCAGAGGAAGCTCCGCCCGACCCAGGGCTCGGACTCGGGCTAAGGCCCCGGAAGACGACGAACTCCGCTCCGCCCGACCTAGGGCTCGGACTCGGGCTAAGGCCCCGGAAGACGGCGAACTCCGCTCCGCCCGACCCAGGGCTCGGACTCGGGCTAAGGCCCCGGAAGACGGCGAACTCCGCTCCGCCCGACCCAGGGCTCGGACTCGGGCTAAGGCCCCGGAAGACGGCGAACTCCGCTCCGCCCGACCCAGGGCTCGGACTCGGGCTAAAGCCCCGGAAGACGGCGAACTCCGCTCCGCCCGACCCAGGGCTCGGACTCGGGCTAAGGCCCCAGAAGACGACGAACTCCGCTTCACCCGACCCAGGGCTCAGACTCCGCCCTGGCCTCTGCCGAGCGACCTCCGCCTCGCCCGACCCGGGAGCTCAGGTTCGGCCTCGGCCATGCAGGATAGACTCGACCTCGGCCTCGGAGGAGCCACCACGTCGCCCGACCTAGGGCACAAGTCCGCCACGTCAACAGGAAGCGTCATCATCACCCTACCCCGAGCCGACTCGGGCCGCAGAGAACAGGACCGACGTCCCATCTGGCCAGCTCCGCCAGATAGGCAATGATGGCGCCCCGCTAGACCCATGACGACGGCGGCTCTCAGCTCCCTTACGAAAGCAGGAGGACGTCAGCAAGGGCCCAGCCACTCCGACAGCTGTCCCTCCGTCCGGCTCCATCGCTTCTCCGACAGCCACGACGCCACACTAGCTGGGTGCCAAGATCTCTCCGGCTGCCACCTTGGCATGTACTTAGGGCACTAGCTCTCCCCCGCTAGACACGTAGCACCTTGCTACACCCCCATTTGTACACCTGGATCCTCTCCTTACGCCTATAAAAGGAAGGACCAGGGCCTTCTTATAGAAGGTTGGCCTCGCGGGAACGAAGGGCAGGGGCAGGCGCTCTCTCGGGGCCGCTCGCTCCCCTCACCCGCGCGGATGCTTGTAACCCCCTACTGCAAGCGCACCCGACCTGGGCGCGGGACGAACACGAAGGCCGCGGGATTCTCCGACTCCCTCACGACCCGGCTCCGGCCGCCTCGCTCTCGCTCTCCCTCTCTCTCTCTCCCCCCTTCGCGCTCGCCCACGCGCTCGACCCATCTGGGCTAGGGCACGCGGCACACTCACTCGTCGGCTCGGGGACCCCCCGGTCTCGGAACGCCGACAGTTGGCGCGCCAGGTAGGGGCCTGCTGCGTGTTGACGAGTAGATTCCCGTCAAGCTCCAGATGGGCAGTCTCCAACAACCTCTTCAACCCGGGACGGTGCTCCGTTTCGGGAGTCTCGAGTTCATGTCTTTCGACGGCAGCTACGACATGATACTCCTTCCACCGCCGCGCGACAGCGACAATGGTGGCGGACAGCCCGCCCGCCGGCGGCGGAATCGACGACGCCTTTCCCGCGTGGGGGAAGGACAACTTTCGAGTTCGCTCCGTCCTCTCCCTCGCCATCGGAGGAGGAGGCGGGGCAACCAAGGCCGAGCGGGAGGCTGCGCTCAGTCGACTGTCGAGCAAATCGACATCCCCAGCGCCCCAACGGAGGACGTGTCGGGCATCACCCCCGCGTTTGAGGCGAAGGCGAGCGCCGTCCCCCCGCGTCACGCCGATCCCGAGCAAGTGGACGACGCCAGCACGCTCACGGAGGGCCTGCAGGACGTCGCCCTCGCACCCAGGACGACAGCACGATCAGCCCCCGATGCGACTTCGTCGATCCTCGTCGACCAAAAGGTACGGGCTGATTCCCATCCTTCGTCATTTCGACTCGGCCTCAACCCGCCTGGCGACCTCGCTTTGGCGGGCGCTCACGTTGAGGCGAGTGCAACCTCTCTGGGGTTTCGTGTGCGGTCGCCTTGGGACCGATTGACGGGTGTCTCGACCTACGGACCCTCTGGGTCCGAGGAAGATGACGACCCCAGCATCTGCTGGGATTTCTCCGGATTTGGCAACCCCAGTGCCATGCGGGACTTCATGACCGCATGTGACTACTGCCTCTCCGACTGTTCCGACAGCAGCCGCAGCCTTGGCGACAAGGACTGCGGCCCGAACCGCGAATGTTTCCACGTCGAGCTAGGGGATCCCTCCGGAGGCGGCTGTCTCGGCATGCCGGAGGATGGTGATCCCCCTAGGCCAGCGCCTCACGCCGACATCCCGCGGGAGCTAGCTGTGGTCCCCGTTCCGGCGGGGGTCACGACCCACAGCTCGAGCAAGTCCGCGGGGCGTAGGCCGGGCTCGATGAGGGAGCAGGAGCACTCGAGGCAATCCGCCAGAACATCGGGCAGGTATGGGCGAGCCAGCCCCCGGCCGGAGGAATACGTCACCTGCCCCAAGGTCTCCAGCACCGCATCGCCAACGATGCCAGGGACAGACCGCCACCCGCATCCGGCGGAACCGGTCAGGACCTGGCCGCCGCAGCGATGCTCCTCCGCGCGATGCCGGAGTCATCAACCACCGAGGGTCGGCGAATCCAGGGAGAACTCAAGCATCTCCTGGAAGGCGCTGCGGCCCGGCGGGCCGAGAGCTCTGCCTCCCGAAGGCAGGGGTACCCCTCGGAACCTCGTGCCGCGACTTCCCGACTCACGCGGGAAGCCTCGGTCTACACCGGGCGCACGCGCAACACCGCGCCTGCGGCCCCAGGCCACCTCGGCGACGAGCACCCTCATCGCGACCGTCGGGCCCGCCTCGACGAAAGGGTGCGCCGAGGTTATCACCCCAGGCGTGGGGGACGCTACGACAGCGGGGAGGATCGGAGTCCCTCGCCCGAACCACCCGGTCCGCAGGTCTTCAGCCGAGCCATTCGGCGGGCGCCGTTTCCGCCCCGATTCCGACCCCCGACTACTATCACAAAGTACTCGGGGGAAACGAGACCGGAATTGTGGCTCGCGGACTACCGCCTGGCCTGTCAACTGGGTGGGACGGACGACGACAACCTCATCATCCGCAACCTCCCCCTGTTCCTCTCCGACACCGCTCGCGCTTGGTTGGAGCACCTGCCTCCGGGGCAGATTTCCAACTGGGAAGATCTGGTCCAGGCTTTCGCCAGCAACTTCCAGGGCACGTACGTGCGCCCCGGGAATTCCTGGGACCTCCGAAGCTGTCGGCAACAGCCGGGAGAGTCCCTTCGGGACTACATCCGGCGATTCTCGAAGCAGCGCACCGAGCTGCCCAACATCACCGACTCCGATGTCATTGGTGCGTTCCTTGCCGGCACCACCTGCCATGACCTGGTGAGCAAGTTGGGTCGCAAGACCCCCACCAGGGCGAGCGAGCTGATGGACATCGCCACCAAGTTCGCCTCTGGTCAGGAGGCGGTCGAGGCCATCTTCCGAAAGGACAAGCAGCCCCAGGGCCGCCCGTCGGAAGATGCTCCCGAGGCGTCTACTCCGCCCGGCGCCAAGAAGAAAGGCAGGAGGAAGTCGCAAGCGAAACGCGACGCCGCCAGCACGGACCTTGTCGCTGCTACCGAGTACAAGAACCCTCGGAAGCCCCCGGAGGCGCCAACCTCTTCGACAAGGCACTAAAGGAGATGTGCCCCTACCATCAGGGGCCCGTCAAGCACACCCTCGAGGAGTGCGTCATGCTTCGGCGCCACTTCCACCGGGCCAGGCCACCCGCAGAGGGTGACAAGGCCCGCGACGACGGCAAGAAGGAAGATCACCAAGCAGGAGAGTTCCCCGAGGTCCGTGACTGCTTCGTGATCTATGGAGGGCATGCGGCGAACGCCTCGGCTCGACATCGTAAGCAGGAGCGTCGGGAGGTCTGCTCGGTGAAGGTGGCGGCGCCAGTCTACCTAGACTGGTCCGACAAGCCCATCACCTTCGACCAGGATGACCACCCCGACCACGTGCCGAGCCCAGGGAAGTACCCGCTCGTCGTCGATCCCGTCATCGGCGACGTCAGGCTCACCAAGGTCTTGATGGATGGGGGCAGCTGCCTCAACATCATCTACGCTGAGACCCTCAGGCTCCTGCGCGTCGATCTGTCATCCGTCCGAGCAGGCGCTGCGCCCTTCCACGGGATCATTCCCGGGAAGCGCGTCCCGCCCCTCGGACAGCTCGACCTTCCTGTCTGCTTCGGAACACCCTCCAACTTCCGAAGGGAGACTTTGACGTTCGAGGTGGACGGGTTCCGAGGAACCTACCACGCAGTGTTGGGAAGGCCATGCTACGCGAAGTTCATGGCCATCCCCAACTACACCTACCTGAAGCTCAAGATGCCGGGCCCCAACGGGGTCATCACCGTCGGCCCCACGTACAAACACGCATTCGAATGCGATGTGGAGTGCGTGGAATACG
Organism: Zea luxurians; assembly: GCA_029449295.1. Lineage (NCBI taxonomy): Eukaryota > Viridiplantae > Streptophyta > Magnoliopsida > Poales > Poaceae > Zea > Zea luxurians. The sequence continues at coordinate 4,619,134 of JAOPSE010000064.1, read as the reverse complement.
CCGAGGCCCTCGCCGAGTCCGAGGCTCTCATTGCCGACCTAGAAAGCCTCTCCCGAGAGGTGCCGGACGTGAAGCGACATGCCGGCAACTTCGAGCCAGCAGAGACGGTTAAGGCCGTCCCTCTCGACCCCAGTGGCGACACCTCCAAGCAGATTCGGATCGGATCCGGGCTCGACCCCAAGTAGGAAGCAGTGCTCGTCGACTTTCACCGCGCAAACGCCGACGTCTTTGCGTGGAGTCCCTCGGACATGCCCGGCATACCGAGGGATGTCGCCGAGCACTCGCTGGATATTCGGGCCGGAGCCCGACCGGTCAGACAGCCTCTGCGCCGATTCGACGAGGAAAGGCGCAGGGTGATAGGCGAGGAGATCCACAAGCTGATGGCAGCAGGGTTTATCAAAGAGGTATTCCATCCCGAGTGGCTTGCCAACCCTGTGCTTGTGAGGAAGAAAGGGGGGAAATGGCGGATGTGTGTAGACTACACTGGTCTCAACAAAGCATGTCCGAAAGTCCCCTACCCTCTACCTCGCATCGACCAAATTGTGGACTCCACTGCAGGGTGCGAAACCCTGTCTTTCCTTGATGCCTACTCAGGGTATCATCAAATCAAGATGAAAGAGTCCGACCAGCTCGCGACTTCTTTCATCACGCCCTTCGGCATGTACTGTTATGTCACCATGCTGTTCGGTTTGAGGAACGCGGGTGCAACGTACCAGCGGTGCATGAACCATGTGTTCGGCGAACACATCGGTCGCACGGTCGAGGCCTACGTCGATGACATCGTAGTCAAGACGAGGAAAGCCTCCGACCTTCTCTCCGACCTTGAACTGACATTCCGATGTCTCAAGGCGAAGGGCGTCAAGCTCAATCCCGAGAAGTGCGTCTTCGGAGTGCCCCGAGGCATGCTCTTGGGATTCATCGTCTCCGAGCGGGGCATCGAAGCCAACCCGGAGAAGATCGCAGCCATCACGAACATTGGGCCCATCAAGGACTTAAAAGGCGTACAGAGGGTCATGGGATGCCTCGCGGCCTTGAGCCGTTTCATCTCGTGCCTCGGCGAAAGAGGCCTGCCCCTGTACCGTCTCTTAAGGAAGGCCGAGTGCTTCACTTGGACTCCCGAGGCCGAGGAAGCCCTCGGGAACCTGAAGGCGCTCCTCACCCAGGCGCCCGTCTTGGTACCCCCAGCTGATGGAGAAGCCCTCTTAGTCTACGTCGCCGCTACCACTCAGGAGGTCAGCGCCGCGATCGTGGTCGAAAGGCAGGAAGAGGGGCATGCTTTGCCCGTTCAGAGGCCAGTTTACTTCGTCAGCGAAGTGTTGTCCGAGACTAAGATCCGCTACCCACAAGTCCAGAAGCTGCTGTATGCAGTGATCCTGACGAGGCGAAAGCTGCGACATTACTTCGAGTCTCATCCGGTGACTGTGGTGTCATCCTTCCCCCTGGGGGAGATCATCCAGTGCCGGGAAGCCTCGGGTCGGATCGCGAAGTGGGCAGTGGAAATCATGGGCGAGGCAATCTCGTTCGCCCCTCGGAAGGCCATCAAGTCCCAGGTACTGGTGGACTTCGTAGCCGAATGGGTCGACACCCAGTTGCCGACGGCTCCGATCCAACCGGAGCTCTGGACCATGTTTTTCGACGGGTCGCTGATGAAGACGGGAGCCGGCGCGGGCCTGCTCTTCGTCTCGCCCCTCGGGAAACACCTGCGCTACGTGCTCCGCCTCCATTTCCCGGCGTCCAACAATGTGGCTGAGTACGAGGCTCTGATCAACGGACTGCGAATCGCCATCGAGCTAGGGGTCCGACGCCTCGATGCACGCGGCGACTCGCAGCTCGTCATCGACCAAGTCATGAAGAACTCCCACTGCCGCGACCCGAAGATGGAGGCCTACTGTGATGAGGTTCGACGCCTGGAAGACAAGTTCTACGGGCTCGAGCTTAACCACATCGCCCGGCGCTACAACGAGACTGCGGACGAGCTGGCGAAGATAGCCTCGGGGCGAACGACGGTTCCCCCGGACGTCTTCTCCCGGGATCTGCACCAACCATCCGTCAAGATAGGCGACACGCCCGAGCCCGAAGTGCCCTCGGCCCCGTCCGAGGCGACCTCGGCCCAGCCCGAGCCATCCTCGGCTCAACTCGAGGAGCCCTCGACCCCCGAGGGCGAAGCACTGCACATCGAGGAGGAGCAGAGCGGGGTCGTGCCAGATCAGGATTGGCAGACCCCGTACCTGCAATATCTCCGCCAAGGAGAACTGCCCCTCGACCGAGCCGAGGCTCGGCGGGTAGCGCGACGCGCCAAGTCGTTCGTCTTGCTGGGCGATGAGAAGGAGCTCTACCACCGTAGCCCCTCGGGCATCCTCCAGCGATGCATCTCCATCGCCGAGGGTCAGGAACTCCTGCAGGAAATACACTCGGGGGCTTGCGGCCATCATGCGGCACCTCGAACCCTCGTTGGGAACGCTTTCCGCCAAGGCTTCTACTGGCCGACGGCGGTGGCTGACGCCACTAGAATTGTCCGCGCCTGCGAAGGGTGTCAATTCTATGCGAAGCAGACCCGCCTGCCCGCTCAGGCTCTGCAGACGATACCCATCACCTGGCCCTTCGCTGTGTGGGGTCTGGACCTCGTTGGCCCTCTGCAGAAGGCGCCCGGGGGCTACACGCACCTGCTGGTCGCCATCGACAAATTCTCCAAGCGGATCGAGGTCCGACCCCTGAACAGCATCAGATCCGAGCAGGCGGTGGCGTTCTTCACCAACATCATCCATCGCTTCGGGGTCCCGAACTCCATCATCACCGACAACGGCACCTAGTTCACCGGCAAAAAATTCTTGGATTTTTGCGAGGATCACAACATCCGGGTAGACTGGGCCGCCGTAGCTCATCCCATGTCGAATGGGCAAGTGGAACGTGCCAACGGCATGATTCTACAAGGGCTCAAGCCCCGGATTTACAATGATCTCAACAAGTTCGGCAAGCGATGGATGAAGGAACTCCCCTCGGTGGTCTGGAGCCTGAGGACGACGCCAAGCCGAGCCACAGGTTTCACGCCGTTCTTCCTGGTCTACGGGGCCGAGGCCGTCCTGCCCACTGACTTGGAATACGGCTCCCCGAGGACGAAGGCCTACAACGAAGAAAGCAACCAAGCTAGCCGAGAAGACTCGCTGGACCAGCTGGATGAGGCTCGGGACAGGGCCTTACTACACTCGGCGCGGTATCAGCAGTCCCTGCGACGCTACCACGCCCGAGGGGTCCGACCCCGAGACCTCCAGGTGGGCGATCTGGTGCTTCGGCTGCGGCAAGACACCCGAGGGAGGCACAAGCTCACGCCCCCCTGGGAGGGGCCGTTCGTCATCGCCAAAGTTCTGAAGCCCGGAACGTACAAGCTGGCCAACAGTCAAGGCGAGGTCTACGGCAACGCTTGGAACATCCAACAGCTACGTCGCTTCTACCCTTGAGATGTTTCCAAATTGTTCATATACCTCGCACCCACGCAAAGTTTAGTCAACAAGGAAGGGTCGGCCTCGCCTCGGCAAAGCCCGACCCTCCCTCGGGGGCTAAAAGGGGGGAAACCCCCTCTGCGTCAAAATTTTCCTCGAACAAAAAATCTCTTTTATCAGAATATCTTTCGTGCTTTTTGACTACTTCGAAAAGTGGGTCATGGAAACGACAGAGTACACGTAAGCAGCCAAGGCCGACCGAGCCGAGGGACTCCTACGCCTCCGGGATACGGATACCTCACTCATCACCTTCTGCGATAAGTAACTCGCGCTCGGATAAAGTGACTCCGCGGATCGAACAAGTCTCTACGTTCGGAAGCTCTTCTGTCGAAGCGATTCTTCGAGTTTTCTCGACTAAGTCGGTGATAGGGCCTCATGGATGAGTAAAAGTGCGCGTAAGCGGCAAGGCCGACCGAGCCGAGGGACTCCCACGCCTCTGGGATACGGATACCTCACTCCTCACCTTCCGCGAGAAGCAACTTTCACTCGCACAAATATCCCTGTTACCGACAAAAAGTCCAGATGCTTGGAACAAGAGGAAAGGGGACGCAGCTTTACAGCACAGCAAGGATGTGTGTTCTGGCCTCGACGGCCGCACAAAGCACACGCTACAAGACAAGCTGATCCTGCAGGCTCAAGTCTTGGCGCTGGAAGGGGGCAGCGACACCCTCGGCATCGACAGTACCTTCGGCAAGGCCCGAACTAGCCTCGGACGGCGACGCGATCCGAGGCCCTCCGCTCCAAAGGACGGCGTCATCACCACGCCCGGGCGATCGTTGTCAGGGACTTCTCCGGGAATCCGGCCCGAGCAGGCGGCTCGGCCAGCCACCTCCGGGGCCTCGGCCAACCACCTTCCGAGGGCACGAGCCCGGTCCGAAGCCTCGGCTGACCGACTCCGGCGCCGATCCTGCCAACGGACAACTCGGCTAGGCTCCGGCCAACCAGGTTTCATTTCCGAGCCAACTCCGCCTCTGCTCATGCTGATATCGCTACCCCCGGCCTCGGCTCGTCGAAGAGCGGCCGAGGGGTCTCTTTAACTAAGCCAGAGAAGCCTCGGACAACAGGGCCGACCGAGCCGAGGGACTCCTACGCCTCCGGGATACAGATACCTCACTCGTCACCTTGACACGAGGCGACTCATGCTTAGTGAAGCAGTTCAGACAATCAGCAGACGAGTCTTAGTGCTTGGGAATGAGGAAAAAGCACGGCTCCGTGCCGTGGTTACATACATGTTCAGGCCCCGAAAGCCGAAAATGAACAAAAAACCTGGCACTCGAAATGCCATTACAAACGGAACTCCGGTCCCCCCCCCGCAGGCACGAACTACCCCACTCGGTAGGGGCGGGCCTGCGGAGCTACAGAAGACTGACGGGCGGCTCGTCGCCGCTCGCTCCGACTACGACGGCAACGACCCCCACTCCGGATGGCCGAACTACAGCAGCGCAGGCCTCAGGGGTAGGCACGGCTGCAGTCTTACCCCCGCCCGCGCCGACGCTCGAGGGGCGAGGACAAGTACAAAGAGCCGGAGGCCCGAAGCGCCGATGGTGGCGGTGATCCCGTCGCTGACGGGGACTTCTCGAGCCGCCTCCACCTCGGCGCTGACGCCAGGAGCCACCAGCCTACCGGCAGATCCCCACTCAAATCCTCCCAGATGAGTGGGGCACCGGCCTCCGCGCAAAGGCGCCGCCCTGGTGCAAAGGCAGGGCCACCCCAGAACACGAACGCCGCCCTAGCAGCGCGCGACGTCTAGGGTGGACCTCCCGTGTACACGGCGCGGCAGCTGCCCCCCCAACAGAAGGGGCCGCCAGAGCCGAGCCAGCGGACCCGACACGCTGGAGGTGACGGCGTCCGCCGCCGATCCACCCCGCGTTGTCGAAGTCCGGGCCGCCCGCAGGGCCAGTGAGCGCCTTCTCCCTCGAACATCGTGGGAGAGGATGACCCACGAACCCGTGCGGGAGGTAGGGCGCCAGCTCAGTCCGGCACCCACCCCAGCGAGGATGATGAACATCCTTGAAGCTGAGGGTGGGACCTAGATCGCAGTCCGGTTTGCTCCTCCCCACCCAGGAGTTGGTGGTCACCGTCTCGGGTGACCCCCAGCGGAGGGGAGCAACCGGGCTGCCTGATGAAAATCCTTGAAGCCGAACGATGGCCGAAAGGTACCCGCTCCCACGGAGTGGTGTCCCCCGACGACGAGGCACGAAGATGGCAGTTTCCCCCATCCGGGGGCTTGAAAGGTAGAAAGACACGATGCATAAGGGAGGAAGAAGACATGGTCGCCCTACGAAAGGGGTCGCCCTCCTTTTAAAGGCAACTCTCCGTGCTCGCGCCCCCAACCGTCACGGGCTGAGTCTTCTCCAACACACCTCCAAAGCCCTCCCCTGCGGCGCGGGGGCTAGGACCCACCTGTCATGCGGACCGGCTCCGAGCAAAAGAAGCTGAACTGCCGCGCGCGGCGTGCGCGCAACCACCCAGCGGTTACAAGTGACCCTCCACTTTTGCCCATACCAACGGGCGAAGGGGGCGGGCAGCCATGCGGGCGGCATGCAACCGCGCCAAGTGGACGCGCCTCTCCGACTCCTGACAGGCCAGCATGAAGGCTCAAGCCCACGCGTCGCGCAACCGGCGCGCTGGATGCTGCATGTAAGCCACTATGCCACTTGCGCCACCACCGCACCTCCTCGGTTGCGGAACCAATACCGCGACCCAAGGCGGCCCAGCGCGCGGCCCAGCTGCGCCAGCCTGACGCAGCGGTCAAACACGGTCAAAAGTGGGCCGGCAGTAATGACAGTGGCAGGCGCGCAAGAGCAGCGATCACGCCATCAGCCAGGCTCACGTCCCATCCGGAGGCCGCAAGAGAACCCCCTCTCTCTCACGGTGTGAAGACGACACGCCCGTGACCCGTTCCTCGAACGGCTCGCGCACGCGCAACGGCAGCCTCGCCAACTACTCGCCCCGGCGCATTAACTCCGCGGCTCGACGGACAGCGCTACTGGCAGGAGCAGCTGGCGACATTTCGCCTTCGCCAAAGCAACCACACCGAAAAAGGTACGCCACGACGTTCAATTTCGAATCCTTTTTCCCTTTTCCTTCTTTCTCTATCTCTTGCAACAGGGACCGGGAAAGGGGATACCCCCCAAGGGGATCCTTCCCCGTGAAGGAACTAGGCTCCGAGCCTCCTTACTGATCAGGGGTTCGAAGGCTGGCCCCCCGAAGGGTTCAACAGCCGCCTCAGATCGCGTGGGCCCGACACCCACTACTGGTCAGGGGTTCGAAGGTCGGCCCCCCGAAAGGTTCCACGACCGCCTCAGGCTACTCGGGCTCCGCGCCCATTACTGATCAGGGGTTCGAAGGCTGGCCCCCCGAAGGGTTCACAGTCGCCTCAGACACCGAGCGAGGGATGACCAGGGGTACGTTCGATACATAACCAAGGCTCGGGCTGCGCTCCCGAGGTACCCTAGGACATTTCCGAGACCAGCGGGAACGACTCTGTAACGGAATCCCATCGGAGGGAGGCAACGAGCCCTCGGACCCCGTCGCCAGGGGACCGGGTCCGGCAGATCACCCGCAGGTACTTTTGGGCGTGCCTCCGGGCCCCTAGCCGACCCCCAACGAACGGGGCACGGACGTCCACTCGGATTACCCGATTGCAGCTCACCGGAGACACCATGTTCGGTGCCCATCGAGGGTAACATGGCGCTCTCCCCCCTCCTCCTTGCGGAAAGGCGACGTAGGGGCGTAGGTAAAAAAGCCGAGTCTGTCCCTGATCGTCCTCTCGCTCTGTGCGGAGGCTCGGGGGCTGCTCTCGCAAACCCGGCTCCGGCCAGACCGTTGACAGCGTCAACATACCAGCCCGAGAACTTGGGCCCCGACAGTGCACCTGGGCTACGGCCTGTTCGCATGAGGGAACCACCAGACCAGCCGAAGCATTACGCAAGGCATTAAGACCTCGAAGGAGTGAAACCACTCCTCCGAGGCCTCGGGGGCTACACCCGGTGGGTGCGCTCGCGCGCACCCACCGGAACAAAGTGCAACCGAGAAAGGCTGGTCCCCTTGCAAAAAAGTGCGACGAAAGCCTCCAAGCGAGTGTTAACACTCCCTTCGAGGCTCGGGGGCTACTGTCGGGGACCATAATTAGGGGTACCCTCAAGACGCCTAATTCTCAGCTGGTAACCCCCATCAGCATAAAGCTGCAGAGGCCTGATGGGTTTGATTAAGTCAGGGATCAGTCCATACGAGCGACTTGATCACGCCACGCCCGAGCCTAGCCTCGGGCGAGGGCAGCCGACCCTGAGATGGTTCCGTCTCGCCCGAGGTCTCCTCTTTCACGGCAGACGCATCTCCGGCTCGCCCGAGGCCTTGCCTTCGATAAGAAGTAACCCTGACTAAATCACCGCGCCAACCGACCAAATCACTGGGGCCTTTAACGCAAAAGGTAAGACTGACGGGTAGCCAGGCTTGGCCGAAAGCGCCAGAGGAAGCTCCGCCCGACCCAGGGCTCGGACTCGGGCTAAGGCCCCGGAAGACGACGAACTCCGCTCCGCCCGACCCAGGGCTTGGACTCGGGCTAAGGCCCCGGAAGACGGCGAACTCCGCTCCGCCCGACCCAGGGCTCGGACTCGGGCTAAGGCCCCGGAAGACGGCGAACTCCGCTCCGCCCGACCCAGGGCTCGGACTCGGGCTAAGGCCCCGGAAGACGGCGAACTCCGCTCCGCCCGACCCAGGGCTCGGACTCGGGCTAAAGCCCCGGAAGACGGCGAACTCCACTCCGCCCGACCCAGGGCTCGGACTCGGGCTAAGGCCCCAGAAGACGACGAACTCCGCTTCACCCGACCCAGGGCTCGGACTCCGCCCTGGCCTCTACCGAGCGACCTCCGCCTCGCCCGACCCGGGAGCTCAGGTTCGGCCTCGGCCATGCAGGATAGACTCGACCTCGGCCTCGGAGGAGCCACCACATCGCCCGACCTAGGGCACAAGTCCGCCACGTCAACAGGAAGCGTCATCATCACCCTACCCCGAGCCGACTCGGGCCGCAGAGAACAGGACCGACGTCCCATCTGGCCAGCTCCGCCAGATAGGCAATGATGGCGCCCCGCTAGACCCATGACGACGGCGGCTCTCAGCTCCCTTACGAAAGCAGGAGGACGTCAGCAAGGGCCCAGCCACTCCGACAGCTGTCCCTCCGTCCGGCTCCATCGCTTCTCCGACAGCCACGACGCCACACTAGCTGGGTGCCAAGATCTCTCCGGCTGCCACCTTGGCATGTACTTAGGGCACTAGCTCTCCCCCGCTAGACACGTAGCACCTTGCTACACCCCTATTTGTACACCTGGATCCTCTCCTTACGCCTATAAAAGGAAGGACCAGGGCCTTCTTAGAGAAGGTTGGCCTCGCGGGAACGAAGGGCAGGGGCAGGCGCTCTCTCGGGGCCGCTCGCTCCCCTCACCCGCGCGGACGCTTGTAACCCCCTACTGCAAGCGCACCCGACCTGGGCGCGGGACGAACACGAAGGCCGCGGGATTCTCCGACTCCCTCACGACCCGGCTCCGGCCGCCTCGCTCTCCCTCTCTCTCTCCCCCCCCTTCGCGCTCGCCCACGCGCTCGACCCATCTGGGCTGGGGCACGCGGCACACTCACTCGTCGGCTCGGGGACCCCCCGGTCTCGGAACGCCGACACAGTGCAACCATGAGGGTGGAGTGGGACGCCCTTAGCTGAATAATTAGAGGAACCGGGGTGTAGTTTGCTTAGCCGTTGTGCCGTCAATGGGGTCAGTGTATGCGGCTCGCTCTGCCAAGGTTGATTTGTCCCTTGGGGAGGAGTGCGGTACATTTAGGAAACCTAACGGGCGGCTACAGCCCCGGGGAATCTTTGTAAAGGCTACGTAGTGATATCCTGCTAGGTCACCTTGGTAGTGATCAATGGAGAGTCATGATCTCCGGGCAGAAAGGGAATCACGGCTTGTGGGTAAAGTGCACAACCTCTGCAGAGTGTATGGAAAACTGATATATCAGCCGTGCTCGCGGTTATGAGCGGCCAAGGGAGCTCCAGTGATTAGTGGTACTTGATCAGAGATGTTCGGATTTGCAGGTGGCGATGAGATTGATGGTTTTTGGTATTGACTCTGGTAATGGTAAGTGGTATTCTTTCCATTTGGAAAGAGTACGTTTGGGTTAATAACGTGGGTTAATTCTAAAACTTGGCTTTCTCTACTAGTAATAATAATCTGACCAACTAAAAGCAACTGCTTGACTTACCCCCCACATAAAGCCAGTCCACTACAGCCAAACAGGATACTTGCTGAGTATGTTGATGTGTACTCACCCTTGCTCTACACACCAAACCCCCTCCAGGTTGTTCGCATTGCAACCACTGCTCAGGAGAAGATGAAGCCGTGGAAGGAGAGTTCCAGGAGTTCCAAGACTACGACGAGTTCTAGGTGTGGGTTAGCGGCAACCCCCAGTCGACTGCCTGTGAAGGCCGCGTTTATCTATGTTTCTTTTTCGCACTTTGATTTATTGTAAAGACTATGTGGATGTCTCAGACATATGATGTAACCGACTATTATTTCCCTTTTTAATACTATTTGAGCACTGTGTGATGATGTCCATGTTATGTAACTGCTGTGTACGTGAATTGCTGATCCTGGCACGTACATGGTTCGCATTCGGTTTGCCTTCTAAAACCGGGTGTGACAGCTAGATTTCAATCCGACCCCAAGGAGTGTCACCTTGTGGCCGTTAAGCGAATTCTTAGGTATTTAGTTTCTATGCCTTGCTTCAGGATCTGGTATCCAAAGGGGTCTACCTTTGACTTAATTGGATACTCAGACTCCGACTATGCCGGGTGCAAGGTTGATAGGAAGAGCACATCAGGGACGTGCCAATTTCTAGGAAGGTCCCTGGTGTCATGGAGTTCCAAGAAACAAACATCCGTTGCCCTATCCACCGCTGAGACCGAGTACGTTGCCGCAGGACAGTGTTGCGCGCAACTGCTTTGGATGAGGCAAACCCTCCGAGACTTTGGATACAATCTGAGCAAAGTCCCACTTCTATGTGACAATGAGAGTGCAATCCGCTTGGCAGATAATCCTGTTGAACACAGCCGCACTATGATGGAACCTCCCAAGTCGTTAGGCCCACCTACAGTTGTCCTTGTCCAACGGACGTCGGACAACCCTGTAGATGCTTCTAACCACTTGACAAGTTCGGTATCTGAATCTTTTCTTTGCCCAAGAGCGTTTCACCCGTCACGCAGATATTACAACACAACGGAAGTACGAGTATGCGGAAGCAGTTACAACAACTTATTTGATATTAAAGTATAGAAAGAGTAGTATTATTACAGACCAGTAAAATATAAAAGTGCTGGAGTGAATTATTACAACCCTGGGAGGCAAAACCCCCTCTCGATTAACAGTAAAAAATGTTTTTAAAGGAGGACACTTCCTCTCGAGGCTTCAGTCTTGGTTTTCTTCCTTAGGCACCACATTGGAACAAAAAGCAACAAAAATTTGCTACTTCCTCACCTACAACAAAATGGGTTTGAAAACCCTGAGTACGGAGTGTACTTTCGCAAGTCTTACCCGTCAAAATAAAAGACTCTCAAGGATATGCTGGATTTGAGGGAGTCAAGGTAAGGCTTAAGCAATAATCAAAACTCTGTTTGCAAAAATGCTTACTAAGAGTGGATCCTTAAAAATTCAGTTTTATTAGCAAGTTAAGTCATTACCTGAGTCTAGAGTTACCTTAGTTCAAGCACTTGGCCTATACTAGCCATTTTCTTATCAACCCTTCTTGCTCACTGGATTGCTACGTGTAGGTCAGTGACCAAGTCTTCATGTCTGAGAAGTAACGGTGATCCGAATTGATTAATACCCAGCTGAGGATCTCCAATCACACGACATATGTAGCACTTAACCCTTGCATATGTCGACTCACCACCGAGGTTCTTAAGACCAGATCAGGTTCACGCCAACCGAGAGCACAGATACACCACTGTCCAGCCTCTTGCCACGGAGGGTACACGCTACTCTCCCCATCTCTCCACTCCCATTGCGTGTTATCTTATTTTGGTATTAGTCTGGCTGAGGCCAAGCTTACCCATGATGAGGCATGTGACCAGTTAAAGGGTCCTCGATCATCAAGCCAACATCGACAAGGTCCTTAATCGACTCAGACGGAGACATTACACTGAGACTCTCTTCTCGTGCAAGTCACCCGCCCGGTCTCAGCTTTATCATTTTAACCCAAAGTTTGGTACCTGACAGAGGTACATCTTTTCCGATGTTGAACCCATCACGGCCATGATGGATCCACCATCCAGTTTTATTTTGGAAACATCCCATCCCACTTGAAGCATTATCTTTTGTCAAAACAAATTATTTTGTTTTTCTAGAGCAAAACTAAGCATAAGAAAACCCTTTTTATAAAACAGGGGATCAAGGATAAGTAATCAAATTCTCAAAAAAGGAAATGCATCAATTTGTTTAGCACACAACTCCTACCATCTAATGCATCAAATAAGGTGGTAAAGATTTTAAAACAGCAAGGAGGTGGTAAATGCACCGGGGCTTGCCTTGTGTTATAGGTGAGTCGGGCTATGCTCCATAGATGTCAAAATAAAAGCAGTTCCCAGCCTGAGGTTCTTCAGGTGGTGGTGGTGGTGTAGCCCTTGCTTCTTCAACTTCTATCTCTTCTTCGTTTTCTATATATAACCATATATAATCATGCATGCTCATGTAATGCTGATGAAAATGCAAAGATAATAAAAGTATATTATCTAATGTCTTGAATACAATTTTCCTTCACGGATCTCTAGGAAACTAGGATTTTTGGAGTCAATAGTGAAGTTCATAGGGCAGGCATTACTAGAAGACTAGGGTTTTAGGTTCAAGGTACCAAACATGGTCCAAATTATACCAAACTTTACCTAAGGCTTTTAAATAACATTTAAAGCTTATCTAAAATGTTTGGTGATTTTTGGAAATATTAATTAATTTCTAAAATTCCAGGGATTCAGACTTTGGCTATTTTAAATACTCCATAATTCCCTATTGGGGCTAAAAATCATACTACTATTTTTATTAAATACTATAGAAAATTAGGAACCTAGCAAAATTAGTCTTGTATTTTTAGCATTTTCTACAATTTTCTAGAAATTCTCTAACCCTGGCAGAAAAAGAAAATGGAAAAACGTGAGCAGTACTGGGCTGAGTTCAGCCCAACCGGCCCGCAGAAGGGGAAAACCTGCGCGCGCCCGCGCGTCAGTTTTGTACCAGGGCCCCTAGGGGTTTGAATAAATAGGGAAGAGTCCTATGCACTATTTACTTCAGTCGCTGACATTTACACTGAAGCCCTCCACGTTCTAATTCTTCACAACTTGAGATCCTCGACAGCGAACGACGATGAACCGCGCTCCGGCAAACTCGTACCGACTAAAATAAGCAATGGCCGGTGCCCTAACTTGGCTAAGACCTAATTCAACACCTAACGAGCGTTTCCCCTCGGTCAATTGCATAGCTCGTGCTCTAAATCACCCTGTCCACGGAGACAGCGCAGACAACGGATGAACAGAAGTGTTTCTGGTGATTTAGGGCAGTCTAGCTCAATCGAATGGGTCGAGGAGCATTAGGAGAACCTAAGGATGCTAAAACAGAAGAGCAGAGAGCATGAACAGACCTGGAACAAGCTAGCCACGGTGAAGACTCTTTCACGGTGACAGAAAATAGATTTGGGGGAACTGAGCAATTCGTGGGCTCTAGTGAGTAATTGGAGGCACGAGCAGGTGGATTGGATGCTTGAATACCTAACGAAGCTGAGGGTGTGCTCAATTTATAGGCTCCGAGGGCGGTGGCTTATGAATCGGGGATGGCACGGTGGCGGTCGGAGAGAAGACGGTGTACTGGTGCAAATGATTAGTGGCTTTCACCGTGGCGAGCTCACCGGCAATCATCGGATATGCTTAACGCGACCTACTGCGACGTGGTAAGACGCTCGGGCACGTGGCGCATGGTCGGTAAGCAGCCAGCGCCGGCGAGGACCAATTTGGCTGACCGCAATCCAAGTGGGTGCGGCAAACTCCCCATAGATCGGGTCCGAGTTTATCTGGCGCCAAGATCTTTACGCGGCCGTGATTATCTCCATACCAGAGGGCACGAATCGTAGCGACGACGCGGATCACGACACAACGGTCACCGGTGGCAAGGGGCAATGTATCTAAAGATCTTCTTTAGTTCACTGTACCATGAGAACTCCAATTCAGAGCCTCTGTCCGACCAACTTGCAGGACCCATAACTCCAATTTCTGCGTGAGAACTTGCTAATCTCTCAGTAACAAAGTTGTAGCCCTATAATCTAGATTCAATCTTGCTATAGTGGTCAGACTCAAACACTCACTGGATTTTCTTCAACAGAGCTCCAAAGTTTACCCTAAGCTACTGCCAGTAAGATTTCAGATCCTGAGCTGACTGACAGCCCAACTTTGAGTCCATTTAACTCCAACTTTTACATAGCACTTGTGTTTGATGACTTAAACAAAGTTATACCCCTTTAATAGCTCTATAATCTTGATGTGTTGACCTAGGGCAAATTCTTTATGAATTGGGAGATATAAAGCTCTAAAGTTGGCCCCTTTACATTGAATTTAGACTTAGTAACATATAGTTTATGGGTTGCCCATTTTACAAATAAGTCCAATTTCCATAATTTGATTTTTAAATCCACAAAGGTGTGAACCATATGATTTGAGATGCCTAAATACCTTGGCTTTTGCACTTGGGTCCAAAAGTGCACTAATTTTACACTTAGCCCCCTAGGGTTCCTATTTAGGGTTTTCCAGGGGTCTTTCTAGAATTTTTGCACTTTAGGGTTTTGGTGCTACCTAAGTCCATTAAGTATGATAACTTATGATCATTTCTAAGGAGTTTTGAAGTTTTCTTTCATTTGGCCTTTGTTGACACTCCCAAGCCTATTTTAGGGTTAAGTACCCTGCTTTAGGGTTTCACCCATGACCAGTCACATCAATACAACTTGTTTGAAATTTTTGCCTAGTGAATGCATTCTAATTGTAACAATCACATGATATGCTAATGCTCATGATGTTATGCTCAAGTTTTAGTGACAGTAACACCAGGAGTGTTACACGCACTAAGCACATAGACATCGGACATCACTTCCTGAAAGATCACCAGCAAAAGGGAGATATCGATGTGTATCACATTACCATCGAGAACCAGCTAGCTGATATCTTCACCAAGCCTTTAGACGAGAAAAGGTTTTGCAGGTTGCGTAGTGAGCTAACTGTCTTAGATTTGCGTAACTTGGATTGATCTATAGCATACATGTAGTCTATGCCTTTGATCATGTTACTTTGAGCATTTACATCATTTATTATCTATTTATGGTGCTCAAGTTGTACAAGTCATCCCTGGACCTCACAAGTCCACATGCAAATGATGCACATGTTTAGGGGGAGACAAACTACAACTTGACCTTTTTGAGACTAACTTGCTTGTCTGAGTACACTTGAAGTAGTCTTGAAGGAACATTGAAAGGGAACATGGACTTGGACGACGAAAAGACTTCCACTGCACTCTGGTATTAGTGTATTTATTTCCAAGTTCATACTTATGCTCTCATTGCCTTTTTGCTCTTATTTAACACTTTGGTGAGGCAATGGGGTTAGTGGGCCAAAAGTTATCCCGTTTTGGTGCTTAATGCCAAAGGGGGAGAAACTAAGGGAAAAGCAAATAGATCAGCCAACCACTTGTTATTTTATTTTTGAAAATAGTAAGAGTTAGAATTTGTGTTTTGTCCAAAATACTCTTATTGCAAAATTTGGTCTCTTATGGGGGAGAATTTTGATTATGGAAAAGGGGGAGTTTTTGGCACTTGATCAATCTTACTCTTGCAATATCTCTCGATTTGCCCAAACAAGTGTGTTTGACTTAGAGACAGAAAAAAGAATTTGATTTGCAAATAAAAACCAAGTGGTGGCAAAGAGTGATCCAAATATGCCAAATACTAAGTAAAAATAATCTGGTCTTCAATTTGCATTGATGTTGCACTTCTCTTGTTGCTTTTAAACGTGTTGGCATAAATCACCAAAAAGGGGGAGATTGAAAGGGAAATGTGCCCTTGGGCCATTTCTATAAGTGTTTTGGTGATTAGATGCCCAACACATATTGGTTGAGTTCTTATGTGCTAAATGAGTGAGAAGTGCAAATCAAAGAACAAGGTACGTTTCTAGACTTAGTAAATTGTTTTTGAATACTAACATGTTTATCTAAGTGCTAGAAATAGTGCCAAGAAAAGAAGATTTGAATTAGAGAAGAGTTGGCTAAGTACAACTAAAATCAACACCATCCTGGCACACCGGACTGTCCGGTGGTGCACCGGACAGTGTCTAGTGTCCCAGGCTGGCTCGGCGGTGAAGTGTCCGCTCTCGGGATTTAGCGCGGCGAAGTGGCTAAAAATCATCGGACTGGACTATCCGGTGGTGCATCGGACTGTCCGGTGAGTCTTCAGCGTCCGCGCCCAAGTCCTTCAGCGATGAACTTGTCGCTCTCGGGAAAACCAGAAAGCGCCGCAGCTAAAAATCACCGGACTGTCCGGTGGTGCACCAGACTGTCTGGTGAGTCAGAGCCGCCCGAGCCAATGGTCAACAGCGAAATCAGTGGGCGACACGAGGCCCGCACCAACGGTCGGTTGGGCACACCGGACTGTCCGGTGTGCACCGGACAGTGTCCGGTGCGCCAACGGGACCATCGACCCAACGGTCGGATGCGCTAGATAAGGAAGGGAATCGTGCACCGGACAGCTACAGGACCTGTCCGGTGGCACACCGGACTGTCCGGTGCGCCACTCGACAGAAGGCAGGAATTGCCTTCCAAGTTGATCTCCAACGGCTCCTAGCTGCCTTAGGGCTATAAAAGGGACCCCTAGGCGCATGGAGCAGTACACCAAGCTTTCAAGAAACATCCTAAGACTCCCAGACTCTGCCTCCACGCATTTGATTCGTTGTGTTAGTGATTTGAGCTCCATTTGAGTTTCGAACTCCCTATGCTGTGTTTCGAGCTCAAGTCTTGGCTTGTGTGCGTGTGTGTGCTGCGGATTCGAGTCTTGTGTGCGTTGCTTTCCCTCCCTTACTCTTGTGCTTCTTTGTGACCAATATTGTAAGGGCAAGAGGCTCCAACTTATGGAGATTCCTCGCAAACGGGAAGAATACTCAAAAGGAAAAGACCGTGGTATTCAAGTTGATCATTGGATCACTTGAAAGGGGTTGAGTGCAACCTCGTCCATTGGGACGCCACAACGTGGAAGTAGGCAAGTGTTACTTGGCCGAACCACAGGATAAAAATCGCGTGTCTCTTGTGTTGCTTTTCTCTATTATTGTTTTGTTCACAAGAGACCGCTTCATAGCAACTTGCTTAACTCACACTAACATTTCTATAATCAAGTTTGTGGCTTTTTAGTGTTTGATTTTACAAGATCACCTATTCACCCCCTCTAGGTGCTCTCAGCAACATACTCTGCTGTCTCCCTTTTCATACTGTACCACTAGAATCTTTTCTTCAGGTCTTGGTTCATCTTCTCGCTGCCAGGGTGTATGAAATAAGCTGTCTCATGAGCTTCCTTGAGAATCAGTACCCGGATCGATTTGATATCGGGAACGCACAACCTATCCTTAAACCACACTGTTGGGGGCCTTCGTCCTCCGAAGGTCCTCAAAAACATGATTTGACAATGTTTTCCAAGTGGATTATATGAACAGGTACCTTCGGACTCAGAATTATGAACATGAAGTACGGTCAGGACGAAGCCTAAACCAGACGAAGGGGGATTGAAATGGAGGACGGGCTGATTACCAAGCTCTACGAAGGATGGTGCACGGCCGAAGCTGTGCGCAGGAAAGCTTCGTCGCGATAGCAGAAAGGGGAACCGACTTAAAGATGGAAAGACTACTTAGGCCTTGACAGATTTCCATAAGTCATTAGCAAATGTAATGGACATGAATGTAATTTCACATGGGCTGTGTCTCACGCCTATAAATAGATGAACAGTACTCTCGTACTGTTCGCGCTGACTTGGCATTTGCTTTTGCGTCATTCTTGTACTTTTGCCTTCCTGCAATACGAAGGTACATTTGTAATTTGAAGTTATTTCTATTTATACATAGTAATAAAATAGAAATGACGTTGTGATGAAATTTAAATGTTTACATTACTATTTATGTTATGCATAAGTCCTTCGTCGTAACTTATCGTGCTTACGAAGATATGTTGTTTATGACCTTCGTCCGGAGCACGTTATATCCCGAAGGGAAATAATGTTTCGAAGGACGAAGAACCTTATCATTTAATACTTTTTATGTTGCCTTGTTCTTAATACGAAGCATTTGAGAACAAGCCACCAACATTGGCGCCCACCTCCGGTGAACTCACCTCCACTTTGAGTTTTTTGAACACCTTCGGAAGCCATAGACCCTTGCTATGGCGCCGAAGAAAGCTTCAGCGACTGGAGCTGCAGCACTGCAACCGCTGGACCCCAACCAGGAGACCGTCTCTCTTCGGGAGGCCCGAAGCCAGAAGAGGAAGGCCGTCAGCCCGACGCTTCAGGAGGATGAACTAGACCAAGAGATCAGGGATATGGAGATGCTTCATCAGCAGGTGCAGAGGAAGAAGGAAAAGATGGCCAGGCTAGCTGAGCTGTAGAGGCAGATAGACGAAGCTTCTGAAGAAGTTCGCCATCTTACTCATGATGAGCAGAACAGAAGGCCTCAACAAAAAGACCTCCATCAGGAGGGCTTCTTCAGCGAAGATGACTGGTATGACAATTTCCATCATGGAAATTTTGTTTTCGATGATGCTTCTCCTCTGTCCGCTGAGCTGCAGGCTACACCTTGGCCTCCATCCTACAAGCCACCCCAGCTTCCCATGTTTGATGGCCATTCAGACCCGAAGCAGTTTTTGATGAGCTACGAAGCAACAGTGTCTTCGTATGGTGGCAATGCTGCAGTCATGGCAAAGTCTTTTGTTATGGCTGTCAGGAGTGTTGCTCAGACCTGACGAAGCCGGTTACTGCCCAAGCCTTGTTTCAGTGCACTCAGGATCATGAAGAATACCTTCAGGCGTATGTCAGAAGGTTCTTACGTTTGAGGGCGCAGGCACCAACAGTGCCCAATGAAATTGTCATCGAAGCCATGATCAAGGGGCTCCGACCTGGACCTTCAGCTCAATACTTCGCCAGGAAGCCTCCTCAGACTTTGGAGAAGCTGCTCCAGAAGATGGATGAGTACATTCGTGCCGACAATGATTTTCGCCAAAGAAGGGAGGAGGCTTTCAGATTTTCTGAAATGACCAGGGGCTTTGGAGGAAGATTCTATCCGAGGCATGTCAGGTCTATCCACAACTCTACTCAAAATGATGATAAGGGGAGTCAGCAGAACAGACCGCAGTGCTCCTCACAGGCTTCGGGGCAACAGCAAAGTTTCTTTCGGCCACCAGCTCCAAGAGGCAGAGGCGCCAGGGGCTTCGGCGGAAGATTTGGAGATCAACCAAGGAAACTGTTTTGCTTGTTCTGTGGAGAAAACAAGGGCCATACCACCAGGACGTGCCATGTTACAATCCAGAAGCAAAAGGAAATAGCCGAAGCTGCAGTGCAACAAGCTCAGCCGAAACAGGTCATGCATACTGCTTCGTATCATCCGCCTTACATCCCACAATACATAGACAACCACCCTGCAGCTTCTGTAGCTTCGGCAAGTCAACCTCAAGCTTCCTAGCAACAGCCTCCGCCTCCACCTCCAATGCAACAAGGTCAACAGCCAGAAGGGAGTCAATATGCCCCACACCAAAGGGACTTCATAGAACAATCCGAAGCTCGCACAGTCAACAGCACTGTGCCAGAGTCGAAGCACATTTATTGACACATATCCTACCTTTGATAGCAGTTTTTTCTATTCAGTTCTATTTTCTGTGCAACAAAGAACATTGTTAGTTTTCATGTAATAATTTCGTTGTTTCCCACGAAGAAAACCTATTTTCTCCACAGGCTTAAGTTGCTAAAGCTTAAAAAATTTGCGTTAACAAGGAGGACCTTCGAATTATTAAAAATCCTTCGAAGCAACAGAAAGTCGTTCTAAGGAACGCAGAGTAAGTTGATGAAGTCACAAAAAGCCGTTCCAAAGGGAGCGCAGTGTAAGTTTTCTGCTCAAAAGTCGTTCCAAAGGGAATGCAGAGCTTACAGCGAAAAGTCAACGCTGATACCGCCTAAGTAAAAGGCGAAGAAGCTCAAAAGACGTTCCTAAGGGAATGCAGAGCTTACAGCGAAAAGTCAACGCTGATACCGCCTAAGTAAAAGGCGAAGAAGCTCCAAAGACGTTCCTAAGGGAATGCAGAGCTTACAGTAAAAGATTGTGTGTTTCACGGGGATATGTGTGTATCTTCGGAATCAAATTCATCTACATAGCATAACATCATCACATCATTTTGCATAGCATAAGCATCATACATCATATTGCATATGGCAAAAGAAGGGAGGACAGTATCAACCTTCGGAAGAGTGCTTTGAGAAAGTAAAAATCTTCGGAATATAGCTTCGGAAAATGTTCTCACGAAGTTTGGATATTTTTCATCAGAGCGCTACGGGTTTTGCGACGCATAAAAGTTTTTCTATCTTCACGAAGCATGAAAAGAAGGGAAGGTGTTTTTTCGCCGAAGGCTTAAAAACGGTACGTATGTAAAGTTTCATGCATCGTAAAGAATTGAATAATGAAAAGAAACTTATATATTACATTCAAATGTACAAAATATTACATAGATCACATTTCAAATGTTCTTTCTAATGCCATTTAGTCTTCTCTTAGTACTACTTCGGCAGCCTCATTTAGAAGTTGTTCAACAACTTTATCCATGATAGCTTCGGCCATTTGTTTAATTTCGTCATCCTCTTTCGTGTGAGGGTCAGCAGACGATCCAGTAGGTTCTGAGGGAAGGGAATATGTCTACATTACTATCACAAACCGCGAACAAAGTTTGAAATAAAAATTACAACACAACAAGAACAACTAATTAATACCTATTTGCCCTTCAGGCTCTGTACTTTTTTCGGCAACTTCTGTCACTTTCCTAGCATCATGGATGCCTTTTTCACTCCTTTGAATAATTTCTTGCGCCATTTCTCGGCCGCCGTTGTCCCAGATATCAGTAAAGAATTTACCGCCAACCATGCTTGCTTCGGTCGAGGGGTCTTTGATGTCTTCAGGGGACAGGGCAGCTTCGGACTGGGCTAAGCATTTTACATGCCCACAACCCTTCTTCTCCAAAACAGCAGCAACTCCTCTGGCGCCTGAAAAAGCGCAGATGTCACCGCGGCTGCTCAGGATTTCTTCGAAGGCTTCTGCTTCGTTACTGATCCAGTCCAGTGGACCTTCGGGATTGCCTCTTGAGAAATTCTCGTCACTAGAAAAGGCGCCAACGCTGGCGAAGCTGGATTTTATCTTTTTGACGCATTCTATAGATTTAACATAGCATTTCCTCTGGGATGCACGAAGCTCCTTAACACTTGACTCTAAATGATTAACCAACTGGTCACTAAGCTCTCGTTTTGTTTCTTCAAGCACACGTTCCTCTTTAGCTCTAGCTAGCTGTTTCTGAAGATCTTTAATCTCACATTTTTGGGCTTCGGCTTGGACCTTTGAAGCGGCTTCGTCTTTTTTCACCTTGTCTACCAATGTGAGCAGAATTTTATCCTTTTCCAGAGCTTCGTTTCTCAGTTTAATAACTTCTGATCGTAGGTTGTTAAATGCGATTTCATAGCTCTCATCTTCGGCGCTCTTTTGTGCTCTTAATGCGTTGCTTTGGATTAAACCCTATATGTAAAAAAGTTGGTATAAGAATAAAAGAATGGGTTGCGAATTAAAAATTTTTCAAGCGCTTAATCCCCGTACCTTTAGGCTATTGTACGCGAGACTGTCCGCGAGATCCTCCTTCGTCATAGCACTTAATCCAGCTTCGAGCTTCAGGAAACCCATGCTTCTAGCCATCTCCCGGCAGACAGATAATTCTTTGTTATCAGGGAGGCAGTATAGGAAGTCATCTTCATTTGTCCCATTGAACACGACTGCCCCCTTCAGATACTTTAACTCTCTAGCATAGTGATTGGCTTCATAAGTCTCTTCTTCAGATAATTTCTTCCCCGAAGCATGTCGCACGATGTAATCGCATATGTTGGAAGGAGCTTCGGGGGCGGCGGTGTCAATTTCTTCAACCAAAGCTGGTTCTGATATTTTTATTTTTTCGGTCTCCAAAAATTGTTCCTTGGTGGGCTCTGAAGGCCCAGCTTCAGCTTCAGGTTGTTGCTTCGGAGCTTCAGTAGATGCTTCAGCAAGTTCAACAGTCTTCTTTGGAGTTGTGCTTGAAGACTTAATTGTCTCCAAGACATCTAGCACGTTCACCATTCTTTTTCTCTTTGGGGTCACCAATGGGCCCTTTTGATTTTTTTATTATTTCAACATTTGCTGAAGGACTTAAGATTTCCGATATTTTTGGCCCTTCAATCTTTGGTTTTTCTGCCTTTTCTGCTGAAGGCGTTTCAGTTTTCTCTTCTATCTTCGGCACTGGAGCTGATTCTGTAGCTTCAGAGGCCAAAGAGACTTCACCAATAAATTCTGGCACTGTGGCCGGCTCAATGAAACGCGCCCGGTGGGTGAGCACCTTCATCTTTTTCCTTTGCGGCGCTGGCTCACCAGTGGCACTTGTGGTAGCTTCTGTCGCAGGAGAAGTATTTTTTCTTTTGCGGCCCAATACCGGATAGTGATAGTCGGGGTAGACAAACCCGACTGCGTCAAATACCCGGTTGAGCCTTTTCTTCTTTCGGCCCCCGAAGGCTGCTGATAACGCAGTGTTCTCCGCCTTCGAATATGCCCCAAGCAGTTCGTCACTTAATGTTTCAATGCTTTTCAACCAGTCGTCATCAGGTTCAACAAATTTATCCCCGTATTTGAATGTGTATTTCAGTCTGACCAGTCCGCCTTCGTCGGACTCTTTGATGGTCTCCTTCGGCATTTCCCACTTTCCTGCAAGTGGCCATACCCTGAAGGCAATATGCTCTTGGACCAAGTCCCGTGTCCCAATAAAAGAGCAGATTACGCCGAAGGCTCTTTGACATTCCTCGGCTGCTTCATCCATTTCAACCTTCGGCCTTCGAAGTCCGAAGCGTTGCCAGATGGGGCGCATAATGATACTCTTAACATCTTCCTGTGCTGTTAAGTCATTCTTTACATAGAACCACTCTGTCATCCAGGCTCCAGGCCACCTCTTCCGAAAGGTTGGCACAGGGCGGCTTGACCCGGAGCGGGCACCGAAGCTGTAGCACCCAAAGTTGTTGTGATATTGTTCTTTTCCCCAGGGCTTCGTCTCATATAACAATTCATGAATGTTGCAAAAGCTTTTAGCATTTGGTTCTAAACCTTGGCTCTTCGCAGCCCAGACAAACATCCCCATTCTTATGATCGCTTCGGGAGTAATTTGATGCAGGTAGACTTGAAATGTTTTCAGGACTTCGACAACAAAGCTGCTTAGGGGGAATCGAAGCCCAGCTTTGAGAAAGCTTCGGAAGATTACGACTTCATCTTCTTCGGGAGTGGGAGAAGTTTTTTCTCCAGCATCAGCCCTCACAATAGATATATCTCGAAAATATCTCCCCCTCATATTGTCAATATGGCTTTGCTTAATAGTGGTTTTCCCGAAAACCGTGTGACTTGGCCGCCATGGTCGATCTTCGGACTCTTCCCCACCACTTTCTACATCGTAACTGTCGCTGTCACCAGTATCTTCAGACAAACCTTCCAGAATCTCCTTGGTGATTTTCTCCGTATTGGTCTCCGCCATTGCTATAAGGAACCCCAAGTTCTTCTCTTCGTCGAGACTCAGCTTCGTCTCAGCAGGGACCTTCTTATCTCCAGACATCTTCGGAAACACTAAAAAACTGTTTTCAAGGCCGAAGCTTCAAAACCAAAAGATCAGCAAATCTTAGTGCGCAAGAGCTAAAAATTTAGTGGGCAGAAGCAGGTGGCAAGTGAGAGTACCAAAATGAGTTTGCGGTATGATCTTATTTATACGCCCAGTGCGTTGAAAATTGAAAGACCCCGCTTGTCAGTGAATGTTGCTATTCTAGCAAAGGGAAGGTGTTTTTTCGGACCTTCGGCTCAAGGCCTTCGTCCATATTGCAATCTGAATTTATCATTAACAAATTAACATTGCGAGGGGCTACTGTTGGGGGCCTTCGTCCTCCGAAGGTCCTCAAAAACATGATTTGACAATGTTTTCCAAGTGGATTATATGAACAGGTACCTTCGGACTCAGAATTATGAACATGAAGTACGGTCAGGACGAAGCCTAAACCAGACGAAGGGGGATTGAAATGGAGGACGGGCTGATTACCAAGCTCTACGAAGGATGGTGCACGGCCGAAGCTGTGCGCAGGAAAGCTTCGTCGCGATAGCAGAAAGGGGAACCGACTTAAAGATGGAAAGACTACTTAGGCCTTGACAGATTTCCATAAGTCATTAGCAAATGTAATGGACATGAATGTAATTTCACATGGGCTGTGTCTCACGCCTATAAATAGATGAACAGTACTCCCGTACTGTTCGCGCTGACTTGGCATTTGCTTTTGCGTCATTCTTGTACTTTTGCCTTCCTGCAATACGAAGGTACATTTGTAATTTGAAGTTATTTCTATTTATACATAGTAATAAAATAGAAATGACGTTGTGATGAAATTTAAATGTTTACATTACTATTTATGTTATGCATAAGTCCTTCGTCGTAACTTATCGTGCTTACAAAGATATGTTGTTTATGACCTTCGTCCGGAGCACGTTATATCCCGAAGGGAAATAATGTTTCGAAGGACGAAGAACCTTATCATTTAATACTTTTTATGTTGCCTTGTTCTTAATACGAAGCATTTGAGAACAAGCCACCAACACACACCACACCTTCTGCGTCTTCACGGAAATCTTTGCCTTTCCCATCTACGATCAACTACCGAATCTCATTGATCTTCTCAACATCTTTTTGGCCCTTCCTGATGTCTTATTCTAGAGTAGGTTCCAGCTCAAATATCACTTCTTGAGTGTTGTTCAGAAATTCGAGACTCAGCCTGTCGAATTCCTTTGCTAGCTCGTATGGCATTAGGTGAGCGACCAACATATTGACTTGACTCTTTCTACTCATTGCATCTGCAACCACATTTGCTTTGCTTGGGTGGCAACATATCTCCAGCTCGTAGTCTTTGATCAACTCCAGCCATCTTCGCTACCTCATGTTCAATTCTGACTGGATGAATATGTACTTAAGATTCTTGTGATCTGTGTAGATATCACACTTCTGCCCATACAAATAGTGCCTCTAGGTCTTTAGTGCATGAACCACTGCTGCTAATTCCAAATCATGTGTGGGGTAGTTCTTCTCATGAATCTTCAATTGTCGGGACGAGTACGCCACTACTCTCCTCTCTTGCATTAACACACATCCTAGACCGGTATATGAAGCATCATAATATACTGAGAATGGATTGTGAACATCTAGCAGAATCAATACTGGTGCTGTTGTCAACTTCTTCAACGTCTCAAAGGACTCTTGGCACGCTGCGGTCCACTTGAACTCAACTTTCTTTGCCAGCAAGGCTGTCATTGGCCTAGCAATCTTGGAGAAACCTTTAATGAAATTTGAGGGGTTAATTTTTTCTTCTCCGATACTCACCAAATTCAGGCGTTACTCTCTTTTCTCTTCCCGCTTCGCTCCTTCCTCCAATTTTCAAAGCAGTATAGTTACTGGTGTCCGTATCACGTGTAAACAAAAACCTAAATTGACATGGGTGTTGCATCATGCCAAAGCATATTTTTTTGTGTGATCTTGTGTTTAATCGCGCATCCGTCTCGCCTCGTTTCGGGTTTTTGATTCGCCATTGGATTCCGATCAGTGGTCGTGTGTGTTGTGGGCTTCCGTCCCGGCCCGTGACGCAGCCCAGCCCGGCTCGACGCGTTCCCGCACGCCCCCACACCCCCATGTGTGCCCCCGCTCCCTCTCTCTCATTTGGTTTCCGGCGCAGCAACTCCCTCTCCCTCTCTTCCACCTCTCTCCCACCTCCTTGCCCTAGGTGATCTAGTGGATGGTTATCGCTAGATTTTGGATCCCAAGGTGAGCTCCCCCCCTCTCTCTCCCTCTCCCTCCCCTTTCCCCTTCCCTGTGCGGCATCCCGACCCCCTCGCGTGCGGCCTCCCTGGCCCCCTGGCGGTGCGGCCTCCCCGGCCCCGCGGCGTGGCCTCCCACCCCCCATCGCGCACGGCCTCCTGGCCCCTCGCGCGCGGCCTCCTAGCCCCCTTGCGCGCGGCCTCCCCGCCCCCCTAGCGACGTGGCCTCCCGGCCCTCCTCGCGCGCCCCCTCATGCGCAACCTCCCTGGCCCCCGCGACGCAGCCTCCCGGCCTCCACGCGCGCGGCCTCTCGGCCCCCTCGCGCGTGGCCTCCCTAGCTCCCTCGCGCGTGGCCTCCTGCCCCCCCGGCGACACGCCCCCTGCCCCCTGGCGGCGCGACCTCCCTGGCCGTCGGTAGCGCGACCCCCTGCCCCCGGCAGCGCGCGGCCCCTGCCCGTGGCAGCGCGGCACCCCTGCCCCTCGCTGCAGCGCAGCCCTCGCCCCTGCCCTCACAGCAGCGCGACCCCTCACGGCTTGCCCGGCGCGTTCCCGCACGCAGACCTAACGCGCAACGTTTAAATTTCAGTTTAAGTAATTTTAAATTTAGTTTAATTAACATGCTGCATCACGCGATTCGTCACGTGACGATGTAGTTAAAATCCAGATTTATTAATGTGCTGGGTCGCGCGTTTCGTCGCGCGACGATTCGTTTTAAGTTTAGATTATTTAATGTGTGACATCGCGTGATGTTTCATTTTTCTTATTCAGTTTAAGTGTCGAATGCCGTCGAGCGCTTTGTTGTGTGACGCTTTATGTTATTTTTATATTCAATTCAAGTGTTCCATTGCGCGCTTCGTCGCACAATGATTTGTTTAATTTCAGTTTAGTCTAAGCATGACATCGCGTGCTTCGTCGCGCGCGAATCATTTTATTTTCATCTTAGTTTGTGCGTGCTACCACGCGTTTCATCGCGCGGCAACTCGCCCTAGTTTTCGGCTTTGTTCGCGTGTGCCGTCGTGCGTCTCGCCGCACGATAATCCTTTTAAATTTACCTCGAATCGTTTATAATAATAAAACATGTAGCGTAACTTTATTTTATGTATAACGTGATTGTCAAATTAATATGATTATGTTTAGACGAGTACTTTAATCTATAACCGCTTAACGTAATCACCATTCGATCGTAGCCTCGACCGTTGTTTTCTCCTTCTCGCTTAGTCGTAGGTGCAAGCCCTGCGCCGAGCGTCTGCTTATTTATTATATTTTACTGCGTGGTGTATTGTGCCTTTTATATTAAATTTGTGGAATGTATGTTTGAACTCGTATAGATAACAGTCAGTTGGCGGATTTCGAAGGAGTTGCAGGTGAAGACCATGAGCAGCAGCTGGTTGGTGAAGGCAAGTGTCCCTTGACCCATCTATGTCCTACCCATTTTATAATTCACTCCCCGCATTTACACAATTTATACCTAAGGGTTGACTAGCTTTTGTTTATCATGTCCTCGTTTACCTATTGTGAGTTAGGTTTTTTGGTTTAGCTTTATGCTAGTGCTTCACCCTAATCAATGAACATGATGAGATTATTTATGATATGCTGTTTTCCCCTTTTGATTATGATGATGATACTATGACATTTAAGGGGACTCGAGTGGTTTCTCGAGTGCCTCTCCGTAAGGACTGGTTCGTTGGATGACCGCCCGAGAAAACAGTGCAACCATGAGGGTGGTATGGGATGCCCTTGGCTAAGTAATTAGGGAAGTCTTATGTTGGGTGCTAGTTTTTGGTCATTGGGGGACGAAGGCATCTATTATGGCTCCTATATCCTTGCTCAGGGATCTAGGTACGGGCATCGTCCCATGGCTTTTTTTCCTGAGGGCAGAGGTATAGGTTTTGGTACGTCAGATGGTCCCTATGGCAATGGTGGCATCTGTTATGGCTCCTATAATCTCGCTCAGGAATCTAGGTACGGGTATCGTCCCACGGCTTTTTCCTGAGGGCAGAGGTATAGGTTTTGGTACGTCAGATGGTCACTATGCAATGGTCATTTCCAACATTCGCATAGTGGGGACCCTAGGGAAAGGTCACATAGTGAAACCCTGCCTAATCACCTTGGTAGTGTTTAAGGGTTTGATCGGCCCAAGGCAAAAGGGAATCACGACTCATGGGTAAAGTGTGCAACCTCCATAGAGTGTCATGAGCGGCCAAGGGAGCTCCATTGATTAGAGACACATTGATCAGAGATGTTTTGTTCACAGGTGATGATGAGGATGATATTGGTTTGATTATGGTAATGGTTTATGGTATTCTTTCCGTTTGGAAAGGATACTTTTGGGTTAACAACTTGGGTTAATGCTAAAACCTGGCTCTCTACTAGTAATAATGACCTGACCCACTAAAACCAACTGCTTGACTTTAACCCCACATAAAGCTAGTCCACTACAGCCAAACGGGATAATTGCTGAGTATGTTGATGTGTACTCACCCTTGCTTTACAAACCAAACCCCTAGGTTGTCCATGTTGCAACCACTGCTAAGGAGAAGATGAAGTCATGGAGGAGGACTTCCAGGAGTTCCAAGAGTAAGATGAGTTCTAGGCGTCGGTTAGCGACAAACCCTCAGTCAGCTGCCTGTGAAGGCCGTGTTTATCTATGTTTCGTTTTCACACTTTGATAATTGTTATTAATTATGTGGATGTCTCGGACATCATGATGTAATTAACTATTACCCTCTTTTATGTTATTATTCGAGCACTGTGTTATGATGTCCAATTAGGTAACTGCTATGTACGTGAATTGCTGATCCTGGCACGTACATGGTTCGCATTCGGTTTGCCTTCTAAAACCGGGTGTGACATAAGTGGTATCAAAGCCGTGCTAACTGTAGGACTGCTAACCTAGAGTAGAATGGTCGTTCTAAGGACTATAGACCCCTATTCTCACCTTGACCTTGGTGTCCCTTCAAAAGTTGGTCATCTAGACCAATTCTATATTTTATTATATATAATACCTTGCTAAAAATTTTGTTTTTATTCTATTTCCTATTTTTTTTCTCTTTATGGTCTACTTGCTGGTCATACTAGTTCTGTTCTCACTCTTATGCTTACAGTGTCTTTTGTAGATGGCTTGTCTTAGACACACCGCAGGGAAGTTGGTCATTTCTTTCTTGCCTTCTCGTCTCGCGGAGCGTCCGCTTCGTCGTCTAGTGGCTGGTTAGTCTAGCCATTTGGAGAGGCTGCACCACCGCCTGCACGAGGAGCAGGAGCGTCGGCAAAAGGAGCTGGAGCAGCAAGGCTCTTCTTCCTCGCCTCAGCAGGAGGTAGAGTCTGAGGAGCTGCTCTCCTATGCCCCCCGCTGGAGGCGCCCCCTGCACCACCACTGGGCGTCCCGGCCGCTAGAGTAGCTGTTGGAGGAGACCTTGATGACGGAGGCAACGATAGCAGGACCACTGGGCGTCACCTCAGCGTGGACACCATGCCTACGACAACCCCGACTGCAGAACCAGGATAAATTTAGAACCATAGATCATCAGCGTTGAATCATATAATTAATGTTTAAAATAGAAGTCTTAGCCTTAGTCTTACTCTCAGTTAGTCTTAGTTAGGCAGGGTAGTTTGCTTATCCTGTGTTTTTATGTTTGTCCTGATGAACTATGATGGATTTGGATCTTTGTAATGACTGTCGCCAGAGTGTGGGTACCCCCTACACTTTGGTTTGCCTGATAATGTTGATAAATATAGTTACCTAGTTGGGAAGCCTTTTTATTCTACTTTCCTCTTTATCTGAGAAGTTGTGTTTGCCTGTGTTGGGAGTTAGTGAAGATGCTTATCTATTCAGTATTATGGAAGAATTCTATACTCTTTTCTTATGCTACAAGATTTGCAAGATCAGTTTTGATGTGTGATTGCATTCCACAGATGTCAGATAAAAGGCACAGAGGAGGAAGGCGTGCTCAGCAGGAGCAGCAAGCACCGCAAGATGAGGCACCTCAGCAGCAGTTGCCACCACCTCCCTCGATGACAATAGAACAGATGTTTCTAATGCAGACTTAGGCAGTCCAAGCTATTGGTCAGACTCTGGCCACCATGCAACAACCGCAGTAGCAACAACCCCCACCTCAACCTCAAATGCCTTAGATGCCTAGAGATAAGCGTCCTGAATTCATGAGAGGTCATCCCCCAGTGTTCGCTCACTTTGCTGACCCCATGGATGCTGAAGATTGGCTACGTACCGTAGAGCGGGAGTTGCACACCGCTCAGTGTGACGATAGAGAGAGTTTTGTATGGTCTCCATCTGTTGAGAGGAGCAGCTAAGTCTTGGTGGGAGTCCTACCTCGCCACCCACGCTAATCCCGACACCATCACCTATGAGGAATTCAGAGATAATTTCCATTAGTATCATGTTCCAGCAGGTCTAATGACAGTGAAGAAAGAGGAATTTCTGGCGCTCAACCAAGGGCCCATGACAGTCAATGAGTACAGAGACAAGTTTATGCGGTTGTCCCGCTATGCTCCTAAAGATGTCAACACAGATGCCAAGAGGCAGTATCGTTTCTTGAGAGGCTTAGTTGATCCCCTGCATTATCAGCTGATGAACCATACCTTCCCCACATTTCAGCACCTGATCGATAGAGCAATCATGGCAGAGAAGAAGCGCAAGGAGATGGAGGATCACAAGCATAAGATTAGTGGATCTCAGCCTGGGAGCAGCAATCACCCCTGTTTCTCAGGCAACCCACCTCAGCAGTTCAAGCAGAATCAGCGCTCGCCTCAGCAGTAGTTTTAGAGGCAGTACCCTCAGCATCAGCAGCAGAATTGCCAGAACAATCAGTCAGGAGGAAGTCAGTTCCAGAGGCAGAATCAGCAGGCACCTCGTCTTCCTGCTCCAGCAACCAACCAGAGCAGTCAAGCAGCCCCAGCACAAGGAGGAGGCCGAGCATGTTTCAATTGTGGAGAACAAGGTCATTAGGATATGCATTGTCCAAAGAAGGCAGCTCAACAGCAGTCAGGCCCTAGTGCCCCAGCAAAGCAGAATGTGTCTCAGCTAGGAGCAGGCAATCGCGCCCAGGCACGTTACAACCATGGGAGACTAAACCATTTGGAGGCTGAAGCAATTTAGAAAACACCAGGCATGATAGTATGTATGTTTCCAGTCGATTCCCATATTGCAGAAGTGTTATTTGATACTGGAGCAACACATTCATTGATTACTGCAACATGGGTAGAAGTGCATAACCTTCCAATAACTACCATGTCAACACCCATTCAAATTGATTCAACCAGTGGTAAAGTTCGAGCCAATAGTGTTTGCTTGAATGTAAGTGTGGAAATAAGGGGGATAGAGTTTCCCGCTAACCTCATAGTAATGGGTACTAAGGGAATAGATGTTATCCTAGGGATAAATTGGCTAGGTAAGTACCAGGCAGTTATCAACTGTGATAAGAGGACAATTAAGTTGGTGTCTCCACTAGGAGAAGAAGTGGTGACTGAGCTAGTCTCGCCTGAGCCAAGGAAAGGAGGTTGTCATCAGATGGCTATTGATAGCAAGAAGGCAGATCCACTCAAGACTATCAAGGTTGTGTCAGAGTTTCCAGACGTGTTCCCGAAAGATTTACCAGGTATGCCACCTAAGGCGAAAGTTGAGTTTGCCATAGAGCTTCTTCCTGGAACCGCCCCCATTTCTAAAAGAGCCTATAGGGTATCTGGACCAGAGTTGGTTGAGCTCAAGAAGCAAATAGATGAGCTGTCAGAGAAAGGTTACATCAGACCAAGTACCTCACCTTGGGCCGCCCCTGTCCTATTCGTGGAGAAGAAGGATGGCACTAGGAGGATGTGCATTGATTACCGAGCCCTGAAAGAAATCACAATCAAGAACAAGTACCCCTTGCCCAGAATAGAAGATCTGTTTGACCAACTGAGAAGAGCTAGCGTGTTTTCAAAGATAGTTCTGAGGTCAGGTTATCATCATCTCAGGATCCGACCTTCAGACATCCCGAAGACAGCATTCATTACCAAGTATGGCTATATGAGTTCATCGTTATGTCTTTTGGCCTGACGAATGCATCAGTCTTCTTCATGAATCTGATGAACAGTGTATTCATGGATTATCTTGACAAGTTTGTGGTGGTATTTATTGATGACATTGTCATATATTCTCAAAGTGAGGAGGATCATGTGGATCATTTGAAGATGGTATTGCAGAGATTGTGAGAGCACCAGCTGTATGCAAAGTTGAGCAAGTGTGAGTTCTGGATTGATGAAGTCCTGTTCTTAGGTCACATAATAAACAAAGATGGATTGGTCGTGGATCCGAAGAAAGTGGCAGACATTCTGAACTGAGCGCCAACAGATGCTCGAGGAATCAAGAGCTTCATTGGAATGGTCAGATATTATCGGCAATTCATTGAAGGATTTTCGAAGATCACAAAACCGATGATAGCTTTGCTAGGCAACAAAGTTGAGCTCAAGTGGACCTAGAAGTGCCAAGAAGCCTTTGAAGCGCTGAAAGAGAAGTTGACTACAGTGCCTGTCTTAGTCTTGGCTGATGTGCACAAGCCCTTCTCAGTGTATTACGACGCTTGTTACATTGGCTTGGGATGTGTATTGATCCAAGAGGGAAGAGTTGTGGCTTAGTTGTCCCGGCAGCTGAAGGTTCATGAGAAGAATTATCCAATCCATGATCTAGAGTTAGCAGCAGTGGTTCATGCACTGAAGACATGGATGCATTATCTGTACGGGCAAAAGTGTGATGTTTATACAGACCATAAGAGTCTGAAGTACATATTCACCCAGTCGGAGCTGAATATGAGATAACAAAGGTGGTTAGAATTGATCAAAGACTATGAATTGGAAATTCACTACCATCCAGGCAAAGCGAACGTGGTGGCAGATGCTTTAAGCAGGAAAAGTCAAGTCAATATGATGGTCGCTCACCCGATGCCTTATGAGTTGGCCAAAGTATTTGATAGGTTGAGTCTCGGATTTCTGAATAACATGCGAGGAGTAACAGTCGAGTTAGAACCCACCTTAGAGCGGGAAATCAAAGAAGCACAGAAGAATGATGAGAAGATCGATGAAATCTGGCAACTGATTCTAGAAGGAAGAGGCAAAGATTTTCGGGAAGATGTAGAAGGTGTGGTATGGTTCAAGGACCACTTGTGTGTTCCCAATGTCCAGTCCATTCGGGAGTTGATCCTCAAGGAAGCCCATGAGACAGCTTATTCCATACACCCTGGAAGTGAGAAGATGTATCAAGATTTGAAGAAGAAATTCTGGTGGTACAGAATGAAAAGGGAAATCACAGAGCACGTGGCTATGTATGATAGTTGTCGACGGATCAAGGCGAAGCATCAGAAGCCAGCTGGGTTGTTGCAGCCGTTGCGAATTCCTTAGTGGAAATGGGATGAAATTGGGATGGATTTCATAGTCGGATTGCCTCGTACTCGAGCCGGCTACGATTCCATTTGGGTAGTGGTGGACCGCTTAACCAAGTCAGCCCACTTCATACCTGTCAAGACTAGCTACAGCAGTGCAATACTGGCAGAGCTGTACATGTCTCGGATCGTTTGTCTTCATGGTGTGCCAAAGAGGATAGTGTCAGACAAAGGAACGCAGTTCACCTCTCATTTCTGGTAACAGTTGCAGGAAGCTTTGGGTACGCATTTAAACTTCAGTTCAGCTTACCATTCATAGACAGACGGTCACACTGAAAGAACTAATCAAATCCTCGAAGATATGTTAAGAGCCTGTGCATTGCAAGATCAGTCTGGATGGGACAAGAGGTTACCTTATGCAGAATTCTCCTATAACAACAGTTACCAGGCTAGCTTGAAGATGTCACCATTTCAGGCACTTTATGGGAGGAGTTGTAGAACTCCGTTGGAATGGGATCAGCCTGGAGAAAAGCAAGTGTTTGGGCCAGACATTTTGCTCGAAGCTGAAGAAAACATCAAGATGGTTCGAGAGAATCTAAAGATAGCGTAATCGAGGCAGCGAAGTTATGCAGGCACGAGAAGGAGAGAGCTGACTTTCGAAGTTGGAGATTTTGTCTAGCTGAAGGTATCACCTATCATAGGAGTCAGAAGATTTGGAGTCAAAGGCAAGCTAGCGCCCCGATATGTTGGTCCGTATTAGATCCTCGCGAAGCGTGGAGAGGTGGAATATCAGCTCAGTTTACCAGAAGATTTGTCAGCGGTGCATGATGTCTTTCATGTGTCTCAGTTGAAGAAGTGTCTGCATGTGCCAGAAGAGCAGTTGCCAGTGGAAGGTCTAGAAGTCCAAGAAGACTTGACCTACATAGAGAAGCCAATGTAGATTCTTGAGACTACAGACAGGGTCACCCGGAGGAACACTACCAGAATGTGCAAAGTCAGATGGGGTCACCACTCTAAGGAAGAAGCAACCTAGAGCGTGAAGATGATCTGATGGCCAAGTATCCTAAACTCTTTGCTGGCCAACCTTGAATCTCGAGGGCGAGATTCTTTTAAGGGGGATAGGTTTGTAACGCCCTGAATTTGAGGGGTAAAATTTTCCTTTTCTGATACTCACCAAATTCACGCGTTACTCTCTTTTCTCTTCCTGCTTCGCTCCTTCCTCCAATTTTGAAAGCAGTATAGTGACTGGTGTCTGTATCACGTGTAAACAAAAACCTAAGTTGACATGGGTGTTGCATCATGCCGAAGCATATTTTTTGTCCGATGTTGTGTTTAATCGCGCATCCGTCTCGCCTCGTTTCGGGTTTTTGATTCACCATTAGATTCCGATCAGTGGTCGTGTTGTTGTGGGCTTCTGTCCCGACCTGAGACCCGGCCCAGCTCAGCCCGACATGTTCTCGCGTGCCCCTAGCACCCCCACACCCCTCATGCGCGTGCCCCTCCTCTCCCTCTCTCTCATTTGGTTTCCCACGAAGCAACTCCCTCTCCCTCTCCTCCACCTCTCTCCCACCTCCTTGCCCTAGGTGATCCGGTGGACGGTTATCACCGAATTTTAGATCATAAGGTGAGCTCCCTCTCCGTCTCTCTCTCCCTCTCCCTCCCTTTCCCCTTCCCTGCGTGACCTCCCGCCCCCCTCGCGTGCGGCCTCCCCGGCCCCCTGGCGATGCGGCCTCCTGGTCCCGCGAAGCGGCCTCCCGCCCCACTCACGCGCGGCCTCCTGGCCCCTCGCGCGTGGCCTCCCACCCACCCACCCACGCGTGCAGCCTCCCCGGCCCCCTGGCGGCGCGGCCTCCTGGCCCCGCGGCGTGGCCTCCCGGCCACCCCTCGCACACGGCCTCCTCGGCCCCCTTGCGGTGCGGCCTCCCCGGCCCCCTCGCGCGAGGCCTCCTGGACCCTCGCGTGCGGCCTCCCTAGCGCCCTCGCGCGCGGCCTCCCGGCCCCAGCGCGCAGCCCCTAGCCCCGGCGCATGGCCTCCCTACCCCCCTCCTCCGCAGCACGGCCTCCTGGCCCCTCGCGCGCGGCCTCCCTGGCCCCCGGTAGTGCGACCCCCTGCCCCCGGCAGCGCGCAGCCCCTGCCCGTGGTGGTGCAGTGCCCCTGCCCCTCGCCGCAGCGCGGCCCCTTGCGGCTCGCCTGGCGCGTTCCCACGCGCACAGCCCCAGCGCACGACATTTAAATTTCAGTTTAAGTAATTTTAAATTTAGTTTAATTAGTGCTGCGCCGCGTGCTTCGTCGTGCGACGATGTAGTTAAAATCTAGATTTATTAATGTGCTTGGTCGTGTCGGCGTTTCGAGACCGGGGGGTCCCTCGGGCCGACGAGTGAGTGTCGCCGCGTGCCCCAGCCTAGATGGGTCGAGCGCGGGGGCGAGCGCGAAGGGGGAAAGGAGCGAGGCGGCCGGAGACCGGCGTGAGAGAGGTGGGAATCCCGCGGCCTTCGTGTTCGTCCCGCGCCCAGGTCGGGTGCGCTTGCAGTAGGGGGTTACAAGCGTCCACGCGGGAGAGGGAAGCGAGCGGCCCCAAGAGAGCGCCTATCTCGTCCTCGTCCCCGCACGGCCAGCCTTCTCTAAGAGGGCCCTGGTCCTTCCTTTTATAGGCGTAAGGAGAGGATCCAGGTGTACAATGGGGGTGTAGCAGAGTGCTACGTGTCTAGCGGGGGAGAGCTAGCGCCCTAAGTACATGCCGATGTGGCAGCCGAAGAGATTTTGGCACCCAGCTGGTGTGATGTCGTGGCCGTCGGAGGAGCGACGGAGCCTGGCGGAGGGACAGCTATCGGAGCGGTTGAGTCCTTGCTGACGTCCTCCTGCTTCCGTAAGAGAGCTGAGAGCCATCGTCGTCACAGAGCATGCGGGGCGCCATCATTGCCTATCTGGCGGAGCTAGCCAGATGGGACACCGGTCTTGTTCTCTGCGGCCCGAGTCAGCTCGGGGTAGGGTGATGATGGCGCTTCCTGTTGACGTGGCTGGCCCGCGCCCGAGGTTGGGCGACGTGGAGGCTCCTCCGAAGCCGGGGTCGAGTCTGTCTTCCATGGCCGAGGCCGAGTCCGAGCCCCTGGGTTGGGCGAGGCGGAGGTCGTTCGGCAGAGGCCAGGGCGGAGTCCGAGCCCAGGGGTCGGGCGAAGCGGAGTTCGTCGTCTTCTGGGGCTGAGCCCGAGTCCGAGCCCTAGGGTCGGGCGAAGCGGAGTTCGTCGTCTTCTGGGGCTGAGCCCGAGTCCGAGCCCTGGGGTCGGGCGAAGCGGAGTTCGTCGTCTTCCGGGACTTAGCCCGAGTCCGAGTCCTGGGTCGGGCGGAGCGGAGTTCGCCGTCTTCCGGGACTTAGCCCGAGTCCGAACCCTGGGTCGGGCGGAGCGGAGTTCGTCGTCTTCCGGGACTTAGCCCGAGTCCGAGCCCTGGGTCGGGCGGAGCGGAGTTCGCCGTCTTCCGGGACTTAGCCCGAGTCCGAGCCCTGGGTCGGGCGGAGCTTCCTATGGTGCCTTTGGCAGGGCCTGACTGCCTATCAGTCTCACTCTGTCAAGTGGCACTGCGGTCGGAGTGGCGCAGGCGGCGCTGTCCTTCTGTCAGGCCGGTCAGTGGAGCAGTGAAGTGACGGCGGTCACTTCGGCTCTGCCGGGGGGCACGCGTCAGGACAAAGGTGTCAGGTCACCTTTGCATTAAATGCTCCTGCGACTTGGTCGGTCGGTGCTGCGATTTAGTCAGGGTTGCTTCTTAGCGAAGGCAGGGCCTCGGGCGAGCCGGAAATATGTCCGCCGTTGGAGGGGGGCCTCGGGCGAGACGGAAATCCTCCGGGGTCGGCTGCCCTTGTCCGAGGCTAGGCTTGGGCGAGGCGTGATCGAGTCGCTCGAATGGACTGATCCCTGACTTAATCGCACCCATCAGGCCTTAGCAGCTTTATGCTGATGGGGGTTAACAGCTGAGAATTAGGAGTCTTGAGGGTACCCCTAATTATGGTCCCCGACAGTAGCCCCCGAGCCTCGAAGGGAGTGTTAGCACTCGCTTGGAGGCTTTCGTCGCACTTTTTTGCAAGGGGACCAGCCTTTCTCGGTTGCATTTTGTTCTGGTGGGTGCGCGCGAGCGCACCCGCCGGGTGTAGCCCCCGAGGCCTCGGAGGAGTGGTTTCACTCCTTCGAGGTCTTAATGCCTCGCGTAATGCTTCGGCTGGTCTGGTTGTTCCCTCATGCGAACTGGCTGTAGCCCGGGTGTACGGTCGGGGCCCAAGTTCTCGGGCTGGTATGTTGACGCTGTCAACGGTTTGGTCGGAGCCGGGTTTGCGAGAGCAGCCCCCGAGCCTCTGCACAGGGCGAGAGGGCGATCAGGGACAGACTCGGCTTTTTTGCATACGCCCCTGCGTCGCCTTTCCGCAAGGAGGAGGGGGGAAAGCGCCATGTTACCCTCGATGGGCGCCGAACATGGTGTCTCTGGTGAGCTGCAAGCGGGTAATCCGAGTGGACGTCCGTGCCCCGTTCGTTAGGGGTCGGCTAGGGGCCCAGAGGCACGCCCAAAAGTACCTGCGGGTGATCTACCGGACCCAGTCCCCTGGCGACGGGGTCCGAGGGCTCGATGCCTCCCTCTGATGGGATTCCGTTACAAGATCGCTCCCGCTGGTCTCGGAAATGTCCTAGGGTACCTCGGGAGCGCAGCCCGAGCCTTGGTTATGTATCGAACGTACCCCTGGTCATCCCTCGCTCGGCGTCTGAGGCGACTGTGAACCCTTCGGGGGCCAGCCTTCGAACCCCTGATCAGTAATGGGCGCGGAGCCCGAGTAGCCTGAGGCGGCCGCGGAACCCTTCGGGGGGCCGGCCTTCGAACCTCTGACCAGTAGTGGGTGTAGGGCCCACGCGATCTGAGGCGGCTGTTGAAACCCTTCGGGGGGCCAGCCTTCGAACCTCTGATCAGTGAGGAGGCTCGGAGCCTGGTTCCTTCACGGGGAAGGATCCTTTTCGGGGTATCCCCCTTTCCCGGTCCCTGCTGCAAGAGATAGACAAAGAGGAAAAAAGGAAAAGGATACGAAATCGAACGACGCGGCGTACCTTTTTTTTGTCGCAGTCATTATGGCGGAGGCGAAGCGTCGCCCACTGCTCCTGCCGGAAGCGCCGCCTGTCCCGCCGCGGAGTTAAGGCGACGGGGCGAGCGGTTGGCGGGGCGGCCGTTGTGCGTGCGCGAGCCGTTCGAGGAATGGATCACGGGCGTGTTGTCTTCACGCCGTGAGAGGGGGTTCTCTTGCTGCCCCCGGATGGGACGTGAGCTCGGCTGACGACGTGACCGCTGCTCCCGCCCGCCTGCCGCCGTCATTACTGCCGGCCCACTTTTGGCCGCATTGACCGCCGCGTCAGGCTGGCGCTGCTGGGTCGTGCGCCTGGTCGCCTCGAGTCGCGGTATTGGTTCCGCAATCGAGGAGGCGCGGTGGTGGCGCAAGTGGCGGTGCAGTTGCTTGCATGCAGCATCCGGCGCGCCGGTTGCGTGACGCGTGGGCCTGGGCCTCCATGCTGGCGTGTCGGGAGTCGGAGAAGCGCGTCCACTTGGCGCGGTTGCATGCCGCCTGCATGGCTGCCCGCCTCTTTCGCCCGTTGGTCTGGGAAAAAGTGGAGGGTCACTTGTAACCGCTGGGCGGTTGTGTGCACCCCGCGCGGCGGTTTGGCTTCTTCTGCTCTGAGCCGGTTTGCATGACATGCGGGACCCAGCCCCCGCGCCGCAGGGGAGGGCCTTGGAGCGTGTTGGAGAAGACTTAGCCCGTGACGATTGGGGGCGCAAGTAGGGAGAGTTGCCTTTAAAAGGAGGGTGACCCCCTTCGGAAGGCGACCATGTCCTCTCGCTCCCTTATGCATTGCGTCTTTCCACCTTCCAAGCCCCCGGATGGGGGATACCCGTCGTCTTTTTGCCTCATCGTTGGAGGGACGCAACTCCGTGGTAGTTGGTACCTTTCAGCCATCGTTCGGCTTCAAGGATTTTCATCATGCAGCCCGGCTGCACCCCTCCACCGGCGGTCACCCAAGATGGTGACCTCCAGCTTGATGGTGGGGGAAAGCGAGCCGGGCCGCGGCCTCTGCCCCTCCCTCAGCCTCAAGGATTTTCATCACCAGGGCTGGGGAGGGGAGTGTGCCGAGTTGGGGTCGGCCCCTGTGTGGGCGGCGGCCCGCTCCTTCACTCAGTGACCGGAGGCAAGGGCGGTCGTCGTCCGTGGCGCTGGCAGCTGCACCGTGCCTGGCTCTCGGACGCGAGTGGCTTCGGAGCCGCTCGCGGCGCCGGCGTCTGCCACGGCAGCTGGAAGAGGTTCTCCCGCCGGCGAGATAGCCAAGGCCGGCCACGGACCGACCTCCAACTCTACGACCTTCTGCCCATCCTTGCCTCATGAGTTTGGGCATGGGCGGGGGCCTCCTGGCAGCAGCATCCGCCCTGAGGTCAGTGCTGCCGCTGTTCGGCCCCCCCGGAGCAGAAGTCGTCGTCGTCGCCGCTGCTGGAGCGGGCGATGGCGCGCCGTTCATCGGTCTTCTGTTGCTCCGCAGGCCCACCCCTATTGAGTGGGGTTGTTCGTACCTGCGGAGGGGGAACCGGAGTTCCGTTTGTAATGGCACTTCGAATGCCAGGGTTTTTTGTTCATTGCGGCTGTCGAGGCCTAAACATGTATGTAATTTTGGCACGGAGCCGTGTTTTTTCCTCATTTTCGGGCACTAAGACTCGCCTATTGGTTGTCTGAACCGCTTCACCAAGCATGAGTCGCCCCGTGTCAAGGTGACGAGTGAGGTATCCGTATCCCGGAGGCGTAGGAGTCCCTCGGCTTGGTCGGCCTTGTTGTCTGAGGCTCCTCTAGCTCAGTTAAAGGGACCCCTTGGCCGCTCTTCGACGAACCGAGGCCAGGGGTAGCGATATCAACATGAACAGAGGCGGAGTTGGCTCGAAAATGAAACCTGGTTGGCCGGAGCCTAGTCGGGTTGTCCGTTAGCGGGACCGACGCCGGAGTCGATCAGCCGAGGCCTCGGGTCGGGCTGGCGCCCTTGGAAGATGGTTGGCCGAGGCCCCAGGGGTAACCGGCCGAGCCGCCTCCTCGGGCCGGATTCCCAGAGAAGTCCCTGGCAGCGATTGTCCGGGCGTGACGATGACGTCGTCCTCTAGAGTGGGGATCCTTGGACCGCGTCGCCGTCCGAGGCTAGGTCGGACCTTGCTGAAGGTGTCGTCGATGCCGAGGGTGTTACTGCCCCCTTCCAGCGTCAAGACCCGAGCCTGCAGGATCAGAGTGTCTTGTAGCGTGTGCCTTCTGCGGCCGCTGAGGCCAGAATATACACACCCTCGCTGTGTTGTAAAGCTGCATCTCCTTTCCTCTTGTTTCGAGTATCTGGACTTTTTTTTCGAGGAAAATTTCAACGCAGAGGGGGTTCCCCCCCTTTTAGCCCCCGAGGGAGGGTCGGGCTTTGCCGAGGCAAGGCCGACCCTTCCTTGATGACTAAACTTTGCGCGGGTGCGAGGTATATGAACAACTTGAAAACATCTTAAGGGTAGAAGCGACGTAGCTGTTGGATGTTCCAAGCGTTGCCGTAGACCTCGCCTTGACTGTTGGCCAGCTTGTACGTTCCGGGCTTCAGAACTTTGGCGATGACGAATGGCCCCTCCCAGGGGGGCGTGAGCTTGTGCCTCCCTCGGGCGTCTTGCCGCAGCCGAAGCACCAGGTCGCCCACCTGGAGGTCTCGGGGCCGGACCTCTCGGGCGTGGTAGCGTCGCAGGGACTACTGGTACCGCGCCGAGTGTAGCAAGGCCTTGTCCCGAGCCTCTTCCAGCTGGTCCAGCGAGTCTTCTCGGCTAGCTTGGTTGTTTTGATCGCTGTAGGCCCTCGTCCTCGGGGAGCCGTACTCCAGGTCAGTGGGCAAGACGGCCTCGGCCCCGTAGACCAGGAAGAACGGCGTGAAACCCGTGGCCCGGCTCGGCATTGTCCTCAGGCTCCAGACCACCGAGGGGAGTTCCTTCATCCATCGCTTGCCGAACTTGTTGAGGTCGTTGTAGATCCGAGGCTTGAGCCCTTGTAGAATCATGCCGTTGGCACGCTCTACTTGCCCATTCGACATGGGATGAGCCACGGCGGCCCAGTCCACCCGGATGTGGTGATCCTCGCAGAAGTCCAAGAATTTTCTGCCGGTGAACCGGGTACCGTTGTCGGTGATGATGGAGTTCGGGACCCCGAAGCGATGGATGATGTTGGTGAAGAACGTCACCGCCTGCTCGGACCTGATGCAGTTCAGAGGTCGGACCTCGACCCACTTGGAGAATTTGTCGATGGCGACCAGCAGGTGCGTGTAGCCCCCGGGCGCCTTCTGCAAGGGGCCGACGAGGTCCAGCCCCCACACAGCAAAGGGCCAGGTGATGGGTATCGTCTGCAGAGCCTGAGCGGGCAGGTGGGTTTGCTTCGCATAGAATTGACACCCTTCGCAGGTGCGGACAATTCTAGTGGCGTCAGCCACCGCCGTTGGCCAGTAGAAGCCTTGCCGGAAAGCATTCCCGACAAGGGCTCGAGGCGCTGCGTGATGGCCGCAAGCCCCCGAGTGTATCTCTTGCAGGAGTTCCTGACCTTCGGAGACGGAGATGCATCGCTGGAGGATGCCCGAGGGGCTGCGGTGGTAGAGCTCCTTCTCATCGCCCAGCAAGGCGAACGACTTGGCACGTCGCGCTACCCGCCGAGCCTCGGCTCGGTCGAGGGGTAGCTCTCCTTGGCGGAGATATTGCAGGTACGGGGTGTGCCAATTTCGATCAGGCGTGGCCCCTCGCTCCGCTCCTCCTCGATGCGCAGTGCCTCACCCTCGGAGGCCGAGGGTACCTCGGGTTGAACCAAGGCCGCCTCGGGCCGAGCTGAGGGTGCCTCCGGCTGTGCCGAGGGCACCTCGGGCTGGACCGAGGGCGCCTCAGGCTCGGGCGCGTCGTCGATCTTGACGGAGGGTTGATGCAGATCCTGGGAGAAGACGTCCGGGGAACCGTTGTTCGCCCCGAGGCTATTTTTGCCAGCTCGTCCGCAGTCTCGTTGTAGCGCCGAGCGATGTGGTTAAGCTCGAGTCCGTAGAACTTGTCTTCCAGGCGCCGAACCTCATCGCAGTAGGCCTCCATCTTCGGGTCGCGGCAGTGGGAGTTCTTCATGACTTGGTCAATGACGAGCTGCGAGTCACCGCGAGCGTCGAGGCGCCTGACCCCTAGCTCGATGGCGATCCGCAACCCGTTGACCAGAGCCTCGTACTCAGCCACATTGTTGGACGCCGGGAAGTGGAGGCGTAGCACATAGCGTAGGTGTTTCCCGAGGGGCGAGATGAAGAGTAGGCCCGCGCCGGCTCTCGTCTTCATCAGCGACCCGTCGAAAAACATGGTCCAGAGCTCTGGTTGGATCGGAGCCGTCGGTAGCTGGGTGTCGACCCATTCGGCCACGAAGTCCGCC
This sequence comes from Zea luxurians, assembly GCA_029449295.1. Taxonomy (NCBI): domain Eukaryota; kingdom Viridiplantae; phylum Streptophyta; class Magnoliopsida; order Poales; family Poaceae; genus Zea; species Zea luxurians. The sequence continues at coordinate 4,576,616 of JAOPSE010000064.1, read as the reverse complement.
AAGACCTGGGACTTGATGGCCTTCCGAGGGGCGAACGAGATTGTCTCGCCCATGATTTCCACTGCCCACTTTGCAATCCTGCCCGAGGCCTCTCGGCACTGGATGATCTCCCCCAGGGGGAAGGATGACACCACAGTTACCGGATGAGACTCGAAGTAGTGTCGCAACTTCCGCCGCGTCAGGATCACTGCATACAGCAGCTTCTGAACTTGTGGGTAGCGGATCTTGGTTTCGGACAGTACCTCGCTGACGAAGTAAACTGGCCTCTGAACGGGCAATGCATGCCCCTCTTCTTGCCTCTCGACCACAATCGCGGCGCAACCACCTGGGTGGTCGCGGCGACGTAGACCAAGAGGGCTTCTCCGGTAGCTGGGGGCACCAAGATAGGCGCCTTTGTGAGGAGCGCCTTCAGGTTCCCGAGAGCTTCCTCGGCCTCAGGGGTCCAAGTGAAGCGCTCGGCCTTCCTTAAGAGGCGGTACAGAGGCAGGCCTCTTTCGCCGAGGCGTGAGATGAAGCGGCCCAGAGCCGCGAGACATCCCATGACCCTCTGTACGCCCTTTAAGTCCTTGATGGGACCCATGCTGGTGATGGCTGCGACCTTCTCCGGGCTGGCTTCGATGCCCCGCTCGGAGACGATGAACCCCAAGAGCATGCCCCGGGGCACCCCGAAGACACACTTCTCGGGATTGAGCTTGACGCCTTTCGCCTTGAGACATCAGAATGTCACTTCAAGGTCGGAGAGGAGGTCGGAAGCTTTCCTCGTCTTGACTATGATGTCATCGACGTAGGCCTCGACCGTGCGACCGATGTGTTCGCCGAACACATGGTTCATGCACCGCTGGTACGTCGCGCCCGCATTCCTCAAACCGAACGGCATGGTGACATAGCAGTACATGCCGAAGGGCGTGATGAAAGAAGTCGTGAGCTGGTCGGACTTTTTCATCCTGAGTTGGTGATACCCTGAGTAGGCGTCGAGGAAAGACAGGGCTTCGCACCCAGCAGTGGAATCCACGATTTGTCGATGCGAGGCAGAGGGTAGGGAACCTTCGGACATGCTTTGTTGAGACCAGTGTAGTCTACACACATCCGCCATTTCCCCCCTTTCTTTGTCACAAGCACAGGGTTGGCAAGCCATTCGGGATGGAATACCTCTTTGATGAACCCGGCTGCCATTAGCTTGTGGATCTCCTCGCCTATCGCTCTGCGCTTCTCCTCGTCGAATCGGCGCAGAGGCTACTTGATGGGTCGGGCTCCGGCCCGAATATCCAGTGAGTGCTCGGCGACATCCCTCGGTATGCCGGGCATGTCCGAGGGACTCCACACGAAGTCGTCGGCGTTCGCGCGGAGAAAGTCGACGAGCACTGTTTCCTATTTGGGGTCGAGCCCGGAACCGATCCGGATCTGCTTGGAGGCGTCGCCACTGGGGTTGAGGGGGACGGCCTTAACCGTCTCCACTGGCTCGAAGTTGCCGGCATGACGCTTCACGTCTGGCACCTCTTTGGAGAGGCTTTCCAGGTCGGCGATGAGGGCCTCAGACTTGGCGAGGGCCTCAGCGTACTCCACGCACTCCACGTCGCATTCGAACGCGTGTTTGTACGTGGGGCCGACGGTGATGACCCCGTTGGGGCCCGGCATCTTGAGCTTCAGGTAGGTGTAGTTGGGGACGGCCATGAACTTCGCGTAGCATGGCCTCCCCAGTACCGCGTGGTAGGTTCCTCGGAACCCGACCACCTCGAACGTCAGAGTCTCCCTTCGGAAGTTGGAGGGCGTTCCGAAGCAGACAGGAAGGTCGAGTCGTCCGAGGGGCTGGACGCGCTTCCCGGGAATGATCCCGTGGAAGGGCACAGCGCCTGCTCGGACGGAGGACAGATCGACGCGCAGGAGCCTGAGGGTCTCGGCGTAGATGATGTTGAGGCTGCTGCCCCCGTCCATAAGGACCTTGGTGAGCCTGACGTCGCCGATGACGGGGTCGACGACGAGCGGGTATTTCCCCGGGCTCGGCACGTGGTCGGGGTGATCGTCTTGGTCGAAGGTGATAGGCTTGTCGGACCAGTCTAGATAGACCGGCGCCACCACCTTGACCGAGCAGACCTTCCGGCGCTCTTGCTTGCGGTGCCGAGCCGAGGCATTCGCCGCTTGCCCACCGTAGATCATGAAGCCGTCGCGGACCTCGGGGAACTCTCCTGCTTGGTGATCTTCCTTCTTGTCGTCGTCGCGGGCCCTGCCACCCTCCGCGGGTGGCCCGGCCCTGTGGAAGTGGCGCCGAAGCATGACGCACTCCTCAAGGGTGTGCTTGACGGGCCCCTGATGATAGGGGCACGGCTCATTGAGCATCTTGTCGAAGAGGTTGGCACCTCCGGGGGGCTTCCGAGGGTTCTTGTGCTCGGCGGCGGCGACAAGGTCCGCGTCGGCGGCGTCGCGTTTCGCTTGCGACTTCTTCTTGCCTTTCTTCTTGGCGCCGCGCTGAGTAGACGCCTCGGGAGCATCTTCCGGTGGGCGGCCCTGGGGCTGCTTGTCCTTTCGGAAGATAGCCTCGACCGCCTCCTGGCCAGAGGCGAACTTGGTGGCGATGTCCATCAGCTCGCTCGCCCTGGTGGGGGTCTTGCAACCCAACTTGCTCACCAGGTCGCGGCAGGTGGTGCCGGCAAGGAACGCGCCGATGACATCCGAGTCGGTGATGTTGGGCAGCTCGGTGCGCTGCTTCGAGAATCGCCGGATGTAGTCCCGGAGAGACTCTCCCGGCTGCTGTCGGCAGCTTCGGAGGTCCCAGGAATTCCCGGGGCGCACATACGTGCCCTGGAAATTGCCGGCGAAGGCTTGGACCAGGTCATCCCAGTTGGAGATCTGCCCCGGAGGCAGGTGCTCCAACCAGGCGCGAGCGGTGTCGGAGAGGAACAGGGGGAGGTTGCGGATGATGAGGTTGTCGTCGTCCGTTCCACCCAGCTGGCAGGCCAGGCGGTAGTCCGCGAGCCACAATTCTGGTCTCGTTTCCCCCGAGTACTTTGCGATAGTAGTCGGGGGTCGGAACCGGGTCGGGAACGGTGCCCGCCGGATGGCCCGGCTGAAGGCCTGCGGACCGGGTGGTTCGGGCGAGGGACTCCGATCCTCCCTGCTGTCGTAGCGTCCCCCACGCCTGGGGTGATAGCCTCGGCGCACCCTCTCGTCGAGGTGGGCCCGACGGTCGCGATGATGGTGCTCGTTGCCGAGGTGGCCCGGGGCCGCAGGCGCGGTGTTGCGCGTGCGCCCGGTGTAGACCGAGGCTTCCCGCGTAAATCGGGAAGTCGCGACATGAGGTTCCGAGGGGTATCCTTGCCTTCGGGAGGCAGAGCTCTCGGCCCGTCGGACCGCAGCGCCTTCCAGGAGATTCTTGAGCTCTCCTTGGATTCGCCGACCCTCGGAGGTTGATGGCTCCGGCATTGCGCGGAGAAGCATCGCTGCTGCAGCCAGGTTCTGACCGACCCCACTGGATGCGGGTGGCGGCCTGACCCTGACGTCGTTGGCGACGCGGAGCTAGAGACCCTGGGGCAGGTGACGTATTTCTCCGACCGGGGGTTGGCCCGCCCATGCCTGCCCGATGTCCCGGCGGATCGGCTCAAGCGCTCCTGCTCCCTCGTCGAGCCTGGCCTGCACCCCGCGGACTTGCTCGAGCTGTGGGTCGTGACCCCCCGCCGGAACAGGGACCACAGCTAGCTCCCGCGGGATGTCAGCGCGGGGCACCGGCCTAGGGAGATCACCGTCCTCCGGCATGCCGAGATGATTGCCTTCGGAGGGACCCCCTAGATCGACGTGGAAACATTCGCGGATTGGGCCGCAGTCCTCGTCGTCGAGGCTGCGGCTACCGTCGGAACAGTCGGAGAGGCAGTAGTCACATGCGGTCATGAAGTCCCTGAGAGCACCTAGAGGGGGGGTGAATAGGTGATCCTGTAACACTTCAAAAACTTAAGCCACAAAACTTGGTTACTTGTTAGCACAGTAATATGCCAAGTGGCTAGAGAAGGATCTCAACACAACACAATAACCAAGAGATATCAATCACAGAGATGGCACAGTGGTTATCCCGTGGTTCGGCCAAGACCAACGCTTGCCTACTCCACGTTGTGGTGTCCCAACGGACGAGGGTTGCAATCAACCCCTCTCAAGCGGTCCAAAGACCAACTTGAATACCACGGTGTTGCTTTGCTTCTCTTAATCCCGTTTGCGAGGAATCTCCACAGCTTGGAGCCTCTCGCCCTTACACAAGATGTTCACGAAGAATCACAGAGCAAGGGAGGGATTAGCAACTCACACACGACACAAAGATCACAGCGAATACGCACACGCAAAACCCAGACTTGAGCTCAAGAGACTAGCACACTAGAACGGAGCTCAAATCACTAAAATGTCGAACAAGTGCGCGAGAATGAAGTATGAGTGATCAATGATGCTCAAAGGATGATTGGTGTTCTCCTCCATGCGCCTAGGAGTCCCTTTTATAGCCCCAAGGCAGCTAGGAGCCGTTGAGCACAAGTTTGGAAAGCCATTCTTGCCTTCTGTCATCGGGGGCACCGGACAGTCCGGTGCACACCGGACACTGTCCGGTGCCCGATTTCCTTCCTTAAATAGCGAAGCCGACCGTTGGCAGCCTGAGAGCCGTTGGCGCACCGGACATGTCTGGTGCACACCGGACAGTTCGGTGCCGTCTTCTAGCCGTTGGCTCGGCCACGTGTCCCACGCAGATTGCGCGGCCGACCGTTGGCCCGGCTGACCGTTGGCTCACCGGACAGTCCGGTGCACACCGGACAGTCCGGTGAATTTTAGCCGTACGTCGCCGGTGAATTCCCGAGAGCAGCCACTTCGCTCGAGCTAGCCTGACGCACCGGACACTGTCTGGTGCACCACCGGACAGTCCGGTGCTTGCAGACTCAGCAGATTCTTGGCTGCTCGAGCCAAGACATTTCCAATTGGATTTTTTCTGTTTCCAGCACTTAGACACAATACATTAGTCCATAAAACAATGTACTAAGTCTGAGAAACATACCTTAATTCTTGATTTGTACCTTGTCCACCTTTTTACTCTTAGGCACTTGTGTTGGACACTAAATCACCAAAATACTTAGAAATGGCCCAAGGGCACATTTCCCTTTCAATCTCCCCCTTTTTGGTGATTTATGCCAACACAACATAAAGCAAGTAGAACAAGTACAAAATCAAATCAAATAAGAAATCAAAATTGTTTTGATTCAATTTTGACATATATGGATCACTCTATGCCACCACTTGGTTTGTTTTTGCAAATCAAACTCAAATTCCTATATCTAAGTCAAAACCACTTGTGGAGACATAAAGAGAGGTTTTCCAAAGAAATTTGATCAAAGATTTCAAAAACTCCCCCTTTTTCCCATAACCCATAATCAACACTTCTCCCCACAAGAGGCCAACTTTTGACATAAGAGACAATAAAAGAGTTTTGACAAACCAAAAGCTCTAATCTACTATTTCAAAATTTCTCAAGTGGTAGCTGATCCATTTATTGCTTTAGCCTTTATTTTCTCCCCCTTTGGCATCAAGCACCAAAACGGGATCAATCTTGGCCCTTTAACCCCATTGCCTCACCAAAATCTTCAAATAAGAACACAAAGGCAATAAGAGTATGAAGATGAACTTGGAAAAGTTACTCTTTCTCATCGGAGTGCAGTGGAAGTCTTGCATGGTCCAAGTCCACCTTTTCCCTTTCAATCTCCCCTTGGAGACTAAAACAACCAAACTCAAGTACATGGTTAGTCTCAAAGGGTCAAGTTGTAGCACAGCTCCCCCTAAATATGTGCATCACTTGCAAAAAGGACTTGTGAGGTCCAGGGAGTGTTTGTACAACTTGAGCACCACAATAAGCAACAAAATGCAGAGTGAACATGATCAAAGGCATAAACACATGTATGCTACATTTCAATCCAAGTTCCGCGAATCTAAGATATTGAGCTCACTACGCAACCTGCAAAAGGTCTTCTCATCTAGAGGCTTGGTAAAGATATCGGCTAGCTGGTTCTCGGTGCTAACATGAAACACTTCGATATCTCCCTTTTGCTGGTGGTCTCTCAAAAAGTGATGCCGGATGTCAATGTGCTTTGTGCGGCTGTGCTCAACAGGATTTTCCGCTATTCGGATAGCACTCTCATTATCACATAGGAGTGGGACTTTGCTCAGATTGTAGCCAAAGTCCCTGAGGGTTTGCCTCATCCAAAGTAGTTGCGCGCAACACTGTCCTGCGGCAACATACTCGGCCTCAGCGGTGGATAGGGCAACGGAGGTTTGTTTCTTAGAGTTCCATGACACCAGGGACCTTCCTAAGAATTGGCACGTCCTCGATGTACTCTTCCTATCGACCTTACATCCAGCATAGTCGGAATCTGAGTACCCAATCAAGTCAAAGTTAGACCCCTTTAGATACTAGATCCCGAAGCAAGGCGTAGCGACTAAATATCGAAGAATTCGCTTCACAGCCACTAAGTGACACTCCTTCGGATCGGATTGAAATCTAGCACACATGCATACGCTAAGCATAATATCCGGTCTACTAGCACATAAATAAAGCAAAGAACCTATCATGGACCGGTATGCTTTTTGATCAACGGACTTACCTCCTTTGTTGAGGTCGGTGTGTCCGTTGGTTCCCATCGGCGTCTTTGCGGGCTTTGCGTCCTTCATCCCAAACCTTTTTAGCAAATCGTGTGTGTACTTCGTTTGGGAGATGAAGGTGCCGTCCTTGAGTTGCTTCACTTGAAACCCAAGGAAGTAGGTCAACTCGCCCATCATCGACATCTCGAATTTCTGCGTCATCACCCTGCTAAACTCTTCACAAGACTTTTGGTTAGTAGAACCAAATATTATGTCGTCGACATAAATTTGGCACACAAAAAGATCACCATCGCAAGTCTTAGTAAAAAGAGTTGGATCGGCTTTCCCAACCTTGAAAGCATTAGCAATTAAAAAGTCTCTAAGACATTCATACCATGCTCTTGGGGCTTGCTTAAGTCCATAGAGCGCCTTAGAGAGCTTACACACATGGTCGGGGTACCGTTCATCCTCGAAGCCAGGGGGCTGCTCCACGTACACCTCCTCTTTGATCGGCCCGTTGAGGAAAGCGCTCTTCACATCCATTTGGTACAACCTGAAAGAATGGTGAGCGGCATATGCTAGCAAGATACGAATTGATTCTAGCCTAGCCACAGGAGCAAAAGTCTCCTCAAAGTCCAAACCTTCAACTTGGGCATAACCTTTTGCCACAAGTCGAGCCTTGTTCCTCGTCACCACCCCGTGCTCGTCCTGTTTGTTGCGGAACACCCACTTGGTTCCCACAATATTTTGCTTGGGACGAGGCACCAGTGTCCAAACTTCGTTGCACTTGAAGTTGTTGAGTTCCTCCTGCATGGCCAACACCCAGTCCGGATCTAGCAAGGCCTCTTCTACCCTGAAAGGCTCAATAGAAGAGACAAAAGAGTAATGCTCACAAAAATAACTAATCTTGAGCGAGTAGTTACTCCCTTGCTAATATCACCCAATATCTGGTCGACGGGATGATCCCTTTGAATTGTCGCTCGAACTTGGGTTGGAGGTGCCTGAGGTGCTCCTTCCTCTTGAACATCCTGTGCTCCCCCTTGATCATGTGCCTCCACTTGAGGTACCTGTTCGTCATCTTAGGTTGAGGGATGCACCATAGTTGAGGAAGACGGTTGATCTTGCTCCAAATGTTCCTGAGGCCGTACATCTCCAATCGCCATGGTGCGTATCGCGGCCGTTGGAACGTCTTCTTCATCTACATCATCAAGATCAACAACTTGCTCTCTTGGAGAGCCATTAGTCTCATCAAATACAACGTCGCTAGAGACTTCAACCAAACCCGATGATTTGTTGAAGACCCTATACACCTTTGTATTTGAATCATAACCTAATAAAAATCCTTCTACGGCTTTGGGAGCAAATTTGGAATTCCTACCCTTCTTCACTAGAATGTAGCATTTACTCCCAAAAACACGAAAATACGATACATTAGGTTTGTTACCGGTTAGCAGCTCATACGACGTCTTCTTGAGGAGGCGGTGAAGGTAGACCCTGTTGATGGCGTGGCAAGCCGTGTTCACGGCTTCCGACCAAAAGCACTCGGGGGTCTTGAATTCTCCAAGCATAGTCCTCGCCATATCTATGAGCGTCCTGTTCTTCCTCTCTACCACACCATTTTGCTGAGGTGTGTAGGGAGCGGAGAACTCGTGCTTGATCCCTTCCTCCTCAAGAAACTCCTCCACTTGAAGGTTCTTGAATTCGGACACGTTGTCGCTCCTTATCTTCTTCACCTTGAGCTCAAACTCATTTTGAGCTCTCCTTAGGAAGCGCTTGAGGGTCCCTTGGGTTTCAGACTTATCCTGCAAAAAGAACACCCAAGTGAAGCGGGAAAAGTCATCAACGATAACTAGACCATACTTACTTCCTCCTATGCTCAGACAGGCGACGGGTCCGAAGAGGTCCATATGTAGCAGCTCCAGGGGTCTTGATGTTGTCATCACATTTTTGGTGTGATGAGAGCCTCCCACTTGTTTCCCTGCTTGACAAGCTGCACAAGGTCTATCTTTTTCGAAATGAACATTGGTTAGACCTATCACGTGTTCTCCCTTTAGAAGCTTGTGGAGGTTCTTCATCCCCACATGTGCTAAGCGGCGATGCCACAGCCAGCCCATGCAAGTCTTAGCCATTAAGCATGCATCTAGACCGGCCTCTTCTTTTGCAAAATCAACTAAGTAAAGCTTGCCGTCTAGTACACCCTTAAAAGCTAGTGAACCATCACATCTTCTAAAGACAGACACATCTACATTTGTAAACAAACAGTTATATCCCATATTGCATAATTGACTAACAGATAGCAAATTATATCCAAGAGACTCTACTAAAAACACATTAGAGATAGAGTGCTCATTTGAGATTGCAATTTTACCTAACCCTTTTACCTTGCCTTGATTCCCATCACCGAATATTATTGAATCTTGGGAATCTTTATTCTTGACGTAGGAGGTGAACATCTTTTTCTCCCCCGTCATATGGTTTGTGCATCCGCTGTCAATAATCCAGCTTGAACCCCCGGATGCATAAACCTGCAAGGCAAATTTAGGCTTGGGTCTTAGGTACCCAACTCATGTTGGGTCCTGCAAGGTTAGCACAAATATCCTTAGGGACCCAAATGCAAGTTTTGTCTCCCTTGCATCTTGCCCCTAATTTTCTAGCAACTATCTTCCTATCCTTTCTACAAATAGCAAAAGAAGCATTTAAAGCATGATATATTGTAGAAGGTTCACTAACTTTCCTAGGAACATTAACGACATTTCTCCTAGGCATATTATGAATAACATTTCTCCTACCAACATTTCTATCATGCACATAAGAAGAACTAGAAGCAACAATGGCATGAGAATCAAAGGCATTATATACATTACAACTCCTATAAGCATTTCTAGGTTGTCTTCTATCATAGTACATAAAGGCATGGTTCTTTTGCACACTACTAGCCATAGGGGCCTTCCCTTTCTCCTTGGCGGAGATGGGAGCCTTATGGCTTGTCAAGTTCTTGGCTTCCCTCTTGTAGCCAAGTCCATCCTTAATTGAGGGGTGTCTACTAATCGTGTAGGCATCCCTTGCAAATTTTAGCTTGTCAAATTCATTCTTGCTAGTCTTAAGTTGGGCATTAAGACTAGCTAATTCATCATTTAATTTGGAAATTGAAACTAAATGATCACTACAAGCATCAATGTCAAAATCTTTACACCTATTACAAGTTTCAACAATTTCTACACAAGAATTAGATTTACTAGCTACTTCTAGTTTAGCATTTAAATCATCATTAAAACTTTTTAACTTAGCAATAGTTTCATGACAAGAAGATAATTCACTAGAGAGCATTTCATTCCTCTTAGTTTCTAGAGCAAGAGATTTCTGTGCTTCTACAAATTTATCATGTTCTTCATACAACAAATCCTCTTGTTTTTCTAAAAGCATATTCTTGTCATTCAAGGCATCAATTAATTCATTAATTTTGTCTACCTTAGTTCTATCTAATCCCTTGAATAAGCATGAGTAATCTATCTCATCATCATCACTAGACTCATCTTCACTCGAAGAAGCATAAGTACTAGTATGAGTGCTTACTTTCTTCTCTCTTGCCATGAGGCAAGTGTGACGCTCGTTGGGGAAGAGGGATGACTTGTTGAAGGCGGTGGCGGCGAGTCCTTCATTGTCAGAGTCGGAGGAGGAACAATCCGAATCCCACTCCTTTCCGATATGTGCCTCGCCCTTGGCCTTCTTGTAATGCTTCTTTTTCTCCCTCTTGTTCCCTTGGTCCTGATCACTATCATTGTCGGGACAGTTAGCAATAAAATGACCAAGCTTACCGCATTTGAAGCATGAGCGCTTCCCCTTGGCTTTGGTCTTGCTCGGCTGCCCCTTGCGACCTTTAAGCGCCGTCTTGAAGCGCTTAATGATGAGAGCCATCTCCTCATCATTGAGTCCGGCCGCCTCAACTTGCGCCACCTTGCTTGGTAGCGCCTCCTTGCTCCTTGTTGCCTTGAGAGCAATGGGTTGAGGCTCATGACTAGGACCGTTCAACGCGTCGTCCACGTATCTTGCCTCCTTGATCATCATTCGCCCGCTTACGAACTTCCCAAGAACTTCTTCGGGCGGCATCTTGGTGTACCTGGGATTTTCACGTATATTGTTCACCAAATGAGGATCAAGAACGGTAAATGACCTTAGCATTAGGCGGACGACGTCGTGGTCCGTCCATCGCGTGCTCCCGTAGCTCCTTATTTTGTTGATAAGGGTCTTGAGCCGGTTGTATGTTTGTGTCGGCTCCTCGCCCCTTATCATCGCGAACCGTCCAAGCTCGCCCTCCACCAACTCCATTTTGGTGAGCAAGGTGACGTCGTTTCCCTCATGAGAGATCTTGAGGGTGTCCCAGATCTGCTTGGCATTGTCCAAGCCGCTCACCTTGTGATACTCGTCCCTGCACAAAGAGGCTAGCAACACAGTAGTAGCTTGTGCATTTTTATGAATCTGTTCATTAATAAACACAGGGCTATCCGAGCTATCAAATTTCATTCCACTTTCCACAATCTCCCAAATGCTTGGATGGAGAGAAAATAGGTGAGTACGCATTTTGTGGCTCCAAAATCCGTAATCCTCTCCATCAAAGTGAGGGGGCTTGCCAAGTGGAATGGGGAGCAATTGAGCATTTGAGCTATGCGGAATGCGCGAATAATCGAAAGAAAAGTTTGAGTTAACCGTCTTTCGTCTGTCGTAGTCGTCGTTGTCCTTTTGGGAGGAGGAAGATTCGTCGCTGTCGTAGTAGACAATTTCCTTGATGCGCCTAGTCTTCTTCTTCCTCCCGTCTTTTCTTTTGTGGCCCGAGCCTGAGTCGGTGGGCCTGTCATCAATGGGCTCGTTGACGAAGGACTCCTTCTCCTTGTCGTTGATCACCATCCCCTTGCCTTTAGGATCCATCTCTTCGGGCGGTTAGTCCCTTTCTTGAAGAGAACGGCTCCGATACCAATTGAGAGCACCTAGAGGGGGGGTGAATAGGTGATCCTGTAACACTTCAAAAACTTAAGCCACAAAACTTGGTTACTTGTTAGCACAGTAATATGCCAAGTGGCTAGAGAAGGATCTCAACACAACACAATAACCAAGAGATATCAATCACAGAGATGGCACAGTGGTTATCCCGTGGTTCGGCCAAGACCAACGCTTGCCTACTCCACGTTGTGGCGTCCCAACGGACGAGGGTTGCAATCAACCCCTCTCAAGCGGTCCAAAGACCAACTTGAATACCACGGTGTTGCTTTGCTTCTCTTAATCCCGTTTGCGAGGAATCTCCACAGCTTGGAGCCTCTCGCCCTTACACAAGATGTTCACGAAGAATCACAGAGCAAGGGAGGGATTAGCAACTCACACACGACACAAAGATCACAGCGAATACGCACACGCAAAACCCAGACTTGAGCTCAAGAGACTAGCACACTAGAACGGAGCTCAAATCACTAAAATGTCGAACAAGTGCGCGAGAATGAAGTATGAGTGATCAATGATGCTCAAAGGATGCTTGGTGTTCTCCTCCATGCGCCTAGGAGTCCCTTTTATAGCCCCAAGGCAGCTAGGAGCCGTTGAGCACAAGTTTGGAAAGCCATTCTTGCCTTCTGTCATCGGGGGCACCGGACAGTCCGGTGCACACCGGACACTGTCCGGTGCCCGATTTCCTTCCTTAAATAGCGAAGCCGACCGTTGGCAGCCTGAGAGCCGTTGGCGCACCGGACAGTCCGGTGCCGTCTTCTAGCCGTTGGCTCGGCCACGTGTCCCGCGCAGATTGCGCGGCCGACCGTTGGCCCGGCTGACCGTTGGCTCACCGGACAGTCCGGTGCACACCGGACAGTCCGGTGAATTTTAGCCGTACGTCGCCGGTGAATTCCCGAGAGCAGCCACTTCGCTCGAGCCAGCCTAACGCACCGGACACTGTCTGGTGCACCACCGGACAGTCCGGTGCTTGCAGACTCAGCAGATTCTTGGCTGCTCGAGCCAAGACATTTCCAATTGGATTTTTTCTGTTTCTAGCACTTAGACACAATACATTAGTCCATAAAACAATGTACTAAGTCTGAGAAACATACCTTAATTCTTGATTTGTACCTTGTCCACCTTTTTACTCTTAGGCACTTGTGTTGGACACTAAATCACCAAAATACTTAGAAATGGCCCAAGGGCACATTTCCCTTTCAGTCCAACATGGCACTAGGGTTGCCAAGTCCAGAGAAATCCCAACAGATGCTGGGGGCATCGTCTTCCTCGGACCCGGAGGGCCCATAGGTCGAGACGTCCGTCAGCCAGTCCCAAGGCGACCGCGTGCGAAACCCCAGAGGGTTTGAACTCGCCTCTACGAGAGTGCCCGCCAAAGCAAGGTCGCTAGGCGGGTTCAGGCTGAATCTAAATGACGTAGGATGGGGATCGGTCGGTACCTTTTGGTCGACGAACGGCGATGAAGTCACGTCGGGGACTGACTGCACCGTCATCTCAGGTACGAGGGTGACGCCCAGCAAGCCTTCCACGAGCGTGCTGGCGTCGTCCGCTTGCTCGGGATTGGCGTGTCGCGGGGAGACGGCGCTCGCCTTCGTCTCAAACGCGAGGTCGACGCCCGACGCGCCCCCCGTTGGGGCGCTAGGGACGTCGATTCGCTCGACAGCCGACGAGGCGCGGCCTCCCGCTTGGCCTTGGTTGCCCCGCCTCCTCCTCCGTTGGTGGGGGAGAGGACGGGGCGAGCTCGAATGTTGTTCTTCCACCACGCGGGGAAGACGTCGTTGATTCCGCCGCCGGCGGGCGGGCTGTCGGCCGCCATTGTCGTCGTCGCGCGGCGGTGGAAGGAGTATCATGTCGTAGCTGCCGTCGAAGGACATGAACTCAAGACTCCCGAAACGGAGCACCGTCCCGGGTTGGAGAGGTTGCTGGAGACTGCCCATCTGGAACTTGACGGGAAGCTATTCGTCAACACGCAGCAGGCCCCTACCTGGCGCGCCAACTGTCGGCGTTTCGAGACCGGGGGGTCCCTCGGGCCGACGAGTGAGTGTCGCCGCGTGCCCCAGCCCAGATGGGTCGAGCGCGGGGGCGAGCGCGAAGGGGGGAAAGGAGCGAGGCGGCCGGAGACCGGCGTGAGAGAGGTGGGAATCCCGCGGCCTTCGTGTTTGTCCCGCGCCCAGGTCGGGTGCGCTTGCAGTAGGGGGTTACAAGCGTCCACGCGGGAGAGGGAAGCGAGCGGCCCCAAGAGAGCGCCTGTCTCGTCCTCGTCCCCGCGCGGCCAACCTTCTCTAAGAGGGCCCTGGTCCTTCCTTTTATAGGCGTAAGGAGAGGATCCAGGTGTACAATGGGGGTGTAGCAGAGTGCTACGTGTCTAGCGGGGGAGAGCTAGCGCCCTAAGTACATGCCGATGTGGCAGCCGGAGAGATTTTGGCACCCAGCTGGTGTGATGTCGTGGCCGTCGGAGGAGCGACGGAGCCTGGCAGAGGGACAGCTGTCGGAGCGGTTGAGTCCTTGCTGACGTCCTCCTGCTTCCGTAAGAGAGCTGAGAGCCGTCGTCGTCACAGAGCATGCGGGGCGCCATCATTGCCTATCTGGCGGAGCTAGCCAGATGGGACACCGGTCTTGTTCTCTGCGGCCCGAGTCAGCTCGGGGTAGGGTGATGATGGCGCTTCCTGTTGACGTGGCTGGCCCGCGCCCTAGGTTGGGCGACGTGGAGGCTCCTCCGAAGCCGGGGTCGAGTCTGTCTTCCATGGCCGAGGCCGAGTCCGAGCCCCTGGGTCGGGCGAGGCGGAGGTCGTTCGGCAGAGGCCAGGGCGGAGTCCGAGCCCTGGGGTCGGGCGAAGCGGAGTTCGTCGTCTTCTGGGGCTGAGCCCGAGTCCGAGCCCTGGGGTCGGGCGAAGCGGAGTTCGTCGTCTTCTAGGGCTGAGCCCGAGTCCGAGCCCTAGGGTCGGGCGAAGCAGAGTTCGTCGTCTTCCGGGACTTAGCCCGAGTCCGAGCCCTGGGTCGGGCGGAGCGGAGTTCGCCGTCTTCCGGGACTTAGCCCGAGTCCGAGCCCTGGGTCGGGCGGAGCGGAGTTCGTCGTCTTCCGGGACTTAGCCCGAGTCCGAGCCCTGGGTCGGGCGGAGCGGAGTTCGCCGTCTTTCGGGACTTAGCCCGAGTCCGAGCCCTGGGTCGGGCGGAGCTTCCTATGGTGCCTTTGGCAGGGCCTGACTGCCTATCAGTCTCACTCTATCAAGTGGCACTGCGGTCGGAGTGGCGCAGGCGACGCTGTCCTTCTGTCAGGCCGGTCAGTGGAGCGGTGAAGTGACGGCGGTCACTTCGGCTCTGCCGGGGGCGCGCGTCAGGACAAAGGTGTCAGGTCACCTTTGCATTGAATGCTCCTGCGACTTGGTCGGTCGGTGCGGCGATTTAGTCAGGGTTGCTTCTTAGCGAAGGCAGGGCCTCGGGCGAGCCGGAAATATGTCCGCCGTTGGAGGGGGGCCTCGGGCGAGACGGAAATCCTCCGGGGTCGGCTGCCCTTGTCCGAGGCTAGGCTTGGGCGAGGCGTGATCGAGTCGCTCGAATGGACTGATCCCTGACTTAATCGCACCCATCAGGCCTTAGCAGCTTTATGCTGATGGGGGTTACCAGCTGAGAATTAGGAGTCTTGAGGGTACCCCTAATTATGGTCCCCGACAGGTCGCGCGCTTCGTCGTGCGACGATTCATTATCAGTTTAGATTATTTAATGTGTGACGTCGCGCGTTTAGTCACGTGACGTTTTGTTTTTCTTATTCAGTTTAAGTGACATATGACGTCTAGTGCTTCGTCGTGCGACGGTTTACGTTATTTTCATATTCAATTCAAGTGTTTTGTTGCGCGCTTCGTCGCACAACTATTTGTTTAGTTTTAGTTTCGTCTAAGCGTGACGTAGCACGCTTCGTCGCGCGACAACTCATTTTATTTTTAGCTTAGTTCGTGTGTGCTGCCACATGTTTCGTCGTGTGGCAACTCGCCCCAGTTTTTGGCTTAGTTCGCGTGTACCGTCGTGCCTCTCACCACACGATAATCCTTTTAAATTTACCTTAAATCGTTTATAATAATTAAACTTGTAGCGTAACTTTATTTTATGTATAGCGTGATTGTCAAATTAATATGATTATGTTTAGACGAGTACTTTAGTCTACAACCACTTAACGTAATCACCATTCGACCGTAGCCTTGACCGTTGTTTTCTCTTTCTCGCTTAGTCGTAGGTGCGAGCCCTGTGTCGAGCGTCTGCTTATTTATTATATTTTACTGCATGGTGTATTGTTCCTTTTATATTAAATTTGTGGAATATATGTTTGAACTCGTATAGATAACGGTCAGTTGGCGGAGTTCGAAGAGTAGTAGGTGAAGACCTTGAGCAGCAGTTGGTTGGTGAAGGCAAGTGTCCCTTGACCCATCTATGTCCTACCCATTTTATAATTCACTCCCCGCATTTACACAATTTATACCTAATGGTTGACTAGCTTTTGTTTATCATGTCCTTGTTTACCTATGTGGGTTGGGTTATTTTGGTTTAGCTTTATGCTAGTGCTTCACCCTAATCAATGAACATGATGAGATTATTTATGATACACTGTTTTTCTTTTTTGATTATGATGATGATACTGTGACATTTAAGGGGACTCGAACGGTTTCTCGAGTGCCTCTCTGGAAGGACTGGATCATTGGATGACCGCCCGGGAAAATAGTGCAACCATGAGGGTGGTATGGGATGCCCTTGGCCAAGTAATTAGGGAAGTCTTATGTTGGGTGCTGGTTTTGGTCATTGGGAGATGGAGGCATCTGTTATGGCTCCTATATCCTCGCTCAGGGATCTAGGTACGGGCATCGTCCCATGGCTTTTTCCTGAGGGCAGAGGTATAGGTTTTGGTACGTCAGATGGTCTCTATGGCAATGGTGGCATCTGTTATGGCTCCTATAATCTCGCTCAGGAATCTAGGTACGGGTATCGTCCCACGACTTTTTCCTGAGGGCGGATGTGGCAGAACCTCCAAGTTATTGGGCCCACATGCACCTGTCCTTGTCCCAAAGACCTCAGACGGCTATGCATGTGCACCAGATAACTTAACAGGATCTGTCCGATTGCCCCAAGGACATCGGATAAACCACTTCCAACCAGAATCGCGGGATTAAGTAACACAAATCACACACACCAACATTGTTGCAGCGGAAATCTTACTATCAAATTTTACAAGTTACAAAAATTTTATATTATTTTATCGGAGTGATTACAAAAGTATACGTTTGAAATATATACTAGCTCAAGGGACCATCCTCAATAAGAAGTATAGAAGAAGTACTTAGACTTATAAGAAGGCCGAGCCCACCGACACTTAACACCATCACAGCAGCACAAGGTTAGACCTGAAAAACAACAGGGAATAAAACCCTGAGTACAGAATTACTCAGCAAGTCTTACCCAACTAAGGAAAAGACTCTCAAGGGTATGCTGGATAAATAGGAATCAAGGAGAGGCTTTAGCAAGAATCAACTTAGATACTTTTGCAGAAATAGCTTACTAAAGTGAGTCCTTACTTTCAACATTTTAACGCCAGATTAAATATTAATAGACTCTGTTTGCCTCTAGTCTAATTTCATCATTTCATCAATACAATATCATTTTTATTCACGAAGTTCATATCCTGACTTAGGTTGTAGGGAAGTGACCAAGTCTTCATATCCGCGAAGGTACGGCGATCCGAATCGATTATACTCAGCTGAGGATCTCCAATCACACGACATATGTAGCACTTAACCCTTGCATATGTCAACCCGCCACCGGGGTTCTTAAGACCAGATCAGGTTCATGCAAACCGAGAGCACAGATCCACCACCGTCCAGCCTCTTGCCACGGAGGGTACACGCTACTCTCGCCACCGCTCCACGCCCATTTCGTGTTATCTTATTCTGGCCTTAGTCTGCCCGAGGCAAGGCTTACCCATGACGAGGCATGTGACCAGTTAAAGGATCCTCGATCAGCACGCCTACATACGCATTCAATCCTTAATCAACCTGGGTAGAACATCACCTGTTCCTAACCCAAGTCTCAATTTAAGTATTTCCATCCTTAGGATTGTTTCTGTTCCTTAGGATGAAAAGAGCATCACAGGGAACTTTGCAGTAAGATCCCACCATTGCTCCAAATGAAAATATTCTTGTAGGTAGAAGCCATCCTTTCTCGAGCTAGGCTAAGGACAACCTCTATCCACAAGATCTAAGCAGGGCTAAGCATTTTTTGTAAATCATATTTTGATACTTCACAGAAGTATCTATAAAGGTATGGATATCAAGGCAGGCAATGCATCAAAGGGTTTCAAGCAACTCCTATAAACCTAATGCACATTTCACTAGACTTAAAGTGTGCGAAAATTATTTAAAAACACAAGGAAGGGGTTGCATGCACCGGGGCTTGCCTGAGTAACACTAGGTTAGTGCTGTTAGACGATGTCCGTTTGACGAGTATCCCTCGATCGAGTACTTGCTTGATTTAACCATCTTCAGGTTGGTCCATCAGCTTCATCCTGCGGATTAGCCCGCGCTTGGGGTCGACTTGGGTCGTCTTCCGCGTTACACGATTAATTAACGTACCTGAATGAAATGCATTATGCATATGAATGCATATAAGGAACAATAACACTAGACTTTACGATGCTATGCGAAGAGAAATAACCTATTGAATGACGAGACATTACGGACACTAATTATCGATATATTGTTACTTACGACAATCATGTTCTTACAACCTAGCTAAACAGTCAAGGTAGCAATCAACATCCATTCCAAGCATGAGATCGACCAACACATAAATTATCATACCTAGTCTAGAGAACACACTAAACGACTTATAACTTTTAACTTCAAAATTCTCGGGCACCTAACACTTATAAAATTTGATAGAAGAACTTTCATCAACTTGCTAAACTAATTTACCGGTTAACCTGTGTATTATATATATATATATATATATATCTACCAATATATTTATCGCATAACCCTAAAATTTCAACTTAATCTCTACATCGAGTAATAAACAAGATAATCATCGCAATTAATTTTTCTATTTAATCCTACCATTTATTTAGTTGCCGGGAATAATAAATCAACTTACCATAATTAACTCGAGCTGAAGTTGCGAGGTCAACGACGATCCTACGGACGAGGTCTCGGATTTGAAGGGCAATGCGGCAAAATTATTGGAACGGCGGGAGTCGATGACGAGATGAGAATTAAGGCCAAGCGAGCCGAAGAGATGCGCTGGCGAGCAAAGAAAATGCGCGAACACAGCACGGAACGATGCCCCGCCTGGCCGAACTAAAGGAAGCGCGGACCAGAGACAGAGTGGACACCAGAGGCGAGTTCACAGCAACAGACATGCTTGACCACCACAGATGCGGCCGGGATAACTAAAAATACTACGACAGCTAAGAATCGGCTCGGAGACGACAACCGGCACGGAAGAGATAAGTTCGACGCGGAAGCTCGACACGCCGTTGCGAGCAGAGAACTTCGCGTGCGCAAAAGAGGTACTCGACACGCGCAACAAAGAGCTGGGACGAGACCGCGGCTGAGCGAGTTTTATGGCACGGACAGGGGAAAGACTTGGCAAGTAGCGACGCGAGAAGCAAAGCGAGGTCACAGTCGAGCGGGCTCGGACACAAGCCCACACAACGTTTTACCGTGTCCAGTGCGCGTCACAGACTTGATATCGACTGCGAGCAGTTTCGCGCGCACGACGCTGCGACGGAGGCGAACTGAACAGGGAGCTTCGCAGCAGCACGCGCAGGAATACGAAATGCTATGCGCGCGACACAAAGAATTTGACCGGCGAGCAAGACACGAACTAGCAGAGTCGAGCCAGGGAGCTTCGACGAACGCGAAGGGACTCGACGATGGATAGCGGCCATGTATGACGTGCCGCACGGACGGGCGAGCAATACACGAACTGGACAGAACCGAGCGCGCAGGCTCCACGGCGAACCGAGAAACCGGCTACGCGCAGGGGCAGAGGACCGTGCGCGGAAGGCGAGCAGCAAGGCGACGGCGTGCAAGAACAGGAAGCCTCGACAGGGCGCTGTACGGAGGAGTTCGGCTGGGACTCGACAGGGAGGAGACCTCGGCTGGGGGCTTGGCGCGCGGCGAAGCAGACAGCAGAGGGAGCTCGCGGCCATGGAGGAATAGGGGCGCGACGGCAAGGAGCTGGGGCCAAGCAGCCGCCATGGGGAAGCAGAGCAGCCGGCGACCATGGGGAACAGGGCCGGCCGAGCTGGAGCCAGGGACCGCTAGGGAGGGAGCTCGGCGAACTACTCGGCTGGCTGGGAGAAGACGCGCGACCACCAGGGGGCTCTGAGCCGTGCGCGAGCGAGCAGAAAACGGGAGGGCGCGCCATGGAGATGGGCGGTGAAGATCTGGCGGCCGGCGTGCTTGAGCAGAGAGCAGGAGTAAGGGCGAGCAGAGGCACGACCATGGTGAACGGCAGTAGGGAGCACGACAGAGAGCTCACGGCAGAGAGAGAGCACGGCAGAGAAAGAGAGTCGCCATGGAGGGAGATAGCCAAGAGAGCTCCACCGTTGGAGATTGAAGATGACCACGCGGTGAGATAAAGCCGCTGGCCGCCGAGCAGAAAAATCAAGCAACGAGGGCGGGGGCGCAGGATAGGATCGGCTGGGTGAAAAAAAATCAGAGGAGATAAGCTCTGGTGAAGAAAGATCCAGGGAGAGGATAGCGATGGGAGGAAGAGGAGAAAAATCCTCACGCTAGCATAGGATCGGCTGGTAGTTATTTTTTTTTCATTTTCTCTCTTTTTTTTAAAGAAAAATCGTAGATATTTTGAATCACGATTTTTAGCGATGTATACTAGGTCGATACGTTATACAGCTACATATTTCATTCTAATGATCTAGCGAACTAAATCATTTACCATTTACTTGCTGTCAGTTCTAATTACAGTGGTCTGGTATGTTTTGGACAGGATGTAAATAGACCGAATTAAACGGATTTCGGTTTCGGCATTTTAATCTGCATTTGATTCAGTTGACTTTAGACGAATTCCGTTCGCTACTCGAACGCTCGACTAGCGAACGATTCAATTAAAAATCCGTAGACGCAATGTCTCGGATGACAAAAGGGAATTAATTTATTTTACATTGAAAGCTTAGTCATCAGGTTCTATTTAATTTGTTCAGGATAAAAGCATCCGAGTGGTCGGGCTTCCGAATTCGTATTCGCGCGAGCGAGTAATTTTAAATAATCACCGGACGCACCGATCTTCGAAACAACGTTGTTCCGAACATCACGAAAATTTTGGAAGAGCCCGGATAGATGAAAATAAAAGCGATGTCGCACTTGCGACAAACGAAACAGATACGATATTAAAATCGCGATAGGCGAAAATAATTAGACCTTAGTGTCCGTCTTATTCACTGATATCATGTGCTTAAATCCGTACTCGTTATCGAGCGGAATATAAACATCTGGGGTGTTACAGCCCTCCCCCTTAAAAGAATCTCGTCCCGAGATTCGGAGCGAAAGACTTTTAAGAGTAGAGAAGCATGTGACCCAGTCCATATCAGCGATAATCATAAGGCAGTCTTAAGCGAAGGCGAGTGCCTCAGGATAGGGTTCCTCTAGTGGATATAGCATGTATTGCCACAAGCTAAATTAGAGATGTCCATCAGTAGAGACGATGTCTGCCATGAGAACACATAAGGTTCCATGTGCGCAGTTTGCCTTTTCTGATGACACTGTACTATCTGAGTCTGTTGAGCGAGCGGTAATTACGCGATTTTACCCAAATAGAATCAGATGCACCATCTTGGGTAAAACACATAAAAGTAGGTTTACCAACAAGGGGTCACGATAAGTTCGTAGCACATGAGACGGGTGTGGATGTCGAATATTGTCGCGGTTAACATGTGGCTAACCCGAGAATTCAAGTCCACGAAAGATGGTATAGATTCGAGAGAATCACCAGCGGAGGGATCTGTAGATATGGACTTCACAACCAGTCCATTTTATCCAGCACTAGTCATGGCTTGACTTGATCACACATGCTGGAAAAGCACACGCGAGGCGATCGAGACATGACTAGAGCGATGATTAGGTGGTTATTGGTCGACTTAACCTCGATTCTTGAAAGTACTTCCTTAAGATGGGTTGAACCAAAGTGAGTTTAGACAACTCGACAAAACGATCTCTAAACTCAATCTTTGTTCACTGGGCAGTTACAAGTTAGTCAAAACCAACTTGTTGAACCACTTTTGACATTGGGCATGTCCTCTCAGTACCATCGGTAAGCCAAGGGTTGAGAGTTCACTTTGGTTAATAGGAGATCACGCACTTGGGTAGAAATCCATTTGGTCAGGTTGTTCATCCGTTTCTTCATGCGAGATGAACTGACTTGGTTAGGGAATACATGGATTAAATAAGAGAGCGAATGAACAAACTTCTGCATCTCAGCAGCAGGGGAAGTCAATCTCCATTTGAGAGCTAATTAGCTGTCTCTCAATGCTAAAGAGCTTCACAGCTTCACCTTTACACAAAGGACGTAAAGGGAACTTGTATAAGTAGTCACTACTAAGATTAAAGGAAAGAGACCACACAGGAAAGTGGTATGCCCTTTTTTCAATGGAGATGACAGATGTTGCTTGGTCACTTCGACAAACAACACCGAAATCGTTTCAAGGGAGGAGTCCACGGAAGATCATACATAGGTGTAATTCCACAATGGATCATGACCAGAGACTTCGATACCAGCATGCGCCAAGCAGCATAACCTTGCGTGTACATTCACAAGGGGCTCTCAGTTCCGCTGCGGCACCATAAGTCATTAATCGTGACACCATTACCGAACTGGCACCAATAATGAATCTCTCGTAGCAAAAACAGATTGTACTAAGATAACGCATTGATGTAGTCTCATAATGGATTATTACTACTAACTGTGATACCAGCGCGTGCCAAGTAGCGCAACCATGTGTGTACATTCACAGGAGTCCCTCGGTTTCGTCGTGGCATCATCGGCTTTAGTCATAACACCATTACCAGACGTAACCAATAAGAAATCTCACGCCACACCAATGGATTGGGCAAGGGTGACAATATACAAAGGGATACTCCACCTGTAAGAATGATTACAAGTAGAGAGCCAAATAGATCATGGCCCGATGAAATGAATAAGACATGGCCATAACCTAAACTTGATGAAAGGAGTACGATGGGAGACTGCTAATTCAGCCCCAAACATATTTCTATGCCCATCACAGAGATTACAAGGTCAAGGATTATTATCTGATTAGATACGGAGGGAAAACAATCATAGGATTAAGTTGGTATGCCTTTGATAGATATGAGGAAACCAAAGGCATCGAACTCAATAAAATGATCAGACATATCTTTTCTAAGTTAGGTCGATAAAGTAATATGGCGGTCCATAAAAACAGGCAAGCTGGATAAGGGACATCAGCTTACACCAACTGAATAAGGATATGGTTTAGGATGGAGACATGACTCGAGATTCTTGTTTTAAGCTTGGGTACAATTTATGTCCAATAAGGAAATTATCTAGGCATTTATTTGTATGGGCTTTGTCATGGAGTGATAACGGAAAAATCAACCTTAGGTCATGGTTCACCAACTAAGAACATGGCCTAATTTTGGGTTTACGAAAAACAAGTCACTAACCTTCTATCGACACATCAAGCACTAGGGCAAAATACATATAACACCTAAACAGATTACCTAAAGAATGGAGGACAGCTATTTCATAGAAGTTCATAATTCAACATTACACCACATTATCCACAATCAATAGTTACTGGAATAGAGGCGAGAGAAGCATCTTGGGTGTATAGGTGACAAACATAATGCAACAATCAGGATGCATGCTCGTCCTATTCGTCCTCACTGATTTTGCCAACACACTGTGGCAATAACGTTCTATATCGGTGGCATAATTACGATTCTCACGATATTTTGCTAGTCGTCAACTACACATACGTTTTCGAGGTTAGTGTACCTGCAGAAAATTTGATTACATCCTAATTTCCCAATGATGCAGTTCACACATGACAGTTTATCACAGTTTATACTCCATATATTGCTATATGGAGGCCAGCTCATCATTAAGCGCCGAGCCACGCATAGGCGCCGTTGTCACACTTTAACCATAGGGCAACTCATTATGGTAACTCACCTTCTTACCTGAGCGTAGGTGCGTCATTACAAGTACATTACACTTCTCAGTATTCCCATGTTTGTATACCCATACACATCCATGGGGTACTGAATCCCGGAAAAGTAAATACTCCACAGTGCAGCCTTCATATATACATATGTAAAACATGTATATAATCAAGCGCCACAATTAAGCACTTCCCTAGACCGACGGTTGTTCGGTCATGCTCTCACAACTCACCTTACCTTGGGCGTCGATCCATTCAAAACTGAATGGCCACAAAAATAACAATACACATGTATGCAATACCCCCGGTTGTGGGTTAGTGGTTTTCAAATAAGCCACCTAATAGTCCTTAGTTTAGGGCTTAACAGAGGATGTCGCTAGCATTATAGTTTTTGAAAACTATTTTTCAAAGCCAAACAATGTTTTTAGTTGAAAATAGGTTTTTCAAAACCAAAACTTTTGTTTTGAAAATATGTATGTGACCGTATATACTTAATCCAGCTCCGATACCAGCCTGTGGCAGAACCTCCAAGTTATTGGGCCCACATGCACCTGTCCTTGTACCAAAGACCTCAGACGGCTATGCATGTGCACCAGATAACTTAACAGGATCTGTCTGATTGCCCCAAGGACATCGGATAAACCACTTTCAACCAGAATCGCGGGATTAAGTAACACAAATCACACACACCAACATTGTTGCAGCGGAAATCTTACTACCAAATTTTACAAGTTACAAAAATTTTATATTATTTTATCGGAGTGATTACAAAAGTATACGTTTGAAATATATACTAGCTCAAGGGACCATCCTCAATAAGAAGTATAGAAGAAGTACTTAGACTTATAAGAAGGCCGAGCCCACCGGCACTTAACACCATCACAGCAGCACAAGGTTAGACCTGAAAAACAACAGGGAATAAAACCCTGAGTATGGAATTACTCAGCAAGTCTTACCCGACTAAGGAAAAGACTCTCAAGGGTATGCTGGATAAATAGGAATCAAGGAGAGGCTTTAGCAAGAATCAACTTAGATACTTTTGCAGAAATAGCTTACTAAAGTGAGTCCTTACTTTCAACATTTTAACGCCAGATTAAATATTAATAGACTTTGTTTGCCTCTAGTCTAATTTCATCATTTCATCAATACAATATCATTTTTATTCACGAAGTTCATATCCTGACTTAGGTTGTAGGGAAGTGACCAAGTCTTCATATCCGCGAAGGTACGGCGATCCGAATCGATTATACTCAGCTGAGGATCTCCAATCACACGACATATGTAGCACTTAACCCTTGCATATGTCAACCCGCCACCGGGGTTCTTAAGACCAGATCAGGTTCACGCAAACCGAGAGCACAGATACACCACCGTCCAGCCTCTTGCCACGGAGGGTACACGCTACTCTCGCCACCGCTCCACGCCCATTTCGTGTTATCTTATTCTGGCCTTAGTCTGCCCGAGGCAAGGCTTACCCATGACGAGGCATGTGACCAGTTAAAGGGTCCTCGATCAGCACGCCTACATACGCATTCAATCCTTAATCAACCTGGGTAGAACATCACCTGTTCCTAACCCAAGTCTCAATTTAAGTATTTCCATCCTTAGGATTGTTTCTGTTCCTTAGGATGAAAAGAGCATCACAGGGAACTTTGCAGTAAGATCCCACCATTGCTCCAAATGAAAATATTCTTGCAGGTAGAAGCCATCCTTTCTCGAGCTAGGCTAAGGACAACCTCTATCCACAAGATCTAAGCAGGGCTAAGCATTTTTGTAAATCATATTTTGATACTTCACAGAAGTATCTATAAAGGTATGGATATCAAGGCAGGCAATGCATCAAAGGGTTTCAAGCAACTCCTATAAACCTAATGCACATTTCACTAGACTTAAAGTGTGCGAAAATTATTTAAAAACACAAGGAAGGGGTTGCATGCACCGGGGCTTGCCTGAGTAACACTAGGTTAGTGCTGTTAGACGATGTCCGTTTGAAGAGTATCCCTCGACCGAGTACTTGCTTGATTTAACCATCTTCAGGTTGGTCCATCAGCTTCATCCTGCGGATTAGCCCGCGCTTGGGGTCGACTTGGGTTGTCTTCCGCGTTACACGATTAATTAACGTACCTGAATGAAATGCATTATGCATATGAATGCATATAAGGAACAATAACACTAGACTTTACGATGCTATGCGAAGAGAAATAACCTATTGAATGACGAGACATTACGGACACTAATTATCGATATATTGTTACTTACGACAATCATGTTCTTACAACCTAGCTAAACAGTCAAGGTAGCAATCAACATCCGTTCCAAGCATGAGATCGACCAACACATAAATTATCATACCTAGTCTAGAGAACACACTAAACGACTTATAACTTTTAACTTCAAAATTCTCGGGCACCTAACACTTATAAAATTTGATAGAAGAACTTTCATCAACTTGCTAAACTAATTTACCGGTTAACCTGTGTATTATATATATATATCTACCAATATATTTATCGCATAACCCTAAAATTTCAACTTAATCTCTACATCGAGTAATAAACAAGAGAATCATCGCAATTAATTTTTCTATTTAATCCTACCATTTATTTAGTTGCCGGGAATAATAAATCAACTTACCATAATTAACTCGAGCTGAAGTTGCGAGGTCAACGACGATCCTACGGACGAGGTCTCGGATTTGAAGGGCAACGCGGCAAAATTATTGGAACGGCGGGAGTCAATGACGAGATGAGAATTAAGGCCAAGCGAGCCGAAGAGATGCGCTGGCGAGCAAAGAAAATGCGCGAACACAGCACAGAACGATGCCCCGCCTGGCCGAACTAAAGGAAGCGCGGACCAGAGACAGAGTGGACACCAGGGGCGAGTTCACAGCAACAGACATGCTTGACCACCACAGATGCTGCCGGGATAACTAAAAATACTACGACAGCTAAGAATCGGCTCGGAGACGACAACCGGCACAGAAGAGATAAGTTCGACGCGGATGCTCAACACGCCGTTGCGAGCAGAGAACTTCGCGTGCGCAAAAGAGGTACTCGACACGCGCAACAAAGAGCTGGAACGAGACCGCGACTGAGCGAGTTTTATGGCACGGACAGGGGAAAGACTTGGCAAGTAGCGACGCGAGAAGCAAAGCGAGGTCACGGTCGAGCGGGCTCGGACACAAGCCCACGCAACGTTTTACCGTGTCCAGTGCACGTCACAGACTTGATATCGACTGCGAGCAGTTTCGCGTGCACGACGACGCGACGGAGGCGAACTGAACAGGGAGCTTCGCGGCAGCACGCGCAGGAATACGAAATGCTACGCGCGCGACACAAAGAATTTGACCGGCGAGCAGGACGCGAACTAGCAGAGTCGAGTCAGGGAGCTTCGACGAACGCGAAGGGACTCGACGATGGATAGCGGCCATGTATGACGTGCCGCGCGGACGGGCGAGCAATACACGAACTGGACAGAACCGAGCGCGTAGGCTCCATGGCGAACCGAGAAACCGGCTACGCGCAGGGGCAGAGGACCGCGCGCGTAAGGCGAGCAGCAAGGCGACGGCGTGCAGGAACAGGAAGCCTCGACAGGGCGCTGTACGGAGGAGTTCGGCTGGGACTCGGCAGGGAGGAGACCTCGGCTGGGGGCTTGGCGCGCGGCGAAGCAGACAGAAGAGGGAGCTCGCGGCCATGGAGGAATAGGGGCACGACGGCAAGGAGCTGGGGCCAAGAAGTTGCCATGGGGAAGCAGAGCAGCCGGCGACCATGGGGAACAGGGCCGGCCGAGCTGGAGCCAGGGACCGCTAGGGAGGGAGCTCGGCGAACTACTCGGCTGGCTGGGAGAAGACGCGCGACCACCAGGGGGCTCTGAGCCGTGCGCGAGCGAGCAGAAAACGGGAGGGCGCGCCATGGAGATGGGCGGTGAAGATCTGGCGGTCGGCGTGCTTGAGCAGAGAGCAGGAGTAAGGGCGAGCAGAGGCACGACCATGGTGAACGGCAGTAGGGAGCACGGCAGAGAGCTCACGGCAGAGAAAGATAGTCGCCATGGAGGGAGATAGCCAAGAGAGCTCCACCGTTGGAGATTGAAGATGACCACGCGGTGAGATAAAGCCGCTGGCCGCCGAGCAGAAAAATCAAGCAACGAGGGCAGGGGCGCAGGATAGGATCGGCTGGGTGAAAAAAATCAGAGGAGATAAGCTCTAATGAAGAAAGATCCAGGGAGAGGATAGCGATGGGAGGAAGAGGAGAAAAATCCTCACGCTAGCATAGGATCGGCTGGTAGTTAGTTTTTTTTTATTTTCTCTCTCTCTTTTTTTTTTAAGAAAAATCGTAGATATTTTGAATCACGATTTTTAGCGATGTATACTAGGTCGATACGTTATACAGCTACATATTTCATTCTAATGATCTAGCGAACTAAATCATTTACCATTTACTTGCTGTCAGTTCTAATTACAGTGGTCTGGTATGTTTTGGACAGGATGTAAATAGACCGAATTAAACGGATTTCGGTTTCGGCATTTTAATCTGCATTTGATTCAGTTGACTTTAGACGAATTCCGTTCGCTACTCGAACGCTCGACTAGAGAACAATTCAATTAAAAATCCGTAGACGCAATGTCTCGGATGACAAAAGGGAATTAATTTATTTTACACTGAAAGCTTAGTCATCAGGTTCTATTTAATTTGTTCAGGATAAAAGCATCCGAGTGGTCAGGCTTCCGAATTCGTATTCGCGCGAGCGAGTAATTTTAAATAATCACCGGACGCACCGATCTTCGAAACAACGTTGTTCCGAACATCACGAAAATTTTGGAAGAGCCCGGATAGATGAAAATAAAAGCGATGTCGCACTTGCGACAAACGAAACAGATACGATATTAAAATCGCGATAGGCGAAAATAATTAGACCTTAGTGTCTGTCTTATTCACTGATATCATGTGCTTAAATCCGTACTCGTTATCGAGCGGAATATAAACATCTGGGGTGTTACAGCGGAGGTATAGGTTTTGGTACGTCATATGGTCACTATGCAATGGTCATTTCCAACATTCGTATAATGGGGACCTTAGGGAAAGGTCACGTAGTGAAACCTTGCCTAGATTGCTTCAGCCTCCAAGTGGTTCACCTTCCCATGGTTGTAGGCCTGGCCACGACCTCCTGGTGCTTCTTGTGGTGCTCCTTGTCTTGCTAAAGTGTTGAAAGCTGGCGATTGCTGAGTTTCCTTCTTTGGGCAATGACCCACCCAGTGGCCTAGTTCCCCACAGCGGAAACATCCACGGCCTCCTCCTTGCGCTGGCGCTGCCTAGTTGTTCAGGTTGGTTGCTATGGCAGGAAGGCGAGGTGCCTGGTTGTTCTAACACTAGTACTGATTTCCTCTGCTAGATGTTCTGATGGTACTGCTGCTGCTGCTGAGGGAACTACCTCTAGTACTTCTGCTAGTGCTGACGCTGATGCTGGTGCTGGTGACCTTGCTTGAACTGCTGAGTTGGGTTGCATGAGTAACAGGGACGGCTGCTATTCCCGGCCTAAGATCCACCAATCTTGTGTTTCCTGTCCTCCATCTCCCGGCGCTTCTTTTCGGTCATGCTTGCTCTGTCGATCAAATGCTGGAAGGTAGGGAAGGCATGGTTCATCAGCTGGTAGTGAAGGGGATCAACCAAGCCTCTTAGAAAGTGGTACCGCCTCTTAGCATCTGTATTGACATCTTCGGGGTGCATAGCGTGATAGCTGCAGGAACTTGTCCCTGTACTCACTGACAGATAGGGGGCCTTGCTTCAACACTAGAAATTCCTCCTTCCTCACGATCATCAATCCTTCAGGCACATGATAACGATAGAAGTTGTCCCTGAACTCCTCCCAGGTGATGGCTTCAGGGTTAGTATGGGTGGCGTGATAAGACTCCCACTAGGACTGTGCTGCTCCCCTTAGTAGGCGGGGACCATACAGAACCTTCTCATGATCGTTGCACTGAGCAGTGTGCTACTCACGCTCCACAGTATGTAGCCAATCCTCAACGTCCATGGGGTCAGCAGAATGGGCAAAGATAGGGTGATGACCCCTCATGAACTCCGCCTGCTTATCCCTAGGCATTTGTGGCATCTAAACTTGCATCTGAGGTTGAGGTGGGGGTTGATGTTGCTGCACCTGCTTCATTGCTGCTAAAGTCTAGCCAATCTCTTGGACTACTTGGGTTTGCATCAGGAACATCTTCTCAATGGTCATTGGTGGTGGCGGTGGCAACTGCTGCTGAGGTGCCTCCTCTTGGGGTGCCTGCTGCTCTTGCTAAGCACGCCTTCCACCTCTGCGTCTGTTTTCAGACATCTATAGAAAGCACACACACATCAGTTCTGGCTCTGCAGTCTTTCAGCATAAGAAAAGATATATGGAAATCTTCATGATACTGCACAAATGACCATCATCACTGGCTCCCAACACATCCAACGCAGCTTCTTAGATAAAGAGGAAAGTGGAAATAAATGGGTTACACAACTAAATATCTGACTTTATTAATAACTACACCAAGTGGTAGGGGATGCCCACACCTTGGTGACAATCATTACAAAGATCCAACTTCATTATGAGTTCTTCATGACAGACATAAAAAACATGATAAGCAAACGAACTCTAACTAAGACTAACTAAGACTGACTAAGACTAAGACACTATATTAAGCATTATTACAGACTCCGACTCGATAGATCTATGGCTCCAAATCTATCTAGGTCCTGCAGTCTAGGGTGCCATAAGCAAAATTACCACGGGGCGGCGAGTGGTAAGGGTGCTGAATCCCGACAGGAGTGGGGGAACCACCGTCCTGATAGTGGTGCGCTGCGCACTCAGCACGCAGTTCTGCAACCTCCACCCGAACCTTGCCCAACTCGTCAAGGGCGTGGTCCTGCTCGCTGTTGAGCACGACGACCAGTTTGATCATGTTGTTCAGCCCAGGATTGCCCTCACCAACAGGCGAGACAATCACACCTCCAGCACTGCCGGTCGAACAGTGAGGGTAGTACTTAAGGTCGAGGCCGTCAGCTATCCCGCTGAACAACAAGCAATACTGTGAAAGCGCGTGTCGTGCAACATCTTGCATGGCCGCCTTGGCAGTGTCCCTCTCAGTGATAGAATACTGCTTTGAGAAGGCCTCTGCACCCTAGAGATCATCGTCCGGATGGGCGCACCAAACAAGTAGCCTCCCACTAGTCCGGGTAAAACCCACGACGTTGCTAGTAGACAACACAATGATACTCAATGGACCAAGTGTGTCGGTCGAAGGCCCGACGCAACAAGGTGTCGAGAGCGTCATGGAAGTGACACCCGCGAGCGGCGTCATGAGTGATAGGTCTAGCGATCCATCCCTCTGGCTCCTGCTCCTCCGAGAGCTCTGTGCTATGGCTCGAACTTCCACCATCGTCGTCGTTGTTTCCGTCTCTGTCTGGGTCTCCTCCAGTAGCTAAGATGCCCTATGGTGGTGCAGGGGGCATCTCTGACTGAGGTGCAGGGGAAGGCTGCCTCCCAGACTCCACATCTTGCCGAGGCGAGGGGAAGAGTCCTGCTGCTCTTGCTCCTGGCATCGGCGCTCCTGCTCCTTGTGCACGCGACGATGTAGTCTCTCCAGATGGCTAGACTGACCTGTCACCGTGCAGCGCAGTGGGCGCAGCGCAAGACGAGAGGGCAAAAAGGGTAAGGTAACTCAACGAACAGGTCCTTACGAAGAGGTACTCAAGAAACAGCCTGAGTCCCCTAAAGTATCACAAGATCATCATCGGGATAACATCATCGTATCATATATGTTCACATCTTGTTCATTAATTAAGGTAAAGCAATAGCATAAAGCTAACCATGATAACCCAAAAGGTAAACAAGGGTAAGGTAAATACAGACTAGTCAATCCTTAGGTTTCAATAAAGTAATGCGGGGCAGTGAATTATAAAGTATCTAGAACATAATAGGTCAGAGGAAACTTGCCTTCATCAAGTTGTTGCTCAGGAAGATCTTCGGCAACACACTCGAGAACCACAGGCTGCACGTTGTCTAAACAAAGTGATCATGCATTCAATACATTTGGATAAAGACAAATGAACAATACACCAAACATATACAATCAAGTGCACACAAGTTTGACAGAACAATATAAACACCAAAAGGTAAACCTAGGTTTTAGGGTGAACTGGCACACTTAGGGGTTTGTGATTTTCTAAGTATCATTTATCTCCATAGATTACATAATTTAATTCCACTTATTTTAAATGAGACACAAATAATATCAAGGATAGATTCATACATTACATATTATTAATCTCACAAGGTTAAACATCTAATTACCATTAGGGTTTCCTTTTTATTTTTCTTATTAATAATTAAACCATTACCTACACTAACCTATAGTCTAGGCATAAAATTAATATGTGCAGACAGTGAATGATTATAATTTACATAAACACAGAATAATCTTGTGAACATTTTGCAATTTAAATCACTCAATTTGGAGTTCATATGCAAAAGATATGAAATAAACAAGTTTTGGAGTTTAAAATACAAAATTAGGTCCAAATATGTGATTAATTAAAAGGGCAGGGATCTGTCTGCAAGAGTACAGGGGCCTGCGCGCGAAAACCATGGATGGTAGGTTGATTTTCAGAAAACCAGGGGTCTCTAAGAAAACTACACGCGAAGGGGTATTGGGCCATCTCAACCGCATGATCGTGAACGAACGGCCAAGATCAGACCCCATGAGCGAGCGCGCGCGGATGTGCGGCGAGCGCTGACAGACGGGCCAGGGGGCGTCAGTGACCTGAGGCATTGCTGACTGGCGGGGCCCAGCTGCAGAGCATGGGCGAGGGCGCGGATCCGAACGGTCAGATCCGAAACGAACAATTGGGATTAGCTCTGATCTAATTAAACTTAAGCCGTCCGATCTCGGATGAACGCCCAAGATCTTATCGGCAAGCACGAGCGGGGTGGCTGGTGTACTCACGGTGGCGCCGCCCGTCTTCGCGGTGAGGTTTTGCCGAAGGCGAGGGCACGACCACGGCTATGGTCTAGAGCACTGGGGAAGGTCTCGGGCGCACTCGGGGTAACACCACGGACTCAAACATAGGCACGACACCAGTACGGGGGCACCAGAGGGTGCAGTCCGCGGCGGAGCGGCCCTACAGCGGCGTAGACCTGCTCCGGCGAGCAATTACGTGAAGGACAGGGCAATACACTAGGAAATAGGGTGTGGGAAAGTTGCTCACCTCGAGTGGAGATTCTGGAGCGCTTGAGCATCGACGGGGACGTAGGGAGGCCTCAGGTCGACGGCGGCGGGGCTTCGGCTGCACGGGGAGAACGCTGGTGAGCATGGACTGGCGAACCTGAGGGGTTAGGGGCAAACCGAAAGGCGTCCCATGTCGTTGGCGAATATGCGGAGCTCACCGAGGCAACGAACACGACAAACGCTTGACAGTGACCGCAGAACGAGCATGAGATCACGGCGAACGGCGGCGGAGCTCCCTAGGTGTGTGCGTGGTGCAAGGCAAGTGTTGGGGGCTACGAGTGCGCGAGTGAGGGAGGAGGAGAGCGAGTGGGGCACTGGGTAGCTAGAAAGGCCAGGGTGGGGTGGGCATAGCCTCGGCGTGCGTTGTCGAGCCCGACCAAGCCGCCAACCATGCGCCGTTTCGTTTCCCCGTTAATGGAGCTTAATGCGATGTTTCTTCTTCCTTTCCCCCCCATTCCTCCTCTTCCCATTACGAGCAGGAAATGGCAACACCATTGATGGCCATGAAGACCCGCCGGTGGCCATTGAAGCCCCTCGGCCGACCTTCCCTCTCCCTACCTCTCCCCTATAAATCCGACGCTCTCTCCTCTCTCCCTCCCCTACCCGAGCTCTCTCTCATTCCTCGCACTCTCTCCCTCGCCGTTCTTCGCCGTTCGTCGCCGAAGCTCACCGTTCATCGCCGGAGTTCGCCGTTCATCGCCGGAGCTACGCCACCCACCATCCGAAGCCGAGCCCCTGCTCTTCTCCACCCGGCCAAAACTCCGTCGAGCCCTCCCCGTCACACGTACGAACCCAAGGTTGAAGAAGACCCAAATTAATTTGTGTATTTTCGAAATTCTTTTGATTCGATTCATGAATTGTATATTTATGTTGTTGTAATATGAACATGTGTGATCTGAAATTCATACGTGTGCGCTATGGAGATTTTGGTAGATATATGCGATACGGAGTGCACCGTGATTGTTCATGTTAGTCGATGCGTTGATATTTAGATTAGAGAGAAATATGACGAAAAGTTAGTAGTCACACGTTGGTGATAAAAACACTAGATAGAAAATTTTATAGCTAATTTTGGTCACAATAAACTTTGGAATTTTTTTTGGAGAATTATAATCATAGGTTCATTTTAATGGATTTAGTAAATGGTATAGAATTCATGTCATATAAACATTTTAGGATTTTAGATGATTTATATCCGATTATTTTATTAATATTTTCTTTTAGAAAGAAATGAGAAAATACCACTAGTAGTATGGAAAATAGATTTTTACTAGCCAAAATAAACGTGTTCGCGAGTATAGCACTTAGAGTTAGTAAAATACTTGTTTATGTCAAAATAACACCGCTTATGTTATAAAAAGTCCAATTAGTAATTTATATGGATTTTTAGAATATTAATAGATTCATTTTAGCTATACTCAATAATTGAAGTTAGAAATAAAAAGGATAAAATCTATTTGTCTATTTATTAGTATTAAAGTTCTAGTTAAAACTATATTTATAGCACTTACTCATAATTTCACCATTTATGATTCGCAATAATAGCTATAATTGAATTAATAAGTATTTACGCGTTTAGGACGTATTTATGGTGTAATAAGTGCGATGTGTTAATATGTATGTAATGGTGAATGATTACCCTGTACTGGTGTATGTTTATTTACTAATGTATGTTTTCTCTTTGTATGGCAACGTATGACGTTATTAGAAGCTGATTGTGTGGTAGAGGATTCGAATTTGATTGAGGACGAACATAGGACACGTTCAAGCAAGGCAAGTGGATTCTCCCTCTGCATATTCTTTTTGTACCCAATCAATGCATATAATAATGTTTACTTTTTGATATACTGCATAATTTGATGGGTTTTACCTAATTAAGGATTTCCTAGATTTACCAACTGTATTCCTTGATTACCCTAGGAAATTATTAAGCTTTGCAAATTTGTGCTACCGCTCAACTTAATAATTTGATGTTACTCATTAATTGATATTAATGTTCCGAAATTGAAATTGGCATTATGATATTAACCCAATAGTTAAAACAATATTATTTTATATTAATTGGAACATGGAGTGACCACCCAGGATAACAGTGCAACCACGAGTGCTATCATGGCTCTAGCTTTGGTAATTAGCTTTATATGCTTAGTGCCTAGCAACCTTACATGAAATATGGGCAAGAGGGGGAGCGGCAGTGGTGGCAGCTCACGTTAACATGGGGACGTATTCTTGGCTAAGGTACCTCACCCAGAGGGCCTCCACACCGACTTTGGAAACCTTAGCGGGTTGCTTCGTATTAAGTGTATTTTGTGAAAGCCTCATAATGGATCCCTAGCCATTCACCTTGGTAGTGTTTACGGGTCCGATCAACCCAGGCTAGATGGGATACATGGCTTGTGGGTAAAGTTGTACCACCTCTACAGAGTGTAAAACTGATATGTCAGTCGTGCTCCCGGTTATGAGCAGCATGGACTCCTCACATGATAATTAAACTTAAAGATAGACAATAACTCGAGATCCGATGATCTGCCAATGGGTTACTTAAGTGGTTTCACTTAAGTGCTTTTTGATATACTCATATACCTTTGTTTAAATGGGATACTTGGGATACACTCTTATTAGTATAACATGTGTTGTTAATAAAATGTTGACCAACTGAAATGCTTACTGCTCAACCTTAGCCTCACCTTGTTATACCTGCATTAATTTTTCCCCACTTACTGAGCCCCGACCATAAGTGAGCTCACCCTTGCTAATATTTTGACCAGAGGGTGATGTTGGAGACTTTGATGGAGATTTCGACGATGAATTCTAAGTCTAACAATGCGCCGATCATCTTCCTGTGGGAGATCACCCATGTTATTTAATTCCGCCTTACTTTGATGTTGATACTTGTTAAAGATAAAATGATTCAGATGGTGTAATAAAGTATTCTACTCTCTTTACTCCTTTTATTGCATTGTCTTTTGATATATTACACTTGTGACGTCAATATATGTGTGGAAATGGATCTTGGCACACATATGGTATGCGCTCGGTTCTGCCCCCTGGAACTGGGTGTGACAGAAGTGGTATCAAAGCTATACTGACCCTAGGTCGTTAGACTAGTTAGAAATGGAAAGCCTAGTTGTTCAAAACTTGCTAATTTCATCCTTATAAAATCATTTTATCAGCCTTACTTCTTTAAAATTTCAACTGAGTTGACATTTCTCTTGTAGATGGTTCGTACTCTCCAAACTACTCGGGTCAACACCAACTACGCCCCTCCGCCCCGGCAAATCCCTGTCTACCCAGTGGTAGTAGAGGAAGTTCTGGTGGATCTTCCTCACATTCGAGTGGAGAATGGAGTCATCCTGGAGGACAGCTCGGAGGAACAGCTGCCGACACCCACCCCGTTGGCAAAGTCACTGGCCTTCGCAGCTAGGTCATCGACATTGGCACTGCCTGCACTAGCCGTTTAAGCTCCTGCACCCGGAGGCGACGACCCAGACGACTCTGGGGACGATGACAAGGATGACGACGACGACGAGGACGAAGAGGAACATGTCAACAAGGAAGCCAACTACACCCAGCAGGACTACTTCATGGGCTTTGGTCCTGTTGTCGAACATTACACATCAATGTTCGAGATAGGGCACTTCCCCAACCTGCTGCAAGACGTGCTGCACGCGCTAGGAACCTACGTCCGCCCCTTGTACGAAACAAGGCGAGTGAGCGAGCCTCCCTAGGCTTGTTACTACATCACTCGCATCTAAGGGTGATGGATGCAGGGGATAGGGGATTCAGGACTCTGTCTGCTCATGAGTCCCTAACACAGCTATCCACCTATGCTGCTTCGGTCAACGATGCTGCCAGACGAACCCTATGGTCTCTCAGCCACACATACCAGCAGCAGCTGCATGACACGAGGTTCAGGCATCTTCCTCTGTTTCTTAGTGGAGGAAGCCAGACCAGCATCATTCCAGGTGAAGCTGGTGAGGATCGCCTCAACACCCTAGCTGGTGTGGTGGCCGGTCTCAATCGACCTAGACAGTGCCACCCTGGATCTCTCTAGGGTGCACTTGGAGCTAGAGCATGCCCATGCCAGGATTGCAGCCCTAGAAGCCCAACTTCAACGACGGGATCCGCCCGAAGCCCAGGTCCCCGCCATGGCGTTGTCTCCTCCCCGCAAGAGGCTTCGCTATGGGGAGCCCGGATCCATCACCAGGCTGCTTTAGAAATTTTAAGTTTATGTTGTAATAAGTTAGCTCTCGCATCAAACGATGAAAGCTCTCTTTTTAAGTTATCTTTATATTAATAACAACCATGTGATGGTGTTGGTTGATATGTTTGAGTTGGATTTTTGTTTGAGTGCAATGGTCTTATGGAATGATGGCCATAAGAGCATATAAAAAAACATAAACTTAAGCTATTCCCCTCTAGAATCTTTTCTACTCATCACACTTCTAAGGATTTCACTTTCTAACCAATCAGATGGTGAACGCTCGTCAAGGACCCAACCACAACAGGAACCAGCGTGGTCAACAGATACCACCACCACCACCGAACCCCAACATGGAACAGTTCATCGCCACCCAGATGCAGCTTCTGCAAGGACTCGCTGCAACTGTTCAACAGATTCAGCAGAACCAGCTGAATCAACAGCATCAGCAGCAACAACAAAATGCACCCCCGGCTAGAGATAAACACCGAGATTCTATGAGTCATCACCCGCCAACATTCTCTCATGCGGCTGATCCTTTAGATGTCGATGACTGGCTCAAGGTCATTGGAAAGAAGTTGGACATCACCCAGTGCAACAACCGGGAAAAGGTCTTGTACGCCTCGGGAAGACTCGAGGGAGCCGCGTCCGATTGGTGGGATGCCTTCACAGCGGCACACCCCAATGCGGATACAATAACCTGGCAGGAGTTCCAAGCGAACTTCCGCGCTCATCATATTCCCTCGGGAATTACGAAGCTAAAGAAGAAGGAGTTCCTTTCCCTTACTCAAGGGAATATGACTGTCAGTGAGTATTGTGATTGCTTCACTCAGCTCTCACGCTACGCACCAGAAGAGGTGGATACATATGAGAAACGTCAAGAGCATTTCTTGGAAGGACTGATTGGACCACTGAATTATCAACTTCAGAGTCATACTTTCCCTAATTTCCAGACTCTGCTGAACAAGGCAATTGGCCTTGCAAGTAAAAGAAGGGAATTGTCTGACCATAAAAGGAAGTTCCAAGGTCAGTCCAGCAGGAACACCCGCCTGAACAACGCTCAAGATTCTCAGTTCCGCTCTAGAAATCAGGGTGGAAATAATTATCAAGTGCAACGCTCTGGACAACAAGGCCAGAGAAATAATCAAAGTCAGAACCTACAAAGGAGCAACTCTTAGACCAATAAGAGGTCTAGTGGGAGTTCATAGAATCATCAAGGTGGCACCGTGAACACGTAGGCCAGAAGCAACAATGCACCAGTCCAACCCAATGGCTGTTTCCAGTGCGGTGAGCTTGGCCATTATGCTAACAACTGCCCAAGGCGCAACCAGCAGACACCTCAGAAGAGCAACACTTAGAGGAATGACTAGAACACCCCCGCTCGTGGATCTGCTCAGAATAAAGCTCCGCAGAACTAGAGTAGAGGAAGGGTCAATCACGACACAGCGAAATCAGTGCCTGAGGATGCCGACGTGGTGTATGGTATGTTCCTTATCAACTCCATACCTGCATCAGTTTTATTTGACTCTAGAGCATCGCATTCATTTATAATTGAGTCATTTGTGGAAAAACATAACATACCAAAGTACCCCATTAAGAAGATGTTACACATTAGTTCACCGGGAGGTGACATGAAGGACACACACTCATGCCTCCATGTTAATCTCAATATTCAAGGAATAGATTTTTCAGTCAACCTAGTGGTCTTAGGATCCAACGGTATTGATGTGATTCTTGGATGCGACTAATTGAAGAGTTGTGATGGAGTGATACAATGCGCCAACAGAACAATTACGTTGACAAGTCCGCAAGGCAAAAGAATCCAAGTTAGCACAGACAAGTCAACAAATGCAAAAGGAAAGATAGTGATAAATCACTTGGAAGAAAAGCCCCTAGAAAATATCAAGGTAGTGTGTGAATACCTAGACGTATTTTCGAGGAATTACCAGGTATGCCACCTGACCGTGATATAGAGTTTTCTATTGAATTATTACCTAGAACTGCACCTATCTCAAAAAGACCTTATAGAATGGATGTCAAAGATTTAGTTGAACTGAAGAAACAAATAGAGGAATTATTAGAAAAAGGTTTCATTCGCCCAAGTTCATCCCCTTGGGGAGCCCCAGTTCTATTTGTGAGCAAGAAAGATGGTTCGAGGAGAATGTGTGTTGATTATAGAAGTTTGAATGAAGTAATCATCAAGAATAAATACCCATTACCTCGGATTGAAGATCTATTTGATCAGATGAAGGGAGCTAAGATATTCTCGAAGATAGATCTGAGATTGGGATATCATCAGTTAAAGATTCGAGCGGAAGATGTACCGAAGACAACCTTCACCACAAGATATGGATTATATGAGTTTTTGGTCATGTCGTTCGGACTGACTAATCACCGTCATACTTTATGAACTTGATGAACAAAGTATTCATGGAATGTCTGGATCAGTTTGTGGTCGTATTCATTGACGACATACTGATATATTCTCCGATTGAAGAAACACATGAAGATCATCTAAGGCTAGTCCTACAAAAGCTTCGTGACAACCAATTGTATGCAAAGTTCTCGAAGTGTGATTTTTGGTTGAAGGGAGTTGCTTTCTTAGGACATATTGTTACTGATGGTGGAATTAAAGTGGACCCAGGAAAGATAAGAGAAATACTAAATTGGAAGCAACCAAAGGATGCGTCCAAGATCAGAAGTTTTCTTGGATTGGCCGGATACTACAGAAGATTTATTGAAGTTTTTCCCAAGTTAGTGAAACCTCTTACTTCACTACTAGGGAAAGGTAAAGAGTTCAAGTGGGATGATGCATGCCAGAATTGTTTTGAATAACTCAAGAAAAGGCTAACCACTGCACCAATATTGGTAATGCCAGACATTCACAAGGGATTTGATGTGTATTGTGATGCATCACACCTTGGACTTGGATGTGTGCTAATGCAAGAGGGAAAAGTAATAGCCTATGCCTCAAGACAGTTGAGGAAGCATGAGAAGAATTATCCTACGCATGATCTGGAACTAGCTGTTGTAGTGCATGCTTTGAAGATTTGGAGGCACTATATGATTGGAAACAAGTGCAAAATCTTCACGGATCACAAAAGCTTGAAATATATATTCACTCAGAAAGAACTCAACCTAAGACAGAGAAGATGGCTAGAGTTGATCAAGGACTATGATTTGGAAATACAATATCACCCAGGGAAAGCAAATGTAGTGGCTGATGCTTTGAGCCGTAAGGGTCAAGTGAACAACATCACTACTCATTTGATGTCACAGGAATTGTGCTGGGAAATGGAACAACTCAACCTTGGTATGCTCAATAATGTAGAAGCAACGGTTATGGAAGTTGAATCTACTTTGGAAGAAGAGATTCATAAAGGACAAGAGTCTGATGAGAAGATCAAGGAAATTAAAACTTTGATTGGGTTGGGTAAAGCCCCAGATTTCACGGAAGATGATCAAGGAACAATATGGTTTAAGAAGAGAATCTGTGTACCGGAAATCGAACACCTGCACTGACTTATTTTGAGAGAAGCTCATGATTCGGCTTACTCTATTCACCCCGGAAGTACAAAGATGTACCGGGATCTAAAGGAAAAATATTGGTGGTACGGTTTGAAAAGAGATGTTGCTACTCATGTTGCATTGTGTGACGTGTGTCAGCGAGTTAAAGCCGAACACCAAAGACCAGCAGGATTACTACAACCTCTCAAGGTACCGGAATGGAAATGGGAAGAAATCGGTATGGATTTCATAGTTGGACTACCCCATACTCGGGATGGCTATGATTCAATATGGGTCATAGTAGACAGGTTGACTAAAGTGGCACACTTTATACCTGTGAAGACAACTTACTCAGGAGCCCAGTTAGCAGAACTATACATGTCAAGGATTGTTTGTCTGCATGGAGTACCGAAGAAGATCGTATCAGATCGAGGAACCCAGTTTACCTCGCGTTTTTGGAAAAGACTACATGAGTCCATAGATACGAAGCTAAACTTTAGTTCAGCTTATCATCTGTAAACGGATGGGCAAATGGAAAAACAAACCAAGTGTTGGAAGATATGCTAAGAGCTTGCGCTCTAAAGCATGGTAGAAACTGGGATAAATGTTTGCCTTATGCATAATTCTCGTATAACAACAGTTATCATGCAAGTCTAAAAATGGCACCATTTGAAGCACTTTACGGACGAAAGTGTAGAACACCGCTTTATTGGAATCAGACTGGAGAAAGTCAAGTATTTGGTCCAGAAATTCTCCAAGAAGTGGAAAAGCAAGTGTAGATTATCAGAGAAAATTTGAAGACAGCACAGTCAAGCCAGAGAAGCTATGCTGATAATAGAAGAAGAGAGTTGACATTTGAAGTAGGAGACTTCGTATACCTTAAAGTTTCACCGATGAGAGGAATGAAAAGGTTTAAGGTTAAGGGAAAATTATCTCCTTGCTATATTGGCCCATTCAAGATTTTGGAAAGAAAAGGTGAAGTAGCCTACCAGTTAGAGCTACCCGATAGTTTATCGGATGTGCATGACGTATTTCACATATCACAACTCAAGAAGTGCTTGAGAGTACCGGAGGAACAGTTACCCATAGAAGAACTGAATGTCAATGAGGATTTGACTTATTCGGAGTACCCGGTCATAATTCTAGAAACATTTCGCAGAATTACATGAAGTAAAGTCATCAACATGTGCAAGGTTCAGTGGAGTCATCATTCGGAAGATGAGGCCACTTGGGAAAGAGAAGACGAAATCAGAGTAGAATTCCCTCAGTTATTCTCGGAAGTTTCTTAATCTTGAGGACGAGATTCTTTTAAGAGGGGTAGGTTTGTAACACCATAAAATCCATCAACTAAAAATAATGAAGTTAGTTATTACAATAAATAGGGTAATAAATTTTTATTCAAGTGTTTATTACTTATTTGCATTCGTAATATTTTTTTATTGCGCTTGATTGATTTGTGGGTATTTAATAGCAATTCTTCTTAAAAGAAAATCCTAGTAAATAATATAATAATGAAATATTATAATAATTTTTAGTATAAAAATAAATATTTGATTTATAAATAGTTTTGGTGAGTTTTTATGATTTTTTGAGTAATTTAAAAATGCATTTCGAAATAAAAAACTCCCTAACCCTAAGGCCCACTAGGGGCCCATCTAACTAACCCTAGCGCTCCCTCTCCCTGGCTACTCTCCAAAGCCGCC
The DNA here is from genome assembly GCA_029449295.1 of Zea luxurians. NCBI lineage: Eukaryota > Viridiplantae > Streptophyta > Magnoliopsida > Poales > Poaceae > Zea > Zea luxurians. The sequence goes on along the minus strand of JAOPSE010000064.1, from coordinate 4,534,161 downwards.
GCCGCCCTATCCTCTCCCCTCCCCTCTTCTCTCTCCTCCCTCCCTTCTCTCTCTCACGCTCGTGCCTGAAGCCGCCAGGAGCCCCGCGACACCCGCGCGCCCCTGCATCGAGCGCTCACCCCCGCGCCAGGAGGCCAAGCCGCGCCTAGGCGACCCGACCGGATGCTGCCCTGCCCCCATCGTGGTCGACCCCATGACGCCGTGCGCCCTGGACCGCGCCCCAAGCGCCGAAGCGCCATGGCCAAGCCCGACCAAGCCGCCAACCACGCGCCGTTTCATTTCCCTGTTAATGGAGCTTAATGCGACGTTTCTTCTTCCTTTCCCCCCATTCCTCCTCTTCCTATTACAAGCAGGAAACGACAGCGCCATTGATGGCCATGAAGACCCGACGGTGCCCATTGAAGCCCCTCGGCCGACCTTCCCTCTCCCTCCCTCTCCCCTATAAATCCGACGCTCTCTCCTCTCTCCCTCTCCTACCCGAGCTCTCTCTCATTCCTCGCACTCTCTCCCTCACCGTTTGTCGCCGGAGTTCGCCGTTCATCGCTGGAGCTACACCACCCACCATCCGAAGTCGAGCCCCTGCTCTTCTCCACCCGGCCGAAACTCCGTCGAGCCCTCCCCGTCACACGTACGAACCCAAGGTTGAAGACGACCCAAATTAATTTATGTATTTTCGAAATTCTTTTGATTCGATTCATGAATTGTATATTTATGTTGTTGTAATATGAACATGTGTGATCCGAAATTCATACGTGTGCGCTATGGAGATTTTGGTAGATATATGTGATACAGAGTGCACCGTGATTGTTCATGTTAGTCGATGCGATGATATTTAGATTAGAGAGAAATATGACGAAAAGTTAGTAGTCACACGTTGGTGATAAAAACACTAGATAGGAAATTTTATAGCTAATTTTGGTCACAATAAACTTTGGAAATTTTTTTGGAGAATTATAATAATAGGTTCATTTTAATGGATTTAGTAAATGGTATAGAATTCATGTCATATAAACATTATAGGATTTTAGATGATTTATATTTGATTATTTTATTAATATTTTCTTTTAGAAAGAAATGAGAAAATACCACTAGTAGTATGGAAAATAGATTTTTACTAGCCAAAATAAACGTGTTCGCGATTATAGCACTTAGAGTTAGTAAAATACTTGTTTATGTCAAAATAACCCCGCTTATGTTATAAAAAGTCCAATTAGTAATTTATATGGATTTTTAGAATATTAATAGATTCATTTTAGCTATACTCAATAATTCAAGTTAGAAATAAAAATGATAAAATCTATTAGTCTATTTATTAGTATTAAAGACAATAATTAACATTTATTTTCATTGATGATGTTAATACGTATTAATACTAGTTAAAACTATATTTATAGCACCTACTCATAATTTTACCATTTATGACTTGCAATAATAGCTATAATTGAATTAATAAGTATTTACGTGTTTAGGACGTATTTATGGTGTAATAAGTGCGATGTGTTAATATGTATGTAATGGTGAATGATTACCCTGTACTGGTGTATGTTTATTTATTAGTGTATGTTTTCTCTTTGTATGGTAACGTACGACGTTATTAGAAGCTGATTGTGTGGTAGAGGATTTGAATTTGGTTGAGGACGAACCGCAGGACACGTTCGAGCAAGGCAAGTGGATTCTCCCTCTGCATATTCTTTTTGTATCCAATCAATGCATATAATAATGTTTATTTTTTTGATATACTGCATAATTTGATGGGTTTTACCTAATTAAGGATTTCCTAGATTTACCAACTGTATTCCTTGATTTCTCTGGGAAATTATTAAGCTTTGCAAATTTGTGCTACCGCTCAACTTAATAATTTTGATGTCACTCATTAATTGATATTAATGTTCTGAAATTGAAATTGGCATTATGATATTAACCCGATGGTTAAAACAATATTATTTCATATTAATTGGAACATGGAGTGACCATCCAGGATAACAGTGCAACCACAAGTGCTATCATGGCTCTGGCTTTGGTAATTAGCTTTATATGCTTAGTGCCTAGCAACCTTACATGAAATATGGGCAAGAGGGGGAGCGGCAGTGGTGGCAGCTCACGTTAACATGGGGACGTATTCTTGGCTAAGGTACCTCACCCAGAGGGCCTCCACACCGACTTTGGAAACCTTATCGGGTTGCTTCGTATTAAGTGTATTCTGTGAAAGCCTCATAATGGATCCCTAGCCATTCACCTTGGTAGTGTTTACGGGTCTGATCAACCCAGGCTAGATGGGATACATGGCTTGTGGGTAAAGTGGTACCACCTCTGCAGAGTGTAAAACTGATATGTCAGCCGTGCTCCCGGTTATGAGCAGCCTGGACTCCTCACATGATAATTAAACTTAAAGATGGACAATAACTCGAGATCCGATGATCTGCCAATAGGTTACTTAAGTGGTTTCACTTAAGTGCTTTTTGATATACTCATATACCTTTGTTTAAATGGGATACTTGGGATACACTCTTATTAGTATAACATGTGTTGTTAATAAAATGTTGACCAACTAAAATGCTTACTGCTCAACCTTAGCCTCACCTTGTTATACCTGCATTAATTTTCCCCCACTTGCTGAGCCCCGACCGTAAGTGAGCTCACCCTTGCTAATATTTTGATTAGAGGGTGATGCTGGAGACTTTGATGGAGATTTCGACGATGAATTCTAAGTCTAATGATGCGCCGGTCATCTTCCTGTGGGAGATTACCCATGTTATTTAATTCCGCCTTACTTTGATGTTGATACTTATTAAAGATACAATGATTCAGATGATGTAATAAAGTATTCTACTCTCTTTACGCATTTATTGTATTGTCTTTTGATATATTACACTTGTGACGTCAACATATGTGTGGAAATGGATCTTGGCACACATATGGTATGCGCTCGGTTCTGCCTCTAGAACCGGGTGTGACAGGCGCCGACAGCTTGGTCCCACTGGCTAGGGAGAGAGAGTGGGGACACGCGGGCGCGGGTTGGCACCGACAGGCGGGGTCTGGTTGTCAGAGGGAGGGCGGGCGCGAGCGCGCGGCTAGCTAGGCCGAGTTGGGCTGTTTGGGCTGAAATTCGTTTTTGTATTTTCCCTGAATTTCTGAATGCTTTTTTTCTATTATCTCTAGGGATTCTAATCAAATTCAAACACCAATTCAAATTCAAATAATTTCAAACATGTGCATCAAACAAAAGAATAATTTAGGCTCAACATGATGCAACAATTCATGACTCACATAGTTTTGACAAAATAAATAATTAATCCCTCACTTAATTAACCAAATTCTACTCAAAAGGAAAGAGAGAGAGAGAGAGAGAGATAGTCTAGTGGGAGAAAAGAGGTAACACTTAAATTTGGTAGGCATTTAGAGAAGAAATTTTATACCCCAAATTCAGGGTGTTACATCTTGTCATAAACAATATGAAACAATAGCAAAATTGGAACATGGTAAAAGGGAAATGGGGTCAAACCTTTTCCTATAAATGATTTTGGTGGTTGAATGCCCAACACAAATATTGAACTAACTAGTTTGCTCTAGATTATATATTCTACAGGTGCATAAAGGTTCAACACAAACCAATAAAAGATCAAAGTTAGGGTTCAAAAGAAAGGAGCAAAAGAAACCGAAGGGAACCCTGGTCTGGCGCACCGGACTGTCAGGTGTGCCACCAGAGAGTGTCCAGTGCGCCAGGGGCCGAACGACTCTGAACTCTTCACCTTCAGGTTTCTCAGGCGTCACTCCGCTATAATTCACCGGACTGTCCGGTGTTGCACCGGACTGTCCGGTGCACCAGCGGAGCAATGGCTATCCAACGCAATGATCGTCTGCAAAAGAATGAATAGTGCATGAACAGTGCGCGCAGAAGTCAGAGCAGACGTCAGAGGCGCACTGGACAGTGAACAGTACCTGTCCGGTGCAGCACCGGACTGTCCGGTGCGACATTAAGTCAGCGCTCCAATGGTCAGAATCTTCAGAACCCTAACGGTTGGGTGACGTGGCTGGCGCACCGGACAGTGTCTAGTGGTGCACCGGACTGTCCGGTGCGCCCTTCGACAGACAGCCTTCCCAAAGGCTATGTGGTGGTTGAGGGCTATAAATACCCCCAACCACCACCACTCCAAGCATCCAAGTTTTTCAGACATCTCATTCAATACAAGAGCTAGTGCAATCAATACAAGACACAATTCAAAAGAATCAAAGCCTCTCCAAGTCTCAAATTCACTCCAAACTCCTAGTGACTAGAGAGAGAATTTTTGCTCGTGTTCTTTGAGCTCTTGTTCTTGGATCGCTTTCTTCTTCCTCATTCTTGTTCTCTAAGTGACTTGTAATCAAAGCAAGAGACACTAAGTGTGTAATGATCCTTGCGGGGTCTAAGTGACCCGTTAGATTAAGGAGAAAGCTCACTCGGTCTAAGTGACCGTTTGAGAGAGGGAAAGGGTTGAAAGAGACACGGTCTTTGTGACCACCTCAACGGGGAACTAGGTTCTCAAGAACCAAACCTCGGCAAAACAAATCATCGTGTCATCCGCTTTATTTCTTGGTTGATTTGTTTTCGCCCTCTCATTTGGACTCGGTTTTAATTATAACGCTAACCCCGGCTTGCAGTTTCTTTTAAGTTATAAATTTCAGATTTCGCCTATTCACCCCCTCTCTAGGCGACTTTCAATTGGTATCAGAGCCGGGTACTTCATTAAGAGTCTAACCACTCGAAGTGATGTCGGGAGATCTCGCCAAGAGGGAGATCGTGACCGGCGAGAAGTCCACAAGCCACAGGAAGGCTCCATCGAGAGAGTCCGACAACAAGCTCAAGGAGGGATCACCTCCTCACAAGTCGCATCGGAGTGGCGATAAGAAAAAGAAGATGAAGAAGGTGGTCTACTACGAGACCGATTCATCATCGCCTTCTACATCCGGCTCCGACGCACCGTCCATCACTTCTAAGCACCATGAGCGCAAGAAGTATAGTAAGACGCCCCTTCGATATCCCCGGATTTCTAAGCGTGCTCCTCTACTTTCCGTTCCATTAGGCAAACCTCCATTTTTTATGGCGAGGATTATTGTATGTGGAGTGATAAAATGAGGCATCACCTAACCTCACTCCACGCAAGCATTTGAGACATTGTTGAGTTTGGAGCGCATGTACCATCGATGGGAGACGAGGGCAACGACTCGGACGAGGTTGCCCAAATCCGACACTTCAACTCCTAAGCCACTACTATACTCTTCACCTCTCTATGTCGAGAGGAGTATAACAAAGTGCAAGGGTTGAAGAGTGCCTAGGAGATTTGGGACGTGCTCAAGACCGCACACGAGGGAGATGAGGTGACCAAGATTACCAAACAGGAGACGATCGAGGGGGAGCTCGGTCGTTTCGTCCTCAACCAAGGAGAGGAGCCACAAGCAATGTACAACCGGCTCAAGACGTTGGTGAACCAAGTGCGCAACCTCGGGAGCACCAAGTGGGATGACCATGAAATGGTCAAGGTTATTCTTAGATCACTTGTTTTTTGTAATCCCACTCAAGTTCAATTAATTCGTGGTGATCCTCGATACAAGTTAATGTCTCCCGACGAAGTTATAGGGAAGTTTGTGAGCTTTGAATTGATGATCAAAGGCTCCAAACAAATCATCAACTTGGAGCAAGGCCGCACCTCCACACCCGAGGTGCAACCCGTCGCATTCAATGCGACGGAGGAGAAGAAAGAAGAGTCTACACCAAGTAGGCTCCCCATCGACGCCTCCAAGCTTGACAACGAGAAAATGACGCTCATCATCAAGAGCTTCCGCCAAATCCTCAAGCAAAGGAAGGGGAAAGATTACAAGCCCCATTCCAAAAGGGTGTGCTACAAATGTGGTAAGCTCGATCATTTTATCGCCAAATGTCCTATGTCTAGTGATAGTGATAGGGGCGACGACAAGAAGGGAAAGAGGAAGGAGAAAAAGAAGTACTACAAGAAGAAGGGCGGCGATGCCCACGTGTGTCGAGAATGGGACTCCGATGAGAGCTCCACCGACTCCTCCTCCGACGAGGATACCGCCAACATCGCCGTCAACAAGGGCCTCCTCTTCCCCAACGTCGGCCACAAGTACTTCATGGCAAAAGACGGAAAAAGGAAGAAGGTAAGATCTAGAGCCTCCACCAAATATACAACATCTAGTGATGAGGCTAGCTCCAGTGAAGATGAGGATGATTTGCTCACACTTTTTGCCAACCTTAACATGCAATAAAAAGAAAAATTAAATTAATTGGTAGGTGCTATTCATGAGAAGGATAAACTTTTTTGGATAGCCAAGAGGAATTCCTTATTAAGGAAAACAAAAAGCATGTTAAAGTTAAAAATTCGTATGCTCAGGAAGTAGAGAAAAATAAAAAATTGACTAATGAGCTTAGCAATTGCCATGACACCACTTCCAACCTTAGAACTGAGAATGCTAGCTTTATTGCTAAGGTTGAGAAGTTAAATGCTTGTGATGATTCAATTGTCAATCTTAAAAATGAAAATGCTAGTTTAATTGCTAAGATTGATAAATTGAATGAATCTATTTCTAGCCTTAAAACTGAAAATGCAAGTTTAATTTCTAAGGCTAAAGATTTGAATGTTTGCAATGTTTCTATTTCCAATCTTAGAAATGAGAATGTCATTTTACATGCTAAGATTGATGAATTAAATGCTTGCAAACCCTCTACATCTACTTTTGATCATGTCACTATTTGTACTAGATGTAGAGATGTTAATGTTGGTGCTATTCATGATCACCTTGCTTTAATTAAACAACAAAATGATCACATAGCTCAACTTACTGCAAAAATTAATGAGCATGAGATTAAAAATGAAAAATTTAAATTTGCTAGAAGCATGCTTTATAATGGGAGACACCCTGGCATTAAGGATGGCATTGGCTTCCAACAGGGAAGCAATGTTAAGCTTAATGCCTCTAAGAAATTGTCTAACTTTGTTAAGGGCAAGGCTCCCATGGTTCAGGATAATGAGGGTTACATTTTATATCCTGCTGGTTATCCTGAGCACAAAATTAGGAGAATTCATGCTAGGAAACCTCATAATGTTTCTCACCATGCATTTATGTATAAAAATGTGGCTTCTAGCTCTAGGCAATCAACACATGTTAAAATGCCTAAAAAGAAATCTCCTACTGCATCAAATGAGCCTATTATTTCATTTAAGACTTTTGATGCTTCTTATGTGCTTACTAACAAATTAGGCAAAATAGTTGCCAAATATGTTGGGGGCAAACACAAGGGCTCCAAGACTTGTGTTTGGGTACCAAAGGTGCTTGTTTCTAACGTGAAAGGACCCAAGACTGTTTGGGTACCTAAGAACAAGGCCTAAATTGTTTTGCAGGTTTATGCATCCGGGGGATCAAGTTGGATTATTGATAACGGATGCACAAACCACATGACAGGGGAGAAAAGGATGTTCTCCTCCTACGAGAAAAATGAAGATCCCCAAAGAGCTATCACATTCGGGGATGGAAATCAAGGTTTGGTCAAAGGACTTGGCAAAATTGCTATATCACCTGACCATTCTATTTCTAATGTTTTTCTTGTAGATTCTTTAGATTATAACTTGCTTTTAGTTTCTCAATTATGTAAAATGGGTTACAATTGTCTTTTTAGCGATGTAGGTGTTACTGTCTTTAGAAGGAGTGATGATTCAGTAGCATTTAAGGGAGTGTTAGAGGGTCAGCTATACTTAGTTGATTTTAATAGAGCTAAACTTGACACTTGTTTAATTGCTAAGACTAATATGGGTTTGCTCTGGCATCACCGACTAGCTCATGTTGGAATGAAGAATCTTCACAAGCTTCTAAAGGGAGAACACATTTTGGGACTAACAAATGTTCATTTTGAGAAAGACAGGGTTTGTAGCGCATGTCAAGCAGGAAAGCAAGTTGGTGCCCACCATCCACACAAGAACATAATGACAACTAACAGGCCGCTCGAGCTACTCCACATGGATCTATTCAGCCGGATCACTTACATAAGCATCGGCGGGAGTAAGTACTGTCTAGTAATTCTGGATGACTATTCTCGCTTCACTTGGGTATTCTTTTTGTAGGAAAAATCTTAGACCCAAGAGACCTTAAAAGGATTCTTGAGACAGGCTCAAAATGAGTTTGACTTAAGGATCAAAAAGATAAGAAGCGACAACGGGACGGAGTTCAAGAACTCTCAAATTGAAGGCTTTCTTGAGGAGGAGGGCATCAAGCATGAGTTCTCTTCTCCCTACACACCTCAACAAAATAGTGTAGTGGAGAGGAAGAATAGAACTCTACTGGATATGGCGAGGACCATGCTTGATGAGTACAAGACACTGGACCAGTTTTGGGCCGAGGCGATTAACACCGCCTGCTACTCCATCAACCGGCTCTACCTTCACCGAATCCTCAAGAAGACATCATATGAACTCCTTACCGGTAAAAAGCCCAATGTTTCATATTTTAGAGTCCTTGGTAGCAAATGTTTTATTCTTGTTAAAAGAGGTAGAAAATATAAATTTGCTCCTAAGGCTGTAGAAGGCTTTTTACTAGGATATGATTCAAACACAAGGGCATATAGAGTCTTTAACAAGTCCACTGGACTAGTTGAAGTTTCTTGTGACATTGTGTTTGATGAGACTAACGGCTCCCAAGTGGAGCAAGTTGATCTTGATGAATTAGATGATGAAGACGCTCCATGAGTCGCGCTAAGGAACATGTCCATTGGGGATGTGTGTCCTAAGGAATCCGAAGAGCCTCCACAAGCACAAGATCAACCGTCATCTTGCAATCAAGCATCTCCACCAACTTAAGATGAGGAATAGGCCCAAGGAGATGAAGAAGATCAAGAAGATGAGCCACCTCAAGAGGAGGACAAGGATCAAGGGGGAGATGAAATTGATCAAGACAAGGAAGATGATCAAGGAATTCAGGATCAAAGACCGCCACACCCAAGAGTCCACCAGGCGATTCAAAGAGATCACCCCGTGAACTCCATTCTTGGTGATATCCATAAGGGGGTAACTACTCGATCTCGAGTCGCACATTTTTGTGAGCATTACTCTTTTGTGTCCTCTATTGAGCCATATAGGGTAGAGGATGCACTAAGAGATTCAGATTGGGTGCTGGCAATGCAAGAGGAGCTCAACAACTTCACGAGGAATGAGGTATGGCATTTGGTTCCACGTCCTAATCAAAATGTTGTAGGTACCAAGTGGGTATTCCGCAACAAGCAAAATGAGCATGGTGTGGTGATAAGGAACAAAGCCTGACTTGTGGCCAAAAGTTATTCACAAGTCGAAGGTTTGGATTTCGATGAAACTTATGCACCCGTAGCTAGGCTTGAGTCAATTCGCATATTACTTGCCTATGCTACTTACCATGTCTTTAAGCTTTACCAAATGGACGTGAAAAGTGCCTTCCTCAATGGACCCATCAAGGAAGAGGTCTATGTTGAGCAACCTCCCAGCTTTGAAGATAGTGAGTACCCTAACCATGTCTATAAACTCTCAAAGGCGCTTTATGGGCTCAAGCAAGCCCCAAGAGCATGGTATGAATGCCTACGAGATTTTCTTGTCACTAATGGCTTCAAAGTCAGAAAAGCCGATCCTACTCTCTTTACTAAAACTATTAAAAATGATTTGTTTGTATGCCAAATTTAAGTTGATGATATCATATTTGGGTCTACTAACAAATCTACTTGTGAAGAGTTTAGTAGGATTATGGTTCAAAAATTCGAGATGTCAATGATGGGGGAGTTGAGATATTTCTTAGGATTCCAAATCAAGCAACTCCAAGAGGGCACCTTCATCAGCCAAACGAAGTATATTCAAGACATTCTTAAGAAGTTTGGAATGAAGGATGCCAAGCCCATCAAGACACCCATGAGAACAAATGGGCATCTCGACCTCGACATGGGAGGTAAATCCGTAGATCAAAAGGTATACCGGTCGATGATAGGATCTTTACTCTATTTTTGTGCATCTCGATCGGATATTATGCTTTCTGTATGCATGTGTGCAAGGTTCCAAGCCAATCCTAAGGAAGTTCACCTTAGGGCCGTGAAGAGAATCATGAGATATCTAGTTTACACTCCTAAGTTTGGGCTTTGTTACCCCAGGGGATCCACTTTTGATTTAATAGGTTATTCCGATGCCGATTGGGCAGGGTGTAAAATTGATAGAAAGAGCACATCAGGGACTTGTCAGTTTCTGGGGAGATCTCTGGTGTCTTGGGCTTTAAAGAAACAAAACTCAGTAGCTCTTTCTACCGCCGAAGCCGAGTATATTGCCGTAGGCCATTGTTGTGCGCAATTACTTTGGATGAGGCAAACCCTCAGGGACTATGGCTACAAATTGAGCAAAGTCCCTCTCCTATGTGACAATGAGAGTGCTATTTGCATGGCGGAGAATCCCGTTGATCACAGCCGCACTAAGCACATAGACATTCGATATCACTTTTTGAGGGATCACCAACAAAGGGGGGATATCGATATAGCCTATATCAACACTAAAGACCTATTAGCCGATATCTTTACCAAGCCTTTAGATGAGAAAACCTTTTGAAACTTAGGAATGAGCTAATTATACTTGATTCTCGGAATTTTGATTGAAACATTGCACACATTTCTCATTTATATACCTTGATCTTATCTCTTTCATTTGCTACGACTAATGTGTTTCCAAGTGTATTTTTATGCTAAGTCGTAGATTGAAAGGGAAATAGAGTACTCGATGAAGACAAGGCTTCCACTCCACTCTATCGGTATCAATTATCCTTCGTCGTTACTCACTCTCATATTGGTATAATCTTTTCATTCATATTTACTTGTACCAATAGGGGAGAATGTAAAGGGCTCTCAATTGTCTCCGTTTTTGGCTATTAATGCCAAAGGGGGAGAAAGTATTAACCCAAAGCAAAAGGACCGCACCACCACCAAATTTTAAAAGAAAATTTCAAATTAGTATCTTAATGTGTTTTCAAAAGGGGGAGAAAGTTACTAAGTGTTTTCAAAAATTGGGAAAACTCTCTTGAACACGAAGGGGAGAATTTCATTCAGGGTGAGTTTTGTTGTAGTCAAAGGAAAAGCATTTGAAACAGGGGGAGAAATTTCAAATCTTTAAAATGCTTCTTGCAATCTTACTCATATGCCTTTGACCATTTGCAAAAAGACTTTGAAAAGAATTTCCAAAAGAATTTGCAAAAACAAAACAAGTGGTGCAAATGTGGTCCGAAATGTTAAATAAAAAGAAAGCAACCATGCATATCTAGTAAAACTACAAATTGGTTTAATTCTAAGTAACCTATGCACTTACATTATGCAAACTAGTTCAATTCTGCACTTATATATTTGCTTTGGTTTGTGTTGGCATCAATCACCAAAAAGGGGGAGATTGAAAGGGAAATAGGGTCAAACCTTTTCCTATAAATGATTTTGGTGGTTGAATGCCCAACACAAATATTGAACTAACTAGTTTGCTCTAGATTATATATTCTACAGGTGCATAAAGGTTCAACACAAACCAATAAAAGATCAAAGTTAGGGTTCAAAAGAAAGGAGAAAAAGAAACTGAAGAGAACCCTGGTCTGGCGCACCGGACTATCCGGTGTGCCACCGGACTGTGTCCAGTGCGCCAGGGGCCGAACGACTCTGAACTCTTCACCTTCGAGTATCTCAGGCATCGCTCCGCTATAATTCACCGGACTATCCGGTACACCAGCGGAGCAACGGCTATCCAGTGCAATGGTCGTCTGCAAAAGCGTGAACAGTGCATGAGTCTTATGCTATTGCTCAACTCTAATCAATGAACATGATGAGAATTTATCAATGATACGCTGTTTTCCCTCTTTTATTATGATGTTATACTTGTGACCTTCAAGGGGGCTCGAGCGGTTTCTCGAGTGCCTCTCCGTAAGGACCTGTTCGTTGGATGACCGCTCGAGAAAACAGTGCAACCATGAGGGTGGAGTGCGACGCCCTTAGCTGAGTAATTAGAGGAACCGGGGTGTAGTTCGCTTAGCCGTTGTGCCGTCAATGGGGCTCGGTGTATGCGGCTCGCTCTACCAAGGTTGATTTGTCCCTTGGGGAGGAGTGCGATACATTTAGGAAACCTAACGGGCGGCTACAGCCCCGGGGAATCTTTGTAAAGGCTATGTAGTGATATCTTGCTGGGTCACCTTGGTAGTGATCAATGGAGAGTCATGATCTCCGGGCAGAAAGGGAATCACGGCTTGTGGGTAAAGTTCACAACCTCTGCAGAGTGTTTGAAAACTGATATATCAGCCGTGCTCGCGGTTATGACTGGCCAAGGGAGCTCCAGTGATTAGTGGTACTTGATCAGAGATGTTCGGATTTGCAGGTGGCAATGAGATTGATGGTTTTTGGTATTGACTCTGTTATGGTAAGTGGTACTCTTTCCGTTTGGAAAGGAGAACGTTTGGGTTAATAACGAGGGTTAATTCTAAAACTTGGCTTTCTCTACTAGTAATAATAATCTGACCAACTAAAAGCAACTGCTTGACTTAACCCCACATAAAGCTAGTCCACTACAGCCAAACAGGATACTTGCTGAGTATGTTGATGTGTACTCACCCTTGCTCTACACACCAACCCCCCCAGGTTGTCCGCATTGCAACCACTACTCAGGAGAAGATGAAGCCATGGAAGGAGACTTCCAGGAGTTCCAAGACTACGACGAGTTCTAGGTATGGGTTAGCGGCAAACCCCCAATCGGCTGCCTGTGAAGGCCGCGTTTATCTACGTTTTTTCCGCACTTTGATTTATTGTAAATACTATGTGGATGTCTCAGACAAATGATGTAATCGACTATTATTTCCCTTTTTAATACTATTTGGGCACTGTGTGATGATGTCCATGTTATGTAACTGCTGTGTACGTGAATTGCTGATCCTGGCACGTACATGGTTCGCATTCGGTTTGCCTTCTAAAACCAGGTGTGACATAGGTGGTATCAGAGCCGTGTTGACTGTAGGCCCGCTAACCTAGAGTAGAATGGTCGTTCTAAGGATTATAGACCTCTGTCCCTGCCTTGACTTTGGCATCCCTTCAAAAGTTGGTCATATCGACCAAAACTATGTTCTACTATTTATTATACCTTGCTGAAAATTGTGTTTTATTCTAATCCTTCATTTATTTATGGTTCATTACTTGCTGGTCATACTAGTTCTGTTCTCACTCTTATGCTTGCAGTGTCTTTTGTAGATGGCTCGTCTTAGACACACCGCACGGAAGTCTGTCATCCCCTTCTTACCTTCCCGTCTCGCGGAGCGTCCGCTTCGTCGTCCCGTGGCCGGTCAGTCCAGCCACTTGGAGAGGCTGCACCACCGCCTGCACGAGGAGCAGGAGTGTCGACGACAGGAGCAGCAGGGCTCTTCTTTCTCGCTCCAACAGGAGATAGAGTCCGTGAGGAGTTGCTCCCCCGTGCTTCCCCTGGAGGCGCCCCCTGCACCACCACTGAGCGCCCCAGCCCCTGGAGTAGCTGCTGGAGGAGACCCAGACGGCGGAGGTGGCGACGACAGCCCGAGCCACGACACCGACTTTTCTGCTGACCAGGAGCTGGAAGGATGGGTTGCTCGACCCATCACTCGCGACGCTGCTCGCGGGTGTCACTTCCACGATGCGCTCGACACCCTGCTACGTCGGGCACTTGACCGGCGTACTTGGTCTATCGAGTATCGTTGTGTGGTCTTCCAGCACAGTCGCGGGGTCTACCCGGACCACTGGGAGGCGACCTGCTTGGTGCGCCGTCCGGAGAACAGTCTCTGGGGTGCTGAGGTCTGCTCAGAGCACTATTCCATCTCTGAGCGGGACTCAGCTGAGGCGGCCATGCAAGATGTCGCACGGCGTGCGCTTTCGCACTACTGCTCGATGCTCGGTGGGGTAACTGACGGTCTCAACCTGAAGTATTACCCCCGCCGTCCATCTGGCAGCACAGAAGGCGTGATTGTCTCACCTGTTGGTGAGGACAATCCTAGGTTGAGCAGCACAGTCAACCTAGCCGCCGTGCTAAACACAGAGCTGGACCATGCATTAGACGAGCTGAGTAGGGCTCGTGCTGAGATCGCCCAGCTGTGGGCTGAGCGCGCGGAATGTCGTCACCTGGATGATGGTTCCCCCGCTCCCGTCGGGACTCAGCACCCGTACCGCTCACCTCGGCGTGGACACCAGTATTATGGCAACCCCGACTGCAAGACCAAGATAAATTTAGAACCATATATCGTCAGAGTCAGATCTTGTAATTAATACGAAGATATATACATAGAAGCTATAGTCCTAGTGTTAGTCTCGCTTTTAGTTAGTCTTAGTTAGACAGGGTAGTTTGCTATATCCTGTGCATTTATGTTTGTCATGATGAACTATGGTTGATTTGGATCTTTGTAATGACTGTCACCAGAGTGTGGGTATCCCCTGCATTTTGGTTTACCTGTTATATGTTAAAGGAGTTAGCTATTTAGTTGGGAAGCCTTTTATTCCACGTTCCTCTTTATCCGAGAAGCTGTGTTGGTCTGTGTTGGAGATCAGTGAAGATGCTCACCTGTTCAGTGTTGTTGGAGAATTCTATACTCTTTTCTTATGCTGCAAGATTTGCAAGATCAGTTCTGATGTGTGGTTGCGTTCTGTAGATGTTAGAAAACAGGCGTAGAGAAGGAAGGCATGCTCAGCAGGGGCAGGTAGCTCAGTAGAATGAGGCACCCCAGCAGCAGCAGCTGCCGCCCCCGCCCCCGATGTCCATCGAGCAGATGTTTCTGATGCAGACTCAGGCAGTTCAAGCCATTGGTCAGACTCTGGCCGCTATTCAGCAGCAGCAGCAGCAGCAGGCACCACCTCAGCCTCAGATGCCTCAGATGCCCAGAGACAAACGTGCTGAATTCATGAGAGGTCATCCCCCAACGTTTGCTCACTCTTCTGACCCCATGGATGCTGAAGACTGGCTGCGCACTGTGGAGCGGGAGTTGCATACCGCTTAGTGTGATGATAGGGAGAAAGTTCTGTATGGTCCCCGTCTGTTGAGAGGAGCAGCCCAGTCATGGTGGGAGTCTTATGTCGCCACCCATGCCAACCCCGACACCATCACCTGGGAAGAATTCAGAGGTAGCTTCCGTCAGTACCATGTTCCTGCAGGTCTGATGACATTGAAGAAGGAGGAGTTCCTGGCCCTCAAGCAAGGGTCATCGTCTGTCAGTGAGTACCGTGACAGGTTTCTGCAGCTGTCTCGCTATGCTCCTGAAGAAGTCAACACCGATGCTAAGAGACAATACCGTTTCCTGAGAGGCTTGGTTGACCCTCTGCAGTATCAACTGATGAATCACACCTTCCCGACATTCTAGCACCTGATTGACAGAGCAATCATGACAGAGAGAAAGTGTAAGGAGATGGAGGATCGCAAGCACAAAATTAGTGGACCCCAGCCTGGAAGCAGCAATCGCCCTCGTTTCTCAAGCAATCAACCTCAGCAGTTCAGGCAGAACCAGCGTCCACCTCAACAGCAGCAGTTTCAAAGGCAGTTTCCTCAGCATCAGCATCAGAATCGCCAGAACAATCAGTCAGGAGGAGGTCAGTTCCAGAGGCAGAATCAGCAGGCACCTCGTCTTCCTGCCCCAGCAAACCATCAGAATAATCAAACAGCACCAGCTCAGGTTGGAAACAGAGCATGTTTCCACTATGGAGAGCAAGGCCACTGGGTGATGCAATGTCCGAAGAAGGCAGCCCAGCAGCAGTCAGGCCCCAATGCCCCAGCGAAGCAGAATGTGCCTCAGCTAGGAGCAGGCAACTGCTCTCAGCTGCGCTATAACCATGGGAGACTGAACCACTTGGAGGATGAAGCACTTCAGGAGACCCTCGGCATGATAGTAGGTATGTTTCCAGTCAACTCCCATATTATAGAAGTGTTATTTGATACTGGAGCAACGCATTCATTCATTACTGCATCATGGGTAAAAGCACATAGTCTTCCAATAACTACCATGTCAACCCCCATTCAAATTGACTCAGCTGGTGGTAGAATTCGAGCCGATAGCATTTGTTTGAATGTAAGTCTGGAAATAAGGGGGATAGCGTTTCCCGCTAATCTCATAGTAATGGGTACTCAGGGAATAGATGTCATCCTAGGGATGAATTGGCTAGACAAGTATTAGGCAGTTATCAGTTGTGATAAGAGGACAATCAAGTTGGTGTCCCCACTAGGAGAGGAAGTGGTGACCGAGTTAGTCCCGCCTGAGCCAAAGAAAGGAAGTTGTTATCAGATGGCTGTCGATAACAGTGAAGCAGACCCAATTGAGAGCATCAAGGTTGTGTCCAAGTTCCTAGACGTGTTTCCAAAGGACTTACCCGGTATGCCACCAGAGCGGAAAGTTGAATTCGCTATAGAGCTTCTTCCTGGCACCACCCCCATCTTTAAGAGAGCTTACAGAGTATCTAGGCCAGAGTTGGTTGAACTTAAGAAGCAAATTGATGAGCTGTCAGAGAAAGGTTACATCCGGCCAAGCACCTCGCCTTGGGCCGCCCCTGTCCTATTCATGGAAAAGAAAGATGGCACCAGAAGGATGTGTATCGATTATCGAGCTCTGAATGAGGTCACCATCAAGAACAAGTACCCTTTGCCGAGAATAGAAGATCTGTTCGACCAGTTGAGAGGAGCCAGCATGTTCTCCAAGATAGATCTGAGGTCAGGTTATCATCAACTCAGGATCCGACCTTCAGACATTCCGAAGACGGCATTCATTACCATGTATGGGTTGTATGAGTTCATAGTGATGTCTTTCGATCTAACAAATGCACCAGCCTTCTTTATGAATCTGATGAATAGTGTATTCATGGATTACCTTGATAAGTTTGTGGTGGTATTCATCGATGATATTCTGATATATTCACAAAGCGAAGAAGAGCACGCAGATCATTTGAGGATGGTATTGCAGAGATTGCGAGAGCACCATCTGTATGCAAAGTTGAGCAAGTGTGAGTTCTGGATCAGTGAAGTTCTATTCTTGGGTCACATAATCAACAAAGAAGGATTGGCTGTGGATCCGAAGAAAGTGGCAGACATTCTGAACTGGAAAGCGCCAACAGATGCTCGAGGAATCAAGAGCTTCATTAGAATGGCCGGATATTATCGGCGATTCATTGAAGGGTTTTCGAAGATTGCGAAACCAATGACAGCTTTGCTAGGCAACAAGGTTGAGTTCAAGTGGACCCAGAAATGTCAAGAGGCCTTTGAAGCGTTGAAAGAGAAGTTGACTACAGCGCCTGCCTTAGTCTTGCCTGATGTGCACAAGCCCTTCTCGGTGTATTGCGATGCCTGTTTACACCGGTTTGGGATGCATGTTGATGCAAGAGGGAAGAGTTGTGGCTTACTCGTCCCGACAGTTGAAGGTTCATGAGCAGAATTATCCAATCCATGACCTAGAGTTGGCAGCAGTGGTTCACGCATTGAAGACATGGAGGCACTATCTGTATGGATAGAAATGTGATGTTTACACAGACCACAAGAGTCTGAAGTACATATTCACTCAGTCAGAGCTGAATATGAGGCAACGAAGATGGTTAGAGCTGATCAAAGACTATGAGTTGGAGATTCACTACCATTCAGGCAAAGCGAACGTAGTGGCAGATGCTCTGAGCAGGAAGAGTCAAGTCAATCTGATGGTCGCTCGTCCGATGCCTTATGAGTTGGCCAAAGAGTTTGACAGGTTGAGTCTTGGATTTCTGAATAATTCGCGAGGAGTCACAATTGAGTTGGAACCTACCCTGGAGCGGGATATCAAAGAAGCACAGAAGAATGATGAGAAGATTAGTGAGATCCGACGACTGATTCTGGAAGGCAAAGGCAAAGATTTTTGGGAAGACGCAGAAGGTGTGATATGGTTCAAAGACCGCTTGTGTGTTCCCAATGTCCGGTCTATTCAGGAGTTGATTCTCAAAGAAGCTCATGAGACAGCCTATTTGATTCACCCTGGAAGTGAGAAGATGTACCAGGATCTGAAGAAGAAATTCTGGTGGTACGGAATGAAGAGGGAAATCGCAGAGCATATGGCGATGTGTGATAGTTGTCGACGGATCAAGGCAGAGCACCAGAGACCAGCTGGATTGTTGCAACCGTTGCAAATTCCTCAGTGGAAATGGGATGAAATCGGTACGGATTTCATAGTCGGATTGCCTCGCACTCGAGCCGGCTATGATTCCATTTGGGTAATAGTGGATCGCTTAACCAAGTCAGCCCACTTCATACCAGTCAAGACCAACTACAGCAGTGTAGTATTGGCAGAATTGTACATGTCTCGGATCGTTTGTCTTCATGGTGTGCCAAAGAAGATAGTGTCAGATAGAGGAACGCAGTTGACCTCTCATTTCTGGTAGTAGTTGCATGAAGCTTTGGGCACACATCTGAATTTCAGTTCAGCTTATCATCCGCAGACAGACGGTCAGACCGAAAGGACCAATCAAATCCTCGAAGACATGTTGAGAGCCTGTGCGTTGCAAGATCAGTCCGGATGGGACAAGAAATTACCTTATGCAGAGTTCTCCTATAACAACAGTTACTAGGCTAGCTTGAAGATGTCACCATTTCAGGCGCTTTATGGGAGGAGTTGTAGAACTCCATTGCAATGGGATCAGCCTGGAGAAAAGCAAGTGTTTGGGTTAGACATTCTGCTTGAAGCTGAAGAGAACATCAAGATGGTTCGAGAGAACCTGAAGATAGCGCAATCAAGGTAGCGAAGCTATGTAGACACAAGAAGAAGAGAGCTGAGATTTTGTCTATCTAAAAGTGTCACCGATCAGAGGAGTCGGAAGATTCGAAGTCAAAGGCAAGCTAGCACCCAGTTACATCGGTCCATATCAGATTCTCGCAAAGCGTGGAGAAGTGGCCTATCAACTCAGTTTGCCAGAAGGCTTGTCCGTAGTGCATGATGTCTTTCATGTATCTCAGTTGAAGAAGTGTTTGCGTGTGCCAGAGGAGCAGTTGCCAGTGGAAGGTCTAGAGGTCCAGGAGGACTTGACCTACATTGAGAAGCCAGCGCAAATCCTTGAGACTGCAGATAGAGTCACCCGAAGGAAGACAATCAGAATGTGCAAGGTCAGATGGAGTCATCACTCTGAAGAAGAAGCAACCTGGGAGCGCGAAGATGATCTGATGGCTAAATACCCTGAGCTCTTTGCTAGCCAACCCTGAATCTCGAGGGCGAGATTCTTTTAAGGGGGATAGGTTTGTAACGCCCTGAATTTGGGGGTAAAATTTTTTTCTTCTTTTCTCTCACCAAATTCGGGCGTTACTCTCTTTTCTCTTCCCGTTTCGCTCCTTCCTCCCAATTTCAAACCAGTATAGTGACAGGTGTCCGTGTCGTGTACGAACAAAACCTAAGTTGACATGAGTGTTGCATCATGCCAAAGCACATTTCTTTGTCTGATGTCGCGTGTTCGTCTCGTTCCGTTTTGGATTTCGGTTCGCGATTTAATTCCATTTGATGGTCGTGCGTGTCGTGGGTTTTGATCCACGATGTGGCTGGCCCAGCCTAGCCCGGCCCGCGTGCCCCCGGTGCCCCACACCCCCCCATGCGCCCCCTCCTCCTCTCCCTCTCTCATTTGGATTTCCCGCACAGTAACCTCCCTCTCCTTCTTCGACCTCTCTCTCTCCCTCCCTGTAGTGCCCTAGGGCTTGGAGACGGCGATCACCGGGATTTGGATCCCCGGAGGTGAGTTTTTCCCCTCCCCTTCCCTTCTCTCTTTCTCCCTCCCTCTCCCTTCTTCTTCCCCTGCGCGCGCCCCTGCTCCCCCGCGGCGGCGCGACTCGCCCCTGCGCGGCGGCCCTGCCCCTCCCCTTCCCCGCACGGCAGCGTGCCCGTCCTGGCCCCGACGTGGCCCCCAGCGCGGTTTGGCTCCGGCGCGGCCCCCGGCCCCCGGCGTGGTCCTCTACCCTGGTGCGGCGGCTCAGCACCTACGCGCGGCCCTCGGCCCCCTGCGCGCGGCGTCCCAGCCCCGGCGCGACTCGCGTAGCCCCGTTTACCCCCTAACGTGTTCCCGCGTGCGCAAACCCACGCGCGCGGTGATTATTTTTGGTTGTAGCTAATTTCAAACTCCGTTAGTTAGCGTGCTGCGTCGCGCGCTTCGTCGGGCGACGAATTTGTCTAATTTCAGTTTCTATTAATGTGCTGCGTCGCGCGCTTCGTCGCACGACGATTCAATTCAAGTTCGTATTTATCAATGTGTTGCGTCGCGCGCTTCGTCGCGCGACGATTCAATTTAAATTTGTGTTTATTAATGTGCTGCGTCGCGCGCTCCGTCGCGACGATTCTTTTAGTTTATATTCATTAAAGTGTTGTGTCGCGTGCTTCGTCGCGCGACGACCCATTTTAATTTCAGGTTGTTTAATGTGTGACGTCGCGTGTCCAGTCGCGCGACGTTCCACTTTAAACTCAGCTCTGTTGGTGTATGTCGTCGTGCGCTTCGTCACGTGATGCTTCACGTCTCTTTATAATTAATGCAAGTGTCTCGTTGTGCGCTATGTCGTGTGGCGAGTCGTCTACTTCTTAATTCAATCTAAATGTCGTGTCGTACGTCTCGACGTGCGACCACTCCCTTTCAGTCATCTTCAATTGTTTATAATAATTAAATATGGAACTTGACCTTACTTTATGCTAAAACGTAGTGTCCAAATTAATTCCCTTCCATTGAGCGAGTAATTTAATTCATAATCATGTAACGTGATCGTTTCTCGACTGTCTTTTTCTCTTTCTCTCTTAGCCTTAATTGCGAACCCGCATGGAACGTCTGTTTATTTACTGCATTCTATTGTTTGGTGTATTGTTCTTTTGTATTAAATGTGTGGATGCATGTATGTTTGTGCTCGCATAGAGGACGATCCGGTTGAAGAGCCCGAAGAGCTCGTAGGAGAAGCCCCTGAGCAGCAGTTGGTTGGTGGAGGCAAGTGTCCCTTGACCTATCTCTGTCCTATACATTCTTTAATTCACCTCCCGCATTACACATTTATACCTAAGGATTTACTAGTTTTTGTTATCCATGTCCTTGTTTACCTATTTGGGTTGGATTATTATTGCTTAGTCTTATGCTATTGCTCAACTCTAATCAATGAACATGATGAGAATTTATCAATGATACGCTGTTTTCCCTCGTTTATTATGATGTTATACTTGTGACCTTCAAGGGGGCTCGAGCGGTTTCTCGAGTGCCTCTCCGTAAGGACCTGTTCGTTGGATGACCGCCCGAGAAAACAGTGCAACATGAGGGTGGAGTGCGACGCCCTTAGCTGAGTAATTAGAGGAACCGGGGTATAGTTCGCTTAGCCGTTGTGCCGTCAATGGGGCTCGGTGTATGCGGCTCGCTCTGCCAAGGTTGATTTGTCCCTTGGGGAGGAGTGTGGTACATTTAGGAAACCTAACGGGCGGCTACAACCCCGGGGAATCTTTGTAAAGGCTACATAGTGATATCCTGCTGGGTCACCTTGGTAGTGATCAATGGAGAGTTATGATCTCCGGGCAGAAAGGGAATCACGGCTTGTGGGTAAAGTGCACAACCTCTGCAGAGTGTTTGAAAACTAATATATCAGCCGTGCTCGCGGTTATGACCGACCAAGGGAGCTCCAGTGATTAGTGGTACTTGATCAGAGATGTTCAGATTTGCAGGTGGCATTGAGGTTGATGGTTTTTGGTATTGACTCTGTTATGGTAAGTGGTACTCTTTCCATTTGGAAAGGAGTACGTTTGGGTTAATAACGTGGGTTAATTCTAAAACTTGGCTTTCTCTACTAGTAATAATAATCTGATCAACTAAAAGCAACTGCTTGACTTACCCCCACATAAAGCTAGTCCACTACAGCCAAACAGGATACTTGCTGAGTATGTTGATGTGTACTCACCCTTGCTCTACACACCAACCCCCCCAGGTTGTCCGCATTGCAACCACTGCTCAGGAGAAGATGAAGCCGTGGAAGGAGACTTCCAGGAATTCCAAGACTATGACAAGTTCTAGGTGTGGGTTAGCGGCAAACCCCCAGTCGGCTGCCTGTGAAGGCCGCGTTTATCTACATTTCTTTTCCGCACTTAGATTTATTGTAAAGACTATGTGGATGTCTCAGACAAATGATGTAATCGACTATTATTTCCCTTTTTAATACTATTTGGGCACTGTGTGATGATGTCCATGTTATGTAACTGCTGTGTACGTGAATTGCTGATCCTGGCACGTACATGGTTCGCATTCGGTTTGCCTTCTAAAACCGGGTGTGACACTAAGTGTGTAGTGATCCTTGCGGGGTCTAAGTGACCCGTTTGATTAAGGAGAAAGCTCACTCGGTCTAAGTGACCGTTTGAGAGAGGGAAAGGGTTGAAAGAGACCTGGTCTTTGTGACCACCTCAACGGAGACTAGGTTCTCAAGAACCGAACCTCGGTAAAACAAATCACCGTGTCATCCGCTTTATTTCTTGGTTGATTTGTTTTCGGCCTCTCTTTTGGACTCGGTTTTAATTCTAACGCTAACCCCGACTTGTAGGTTTGTCTTTTAAGTTATAAATTTCAGATTCCGCCTATTCACCCCCCTCTAGGCGACTTTCACATGGTCATAACATTAATCCCAAAACCAGGTAGAGCAATATCAAGTCTACCCAATAGTTCATTTGTCTGCAAGGGGTGGGGTAAACAAAACTAGGGAAACCTATTTGGTCCCATCAAATTATCCGGAGCATGTCACAGTGATTAATAGAGAACATTATTAGGTAAAGAAGAGTGATCATGGGCACTACTTGCCTTAGACATTAGATCCCAGGTACTTAACCAAATTGGTCTTCGGGTTTCTTGTGACCTCACTACTACTCGTAGCAAAATATACAGATAGACAAGGGGTACATAAACATAATAGTACACTAAACATGAGAAAACAACCGCGTAATAATATTCTACGCGCCGCTACGAGAGCGTAGGCTCGAGAGTTACAAAAATCGAAGTTATGGTTAACAAGATATGATTTAAACAATAACACTATATTCTATATTGATTAATAAAAATCATGTGAGAAAAGATATTAAAAATAACTATTTCAACTTTATTTTTAAGTTATATCTTAATTGGAAATCATATTTTCCTCAATTATGGAGGAATCAATTATAATATCACATTTAACTTCTAATAGAAATTTTAATTTGATCACTGGAGGTCAAACAATTTAGTTATTTATTTTTGAGAACATGTTTCCTGATAAAATACAGTTAATAAACTATAGAAAAAATCATTATGAACCTAACACAATTTGAACGGGTCAAATCAAGGCAATAATGAATTAATTATAAATTTTTGAAGTTTATTTCTTTTCTAGTGGTTGCTTTGAAAAATCTGGGGCCCTATCTATAATTTTAAAATTATTCCGAGGGCTTCTGTTTGTAACATAGGACGGTGGGCTCTAATATGAAACTCACGAGGTTCTTTTAGCAAAGGCGCTCGGCGAACACATACGCAGAGTTCCTGGCCATTAGATCTATTTCCGACCTCCAAGATTAGATCATACACAATATGAATCAGTATGCACTACCGACCGCTGGATCCCGGATATATGGTCCTCGCTCGATCCCCATCCAGTTGGCCCCGAGCCAGGAGATCACAATCCGAGGGCCCAGACTCAATCCACTGACATGGTATCACGGACCCTATTTTCGCCCATTCGTTTGAGATCCAACCGCCCCGATGGAATCAGGCCACAACAGTATGCTTTAGCCGATCCAGGCCGCACATCCAAAGATGGATGATCAGCATCCCGTCTTCTCCGCATCCCCGAGCACGGTGGTGAGAAAACGACTCCCACGACGGCGCCGCGCCGGAGAGCGGACACCCCGGCGCTCTAGTATTACTTGCGCGAGGCAGACTAATGCGACTTAAATAGGGGATGACAACGAACATCATGGGAGGAGATTTATCGGTGGTTGTGCAGTAGAGAACCTTTCCCATGGCGCTATGCGGAAGCCTAGAATCCACCAAGCTCCGGTATGGGATTCCGGTGTCCCGGGCCCCAATCCGCCCCCGGCAAGGCCATGATCACGATCACCGAGATCGCCCGAAACACCACGACCACCACATGGACTTTGAGGAGTGGCACACGCACGGGTCGACGTTGAGGTGGCACTGTCGCGCATTCCTCATGCCGACGAGAGAATTCCGAGTGCCCGATAGTCCTTCAAGCTCAGGAACTCCACGCCCACGCTCCACTCATCTTGTAGAAAACCCTCTACTCCTTAGTGCAAGCTCTACGGTGGTGTGAGCCGAGTTAGCATGCGAAGGCTCCATCTTTTATCTCCTCTCTCTCTCTTTTGGCGACGGAGCTCTCTCTCCCTGTCTTTTTCTGGGAACGAGAACACGGCAATGGTTCTCGATTTATATGGTCATGAGAAGGAGGATCTAGGGGCATATCAGCCGGTTTCCCCTAAACTACCTTGCCTCCGCATGCAACAACATAAGCGAGATCTCCGGGGAAGAAGAATCTGTTGTTGCGGTCCCACATGACAGAGGCAGTGATAGCGGGGAGCGGCTGAGCCCATGAGCGCTCGATGCGGCGGAGGGATTGGCCAATGGGGCCCGCAAGTCAGCCGGTGCTTGTTGGGCCGACACGATCTAGTGGGCTAGGAGTGAATGGGCTGAATTTAGTGTTTCTTTTTTTCTATTCTCCTCTTTTTTCTTGTTTCCTATTTTCAATTTCAAATTTCAGCCAAATTCAATTCTAAGTTTCCACAAACAAAAGAGATGCTGCAGCATGAAATAGATATTTATTTATTTATTATATTTGTTGCTTTTATTTACTAAGTAAATGCTCCCAATATGGAACAAAACAAACAAAAATTATATATTCTAAAATTATAATCCAACTAAAGGGATTTCAATATTTTTTACTTGTTTAAAAATGTAATTTCTAAACAAAATGTTTTAGTCCAAATATTTTCAAATTAAATCCTCTAACAAAGGCTATTTTGACTAAGGGTCTCTCTCTTAATTAATCCCTATTAGAGAGTGTATTTGCTTAAATTTTCAAAAGAATTTGCCTAATCTTCAAGACTCAATTTTGAGGGGTTACATCCTCCCATGGTTGTAGCGCGTCTGACTGGGATTGCCTGCTTCCTGCTAAGGTGCATTATATCTTGCTGGGGCATTGGGGGCCGCTGTTGTTGAGCCATTTTCTTCGGACAATGCATCGCCAAATGGCCCTGCTCTACTGAAAGTCGCCTAGAGGGGGGTGAATAGGCAAAACCTGAAATTTATAAACTTAAGCACACACTAGAGGCTGGGGTTAGCGCTAGAATTAAATCCGAGGTTGAAAATTGTTTCTCTTGCCACGAGTTGCTCAAATAATGCGGATGACGTTTGGGAGGAAACTCAAATCAATATTGACAAGGAAATGTTAGAGAGGGGAAACAAATCAAACAATAATCAAGGCGAGTGAACACGATGATTTGTTTTACCGAGGTTCGGTTCTAAAGAACCTAGTCCCCATTGAGGAGGTCACAAAGACCGGGTCTATTTCAACCCTTTCCCTCTCTCAAACGGTCACTTAGACCGAGTGAGTCTTCTTCCTTAATCTCACGGGTCACTAAGACCCCTCAAGGACCACCACACACTTGGTGTATCTTGCTTCTCTTACAAAGCACTTGAGAATAAGAATGGAAAAATAAAAAGGCCAATCCAAGCGACAAGAGCAACAAAAGAACACAAGTGATCCTCTCACAAGCCCTAATACACTAGAGTTGATTTTGGGGCTTTGAGTGGATTGATTGCCTTGATTGTGTCTTGGAGTGTTGGGCTTTTGCTCTTGCAATGAATGAAGATTTTAGAAGTCTTGGATGGGAGTGAATGAGGTGGTTGGGGGTATTTATAGCCTCCCAACCACTTCTAGTCGTTGGCTGATTTCTGCTGGCGATGGGCGCACCGGACAGTCACTTTGCACTGTCCGGTGATCACCACATCAGCGCGTCCGTTAGGGTTCGGAGCAGTTGACCGTTAGAGATGTTTGTCTTCTTGCTGCATCGGACAGTCCGGTGCCACACCGGACAGTCCAGTGCCTTCTGACTTCTGCGCTCTGACTTCTGTTGAGGCACTGTTCACCGTAGAATGCTTTTGCAGTCAATCGTTGGCTCTAGTTAGTCTTTGCTCCGCTGGCTCACAGGACAGTCCGGTGAATTATAGCGGAGGATGCCCTTGAATTCCCAAGAGTGGCTGGTTCGGAGTTGTACGGCCTTGGTGCACCGGACAGTGTCCGGTGCACACCGGACACTGTCTGGTGCACCAAAATTAGCACACTCAAGGCTTTTGCTCCATTTTTTATTGTGCCCCTAACCGGATTTCTTTCTTAGTTTTTGTTGAACCTTATGCACATGTAATAGATGATTTCTGGACAAACTAGTTAGTCCATGTGTTTGTGTTGGTTGTCAACCACCAAAATTACTTATAGGGAATGGTTGACCCAATTTCCCTTTCATCTACATAGTGGAAGCATCCTCTGCCTCCTCCTTGCACTGGCGCTACTTGACTGATTTGGTTGGTTGCTGGGGCATGAAGATGAGGTGCCTGATTATTCTGCCTCTAGAACTGATTTCCTCCAGGTTGACTATCCTAACAATACTGCTGCTAAGGATGAGGGTACTGCCTTAGCAACTGCTGTTGTGGTGGGCGTTGGTTCTGCTGCTGATATCCCTGAGGGTGACTCTGCCTGAACTGTTGAGGTGGATTGCTCCCGGACCAAGGTTCACTAATCTTGCGCTTTCAATCTTCTATCTCTTTGCGCTTCTTCTCAGTCATGATGGCTCTGTCGATCAAGTGCTGAAAGGTGGGGAAGATATGATTCATCAGTTAGTAGTGCAGGGAACCAACCAAGTCTCTCAGGAAACGGTACTGCCTCTTAGCATCAGTGTTGACGTCTTCAGGAGCATAGCGGGATAGTTGAAGAAACCTATCTCGGTACTCAGTCAATCTTCGGTGCGCAGTCAATCTTCGGTGTCCATGGGGTCAGCAAAATGAGCAAACACAGGGGGATGACCTCTCATGAACTACGCACACTTATCTCTTGGCACCTGCGGCATATGCATATGTGGCTGAGGCTAAAGTTGATGTCGCACCTGCTGCATGGCTGCTAGGGTCTGCCCAGTTGCATGAACTGCCTGTCTACATGAGGAACATCTACTCTATTGTCATCGGAGATGCTGGTGGAGGCAACTGCGGCTGGTGTGCCTCATCATGCGGGGCTTGCTGCTCTTGCTGGGTGCATCTCCCTCCCCTACGCCTATGGTCAGACATCTGCAGAAGGTAATCACACATCAGAACTGATCTTGAAATTTTTTCAGAATAAGAAAAGGGTATAGAGTTCTTCATAACACTGAACGGACAAGCATCTTCATTGACTCCCAACACAGCTAAACACAGCTTCTCAGATAAAGAGGAAAGTAAAGGTTTAAAAGGCTTCCCAACTAAATAACTAATTTCATTAACATTACTAGCTAAACCAAACTGCAGGGGTACCCAGATTCTGGCGACAGTCATTACAAAGATCCAAATCCATCATAAGTTCATCATGACAAGCATAAAAACATAGGATAAGCAACCTATCCTGGCTAACTAAGAATGAATAAGATTAAGACTCTTAATGTAAGAATTAATTACAAGTTCCAACACTAGCGATCTATGGTTCCAAGTTATTCGGGTCCTGCAGTCATGGTTGGCGTAGGCATGGTGTCCACGCAGAGGCGAGCGGTACGGGTGCTGAGTCCCGACGGTGGCGAAAAAAACCATCCTCCTAGTGATGGCGCTCCGCGCGCTCAGCCCACAGCTCGGCAATCTCAGCACGAGCCCTACTCAGCTCGTCTAAGGCATGGTCTAGCTCTGTGTTGAGCATGAAGGTTGACTGTGCTGCTCAACCTAGGATTGTCCTCACCAACAGGTGAGACAACCACACCTCTAGTACTGCTAGTTGGATGGTGGGGGTAATAGCTCAGGTTAAGACTGTCAGCCACCCCGCTGAACAGCGAGCAGTACTGAGAAAGAGCATGTCGTGCGGCATCCTGCATGGCCACCTCGGCTGAGTCCCGCTCAGAGATAGAAGAATGCTCCGAGCAGACCTCCACACCCCGGATATCATCCTCGAACGGCGCACCAAGCAAGTAGCCTCCCAGTGGTCCGGGTATACCCCACGATTGTGCTGGTAGACCACACAACGATACTTGATTGACCAAGTGTGTCGGTCAAAGGCCTGGTGCAGCAAGGTGTAGAGCGCATCGTGGAAGTGACACCCGTGATCGGCGTCACGAGTGATGGGTCGGGCGACCCATCCCTTCTGCTCCTTTAAGAGGTTGGTGATGTGGTTCGAGCTATTGTCATCGCTGTCTCTATCGTCAGGGTCTCCTCTAGTAGCTACTCCAGCAGCGGAGGCACCCAGTGGTGGTGCAGGGGACGCCTCCAGCTAGGGCACAGGGGAGCGATGCCTCGTTGACTATACCCCTGTAGAGGGGTGGAGGAAGAGCCCTGCTGCTTCAGCACCTGGCACCGACGTTCCTACTCCTCATGCATGCGGTGGTGCAACCTCTCCAAGTGGTTGGACTAGCCAGTCACTAGGCGACGAAGCGGGCACTCCACAAGACGAGAGGGCAAGAAAGGGATGACTGACTTTCGTGCTATGTGTCTAAGATGAGCCATCTACAAAAGACACTGTAAGCATAAGAGTAAGAACAGAACTAATATGACCAGTAAGTAAACCATAAAAAATTAGGAAATAAAATAAAACAAAATTTTAGCAAGGTATAATATATATAGTAGAACATAGAGTTGGTCGAGATGACCGACTTTTGAAGTGACACCAGGGGTCAAGGTGAGAATAGGGGTCTATAATCCTTTGAACGTCTATTCTACTCTAGGTTAGCGGTCCTACAGTCAGCATGGCTTTGATACCACTTATGTCACACTTAGTTTTAGAAGGCAAACCAAATGCGAACCAAGTATGTGCCAGGATCAGAAATTCACGTACACAAAAATTACATAACTGGACATCATCACACGATGCTCAAATAATAACGTAAAGAGGTATTAATTTGATTACATCATGATGTTCGAGAAATCCACATAGTATTAAACATAGATCAATGTGTGACTACGAAACGTAGTAAAATATGGCCTTCACAGGCAGCCGACTCGGGGTTTGCCACTAACCCAAGCTAGAACTCATCATAGTCTTGGAACTCCTGGAATTCCTCGGCTACGTTTTCATCTTCTTCTGAGCAGGAGTTGCAATGCGGACAATGTGGTGTTTTGGTGTTTTAAGCAAGGGTGAGTACACATCAACGTACTCAGCAAATGTCCCGTTTGGCTAAAGTGGACTAGCTGTATGTGGGGAGAAGCTCAGAGCAGTTGCTTTTAGTTGGTCAGGTAATTATTACAAGTAGAGAGCCAAGTTTTAGCATTAATCCCAAGTTATTAACCCAAAGGTACTCCGTCCAAAAGGAAAGAATACCGAAATCCATAATCAAAATAATCACCATTAAAACTATTATTATCCTCATCATCATTTGTAATCTTAGGATCTCTAATCAAAGGAGCTCCCAAGGTCGCACATAATCGTGAGCACGGCTGATATATCAGTTTCTAACCATCTGCAGAGGTCGCGCACTTTACCCATGAGCCGTGATTCCCATTCTACCCAGGGATCATGACTCCCCATTGATCACTTCCAAGGTGAACTGGCAGGGTTTCACTATGTAGCTTTTACAAAGATTCCCCGAAGTTATAGCCACCCCATTAGGTTTCCTAAATACACCGCACTCCTCCTCAAGGGGCAAACCACATCAATAGAGCGAGCTGCATACATCAAGCCCCATTAACGGCACGACGACGAAGCAAACTACACCTCGGTTCCCCCAATTAATTAGCTAATAGCGTCCCATTCCACCCTCATGGTTGTACTGTTATCCCAGGTGGTCATCCAACGAACCGGTCTATATGGAGAGGCACTCGAGAAATAGTTCGAGCCCCCTTAAATAGCACCATGCCATAACCATATCCAAAAGTAAACATCGTATCATAAATAGTCTCATCATGTTCATTGATTAGAATAGAGCGCTAGCATAAAGATAATCCAGATATAATCCAACCCAAATAGGTGATCAAGGACACGATAAAAAAGACTAGTAAATCCTTAGGTATTAATTGTGTAAATGCGGGGAGATGAATTATAAAATGAGTAGGACATAGATAGGTCCGAGGACACTTGCCTTCACAAACCAGCTGCTACTCAGGGTCTTCTCCTGCAACTTCCTCGGACTCCACCAATGGACCGTTATCTATACGAGTGCAAACATACTTTCCACATTCTTAACATAGAAGGAAACAATACACCACACAATGGAACAGATCAATTTAAAAAGACATGTGGCGTAGAGTTCGCATTGACAACTATGCGAGAAGAAACTACGACGGTCAAAGCTACGGCTGAGAGAGATAGCGATTACGTTAAGCGGTTATGGACTAAAATATTTACCTCAGCAAAATTATATTAATTGATATTCATGCAACGTGTAAATAAAATTGACACTTGGTTCTGACTAGTTTGGTACTCGATTAACCGTCGTTACACTACGCACTTTAATTGTCATACACGATTCTAGGTGTATCAAAAGGTCGTCGCGCGGCAAAGCGTGTGACATGATGCATGACCTAAGCGAAACATAAAGAGTTACGGCACGCGCGAAGCGGCAAACGGCGAGCGCAAAGTGCGCCAACGGCTGGTGCTGCGCGCCGAGGCCGCGCCATGGCCGCGACGAGCAGGGGCGCGCATGGGGCAGGGGCCACACGGGTAGGGACGGTGGCCACGTGTTGGAGGGCAGACAGGGGCGTCGTCAGGGAGGGGCCGCGAGGCAAGGGCACCGGGCGGGGCATGGGCCACCGCGCGTAGGGGCGCACCGGGGCAAGGGCGCCGCGGGAGGGAGAAGGAGAGGGAGGGGACCTTACCACCACGGACGAGATGAACGACGATAACTGCAGCTCTCCGGTGGTCCAAGCGAGGGCAGGGAGAGAGTGGGAGAGGAGGAAGTGGGAGAGGGGTGGTTTCTCCTCTCCTAGATCATGGTGCACGGGGGAGGAAGGGGTAGGGCAGTTGGGCGCGCATGGGGGGACGGCGGCTGGGCCGCGTTGGGGTCGGTTAGGCCACGCTGGGGTCCAGTCGGGCTGCGCCGGGGCCCGCACAGGAGGGGGCACGGGGCCACGCGCCGGGCCACTTCTCCTCTTTTCTTCCTCCTAATCGATCTCATTTCTTTCTAATTAAATTCACTCACCGAATAGAATCCTAAACTAAATGGATGCACACCTAGGCACGACATCAAACAAAAATAAATATGCTCTAGCATGATGCAACAACGATATCACGTTAGGGTTATGCTTACACATGGCACGAACATAAATCTTCTATATTACTTTGAAAAGGGGAGGAAGGAGCAGAAAAGAAAGAGAGAAAGAAGTTACCGCCTGACTTTGGTGAATATTGGAGAAGAAATCTTATACCCCCAAATTCCAGGGCGTTACAGAACAAGATTATGATATTTACTAAAATGGATTATGCTACACGGTGTAGGTATTGTATGCAATTCAGTACACTACATTAAAAATCTGTTTCCCATCTGCATGAGTAAAAATTTAGGATGACAGGAATGTGCAATGAAAGGAAATGGATTGACATGCATGGAACAAAAAAAGTTATTTAAATACTTTATTTCTTCCATAAATATAGGATCACTCCAACAACAATGCAACTAGACTTGTTAGAACCATTTTATGATATATACTGATCCTAATTATGTTTGCATGGTGTAGTTATTTATGCAATGTTGTACACTACGTAAAATACGGTTCACTAGTGGACATATATCCATGTTCGAGCGTAAAAACTTTCAGTTTGCGCGTAAAACCCGCAATTATGAGCGTAAATACCGAGTCAATGTGAGAGAGGTTGATAACTCTGGTGCGTTGTATTCATGATCCTATTTTTATGGTAGATCCGAAAATTATGGAGGTCGCATGCATGCAGTTTCTATTTTTATGTAGATCCAAAATTATGACAGATCGTGGGAGTTTTCATTGCATGCGCGCAAATTTTGATGATATTTTTGTCTTCCACAGTACACACGCAAAAAATTGGATGACATGAGTCACACAGAGCATAAATTCTTATACAAACTCTTATATATATACTTATACTGTGTAGCATAATTGATAGACAACCTAATATGGTCCAACTAATAGCCCCCATGGGGATTAGGGATTTTCTTATAGACGTAAAAATTGACACTTACCAATATAAGTGTTTGATTTGATTTTTTATGGGAACTACGAATAGCATAAATCAAGAAATTTCCTTTTTAATGTGCATGCAAAAAATTATTGGCATACAGTAACCTGATGTACGAACTCCGTGTTTAAGCATAAAATTCTTCAGTTTTTAGCGTAATAGTGCACTGTGGTAGGCATAAAACACAATAATCGAAGCATAACAAGGATTGGAGGAGGTAGTCACCGGAGGACGCCGTCGAGGACACAAGATCAAAGGGAGGTCGTTAGCTGGGCGCCCGAACTACGCTGGATCAGAGGATGTCACACACGAGGTGCACTGTTGTCGCTTGCCCGCTCGCCTCAGGAGTGTCGTAGCCTCTCGCCTGCCTCGAGGCCCCGGGGTCACCGGCGCTCGCCCTCCGGATCGAGGAGCCGCTGCCACCACACCTCTAAATATGGGAAACCGCAACAACTCTGGATCGAGGAACGCCACGCCGTCGTGCGCACCAACTGCTGTCTCACACGCTTGGGGGTGCGTCATCAGCTCGTGCATCAGAGTAAGGCGTCAAAAACTGAGCCCTAGCGCTCTGGGGCTTATTTTATAGACGTTCAGACCAGGTTCGGCTCAACCGGATGGCACGTGTGGCTAGGGCTTCCTCTAGGTATTGGAAGCCCAGGGCGCTAGAGGAAGTCCTAGGCAAACGCCTATATATATATAGTTTATAAATTTAAAGCCATGGGCTTCCAAATAACTAGAGGAAGCCCTGACCCAATGGTGCTATCCATTTCAGTCGCACTAGCTCCGAACATCTATAAAAGAAGCCTCATAGCGCTAGGGTTCAATTTTTGACACCCCACCCTGATGCACGAGTGATGGTGCCCACCCAACGTGTGCGACGGCGGCGGTTGCTCGAGAGCGCGCGCGTGGCGTATCCCTGAGACAGCAGTTTAGGTGGTGACGGTTCCCCTATCCAGACGCACTGCGGCGGCAGTTCTTCAATCCATAGTCGCGGCGGCACTTCCGAGGCAAGCGAGGAAGGCGACGATACTGCTCCCGAGGTGGGCGAGCGACGACCATGCACATCTGGCCTCAAAGGTCGCGACACACCCTAACCCACGAACAACGGTGGTGCCCCCGACTTGCGAGCAGTGACTGTGCCGCACGAGGCGCGAGGATCGAGCGACGTACGCTCGGCGATGGCCACACGTGACATCCTCTAATCTGGCGTAGTTCAGGCACCCTAACTGACGACCTCCCTTCGATCTTGTGTCTCGATGACGTCCTTCAGCGACTACATCCTCCGATTTTGTTATGCCTTCGATTAATGTGTTTTATGCCTACTACATACACTATTTACGTTAAAAACTGAAGGACTTTATGCTCGGACACAGAGTTCATACATCAGTTTACTTCATCCCAAATTTTTTGCATGCACATTGGAAAGGAAATTCCTTGATTTATGTTGTTCGTAATTACCGAGAGCACCTAGAGGGGGTGAATAGGTGATCCTATAAAATCAAACACTAAATAGCCACAAAACTTAGTTATTAGAGTGTTAGTGCGACTAAGTAGCTTTGAAGCGAGTTCTTGTGAACACAACAATTCCAGAGAGAGCAACACAAGAGACACGCGATTTTTATCCTGTGGTTCGGCCAAGTAACACTTGCCTACTTCCACGTTGTGGCGTCCTAATGGACGAGGGTTGCATTCAACCCCTTTCAAGTGATCCGATCATCAACTTGAATACCACGGTCTTTTCTTTTAGAGTATTTTCCCGTTTGCGAGGAATCCACAGTTTGGAGCCTCTCGCCCTTACAGTGATGATCACAAAAGAAACACAGAAGTAAGGGAGGGAAAAGCAACACACACAAAATTCAATCCGCAGCACACACACGCACACAAAGTCAAGACTTGAGCTCAAAGGACAACACAGGGAGTTCACAACTTGAAATGAAGCTCAAATCACTATCACAATGAATCAAATGCGTGGGAGCGGAGTCTAGATTTCTTAGTATGCTTGGAGAATGCTTGGTGTTCTGCTCCATACGCCTAGGGGTCCCTTTTATAGCCCCAAGGCAGCTAGGAGCCTTTGGAGATCAACATGGAAGGCTATCCTTGCCTTCTGTCGAGTGGCGCACCGGACAGTCCGGTGCGCCACCGGACAACCACTGTAGTTTGTCCGGTGCGTGATCTCCTTCCATATCGGGCGCAGCCAAGCGTTGCTCTCGGGCCAGGTGGCGCACCGGACACTGTCCGGTGCACCAGCCGACCGTTGGAGCAGGCCACGTGCCGCGCATTGATCGCGCGGACGACCGTTGGCAGGACAGTCTGGTGCACCACCGGACAGTCCGGTGAATTATAGCCGTACAACTCTGTCGTTTCCTGAGAGTGGCTAGTTCACCATTGACCAGCCTGGGTCACCGGACACTGTCCGGTGCACCACCAGACACTGTCCAGTGCGCCACCAGACAGTCCGATGTGCTAGGCCGAGCTAGAGTTGGCTCTCTTTTCCAATCCGTTTCTCTCTTCTCAGCACTGTTTCTAGCACTTAGATAACCATGTTAGTACTCAAAAACAATGTACTAAGTCTAGAAACATACCTTGTTATATGATTTGCACTTCTCACTTTATTTATCACATAAGAGTTCAAAACATTTGTGTTGGACATCTAATCACCAAAACACTTATAGAAATGGCCCAAGGGCACATTTCCCTTTCAATCTCCCCCTTTTTGGTGATTTATGCCAACACATCAAAAAGCAAGAAAAGAAGTGCAAAATCAATGCAATTGAAGACCAATTGTTTTTTACTATAATTTGGCATATTTGGATCACTTTTGCCACCACTTGGTTTGTTTTTGCAAATCAAATTTTTCCTATCTCTAAGTCAAACACACTTGTTTGGGCAAATAGAGAGATTTCCATGAGTAGAAATGATTAAGTGCCAAAAACTCCCCCTTTTCCCATAATCAAAATTCTCCCCATAAGAGACCAAAATTTTGCAATAAGAGGATTTCGGGCAAAATGCAAATTCTAACTCTACTATTTTTTAAACTCACAAGTGGTTGGCTGATCTATTTGCTTTGACCTTAGTTTCTCCCCCTTTGGCATTAAGCACCAAAACAGGACCATTTTTGGCCCTTTAACCCATTGCCTCACCAAAAATGTCAATTAAGAGCAAAAAGGCAATGAGAGCATAAGTATGAACTTGAAGATACCGGAGTGCAGTGGAAGTCTTTGCATCGTCTAAGTTCACTTTCCCTTTCAATGTACCTTTGAGACTACATCAAGTGTACTTGAACAAACAAATTAGTCTCAAAAGGATCAAGTTGTAGCACAGCTCCCCCTAAACATATGCATCATTTGCATAAGGACTTTGAGGTCTGGGGGTGACTTGTACAACTTAAGCAACACAAACCATTAACAATTGATTTAAATGCACAAAGTAACATGATCAAAGGCATAGAACACATGTATGCTATAGATCAATCCAAGTTACGTTATCTAAGACATTTAGCTCACTACGCAACATGCAAAACCTTTCTCATCTAAAGGCTTAGTGAAGATATCGGCTAGCTGGTTCTCGGTGCTAATATGGTACACATCGATATCTCCTTTTGCTGGTGGTCTCTCAGGAAGTGATGCCGGATGTCTATGTGTTAGTGCAGTTGTGTTCAACAGGATTATCCAAGCGAATTGCACTCTCATTGTCACATAGGAGTGGAACTTTGCTCAGATTGTAGCCAAAGTCCTGGAGGGTTTGCCTCATCTAAAGTAGTTGCGCGCAACACTGTCCTGCGGCAACGTACTCGGCCTTAGCGGTGGATAGGGCAACGGATGTTTGTTTCTTGGAACTCCAGGACACCAGGGACCTTCCTAGAAATTGGCACATCCCTGATGTACTCTTCCTATGAACCTTGCACCCGGCATAATCGGAGTCTGAGTATCCAATCAAGTCAAAGGTAGACCCCTTTGGATACCAGATCTCGAAGCAAGGCATAGAAACTAAATACCTAAGAATTCGCTTAACGGCCACAAGGTGACATTCCTTGGGGTCGGATTGAAATCTAGCACACATGCATACACTAGGCATAATGTCCGGTCTACTAGTACAAAGATAAAGTAATGAACCTATCATAGACCGGTATGCCTTTTGATCAACGGACT